>JAYESD010000011.1:83680457-84880457 GCA_036927565.1 Tuctoria greenei
GGTTCTGCGCTGCCCGACCATTTTTGGTGTTTTGATCGTAACTCAAGCTTTACATATCCAATTGTCGTGATTATTTTAGTGTTGTCTTGATAACTAAATACTCTATCATCTTTGAAAATTGTTTGGTCATTCGATCTATGGTTTTGAGTTACACGAGTTTCTTTGCAGCATAGCATATCTCTTTGGTCTCTGTTACAACAGATTGAACTTTGCTCTGGGTTTTGGTCATAACTTCAGTTTTACGCAACTTTTTCTCATGATTCTTGTTGCCATGTCTTCGTGACATGATTATCTATGATGTTCACTGATTTTTCACGTTTTGAACACGTTGGAAACACTTGCACAGAGAGTTTCTCTATCACATTGATTTTATACTGAGGGGTTTTTTTTCTTCGCCAAAAAAGTTTTAATCTACCATTCACCCCCTCTAGTAGATTTTCACGTGCTCTTCGATCCTACAGGTCCTTTCCATTTATTTCATAATTTCCCATATCCAAAGAGTTTTACCTTGGAGTTAAAGAGGACTTTATCTCCAGGCTTAAACTCTTTCGGCGTAATTCATTTGTCGCGCCATCTCTTATTTCTTTCACTGTAGATTTTGGTACTATGGTATGCCTTATCCATCCATTCCTCAGGTTCAGGGATTTGCCTCAAACTGTGCTTCCCAATCTCGATAAGATCCTCGTTCCACTGTTTTATGGCCCAATAAGCTCTATTTCCAATTCTACAGGAAGATGGCAAGTCTTCCCATAGACAAGGTAGAATGGAGACATGCCAATGGGTGTCCTATGGGCAGTTCGGTATGCCCACAATGCATCGGGTATTTTATACTTCCATCTCATTTCTATTTCCAAGACAGTCTTTTGCATAAATTTTTTGATCTGCTTATTGGATGTTTCTGCCTAACCGCTTGTTTGTGGGTGGTATGGAGTAGCAATGTTATGCTGAACTCCAAGCTCCGTTAGAAAGTTTCGGAGGGTCTTAGCAATGAAGTGAGACCCTCCGTTACTTATAACCATTCGGGGAGTGCCAAAGCGTGGGAAAATGATCTCATGGAACATTTTTCTAGCTTGCTTGGAGTCGGCATTTTTGCAAGGCAATGCCTCTACTTGTTTTGACACGTAATCAATGGCCACCAAAATATACTCGCAGTCATAGGACTTTGGAAAAGGTACCTTGAAGTAACTACCCCACACATCGAATAAATCGACTTGGAGATTATATGTGGGGGGCATGGCATTAGAGCAGTAATTCCTCCTTGGTTCGGCATTACCAACATTGGTAGATGAATTCCTTTGTATGTTAATACTTAGAAGGCCAATAGAATCCACTTTGCCAGATCTTTGCTTGAGTACGGTAGCCACCTTAATGGCCTCCATAGGGGCCAGCATGGCATTTCTCAATGATTTTGGTGCCTTTGATTGTGGGGACACACCTTATAAGAAGGCCATCGGCACATACAAAATAGAGATATGGGTCGTCCCATAGGTGTCTACAACTCTCATAAATGAGTTTCTTTTTGTTTTCCCCTGGCGGTACGTACCCCGTAACCATAAAGTTCACGATGTTCGCGTACCAAGGGTGAGAGTCGGTCACCTTGAGCAACATGTCATCATGTAGGAAGTCATTAATGGTTACATCCAAGTGTTGTGTGACTTCCATACATGAGAGATGATCTGCAACAGAATTCTCCACTCCATTCTTATCCTTAATCTCCAAATCAAATTATTGGTTCTAATCAGAGGGTTGGATGCTTGGAGCCAAGACAAGTGCCTTTTTTAGTGTATCGGAGGATTTAAGGCACTCCTCATCGAAGTCAAAGGGAGCATCCTTGGCTAATTGGTTTTTGAGGGTTCTAGTGATTTTGGAAAAATCCCTGATAAGTTGTCGATAGAATCCCGCATGACCTAGAAAGCTACGGATTCCCCTAATGTTGACAGGAGGTGGAAGTTGTTCAATAACTTGAATTTTCGCTTTCTCCACCTCTATCCCCCTCTCGGAAACTAAGTGTCCAAGAACTATGATTTGGCATAGCATAAAGTGGCGCTTTTCCCAATTAAGTAGCAGGTACTTCTCTTGGCATCTTTGTAATTCCTTGTCTAAATTTTCTGAACACTGATCAAAAGTTTCTCCATACATGGAGAAATCATTCATGAAAACTTCCATGATTTCCTCTATCATGTCGGAAAAGATAGACATCACGCACCTTTTAAAGGAGGCGGGTGTGTTACACAGTCCAAAAGATATTCGCCGGTAGGCGTACGTTCCATTGGACATGTGAATGTTGTCTTACTTTGATCATTGGGATTGATGAGAATTTGATGATAGCCCGAATATCCATCAAGGAAACAAAAGGAGTGTTTTGTCAACCGCTCTAACATCTCATCGATGAAAGGCAGTGGAAAATGATCCTTCCACTACAAGGATTCCACCCTTTTGCAACGATTGTACTACAACGAATACTAAATCATTGCAGTAAGCTTGGTCTTTTCCCACGGTTCACTAGTTTGTAGCATTAGGATCTATTGCCATGGAACACAATCATTGCATTAGGATCTGTTGCCACGATTCCCTAGTTTGTGGCATTAGGATCTATCGCCATGAATCTGTTGCCACGATTCACTAGATCATGGCATTATAGCATCTATCGCCACGGAACATGATCGTTGCATAAGCAACTTATGCCAAGATTCCCCAGTTTGTGGCGTTAGGATCTATCGCCACGAAACACCATCGTTGCATTAGGAACTTTTGCCACGATTCACCAGTTTGTGGCGTTAGGATATATCGACACGGAACACAATCGTTGCATTAGGAGCTTTTGCAATGATTCACCAGTTCGTGGTGTTAGGATCTATCGCTACGGAACACAATCGTTGCATTAGGAACTTTTTCCATGATTCACTAGTTCGTGGCGTTAGGATCTATCGCCATAGAACATAATCGTTGCATTAGGAACTTTTGCCACAATTCACTAGTTTGTGGAGTTAGGATCTATCGCCACAACACAATCGTTGCATTAGGAACTTTTGCCACGATTCACCAGTTCGTTGCATTAGAATCTATCGCCACGAAACACAATAGTTGCAATAGGAACTTTTTCCATGATTCACAAGTTTGTGGCATTAGGATCTATCGCCATGGAATAAAATTATTGCATTACGAACTTTTGCCACGATTCACCAGTTCGTGGCGTTAGGATCTATCGCCATGGAACACAACTGTTGCATTAGGAACTGTTGCCATGATTCACAAGTTTGTGGCGTTAGGATCTATCACCATGGAACACAACCGTTGCATTAGGAACTTTTGCTACGATTCACCAGTTCACGGTGTTAGGATCTATCGCCACGGAACACAATCATGGCATTAGGAACTTTCGCCACGATTCACCAGTTCATGGCATTAGGATCTATCGTCACGGAACACAATCGTTGCATTAGGATCTGCTGCCACAATTCACTAGTTCATGGCGTTAGGATCTATCACCACAGAACACAATTGTTGCATTAGGATATGTTGCCACAATTCACCAATTCGTGGTGTTAGGATCTATCATCACGGAACACAATCGTTGCATTAGGATTTGTTGCCACGTTTCACAATATATTACAAAACATTAGCCATTGTGTGAACGAATGAATGTGTGGTGTGTTTTCATCGTGTTCCTATGGAGTCATAAGGACGGATTTATTTATTTATTGGACAAGTGAATGATTCAATCATCAAATGAATGTGCTCTATGTTCACTGATGTGTTATATCAATAGTGAACCAAAACAAAATGTAGAAAATCACGAAGCTAAAAGGAGACGTTGTGGGGAGGAAGCGCTTTTCATATAAGAAACGCACTTTGCTGCTAATTAAGCATGTCTCCATTTTACTTGTAAAATAGTTTCATTAGGATCTGTTGCCATGATTGTAGTACTTCGTGGCCTGAGGATCTATCACCACGGAACGCACTCGTTGCATTAGGATCTGTTGCCAAGAATCACTAGTTTGTTGCATTAGGAATTTTTGCAGGACCATCATTTCAAATTCTGGGTATCTTCTAAAGAGGTGGGATTATTCAATATCGGTTTGCTTCTAAGCTTGTTGCTAAATAGAAGAGCGGCTTCTATCTTTTCAAAAAAAAATCAAATAGTTCATAGCTAGCTCACGCAGTACTTACATAAAAAATCACTATCTTCTCTGTTGTCCCCCCCCCAATATTGGAGGTACAATACCATCATTGATATATATATCATCGTTGTCATCTTCATTTTGTGATGGAACTCCATGTGCCTCAAACTGATCACATGTTATCATTTGAAGAGCGGAAGCATCACCGGTTGCTCCCTCAATGTCATTACTAGCCCATGCGGACCTATATAGGTTGTTTCACACTTTGAACGTAAAAAACTTGTTCTGCTTGGGTGGCTAGAATGTAAGGCTCATAGTAAAATTTAGAAAGAGTAGTGTCAACATCTATCATTCCGTATCGATCTGTTTTGTAGCCTCTCCTTTGGCTCTAACAAGAACGAGGCCGATCAAATCAGTCACATTCAAATAACAGAACCTATGGATTTTTTTCAAAATCAACAAAAATCATTTTCTTGATTACTCGAAACCACTCATGATCACCATCGCGAACAACAACACCACTGTTTTGCATTCGTAAATCCTTTTCCACCTCTGCAGTTCGAATAAAGAAGCAATTATGAATGATCGACTATAAAAACATGCCCGACGATCAGTTCCTCTAGATAATGCATATACATAATCGGTTACTTTGCCTTCTTTGTGTAATGTCGTTGTAAGGACCAAATGCCCAAGAGGGGGGTGAATTGGGCTTCTTTTGAAAAATTCTAAGCAATAAAACATAATTTCTAAAGCCCAATTCCCTACGCAAACTATCTATGCATTCTAGTAGATAAAAACTTCGCGAAATATAAAATGTATAAAAGTAAGGGAAAGGAGAAAGATGCAAACTCCCTAGGAGACACGAGGATTTATCCCGTGGTTCGGCAAGATCGTCAAGATCTTCCTACATCCACGTTGTGGCACCCACCAAAGGGTTTTGCCACACCCAAGTCACCGAGATGAGGGATCTTCACTATTCCTCTTCGTTTGCCTCCCTTGGCATGGTGGAGCTCAAGCCTTGTACAACTTCGACCTTCCGAGCTTCTACAAACGCCGTGGCAAGCTCCGGAAGTCTCCTCACAATTACAAACACCAAGGGCACTCCCTTGAGGCTCTCACTATCCTAGAGAGTCCACTCACCCAGAATGGAGGCACACAAGCTCTCTCTCTAGCTAAATCTAGACTAACTCTTGGTGTATAGGTGATCGAAATGATGTGGAAGTGATTGCTCTTCGTCTTGAATGCTTGTGGATGTGTTGATAGTGTCTGGTGATCAAGACTTAACAAAATGACAGGATTAGGGGGTATTTATAGCCAGCCTCCCCGAAATAGCCGTTGGAAAAGTAGGCTGACAGAACTTTACTGCGAACACCGAATGATCCGATGTCTCCCCTTTAGTTATCATCGGTCAAGTTACTTTAGCTGACGTCATTGTGTCAGATATGACCGTTGTTAGACCGATGTTGATCCTGTCTTCTCATCGGATGATCCGGTGGCTCTTCCTCCAGAATTGACTCAAACGTGATGCTTACTGGAGTAATTGACCGATGTGTGCTTCTCTGTACATCGGATGATCCGGTGCTACACTTGGTCCAATGATCCTGCAAACTGTACTGATGGACAGATGTTACTGAGCCATTCACATCGGATGACCCGGTGAGTACTTTGTTCTGGGGTCTTCTTCTTCAGCTGAACCAACTCGACCGATGTGTTATTTTGAGGAATCATCGGTTGATCCGGTGAGTTGATTTTGTTTGCTTCGGGTTGTTTCTAAGTGAATTTTTGTGTCTTGCTCAAATGACCTCTTAGACTTTGTTGAACATGTATCTCTGATGATTGTCAAACATCAAGTGTCTTCAATTTTGATTGAGTGACTTTGACATAAGAGCTTTCACTACTTGTCTTCACATAATTGATTTGATCTCATACATTGATTGTATATGGGTCTCTAATAACATATTTATTTCATTTGATTGAGTGATTATGGGGACCTTGCATTCACAAATTCATTAGTAAAATCCAATGGTTGTCATTAATCACCGAAACCATACCTCATGGGGGCCTAGATGCTTTCAATCTCCCCCTTTTTGGTGATTGATGACAACACAACAATTAAAGCGCAGTAGTAATGAATTTGGTAGAATGAAACTTAAACGGATATGTAATGAATATAAGACATCACACTTAACATTTGAAGCCTCAAAAACGATCAATAACTCAAGTGTCAAAAAGCTCAATCAAGTAATTAACATAAGAGTACTCAATGAACACCAAATGCATCGAATTACACAAGGTAATATAGATAAACTCCAAATTACAAAAGATGACTCGTAAGAAGGACTCCCCCTGAGACTAAGACACTCTCCCTGAGACTAAGCAGACCTCCCCCTGACTCCTCTAACTCTTCTCCCCCTTTGGCATCAAGACACCAAAAAGGGATCCAAGTGCCTAAGGATCCTGAGTACTGGGCGCGATGACGAACTGGTCACCGTCGCTCTCGTCGGAGCTGCTGGCTGGAGTAGCGGTGGAAGGAGCTAACGGAGCCGTAGGAGCCACCGTCGGTGCCTGCTGTGTAGGAGTTGCTGGAACAGGGGCACTGACGACGGAGGCCGGCGTCTGCTGAAACAGTGTCGTGGCCGGCAGCGGGGAGTGAATCGGAGCACCTGGAGCCAGAAGTGGAGACATGCTGATGGAAGGAATCAGCGTAGACGGCACCGGAGCGGCAGCTAGAGCCAGGACTGCTGGTGGTGGAGCGACTCCTGGCAGCTGCGACGGGAGGGCAATTCCGGTCTGGGTGTAGAGGTTGGTGATCAACCCCAGGATGCCCATCATCGCCTGCTGCGTCTGCTGCTGCTGGTCGAGGGTGCGCTGGTGCATCTAGTCTATGAGTCCAGTCAGCCGGTCAGTGTCCTCACGCCTCTCACGGGCGATCTCACGCTACATCTCCTGCTACTACTGCTGGAGCTCAAGGAGGCGGGCAGCCTGCTCTGCTCGAGCCTGCTCAGCTGCCAGCCTGTCCAGACGCTACTGCTCAACCATCTGCTGGAGGAGCGAAGTCAGCTCTGACGGCTGAGTGACCTGTGCCTCAGTGATGGGAGGTGGAGTAGGTGGTGGCACTGTAGAGCCTCCAGCCTCCGCGTCGTGCTGCCTGGGTGAGGGAGGAGGTGGAAAGTACTCCTCGACACTGTCGTCGGTGTCACTCTCAGACCATATGTGTTGCAGGTCCTCACTCTGTGCCTCTGCCTCAGCTAGCCTCTCATCCTCCTTCTCCAAGTCCGACCAGTCCTCCTCAGAAAGACGAGCCCTGACCTGACGCTCGACTAGACAGCCAAGGCGGCGGTCTCCAGGAGCTGGAGCACGATAGTGGCTAAACCGTGTGACTCTCTCATCAGTGAGGCGGTCATGCATGGCGGACTCCTCAGGGACCATCATGGTAAGCAGGTAGCTGATCTAGTGCCCATACATGAGCTTCCTCATCATGCCCACTCCATCAGTAATCACATCCTCCATCTCGCATATGAGGACATCCACGATGTCGACTCCATCCCGTTCATGATGTAGAACAGGAGAGTCTGCTGTAGGCTGGTGAACCCCTCCAAGTAACCATACCTCAGCATGAGCGTGCGGCGCAAGGCGAGGTGCACTGTGCGCGCAGCTGGGGTCAATAGAGCCGGTACCATCGGTTGGTCTGGAGAGAAGGTAGGGCCAAACAGGGAACGGATCTCCTCTAGATCTGGTGCCACTCCTCCAGTGAGCGGCCTCCTCGGCGAGTCTTCCTGACCATATACTCTCTCTTGCACGCAAGTGTCATGCAGGTCCACGCCTAGCAGCTGTGCCACTGTCTGCCTCGTCAAGTGGTAGTGCAGTCCCATGAACATGAAATCAATCGATCTTCTACCCTCAGAGACGTAGAGGGTAGCGTAGAACACACGTACCCAGTCCTCCACATAAGCACTCCTCTCATAGGACATCAGGTGCACCAACCCTCTATACCTCTCAAAGTAGGGCCGTATCTCTTTCTCTGCTGCGAGGGCAAGCTGATCCCAATCCAGAAAGTTGTGCTGGAACAACTTGTGGCCTCGGCATCTGTAAATCTCGTAGAGAGACGCTTGCGTCATATTCCAGAAACGACTGTCTACAAGGGCTTCCTGGGGCTGCGGGTACCACTCCTCAAGTAGCACACTCCACCTAAGTCTGCGAAGTTGCTTGGCCTTCATCTTCCGGTAGTCGGTCAACCGGACTCCTTCAGCGACATGGATAGTGGTGTCCATCTCGTAGATGGCTCGCTGGGCCTCCCTGTCCTCATGACGATCGGCAGCCGTCGGTCTCGGACGTGGAGCTGCCACGGGATGACCCCCACGGGTCTGGGCTAAGCGTCGGCAGACGAGAGGCTCTACCGGTTCTTCTTCGGCCTCGGAGTCATCGATCACAGGAGGCTACCTCGGACGAGCCTTGCGGATCCTCAGTGATCCCCCTAGGCCACGCTCACACTCCTCGGCGGCGCGAGCGGCCATCAACGCCTTCTTCTCCTCCTTTGACAGATTTTGCTTCTCCACGGCTGGCTCCGCGATGGCCTTGCCCTTGTTCTTCTTGTCGCGAGCCATTGCGATCGGGCAATTGAACGGAGTCGGAATGGCCTCGCGGAGATCAATGCAGCCGGAAACCCTAGAGGCTACGATCTTCGAGGCACCACGACAGCGAGATCTGCATGTGGGGCGGCTGGTGGTGTACGGGAGGAAGCGGCGGCGACGCTGTGGTGATGAGGGAGAGCGGCGGCGGCGCTCGGTGGAGTGGCGGCAGCGACTGGGGTGGCGGCGGCTTCGGTGGAGAGCGGCGGCGCTGGCGAGCGGCAACGAGCAGCGGCGGCCGGAGGGCGGTGGCGGCGTCCGGCGGTGGCGGTGCGTGAGGCGGCGACCGGAGATCGACGGGCGGCGACGGGCGGCTGCGGTGGAAGGTGACGGGGTCGGGAAGAGAGAGAGAAGGAGGCGTACGGCCGTTTAAATAGTGGGTCCCAAACCCTAGCCGTCTTTTAACAACGGATGGACCGATGTTGAACGATGGATGCATCGGTCGAATGCCACAGTAAGGATATTCAAAAAGGTACCGTTGTCACCGGATGGACCGACGTTGAAGGATGGGAGCGTCGGTCGAATGGTACAGTAAGGGTGTTCAAAAATGGAATGTTGACACCGGATGGTCCACCGTGGGAGGAAGTAGCATCGGTGGAATTTGGCACAGCTCCAGAATTGTGAACACCGGATGGACCGATGTTTTTCAGGATGAACTCGTCGGTCGATTAGTCACACTTGACTGAACTCACTTTTGGGTATTGAACACCTATCGATCCGATGAGAGATTGACCTAGGCATCGGATAATCCTATGACTACAGAACAGTAACATCCCATATATGTCCTTTGACCAAACAAACAAGCCATGAGAAACACATGTCTTAGGACTTTTTGGGCAACCCCTTACCCCTCAAAGATACTAATATGCCAATAACTTGGCTAGGCCTTAAAGCAAATGGAACATCGAGAAAAATAGGAGGAAATCATCCAAATGAAATGTAAGGCCCATGCTTTGTGAGCTAGAGTATGAAGACTTCTATCTCTTTGAAGCATGTTCCTCTAGGCATTAACGCACCTAACATTTTGTTCTTTCCACCTTGTATGAGTTGAGATATTGCATTTCAATCAAGTCTCTTTCTCATGAGGTGGGTTACCCTTTGTGACAATCTACCGTATGCAATGCCAAACATTTCATAATGCAAGAAATTTTAAGTCTATATGGAAGGCATCATGCAAGGCATAAAATAAATCTATCTTGCCAAGTTTGAACCTTTCAAAGACTTCTTCAGGGAGAACCACTCTCCAAACCTTGGAAAAACCCAAAAGAACCTCCATCCCAAGCTAACCCTTGCTCACCCCTATCCTTTGAGAGTTAGGCAAGACCTATATGAAGTGCATTCTTACATGACGTTCGTTGCATCTAGCACATTTAATTCACTTCTTAGCCTAGAAAAATTTTTATCATCAAGTGGTTTAGTGAAGATATCCGCCAATTGTTCTTCGGACCTAACACCTCTAAAAGAGATGTCTCCCTTAGCTTCATGGTCCCTTAGGAAATGATGGCGAATATCAAAGTGCTTAGTGCGGGAGTGTTGAACGGGGTTTTTAGCTATTTTAACTGCACTTTCATTGTCACAAAGGAGAGGCACACAACCAAGTTTAATTCCAAAGTCCAAAATGGTTTGCTTCATATAAAGGATTTGGGCACAACATGCACTGGCCGCTATATATTCCGCTTCCGCCGTGGACAAGGCGACGGAATTTTGCTTCTTGCTTGACCAAGATACTAGGGAACGCCCAAGCAAGTGGCACCCACCGGAGGTACTCTTGCGATCCACGCGGCATCCGGCAAAGCCGAATCCGAGTATCTTACAAGATGGAATTTTGCACCTTTAGGGTACCACAAGCCCACACTAGGGGTATGCTTAAGATACCTAAGTATCCTAAAGACCGCCTTCCTATGCGATTCTTTAGGTGCCGCTTGAAAGCGAGCACACAAGCATACACTAAACATGATATCAGGCCTAGATGCGGTAAGGTAAAGCAATGAACCAATCATAGAACGGTAGTCAGATTGATCAATAGGTTTACCGTCCTTATCCGCGTCGAGATGACAATTGGTTGCCATTGGAGTGCTTCTTGAGCTACAATCTTCCATCTCAAATTTCTTCAAGAGGTCCTTGGTGTACTTCTCTTGATAGACGAAGGTCCCCTCTTGAAGTTGCTTGATTTCAAATCCAAGGAAGAAGTTGAGCTCTCCAATCATTGACATCTCGAATTCCCTAGAAATCATTTTGCCAAACTCATGGCTAAGAGCTTCGTTAGTTGAACCAAAAATAATATAATCAACATAAATTTGACAAATGAACAAATCTCCGTTGATGTCTTTGGTGAAGAGTGTGGTGTCCACCCTCCCGATCTTGAATCCTTGCATGATAAGGAAATCTTGTAGTCGTTCATACCATGCCCTAGGTGCTTGCTTGAGCACGTAGAGCGCCTTGTGCAACATATACACATGATTAGGATTCCTCAGATCTTCAAACCCGGGAGGTTGTTCAACATAAACAAGCTCATTAATGTAACCATTAAAAAAGGCACTTTTCACATCCATTTGATAAAGTCTAATACTATGATGTGAAGCAAAGGCAAGAAGTATACGGATGGCTTCTAGCCGGGCGACCGGGGCAAATGTCTCCCCAAAATCTAGTCCTTCAACTTGCGAGAACCCTTTGTCCACAAGTCTTGCCTTGTTGCGGACCACAACGCCATTCTCGTCTTGTTTGTTGCGGTACACCCACTTTGTTCCGATGGCGTTCTTGTCCCTGGGTCGCTCCTCCAACACCCAAACTTCATTTCGGATGAAGTTTTTGAGTTCTTCTTGCATAGCCATCACCCAATTTGGGTCTTGGAGTGCTTCCTCAATGTGAGTGGGTTCTACACACGAAACAAACGAGTAGTGCTCACAAAATGAAGCAAAGTGGCGAGAACGTGTGCTTACACCCCTTGACGGACTTCCAATGATTTGGTCCATTGGATGCGCCTTGGAGATGCGTCCGTGCCTCATAAGTGGTTGTGAAGCACCTGGCGAAGGTGATGCGTGTTTCTCCTCTTGTGGTTGGACTTGATCAAGGACTTCTTCTTCTTCTTCTTCTTGATGTTGTTGTGCTTGTGAGTCTTGAGTTGGCAATGGATCATCCTTCTCTTCTTCGTCAACTTGAGGCGCCATAGAGGTGTTGTTGTTGGAACTTGAGGCTCCCCCTTGATCATGGCTCTCCTCAACTTCGGGCTTGATGTCTCCAATGGTCATGTTCTTCATGGCTTCTCGTAGAGGCTCATCATCTATTTCATGATGACCAAAACTCTCCTCTTGGGAGCCATTAGTCTCTTCAAACTCAACATCACAACTTTCCTCAACTAAACCGGAGGTTTGGTTGAATACTCAATATGCTTTTGAGTTTGATGCATAACCAAGGAATATACCAACATCACTTCTTCTTTCAAACTTACCGAGCCTTTTCTTGCGGTAGATGTAGCACTTGCATCCAAAGACTCGAAAGTAGGAGATGTTGGGCTTTCTCCTAATGAGAAGCTCGTACGGGGTCTTTTGAAGTATTCGATGGAGATAGATCCTATTTGTGGCATGGCACGCCGTGTTGATTGCTTCGGCCCAAAACATCTCCGACGTGCCGTAGTCATCAAGCATTGCTCTTGCAAGAGTGATGAGTGTCTTGTTATTTCTTTCAACGACACCATTTTGTTGAGGAGTGTATGTGGCCGAAAACTCATGTTTCACTCCTTCACGGTCACACCACTCCCCAGTGTTGTAGTTCTTGAATTCGATGCCGTTGTCACTCCGGACCTTGATGATGGGAAGTTGAAATTCCCTATGAGCGCGGTTGGCGAAGGTCCTGAACACTTCCGTAGTTTCACTCTTATCACCTAGAAATAAAGTCCAAGCATAGCGAGAATAATCATCAACAATAACGAGACAATAGAGGTTACCACCAAGGCTTTGATATGTGGACGGTCCGAAGAGGTCCATGTGGAGTAGCTCAAGTGGCTTGGAGGTTGACACCATTGTCTTCATTGGGTAGTGTGAAGCAACTTGCTTCCCGGCTTGATAAGCGCTACAAAGCTTGTTCTTCTCAAATGTGATATCCTTCACGCCGGTCACCATCCCAAGCTTGAATGACTTCTTGAGTTTGCTCATCCCAATGTGCGCTATGCGTCGGTGCTATAGCCAACCCAAGCTTGTCTTAGTGAAAAGACAAGTGGATAAGCTAGCATTCTTGTAGGAGAAATCTACTAGGTAGAGATATCCATGTCGAAATCCTTTGAAGACTATGTCTTTGCTTGTTTCACTACTCACAACAACATCATTTTTGCTAAATGTGCATGTTAGTCCAAGATCACATTGTTGTGCAATAGAAAGTAAATTAAAGCTAAGTGACTTAACGTACAAAACATTAGAAATGGATAAATCATTTGAAATAGCAATTTTACCTAACCCAATTACCTTTCCCTTAGAGTTATCACCAAAGGTGACTTGTTCATGATTTTCGGGGTTTTCTATGGTGGTGAACATACCATCATTGCCGGTCATAGGTTGGGTGCACCCGCTATCGAGTACCCAATGCTTTCCTCTGGCTTTGTAGTTCACCTACACACATGAATAAAATTTTTAACTTTAGGCACCCAAGCCAACTTAGGTCCTTGTATGTGTGATACAAGTGTCTTTGGGACCCAAAGTTGCTTGGGGAGCTTCCCCTTCATGCCCTTCATGTCCTTGCCAATGAACCTAGCCTTCACCTTGCCATCTACTTTACTTAAGAGATAATAGCGATCATTGAAGGTAGATTTGTAATTAGTAGGAAGCTTGGGATAGGGTCGGTTAGGAAGAGGACACTCCCTTGTGTGGTGACCGGGGACCTCACAATGTTGGCAATAAGAACCAACTTCTTTGATGAAGCTTGTTCTTAGCTCCGGTGAGGGCACCTTTCCTTTGTTGGGCACCGGGAAGGATCCAAGTCCTCTTTTGTTGAAGGCCTTTGCTTGTTGGAAGAGGATATCCTTGTGTTTGACCTCCCCTTTTGAATGTCTAGCCACACAAGTGCGGAGACTCTCAATTTCTTCCAACAAGTCCTTCTCCCTAGCATTAATTTTCAAAGGCAAAGACTTGTGCAAAGCATTAGTGGCATGAGAAGTAAAGGATATCTTATCATTAAGAGTTTGTTTCTTCATATTTTTCAACTCTTGATCAAGCATGTCATGAGCAAGGTTAAGTGTTTGATGTTCTTTTATTAACTTGTTGTGCTCTTCCAGGAGTGTTTGGTGTGCTAAGTTAAGTTCATGATTATCTATCTTGATTTTAGCCTTTTCTTCCTCAATTTGCTTGACATGGGATTTGAGCGTGTCATGCTCTTTGAGTATGCTTTCATACTTGTCAAGCAAATCAAGGTTAGCACTCTCATTTCTAGCACGAGTTTCTTCAAGCACTTTAACCTTACTCTTTTCCCTCTTAATGATAGCATGATATTCATTTATCAAAGAAGTTAAATCATCAGGGGAAAGCTCATCATCGCTAGAGTCGTCACATACCTTGGTGTTACCTTTCGCCATGAGGCACATGGGCGGTGGATGAAGAGGTGCATCATCATTGTTGGTGATGGCAAGGCCAGCCAAGCTTTCTTCTTCCTCTTCACTCTCTTCATCACTTGTTTCTTCGTCGGTGACCCATTCATTTGCCTCACAGATGAACACCTTTTGTGGGCCATTTCTCTTCTTTGGGAAGAGCCTTGCCTTCTTGCCCTTGTCATGTTTCTTCTTCCCAAAGGATCTTTGCTTTGGTTTGGCTTCTTCTTCATCATCATCACTTCCTTCAAGCTTGCGATGCTTGCTCTTGTGGTTCTCTCTTCGTTTGCCCGGTCTTGGACAATCATAGGAGATGTGGCCTTGATCACCACAATTGTAGCATGTATTGTGATCATCTCTCCTTGGTAGGAATGCTCTATTCTTGGGATCAAATGTGTATCCCTTCTTAGTGTCTTAGAGTTTAAGCGTGAGAACTTCCTCATCATCAATGCAAGCTCACCATCTTCATGTTTGCTTGATGCTTGCTTTTCTTCACTTGAGCTAGGCTCGACCACCTTCTTCTTCTTGAAGCTTGTTTTCTTGGTAGAGGCCTTTAGGGCAATTGTCTTTGAAGATGATTGCTCCATCATCCCAAGTACACTCATCTCATGAGCGTGTATTTCTCCAATGAGCTCCGAAACTTCAATGTGGTCAAGTGACTCTTTTTGGAGCATGGAGTTGATGATGTTGTACTTTGGCTTGGGGGGAGCATGAGGATCTTGCGGTTGATGAGTACCTTGCCAAGAGAAGCAATGTCAAGAGCATTTATTTCTTCAATAAGCACATTTAAGCGAGAGAACATCTCATTGACATTTTCATGAGGTAGCATCTTAAATTCATCATATTTTGCTTTAAGCATGTGATATTTAAGTTCCTTAACTCTAGAAGAACCTTCATGAATCTTTATTAATCAAGCCCAAATTTCACAAGCTTTTTCCTTGCTAGCAATCTTAGAAAACACATCTTGACTAATACATTCATATATTGCATTCCTAGCTTTAGCATCCCATTTAATTTGATCACCAACATAATTGTGTTCTCCAAACCCCACGTGGGTCGCTTCCCATACTTCGGGCGCAATAGCCTCTAGATAAGCACGCATGTGTGCTTTCCAATAGGCAAAGTTCTTGCCCTCGAAGATAGGAACTGAACCCCCAACCTTGGACATTTTAGCTCTCTAGAGGTGAAGCTAGAATGATCCTATGAGCAACCTTGCTCTGATACCAATTGTAAGGACCGAATGCCCAAGAGTGGGGGTGAATTGGGCTTCTTTTGAAAAATTCTAAGCAATAAAACTTAATTTCTAAAGCCCAATTCCCTACGCAAACTATCTATGCATTCTAGTAGATACAAACTTCGTAGAATATAAAATGCATAAAAGTAAGGGAAAGGAGAAGGATGCAAACTCCCGAGGAGACACGAGGATTTATCCCGTGGTTTGGCAAGATCGTCAAGATCTTCCTACATCCACGTTGTGGCACCCACCAAAGGGTTTTGCCACACCCAAGTCATCGAGACGAGGGATCTTCACTATTCCTCTCCGTTTGCCTCCCTTGGCAAGGTGGAGCTCAAGCCTTGTACAACTTCGACCTTCCGGGCTTCCACAAACGCCTTGGCAAGCTCCGGAAGTCTCCTCACAATTACAAACACCAAGGGCACTCCCTTGAGGTTCTCACTATCCTAGGGAGTCCACTCACCCAGAATGGAGGCACACAAGCTCTCTCTCTAGCTAAATCTAGCCTAACTCTTGGTGTATAGGTGATCAAAATGATGTGGAAGTGATTGCTCTTCGGCTTGAATGCTTGTGGATGTGTTGATAGTGTCTAGTGATCAAGACTTAACGAAATGACGGGATTAGGGGGTATTTATAGCCAGCCTCCCCGAAATAGCCGTTGGAAAAGTAGGCTGATAGAACTTTACTACGAACACCGGATGATCCCATGTCTCCCCTTTAGTTATCATCAGTCAAGTTACTTTAACTCACGTCATTGTGTCAGATATGACCGTTGTTAGACCGATGTTGATCCTGTCTTCTCATCGGATGATCCGGTGGCTCTTCCTCCAGAATTGACTCAAACTTGATGCTTACTGGAGTAATTGACCGATGTGTGCTTCTCTGTACATCGGATGATCCGGTGCTACACTTGGTCCAATGATCTTGCAAACTGTACTGATGGACCGATGTTACTGAGCCATTCACATCGGATGATCCGGTGAGTACTTTGTTCTGAGGTCTTCTTCTTCAGCTGAACCAACTCGACCGATGTGTTATTTTGAGGAATCATCGGTTGATCCAGTGAGTTGATTTTGTTTGCTTCGGATTGTTTCTAAGTGAATTTTTGTGTCTTGCTCAAATGACCTCTTAGACTTTGTTGAACATGTATCTCCGATGATTGTCAAACATCAAGTGTCTTCAATTTTGATTGAGTGACTTTGACATAAGAGCTTTCACTTCTTGTCTTCACATAATTGATTTGATCTCATACATTGATTGTATATGGGTCTCCAATAACATATTTATTTCATTTGATTGAGTGATTATGGGGACCTTGCATTCACAAATTCATTACTAAAATCCAATGGTTGTCATTAATCTCCGAAACCATACCTCATGGGGGCCTAGATGCTTTCAGTCGTAATCTGTACACATTAGTATAAAAGGGGTCATCGATAAACCAACGTCAAAACACATATTTGTTCAATATTCCATCAAAGTAAAAACTTGCATGTACTTACTCATTTCGGAAACCAATAAACAAACTCATCTCTATGGCATTTTTCAACATCACGAGAATGAATCTTTTGAGCTCTTCAAAATGCTCACTGGAAAGGGTACACAATTAAATTAGCCATATATAATAAGCATGATCAAATATAGTATAGAACATCTGAGTTATACGTACTTTATCCATGGAGCAACCTCTTCAACATTAGAAATAATATAATGCCTAATGTTATGTAGTTCCACCATAGTATGTTTTCCCCATTTAGACCCTTTTTGGGAATTATCGACTTCTGTAAATATATTAGGCTCGAGAGAAAGTTCATTCCTAGCTGCAGCTTCATGACGTTCTGGCCTATTAAGCTTGGTGCTGATGTTATCCAAAAACTAACTACAAAAAGTCATACACTCTTCCATAATATATCCCTCAGCTATAGAACCCTTCTATGTGAGCTCTGTTACGTACATACCTCTTCAATGTACCAAGGTACCTCTCAATTGGATACATCCATCTGTAAGAAACAGGTCCACCCAAGCAAGCTTCTTCGGCAGGATGGATTGGAAGATGTACCATGATATCAAAGAAAGCGGGAGGAATCAACATCTCAAGCTTACAAATTGTTTCAAGAAATTGTTTTATCATCTTATCCAAATCTAGTTCCGCCAATTCTTTAGAAATACTTCCAGAAAAGAATCTGCTAAACTCGATTAAAGGTGCAACAACCTTTCCAGGCAATATGTCATGTATTGCAATAGGAAGGAGCTTCTGAAATATAATATGACAGTCATGAGTTTTTATACCTGATACCTTACGTGCTTTTAAGTCCACACATCTCTTGATGTTTGAGGCATAACCCTCGGGAATCTTCACATCCCCCGAAAACTTGCACAAGGTGGTCTTCTCATCTTATGCAAAGTATATGATGCTGATGGACAATTTGTAGCCATCGGATGTTGCTTTGGCCGTATACCCATATCCTGCATATCAAGACGAGCTTGTAGACTATCTTTTGTTTTACCATCCATATTAAGCAATGTCCCCAATATGCTATCACAAATGTTTTTCTCAATGTGCATGGCATCCATGTTATGCCTTATTAGCAATGTCTTCCAATACGGGAGCTAGAAAAATATACTTTTCTTCTTCCAACTATGCCACCTATTTTCCTCAGTGCGCTTTCTCTTATTATTCGTTTGTCCAAAACTCACTTGATCAAAACTCTCGTATTGTTGGAGTACTTCGTCACCATAGGGTGATGTTTGAGCCTCTCTATTCTCTATCTTGTTAAAAGAATCTTTGTCTCGACGCCACCTTTTATCTTGAGGTAGGAAACGACGATCACCCATGTAGCAATACTTTCGTCCATGTTTCAACCAGAAGGTGTTAGTGTTTACATGGCAGTATGGACATGGTAGCTTACCTTTTGTGCTCCATCCACATAGCATTGCATATGCTAGAAAATCATTCATTGTCCACAATATAGAAGCTCGCATGATAAATGTCTCTTTCTTTGAACTGTCCAATGTTTCAAAATTATCAGACCCTAATTTCAGTAGCTCATCAATCAAAGGCTGCAGATACACATCAATGTTGTTTCCAGGTGACTTTGGCCCATGAATTATCATTGACATCAACCAATAAGGTTGCTTCATACACAACCAAGGTGGTAGATTTTAAGGGATTAAAATCACAATCCATGTACTGTAAGAACCATTCATTATTCCAAAAGGATTGAAACCATCAGATGCTAGTCCAAGTCTTATGTTGTGAGGATCAGATGAGAAATTTAGGTGAATTCTATCAAAATGCTTCCATGCTTTCGAATCTGCAGGATGGCGTAATATTCAATCATCAATACATTCTTCTTTGTGCTAGCGCATGTTTGATACTGTTGACTCTGCCATATAAAACCTTTGAAGAAGGTGAATAAGAGGGAATTATCGTAGAATCGTGCATGTTACAAGCTTCTTGGATATTCCACAAGGTAAAGACTCTCTTGCATACCCTCCTGTACTATTTTTACATCTTAATTCACCACATTTTGGGCATCGATCCATCAGAGAATAGTCCTTCCAAAATAACACACAGTCATTGACACATGCATCAATCTTTTCGTACCCCAGCTCAAGGTCACGAACAACCTTCTAAACTTTATCAACTGTATTAGGAATGCAGTGGACCTCTGGAAGCACATATGAGAATAGTTCAAGGATCAACTCACATGTTTTTTTGCTCAGACTAGTTAAACACTTTATTTGGTACAACTTGACAATGAAAGATAATTGGGTCACCTTCTCACAACATGGATACAACTCCTTTTTGGCACCTTTTAATAAGTCATAGAATGCCTTTGCACACCAAGTTGGCTCCTGTTGGTTCATAGAATTTTCGGGATCATCAAAATCTGCTGAAGTACCACATTGATCAGTGCCTCTAATTAGACTGGACGACATATTTTCCGTAGAAGCATCATCAGAAATTATGTCATTATTATGTGTTGATTGCTCATCAATATTTTTCTCAACTCGTTTTTCTCCATGGTGTACCCAACAAGTATAAAATGACATCCCATTACGAAACAAGTGAAGATGAACTTCCTTGCGTGTCTCGTGGCAAATATTACAACGTTTCGTGCAAGGACAAGGCATAGTTTCTTCTTCACGAGTGCCCTGGAATGCAGAATTTAAAAATGACTTCATTCCATCCTGCCACTCCTTCGTACGCCTGTGTTTTCCCATCCATGTCTTATCTTCTGACATCCCTTCCTACAATTCAATCAGCGTATCCGTAAGAGGATAGAACTACAATAACATTATGTCAGCAATTGTACCTAGTGCTATTGCTCCTCCACGTGTGGCGGCCGACGGATGCTCCTCCACGCCGGTGGCCAGCGAATGCTGTTCCAAGAGCATGGCGTCTGGCGGATGCTCCTCCAAGAGCATGGCGTCCAGCGGATGCTCCTCCAAGCGCGTTTCATACAATCGAGAGAGGGTTCGTTTTGGATCGAAGGTTTTCATGGGCAGGCAGCCAGGACAAAGCTTACGTGAAGCTATCAGGGTAGGCCCAACACTGCCCTGGGCCACTTGCTATTCGTGGGCTGAAACTGCTGTGAGTCACTTTGTATTCGTGGGCCAAAACTGCACTGGGACACTTGGTGTTCGTCCCTATGATGTGTGAGCCCATCTACGGGCGCGCGTCTGGCTCTGGCAATTTGTTATCTAAATAAGTTAATGTAGCAATGGGGTGATATTCTGATGAAAATAAAGCATACTCATAAAATCTCTTGAATCGCAGCAACACAGTGATATAAATAATGGTTAAATACTAGATATAAACATCGACAGAACCAAACTGTAGTGCTAAATGTACCATGTAAGGCAACAAACTTATCGACAGAACCAAAGTGTAGTGCTAAATGTACCATGTAAGGCAACAAACTAATCGACAGAACTAGCTATTACATAATCCCCAATAAACGCAGAATAAACTACCAGCACATCTAGTCCGAAACACTTCCCTTCAAGTAGTGTTAATAACTTTTGGCCGCGTATAGAAGTAGTGGTAATGATGACACTGCGTATAGGGGCATTGGGCCAGTGGCATGTTGGAGTTCTACCTACCTTTTTATTACATTTTTCTCGTCCTTTCTTTTCTTTTCCCTCTGTTCATTGTCTCCACATTTCTTTCCAGTCGTGGCTACCTGTTGCGTTTTCCTGTTACTACGTACTAGTATTGTATACTACTTTACAGACCACTTTGCAGGCCCCGCTACAGACGATCTCCTCTGGCACCTCCAGCAGCTAAAGTACTGTATCGACCACTTTAGAGGCTACCGGTGGTGTGGAGGGTCGTTCATTAACAGAGATTACAGATAGAATAGACAGTTCACTAAACAAATAGATAGAGACAAAATAATAGTTAGAACAGACGAACAACATTGAGTTCATCAACATAAAACATTACTACAAAACAAGAAAAATGACATCATGAAACAAGAAAAACAACATCACACAACCTTATAAGTCTTTTATTTATAGCCCATACCGGATAACACCTCACGGCGGAATGCGAAATGCTTGTGTCTAATCCTACAGTCTTCACTAGAGAAGACCCTGCAGCCACTCCACCCTTGCTTCCTGCAGCCGGCAGCCGTGCACGGGTCCCTTGTTGGGCAGTGACACCATCAGCGGTATCAGAGACGGACGCGGATGCACCCACGTCAGATTACCAATTTCAGCCATTTTGAATCTGACACAACCTGCACTCATTGTTGGCCCTCATGATGGTGACAGACCCAACAGCTTTCTCACTGACGTCGACCTCGCCTTCGACCTGCCGGATATACGCGAAGGCATCACGGGCCCCGCGTTCGGCAACGTAGCGGAGGAGGCCAAGGACGTAGGCCGCCTCCATGTGGTTGACCCCGGCCGCCCGTGCGAGAAACTGGGCGCCCGGCTGTGCGTGATCGTCCATGAAGACGAGCTCAAGCCCGGTGACATAGCACACATGAATGTTTCTGATGACGGCTAGGTTCTCCACGAGGGATTTGTGGCACCCTGGGTCGCGCCACATCCTCTGGGTCATCTGCTCCAGTACCACGCACCTGCCCACGACGCCATCTCGGCACGCCGCATGTATGGCCTTGCAGGTGGCACGCCGACTGGAGAGGTCGTCCAAGGGTCACAAGGAGGTTGCTGCGAGGCGCCCCGCGATCTCGACCATATCGTGCGTGAACGGCAACTCCAAAGGCTTTGACATCACTGTGCTGCGGAGGGAACCAATGAGGGTGCACGCTGCGGAGACAAAGAGGAAGCTAGAGTACGTTCGGAGAAGACAGTGATGTGTCTTTATAGAGTACGCACAAAGAAGACGATGGAGACATTATATAAAGACACGCGCCATCATCTTATCCGTGCGTACTGATGGGGGTCGTGCAGTGATGGTTTGGCTTCCGGCAGTGGCGGTTCCACATCCTCTGCAGCACCGTGCAGGTGCATTAAAGGTGGCTGACATGTGAACACCACAACCTATGGGACCCACGCCTCTCGCATGCACTGACGGGACGCGCGAAGTAATGGAACCGCTCTGTTTTCAGCATCAGCACAAGAATAATATCATGTCATCAATAGAGATAACATACTATGTTTGACCAAAAATTTCATGTTTTACAGTTCGGTTCTCCACGTTCTTTCACCCTAATTCGTACGTACTACCTATCTTTTTCTAACATTTTTCTGGTCTTTTCTTTTCTTTTATCTCTGTTCATTTTCTCACTTTTCTTTCTATTCCTCGCTACCTGTTGCGTTTTCTCGTTACTACGTACTCCCTCCGTCCCAACTCAACTCTATTTTTGTGTTTAGTCAAACTTAACTTTGACCAACAATTTCTATAGATTCTATTAACTTCAATAACATGTAAATTGTATATCATGAAAATGTTTTTCATGATTAATCTAAAAGTACAATTCTTATATTGTTAAAATTGATCAAAATAACATAAATCGGTGGTCAAAAGTAGATTTGACCAAATCCAGAAATAGAGTTGACTTGGGACGGATGTAGTACTGTATATTACTTTACAGCCCGCTTTGCAGGTCCTGCTATGGGCGATCAACTTTGGCACCTCCAGCAGCTAAAGTACCGTACCAGCCACTTCAGAGGCAACCAGCGGTGTGGAGGGTTGTTCATTAATAGAGAATATAGACAGAACAAAAGTTCACTAAACAAACAAGTAGAAAACAAAATAACAGTTGGAACAGATGAATAACATTGAGTTCATCAACATAAAACATTACTACAAAACAAGAAAAATGACATCATGAAACAATAAAAACAACATCACAACCTTATAAGTATATATCCCATACCAAATAACACATCAAGGCAGAATGCAAAATGCTCGTGTCTAATCCTACAGTCTTCACTACAGAAGACCCCGCAGTGACACCATCGGCGGGCGCGAATGCGCCCACGTCACAAAACTGATTTCAGCCACGGATTGAATCCCACACCGCCTGCACTCATTTTTGGTCCTCATGATGGTGATGGACCCGGCTGCTTTCTCGCCGACGTTGACCTCGCCTTTGACCTGCTAGATATAATCAACGGCGTCATGGGCCCCACGGTCAGCATCATACCCGGGGGGGGGGGGCAAGGACATAGGGTGCTTCCGTGTGGCTGACCTTGGCTGCCCGGGCGAGAAACTTGGCGCCCTACTATGCGCGACAACCATGGGGACGAGCTTGAGCCATGTGACGTAGCACGTATGAGGGTGGCCGATGATGGCCAGGTTCTCCACGAGCGCTTTGTACCGCCCCGGGTCGTGCCACATCCTCCGGGTGACCCGCTCCAGCGCCACGCGCTTGCCCACGACATAATCCTGACACGCCGCATGCATGGTCTCGCAGGTGGCACGCGGACTGGAGAGGTCGTCCAAGGATCGCAGGGAGCTTTCGGTGACGCGCCCCACGATCTCTACCACAATATCGTACGTGAATGGCAACTCTATAGTCTTTGGTGTGACCGTGCTATGAAGGGAACTTAAGAGGGTGCGCGTGGTGGAGACAAAGAGGAAGCTAAAGTACGTCCGGAGAAGACGGTGGTGTGTATTTATAGAGTAAGCACGGATAAGATGATGGATACATTATATAAAGACACACGCCATCGTCTTCGCTGCGCGTACTAATGGGGGTTGCACGAAGTGATGGTTTGGCTTCCAGCGGTAGCGGATTCCACATCCTCTACAGTACTACAGGTGCATTAAGAGTGGCTAACATGTGAACACCGCAACCTATGGGACCCACGCCTCTCTCATGCACTGATGGGACGCACGAAGTAATGGAACCACCCTGTTATCAACATCAACACAAGAAAAATATTCTGTCATCAATAGAGATAACATTCTATGTTTGACAGCAATCTTCGCCAAACATTTCCTGCTTTACAGTTTGGTTCTCCATGCTCTTTGACCTTAATTCGTACGTACGTACTACCTATCTATTTCTAACATTTTTCTCGTCCTTTCTTTTCTTTTCTCTCTGTTCATTGTCTTCACTTTTCATTCCAGTCGATGCTAATCGACAAAATAGCTGTTACATAATCCCTAATAAACAAAAAATAAACTAATCGGCACATCTAGTCCGCAGCACTTACCTTCAAGAAGTGGAAATAACTTCTGACTGCGTATAGGAGTAGTGGTAATGATTACACAGCGTATATGGGCATAGGGCCAGTGGTACGTTGGAGTTCTACCTATCATTTTTCTAAAAATTTCCTTGTGCTTTCTTTTCTTTTCTCTCTGTTCGCCGTCTCCACTTTTCTTTCCAGTCATTGCATTTTCCTGTTACAACATGGTAGGAGTACTACTTTACAGACTGCTTTGCAGGCCCCGCTGCGGGCGATCTCCTGGCACCTCCTGCGGCGAAAGTATTGTACAGACCACTTTAGAGGCCACCGGCGGTGTGGATGGTCGTTCATTAACAGAGAATACAGATAGAATGGATAGTTCACTAAACAGAAGATAGAAAACAAAATAACAGATGGAACATACGAACAACATTGAGTTCATTATCATAAAACATTACTCCCTCCTTCCTATATTACTTGTCTTTAGAACATCACGACCAGATTAATCTGTGTCAAAAGATTTCATGTTTTAAAGTTAGGTTCAACTAGAATGTAATCAGATGTTTGGTGCAATCGTGCAATCAATCATCTTCAACGGTTGGATCGATCTACATTACGGTGATTGAAACTTTTTATTTAACCCACTCCACCAGGTTGAGGGGTGGTGGTGGTGGAAGGGGTTAAATGAAAAGATGCAGTAACTGTAAGATGTAGATCCAATGGACGAAAATCATTGATTACACAATTGCACCAAAACTTTAATTGCATATAGGGCTGTCAACGAGTCACACTCGATCGAGCTTGTCTTTCTAAGCTTGAGTTTGATAAAACACTGAGTCAATCTCGAGTCAACCAAGAATTCATGTATATACAATAGAATCTATTAAATTTAGGTTCACAACTAATGGATTAGGAAGGTGGATGATGTTGCACAATATTTGTTTCTATCATATATAAAAATTGTGTCCCATAAAACATTTTTAATAGAATTATATAGTTTAGTTAATCATAGGTACATATCATAGATGACAACAAAAAATGAGCTCAAGCTTGCAAGCTCAAGCTTGGCTCGTTTAGAATTGGCACAATACTCAACTTCATCCTCAAACTTTCAATGAAAACTCAGTTTGGTCCTTGAACTTTCAAATGGGAAAATTATTTAGTCCATCAACTTCACACAGCCATTTCACTTTCATCCTTAGTCTGAGTTGGACATCCACATTGGCATGCCACATAAGCTATTATTCCACGTCATCTACCCCGACCACCTCTCTTAGAAAAAGATAATAATTTTTATCATCTTAAAAAATAAATAGCTAATTAATTGGGGTGGATTTACATATTTGCATGGGATCTACATATTTATCCGTTTTTGCAAAACCATCAAGTGATATATCCTATGTTATATTACATATGTAAAAATATTGTACTCCCTCCGTTTGGAAATAATTGTCACCGGCTAGTTCATTTTTGAACTAACTGGTGACAATTATTTCAAAATGGAGGGAGTACAATATAAAACTATTAAGCCTAGTGAAGAGCAAACAGAGCAAACAGAGAGGAAGACCAAACTTTTAAGCCTAGGGAATAAAATATAAAACGAAGTTACACGGCTAGCCTGTTACACGTACAGTCCGAGCCAGTGTGACAGTGCACCTTAACCCCCGTCGTGCGTCCACGGTGGTTGGTGCGAAGACCCTTGCAGGCAGGACCAGGATCACCTGACATAGTGAATTTTACTACATGCATGCAATAAAGACTGCATCCACCGTTTGTTTTGATCTGACGGCTGGACTTCCCAGCGGTCCTCAACTAGGCCCAACAGAGCGGTCCACCTGAATCGTCTCCTCTCCTATTGCCAGCTTGCTTCAATGTGAGACGGAGTTTACTCTTACTGATACATATACTTTCAACCATCTAAATAAAACAAACTTTTATAAATTGACGACATTAGGGAGGGTTTTGAAAAATATTTGGCTATCAATAATTTCATGCGTCTTTCGACAATCTTTTGCAGATATCATCTTCGCAAATTAAGGGTTGATATAATACCGAAAGTATTATCTATTTTTGCATTATTTATTTTTATGATGGATAATTAACAAGTAATCCTTATAATCAAAACTTAATTTTAACATATGACAAAATTAATATTTTTCTATAGTCCATACATTAATACAACATTATTTTTATTGGCTCTTTTAAAATAAACAAAATCTTTGGCAATTAATAGATCATCTGCATCGCTGAGCACATGGTAGTTAGCTAGGTTTCATTCAGAGCATATTGGTGTTGGGAGGAAAGAGGTGACGATAAGTTGATTTGCACGAATCTAAATAGTAGATTCAATTGTCACCTAAAAGGAATCCTATTTTCAGCAGTCTGAAATATGGTATTTTCTCATTAATTATTGAGGTCTATACGACACTTCACGATCCAGGCAAAAAAAAGAAAAAAGATTGTACTTCGTGCTGAAGCAAACATAAGGCAATTAAAATAAAAACTCTTGAGTTCTTGTCAAGTTTACAAAATGAAAGCATCGGAGCCCTCCCTAATGTCCTTGATAGTTAATGTGTGTTTTAATCCTGTTAATATGTTATAGAAGTTGATTTTATTTAGACGTTTGATGTATGCATCATTATACGCATGTAAACTCTTTCTCATGTTGAAGCAAGCACGCAAGAGTTTATGAAATGATTTGAATGAACCCCTTAGTTGGATCGCTAGGAAGTACAGCCGTCAGATAAAAAAAAACGTTGGATGTAGTCTTTACAGCATGCATGTCTCTACAGCAGGCGATCCTGGTCCAGGCAGGTATGCTCCAATTCCTATCCTCCAACTCCATCTATGCTTTTGATGACGTAGGTGGTTCACCCTCAGAATGTAGAAAGGATTAGCATGCACACATGTAACAGTCATTGTTGAATGTGTTGGTCCAACGTTAATAGTCATTGTTTGACTGTGTTGGCCTATGTTTAGTCATTAATGCTAGCCTTTGAATCTGTGTCGTGTGAAATGGTTTAGTTTTGGTTTCACGTTACACTAGGTAGCCTATATAACGTGTGTCTGTGTTCCCTGATGAATACAAAGCAATCATTTTCCATACAGAATAGTGTAGTAACCATTCTCTATTTGGCATAGCACAACCATTAATCTTTCCCTACATGCTTCCCCTATTCTCTGCCATGACGTCGAGTCCAAAACTAACAAAGCCTCGGTGATGAGCGGCATGCGTGTTTCTTGATGAGAAACTGACTACGGAGGCGGTCCACAACATGCATGTTTGATAGGAAGGATGTTCCCTCGAGGGTTTGAGGATAAAAGGTATACCATCTAGGTAGCCAGCCGGAGGTTCGAAGGAAGCTACATGGCTAGCAGGGTACACGTACGGTCCAGGTGTGCTGATGTACCATAACCCTGTCCGGCGTCCCCGGCGGCGGTTGGGAAGAGCCTTGCAGGTATGCTCTGATTCCTGTCCTCCAATTCCATCTAGGTTTTTGATGACGTAGGCAACTCACCACCAGACAAACCAGCAAAGCCTCGGTGATGAGTGGCATGCAAGTTTCTTGATGACAAACTGACTGCGGAGGTGGCCGCTAGCATGCATGTTTGACAGGAAGGATGTTCCCTCTCGAGGGATTGAGGATAAAAGGTATACCATCTTCTAGGCAGCCAGCCAGAGGTTTGAACGAAGCTACACGGCTAGCCGAGCACGTACGGTCCGAGTGTACTATGTCAATGCACCTTAACACCCGTTGTGCGCCCCTGGTTGTGGTTGGGAAGAGCTAGCCATGCAGCTATGCTCTAATACCTGGCCTCCAACTCCATCTAGGTTTCCGATGATGCGGGCGGTTGATCACCAGACAAACCAGTAAAGCCTTGGTGGTGAGCGGCATGCATGTTTCTTGATGAGAAAATTGCAAGCTGCTCATCACCGGGGCTTTGCTGGTACGATGTTCCTCGAGTGTTTGAGGATAAAAGGTATTCCACCGTACCAGCATCTAGCCAGCCAGACGGAGGTTCGAATGAAGCTAAACGAAACTACAAGAAGCTTCCTAGATGGCTGCCCACACGAAGCTACATGAAGCTTCATTCAAAACTTCGGCTGGCTACCTAGATGATGGTATACCTTTAATCCTTAAACCCTCGAGGGAACATCCTTCCTGTCAAACATGCATGCATGCTAGGGTCCGCCCCTATAGTCAGTTTCTCGTCAAGAAACCTGCATGTCGCTCAGCTCCGAGGCTTTATTGGTTTGTCTATTGATGAACCGCCTGCATCATCGGAAACATCGATGGAGATGGAGACCAGGACGAATCATAGCATTCCTGCAAGGCTAGCTCTTCCCAACCACCACCAGGAATGCACGACGGGGGTTATGGTACACCGACACAGTATACCCGGACCGTACATGTACCCGGCCAGCCATGTAGCTTTGTTTGAACCTCCGGTTGGCTGCCTATAAGATGGTATACCTTTTATACTCAATACCTCGAGGGAACATCCTCTTGTCCAACATGCATGCATGTCGGGGGCCGCCTCCGCAGTTAGTTTCTCATCAAGAAACTTGCATGCCGCTCAGCACCGAGGCTTTGCTGGTTTGTTTGGTGATGAACCGCTTGCATCATTCGAAACATATATGGATATGGAGGCCAAGAATCAGAGCATAACTGCAAGGCTAGCTCTTCCCAACCACCACCGGGGACGCACAACGGTGGTTAAGGTACACCGGCACAGTACACTAGGACCGTACATGTACCTGACCAGTTGTGTAGCTTTGTTTGAACCTCTGCCTGGCTGCCTAGACAATGGTATACCTTTTATCCTAAATCCCTCGAGAGGGAACATCTTTCCTATCAAATATGCATGCCGGCGGCTGCCCCTGTAGTGAGTTTCTTGTCAAGATACTTGCAGCCCAGTGGGTGCGCCCCTAACAAAAGTTGTTGTATGCGGTGTTTGGTTGAGACAATGCAACTTGTGGTCATAACGATAAGAATTAAAAAATAGGAGTATATTAGATTCAAAAATCTTCATTACTTTCTTTACTCAGGGCTCGGACCCGTCATGTTCGGAAACTCCTCCGCTCATATCGTAACTGCATCAGTTACATATCTGTGCCCATTCAAAATTCAAACTAGTGTAGATGAAGGTTTGCACAAGAGAGAAGTTGCTCCGCGCCGCTGCATACGGCAACTATAGGGACAACAAGGAGAGAGGACCCAATGGCGGGGACTCAGGTGTATAATGTGACGTTCGAGGAAGATGTGATCACCACCACCGTGATGTCCTCCGGCGAGGCCGTGGAGGAATGGCTCGATGAGGTCCTCTCTGTCCACCATTGGCGCCTTCAGAAGCTCGTCATCGGGCTCGACGTTGAGTGGCGCCCAAACTACTCCGCCAACCAGAACCACGTCGCCGTTCTGCAGGTCTACGTCGGCCGCCGTCGGTCACTCCAATTAATTGCATCTAGGGTTGTCAACGAATTGAACTCGAACGAGCTTGTCTTTCTAATATTGAGTTTAATAAAACACCGAGTCGATCTCATGTCGAGCCCAAAATTCATGTATATACAATATAATCTACAAAATTTAGGATTCACAACTAATGGAGTAGGAAGGTGGACGATGTTGCACATTATTTGTTGCTATCATATATAACAATTTTGTCCCATAAAACATTTTTAATAGAATTATATTTTATTTAATCATACATATGTACATATCATAGATGACGACAATAAATGAGCTTTCTCAAGCTTTTCGAGCTTGAGCTCATCAAGGTCGCTAGCTCTTTGCTCGTTTAGAATGGCCACAATACCCAACTTCATCCTCAAACTTTCAATCAAAACTCAGTTTGGTCCTTGAACTTTCAAATGGGTCAATTAGTTAGTCCCTCAACTTCACACAACCATTTCACTTTCATATTTAGTCTTGTTTGGACATCCACATTGGCATGCCAAATAAGCTATTATGCCACATCATCTACCCCGGCCACCTCACTTAGAAAAAGATAATAACTTTTAATCATCTTAAAAAATAACTAGCTAATTAATTGGGGTGGATTTACATAGTTGCATGGGATATATATATTTCTCCTCCATGTTTTTTTGCAAAACTATCAAGTGATATATCCTATGTGCATATTACACCAGTAAAAATATCATAAAATATAAAACTTTTAAGCCTAGGGAAGAGAAAACAGAGCAAATAGGGGAGCAAACTATTAAGCCTACGGAATAAAATATAAAACAAAGCTACACGGCTCGCCAGGTACACGTACGGTCCAGATGTGCTGGTGCACCATAACCCCCGTCGTGCGTCTAATGTCAACTTTATTTTTGGGTTTAGTCAAATCTATCTTTGACCAATGATTTATGTAATTTTGATCTATTTTAACAATACAAGAATTATTCTTTTAGATTCACCATGAAAAATATTAGCATAATATACAATCTAAATGTTATTGAAGTTAATAAATTTCATATAAATCATTGGTCAAAGGTAAGTTTGACCAAAACTAGAAATAGAGTTGAGTTGGGGCCGAGGAAGTATTATATGTTGCCATTTGCCGCAGAAGGTTTGGACCTTGAAGCCATAGCCATTTGTATAGGGGGCTAATGCAACCGAGTGCATCGAGCTTACGTGCGTGCCAGTTACCAAGGTGCCTTAAACGTGTGCAGTGCATGTGCATCTTTGAATTCAATTCGAACCACTCCGCATCCCATCACCACTACTGCACGCGTCGAGAGATGAACAGCCAGGCTTCTACTATGCTATAAGATCATCTGGTCACGCCATCGTCTTCTCTGCACAGCCACTCTTCCTCTCTTCCCAAAACAGCGCCAAGAACACCACGACTGACAAGAAAACACCGCCGCCAAGCCCGCCGAAGGATGCCGAGGGGAAGCGTCCCCGACCGGACTCACCCCCGGACATGGAGTCGGCTCTCCAGAAGACGGCACATGATGTATTTGACAATACATCACGCTCCATGCGTCGTGTTGGGCTTGGTCCCCTTCTAGAGTATACTGGTATGGGGACCACGGGCCACTACGTCTTCGACATGACCCACTTGGTCGGTCGCCTCAACGTCCTCTGGGACACACTAGAGGTCGAGCTGTGGGGACCGGAGTCCACACATTCGAGGATCTCATTGGGTGGTGCCGTGTGATGCGGCACCTAACAGCACACACAAAAAGAATACCAAAATATACAAAATTTTCATTTCATAATTATATTCAGAGTTTAAAAAACAGTGTACATCAGAAGTACACACGCAGCGGAATTACATACTCATATTCTCACCTATCTAAGCATAAGAGGAAAACATCCATGCCCTAGGACGCTTCTCACTAGCAACATGACGATCATTTAGCAGCGGCATGGTTCACATGAAATTTATCTCGATAACTCGAGTCTCATGTACAACCTGAATAGCAGAAATAAAACTAATACCCGCAAAAATCGTTAAAGCGCAAACGTGAGCATAAGGCTCAGCAAGACTTAACCGTCTCACTATACGTATGTAGGGGTAAGTACTAAGCATAGGTAAAGAATAGCATAAAGGACTCGCCTACAAGTGGATCCTTATACTCATGTTTTAAGTAGCAAATGACATTCTTCAGGCACGGCACATCATAGACTCCACAATCAAACAAGAAATGCTTTGATGATGATATGACATTCCCAAAGCACATAAATCTATTACAGCTAAAGTATGGGGAAACTGTAAACTTTGAATTATACTATCTCTAAGCCAAACAAGGTTGCAATACAATGATTAAGTAGATCGGCAATATTATCTCTAAGGTCCCTAACCGAGCACATCGAAGTTGCTCCTTAGAGGTTCCCACCTTACGATCATCTTCCCCTGAAGGATGGCGGTATAAGTTTCGACACGAGGGTGCCCGAGCTACATCAGTTTAATGGAACCCATTAATCCATTATGTAACCGGTACTATTCAAACTTGCTCAACAGGGCCGCACACGAGACGGTCCTTAACCGACACAGACGGCGCTACAACCAACCTCCACATTTGCCTTACCCTTACCAGCCCAGGCCCAAATGTGGTCACAAGCATTGCCCCCCTCATCCGGGATCAGACAACCTTGTGCGTCCCGTCCTACAGGAACATCCCCGTCCACATCTCCAATTATTAAGAGTGAACATTTTGGTAACACCTCACGAGTAAATTCCCCTACTCGACTTCTCTCGTAAGTAGAATTCAACTACTTGACTTGTGAATCACATTTTATTGATCACAAGTCAAGTAGTTGAATTCTACTTGGGAGAGAAGTCGAGTAAGGGAAACCTACTCGCGAGATGTTACCAAAATGTTCACTCTTAATAATTGGATATGTGGACGGGGGTGTTCCTGTAGGACGGGACGCGCATGGTTGTCTGATCCTGGATGAGGGGGACAATGCTTGCGACCACATTTGGGCCTGGGCCAGTAAGGGTAAGGCAAATGTGGAGGTTGGTTGTAGCCCTGTCTGTGTCAGTTAAGGACCGTCTCGTGTGCGGCTCTGTTGAGCAAGTTTGAACAGTACAGGTTACATAATGGATTAAAGGGGTCCATTAAACTGATGTAGCTCGGGCACCCTCGTGTCGAAACTTATACCGCCGTCCTTCGGGGGAAGATGATCGTAAGGTGGGAACCTCTAAGAAGCAACTTCGACGTGCTCGGTTAGGGACCTTACTTTTGGGACGGTAGAACTGGTTCGACATTGGGATGATGGGTGAAAGGTGGCCACATACGACGTGGTAGAGGAGTACAGTGAAAGGTACTTTCGAGCGGGCGTATGTGTCGTGTATTCCGAGCGTCTGCTGATTACAATCACCGTCTCTCGCGGTAATAGAGTACCACTTGTTCACTGAGTTATGACGTAGTAAATAAGAGTAATGGAATGATGATAAATATTGCCGATCTGCTTAATCATTGTATTGCAACCTTGTTTGGCTTAGAGATAGTATAATTAAAAGTTTACAGTTTCCCCATACTTTACCTGTAAGAGCATTATGTGCATTGGGCATGTCATATCATCGACAAAGCGTTTCTTGTTTGATTGTGGAGTCCATGATGTGCCGTGCTTGAAGAACGTCATTTGCTACTTAAAATATGAATATAAGGATCCACTTATAGGCGAGTCCTTTATTCTATTCCTTACCTATGTTAGTATTCACCCTGCATATGTCTAGTGAGACGGTTAAGTCTTGCTGAGCCTTATGCTCACGTTTGCGCTTTAACGATTTTTGCAGGTATTAGTTTTATTTCTGCTGTTCAGGTTGTACATGAGACTCGAGGTGTCGAGATAAATCTCATGTGAACCACGCCGCTGCTGAATGTTCTTCTTATTGCTAGTGAGAATCGTCCTAGGGCATGGACGTCTTCTCTCCTGCTTAGTTAGGTGAGATTATGAGTATGTATTTTCCGCTGCGTGTGTACTTCTGTAGTACACTCTTTTGTAAACTCTTCTTATTATGAAATGAAAACTTTGTATATTTTGGTATTCTCTTCGTGTGTGGTGTTAGGTGCCGCATCGCACGGCACCACCCAATGAGATCCTCGAATGTGTGGACTCCGGTCCCCACAGACATGGTATCAGAGCTTCATTGGGAATAGCACACTCGAAAAGAGCCTATTTTCGAAAACTCCAAAGTAGTCGAGTAAGGATTAGCTATATGGTCATTAAGGACTATTACTAGTATAAGTTATAAAGGTGGTGAACTAACTTGTTATATTATTTTGTAACGATGCTCCGTCTTCAAGGTAAGAGGTAAGGTACGCCACCGAGAGCGGATCAATCTCGGTAAACTCTGCATACGAGATATGGTATGTGAAATTTCCGTGGCTTAGCACGGAAAGTCAATATGAGTCTCTGAAACTTTTCCATGTTTCTGAGAACATATGACACGCGATACCCCAGCGTGACACAAAATTAGTGGGAGCCCCCGTCGTGTGGTGTATAACCCGATAGTATGCATCTCTAGAACTATTAATGTTCTATGGGAGCATGCGAAACACGTATGCCCGAGCGTGTATAAGCCGGTTCGTACGGGAGTCTTTGCTGTACAGACGTATTTACAGCCATGTACCTCGAGACATGACTTCGCTCGAGGGCGACTCACACCAGAGTCGTATGCATTTACTTTTGATTATATCTTATTGTGACTGCCTGTCGTGTTTCCGCGTTCCGCCCTTGAGGTGTGAAGGTGTGAAAGGGGATTGTTTGTCTTCTGTAGGTAAACTAACTCCGGTAGCGACCCGTGTAGAATACGTTTGCGAGTGATCGATATTAGGACCACCTATCGACGTATCCGGATATACCGGGTTAGACTTTTCTTTTAGTAAGGCACGTAGTACCGTCAGTATCCCACTTGATACTTTGACCATCCCCCACGAAAGAAATGGCTTCATATTAGTATTTAACTCCAAGTATCAGTTGCTGATATTCTTATGGACAGGGTAAAATGTTTCTCTTCAAGAGTAGGTCAACCAGAGTTCTTTGTTCCAGACGAGAGTTTAGCTCGACTTTGCTAGGTTGAGACTTTGGTTAAGCATGAAGATCCATAGTGTTATGCTATGGATAAGAAGGTCGTCAAGTCTCTTTTAAAATTCCATTTGGTTCCAAAGAAAATGATTAGTTGTAAATAGGTTCTAGCCATCGGACGTGAGTTTTGAGCTAAGTTTCAAATTTTGTTTTTGTTCCCAAATTCTAGTGTTTCGAAGCCGGTGAGTTCTGTTTTCGAACAGAATTGACCTGACTTTGAAATTCCATATCTCTTCGACCTGAAGGGCTATGAATATAGTTGAATACCTTTTAGAAAACTTTTGAAGTCTTCTATAAGTTTTCTATTGAACTCCAAGCCAAAATACACTTTTATGGTGATGCAAATGCACCATTATCACAGCAGCTGCTGTTCTGAAACTACACGGACCAGCATGTGAGTTTTTTGCCATATTTCCTTGTAGGAAGCTCTTCTATTCCATTATGATACATTTCTGGAAAGGGAAAGAGCTATTCTACAACTTTGTTATTCAGTGATACCTCAAATTCAGTTTATAACTAATTAGAAAACAGAGTTGAAGATAGTACATGTATATAGGTGCTATCTGAAACAGTCAGAAAAAAATTCTGAACTTTGAACGGCCATAACTCTTAAACTAGAAATGCAACCTAGGCATGTTTATACATGTATGGAAAGCTTAAAGAGTCCTCTATCAACTTCCTATTCAACACAAAGGCTAAAACTCACATTAACAAGGTCTAAATTGAAGTATCGTTTAAGGTGCAGAAACAGTTCAGAATATGGACGGTTACCTATTCAGTTACTGTTTCGATTATAATTCCTAGTGGACTTATCGAATGGCTTCGTATTTTACATTTATGGGATCATGAGAATGTATGCAACAAGTTTTCTATGTATTATTTTTGCAAATGTTGATGTTTGTATATCTGAAAATTCTGGACAAAATCAGCCTTAAACAAAGGAGGTGCTGTCCAAATTTTCAGAAAAACTGTCAACTTGCAAATGCCATATCTTCTCAACCAGAAGTGCTATGAGGTCAAGTAAATACTCCTTAGAAATATTTGGAAGTACTTTACGAGTTCTCTATTCAGCTCGAGACCAAAATCCTTTTTCTAGGTGGGTGAAATTTGGATAATCGCAGAGACTGTCCAAGCATACCCAAACTGGACAGCAATCTGTACACCTATGAATTTAATCCATAACTCGCAGACCCTTGATCCACTGGTGCCGCGCGAGTAACCGTTGGAAAAGTTAGAGAGTCAGCTACAATTTTTACAATTGGCTCCAGACCTTAATCGGTCATCTACCTATTCCAAATCAAGTTTGAATACAGAGTGGTCAATCTGAACTGAATTCAATTCTGATTACTGAAATTTTACCCAACTTCAACAATTCATATCTTTTGAACCAGAACTGATATGAAGACAAGTAAGTACATTATGGAAAGATTATTACATTGGCTACAACTTTGTAAATAAGAATATTTCCAGATTTCCATCATAACAGTCTGAAAACTGTAGATCAAAACTGGTACTTTTTAAGCAGATTCTGCTGGAAGTGCAGAGAAATCTGCTAACTTTAAAATTGCATAACTTGCAAACCATAGATGATATAGAGGCAAACCAATACTTTTTGGAAAGGTCTTGAAGTTTACTTTAACTTTGTTATTCACCTAAAGATCTGATTTTTGCCATTAACTGGATAAAAATCGAGTTTGCATTCACACTGGTCATTTGTCACCATAGCCTGGCCAGTTTGAACCTTTTGGTTTATGTTAGGCATTTGGTTCTCGAGTTCAACTCGAGGAGTTTCATAACATCACAGGTGTTGTGATTCAACAATAATTACCATTAGAGTTGAGTATTAAGCTCAATCAAATCTCTTTGGCTCGGTTGCTCATGATTAGTGTTCTAATTAGGCAACCATGCACCACACTCTTTAAGGGTGTATTGAGCATGTGCTGCACTTCCATTAGTCGACGACCCTCCCCATAAAGATTGCTTGGAGTAAGTTTCTTGCTCACCTAGCTTGAATCTTAAGGGGGGAGGAGTTCATCTAGTAATCGAAGTGTTACGTTCACCTAGGTGTCATACCAAGGTATATCGACACCGAACCAACGTGCTGGAAGCAATGCTCAAGTAAGTAGGACCGAGTACAGCATTGACTCATTGAGTCAATGAAAATCTTAAGTAACGGATAACCTCGAACCCCGTTTCTTGTGGAACTCGATCATCGAGTTAAAGAAATCAGTTGATTCTTCACGCTAAACCACTCCTTTGCTTCTGTCTCTGAGACGAGAAGCCATATGTGAGTAGTATGAGCTGGAGATTCTTTAGCAAGAACGTGGATCACTAACCAAGGTCGTGCCTAGCACAGTACCTTGTCAACCACTTCGTGCAACCTACGGAAGTGATGAGAACCTTACTCTTCAAAGTTTACTCTCTTTGCAACTTCTGAAGGTAACCCTGCCGCACCTTTTAAGGGGTAGACATAGTACTTTAAGAAAACTACGAGATGAAAAACCTGACCCTTTGTTAAGGAACCACAACTACCTGTAAGTTGTGATTAACAAGCTTTAGGGAACTTCTGATCAACAAGAAGTTCAATCACCTTGTTCCATTTTGTACACTCCGTTGCCTTGAGATGAACCTCACCATTACTTGCTAATACTTTTACCTTGAAACCATCAAACTTGGTCGAGGTATGAAAGTAGCAAGTCTTGTCTAGCGCCTTTCATGACCAAGTTTATTCAATCCTCCTGTATTTGGGATACTTCTGACTGTGTTTGGATTGTCTTACCTACTTTTGCTCAAAGCATAATAATGAATGCATCATACCGTCTACATTTGTTGCTGGCCAACATTGCATCATTAAGGCATAACATTATTCCACTTGTGATGCATCATGAAACGTAATTACCAATGAGTTTTGAGCAAGAATATATGACCCCATTCAATACCTACGTTGTGTCTCACAGTTTTGAGTTGTGATCAACTTTATCATTCACAATGCCTTCGACTTGTTTCATTATCTTGAGTGGCACAAGGGAAACCACTTAACACCTTGTGACCAAAACATAGTTGAGCCTTTGTCCTTGACTCGTTGAAACCAAATTCAACTTCAGTCCTGGAAACTGATTGTTTTTAGTTGCGAGGAGCTTCCTATGGACTTCTCGACCTCGCTAAAACCCTGCATCTTTCTTTTCGTGAGGATATCAGTTAATTATCAAGTCTTGGAACTCCTTGACTCGTAATGGATGGTGACATTGCTTTGGCCACAAGACCAGGGCAGAAAAGTCTTCATAAGAGAAACACCCAGAGATAAGGACACCTAACTATCATAGAATTCTAAGTACCTCCTCAATGAAGAAGGTTACTTCATTTTGACGGAAAGAAGAAGACCTCAACACCTCAACATAACTTTTTAAGACCCAAGTTTTACGATGTGATATTGTCATATCGAGCCTCCTGTCAAGGTTATCAACCTAAAGACTGGAATCACTTGAAGCAAAATTTGGAATTCCTTAAGATGCCTAAAAATAATCACTATTTTGTAGAACCCAAGTCTTTAAGAGTATTGTCATTTTCCTTAGTCAATGACCCTCTTTTACGGATCGTTCCCTCATCGTTCCTGTTATTCTACTTGTTAGAATCTCGGGACGAGATTCCTTTAAGGGGGAAGGATTGTAAAAGCCCACTTTTCGGAAGAACAAAAACGCACAAATGCGAACTTAAAAATTCTGAAAATGGACATGGAAATCCAAACTCACATGAACCATATGAGTAAACCCATGTTCACTAGAAATAGGAACTTGTTAAAATTTTACATATAGAACATGGTTGCTAATGTATTTGGAACTTAAGGGGTAAAATCTTTAATTTCCAAGTATTCCCATTTTCAATAAAAGATTAAAAGATAAAAGAAAACAAAATAGAGAGAAAGAAAAAGAAATTATTCCAACCCAAAATGGGACATCCAAAAATATTCAAATCTCATGCCGTAGATTTTTCCATGACCTTCTAATATTCCAAATAGACTCTCGGTAAAGTTTCAAAATTTTTGAAGCACGTTTCCCATTTGTTGGACATGTACTGAGAGTTTAATCAACGTCGACCTCAAATTTAAACTTTGTGCTCAACCTTGTCCAAATCAACTCCAAATTTTTCCTGAGGTCCCTTATGGTTCAAAAAGGTTAACATCAAAGTTTCAGGATTTTTGAACCTAATCTACTAATTATTTCCTTGAGTCAAGTATCACCACTTGAATTCAAATTCAAACCTGAGTTGAAATTCAACTTGATCAGTTTTGAAATCTGATTGCACCATAAAATTTCTCAGATTTTATTTTGTCATTGGGCCAAAGTTGAGTATTTTTGTAGCATGTTTGCTAGCCCTAATTGAAATTTGGAAGAGGAATGAGGGAGGTGGGTCCCACAAGTGGTCCCCACCTGTCAGGTCGGCACTTCCTTTCTCTTTCCTCCCCTGCCTCCACGCAGGCGCGTGCATGTGCCCCGGCGATGGCCACCGCGACGTCGCATCGGTCCTTATCCCCAGCGCCGTGCCTCCTCGCGATCCTACCCACGACACTAGGCCGCTCCTCGCCTTCCTAGCGCCCTGCTCGTGCATCGCCTGACCCCTCGCGCCGCCATCCCGCGCGCTCCTCCTGTCGGCCGACAAGCTCGCAGCTCGCGCCGCTCAGCGTGCCGCGCGCCCAGTCCGCTCGACGGCCGCCTCCTCGCCTCCGGCCACAGGTCCGTGCTCCACGGCCGCCTCGATTCCGAGCATACTCCCCGCCGGTCGCCTCCGGTGCCGTCCCGGCGCTGCACGACCCGCGCGACGCCCGATCACCGCGCCCGCGCACCTCCCCGGCATTAGCCGGTCTCGGCCGGACGCCCGCGCGCCTAGCTCGCCGGTCGCCACTGCTCCACGCACGCCGCCCGTTTCCATGGCCGCGCCCCGCTGGCGCACCGCGGCCGAGCTCGCCGCTAGCTCTACTCGTGCGCGCCATGGCTGTGTCGCACCTGCTCCGTCCCCTACACCACGGCGTCGCACCTGCTCGCCGGCGCTCGCCACCTCCTGGCCGTCGCTCGCTGGAACCGCACCACCCCACCAGCCACGCGCCTCCTCGCCCAATCGGCGCGCTCACCGCCGCCCAGCACCGCCTCGCCGCGCGCGTCGCCCTGCTCCTGGCCGCCTGCAGCTTCAGCACCGTGACCGAGCGCCCGGCTGCCCTAGCGGCACCGACCGGTGCTCCTAGCTGCGCTCCACCGTCGTGTTCCTGCTGGCTGCGCCTTTCCGGGCCGACCGCGAGCACCATGACGCCATGTCCACGTTCCACGCCGTGGCTATGTCCTGGAAGCAAGGCGAGTAATGGGTGTGATGGAGGATATGCAGGAACACGTCATTGACACACCGGCATCGACAACTGGTCCACGGTTGGCTCTGATTTTGCAAGATTCATTGCGTCAGTGACTGCATCCAAGGTGTTCGATGAAATGGTTACATGGCGAAACTAAGTGTGTTGCTGTTCAATGTTGGTCTATGGATGTAGGTCTGTTGTGGTGTGGCAAATCGACCAAGATAAATGCCAAGATGCCCTTTGAATGGTGATGAAGTGACGGAAATCAAGTGCACACCCTAGTTGTTCGGCGAAATGCCTACAAGGTGAGCCTTGCTCTGAAATTCCTTGTTTGACATCACCGAAGTCCGTTAGTCGTGATCGCTAATGATACACATGTGTCATCAAGTCGTACGTCCATGTTCCACATTGATATCATTCCTATAGAAATCCCTAAGTTGACCTCCTTTGTCGTTTGTATCACGTCGGCCTGTCCGTGCGTGCTCGTGATGCTGCACCATGAGTCGCGTCGACGTCGTTGACCATATGATGTCGTCGTGACGCTCCGAGCCGTCATCGTGTCCTGGCATCGAGATGAAGAATGCTTGTCATGTGTGTGGTGCTGAAACACCAGCATGACTCGTCGTACAATGGTCGTTTAGCCAAATTAGGGTTTAGTCAAGGCGAGGCTCGTCGAGTCCTGAGTGTAGCCAAGGTGCTCGATGAAATGTCTTCTAGGTCAAACCAGGTGTGTCGGTGATCACCGATGACCTGGGGTAGAAGGATGCCAGAACGTTGCAACCAACAAGGAGAACTAGACCAAGGGGAACCTTGGATAAGAGTTCCTTGGTTGTGTCGAGGATGTTCCGCAGCCGATCACAGGATTTGTTAACTTGGTATACCATTTCATCGACGGCAGGTTCGTCGAGTCGCTTTTCAACAACCGAGTCGACATCACTTGTCTTAAGACTCACAAGGTGGTGTTCGGGATTTTCCGCTCACCCCATTGACGAGTTCGGGTTGAGGTGAACGTCGCTATGACGATCTTCTCGAGATGGCAAAGCATGCCTTCATGGCAAGGTTTCGCATCATGTTTAAGTACCAAGAGCTTATCGAGCTCATCTGGACAAGCTTGCGGGAGACGCTACATTAGTGCCGTCGTGTATGCAGTTGAACGATGCTCAAGAAGCTTGCCGTAGAAACTGCATTACCTAAAGGTCATTTGAACGCTGTCTCGATACTCACGTCAGGTTAACAAGGCACGTTATGACCTCTTAAGTCCAAAGTATGTTGACCTCACTTCACTCCCAAGTGTTGCTAGGGTTTCACCCTGGTTCATCCTTATCAGAACCCTGCGACCACACTTGTCACGTAATTAGGTTTACTCCTTAATGAGTTTGTGTAACTTCATTGGCCGACTTCTAAGACACAACCTCTTGTTGCACAGTTCACTCATGCCTTAAGCTTTCAATGCTCCATCTTGATCGCTTAGTCTTCCTTACACTACCAGTCCAACACTTCCACACCATTGAGCTTTATCATCCTTGAGTGGCATAGCATCGAGTGTCGAGTACCAAGTTGCAATGTGTTCTTACGTTGCACCTTTCAATTCACATCTCGATACTACTATGACCACATGACTCCATCCTTTGTTTATCCACACAACAGAGGCATATCTGTCCTTCCTAGTCAAACTCCTCATTCTTTGAATTTACACAACCCCGTGGAGTCTTTTATTAAATTACTTAATTACTTAATTACTTATATGCATATCATGTCGATAGGAACGTGCTGATAGGTGATAGACAAGAAACTTCGCTTGGAGGAGAAGGCCAAGGTGTTTCCACTGAAGTTCCATGGCAGGTTCTCCAAAGGAAGACCAAGCCCTAACAACTTACATGGTTATAGAGTCGCAAACAAGGCAAGACCCGATTTGCATTTAAAAGCTTTACAGAGTTTTGCAGTATTTCTCACTTACGTCTTTAGTTGATATTGTGCATTATATATAAGGTGTTTGATACCCCACTTGCATATCCATAAAAATCCTATGGGAAGGTTGGGAAGGTTTACAGCTTGACGTGTAGCACTGCTTTGCTAATGTATAGGAAATTCGGTAGAAGTTGAGTAGTTGGAATCTACTCGCAAGAGGATCACAATTTATTGATCACAAGTCAAGTAGTATAATTCTACTTGCGAGAGAAGTCGAGTAAGGGAAACCTACTCGCGAGATGTTACCAAAATGTTCACTCTTAATGATTTGAGATGTGGATGGGGAAGTTCCTGTAGGACGGGACGCGCAAGGTTGTCTGTTCCCGGATGAGGGGGACAATGCTTGCGACCACATTTGGGCCTGGGCCGGTAAGGGTAAGGCAAATGTGGAGGTTGGTTATAGCCCCGTCTGTGTCGGTTAAGGACCGTCTCGTGTGCGGCCCTGTTGAGCAAGTTTGAACAGTACCGGTTACATAATGGATTAATGGGGTCCATTAAACTGATGTAGCTCGGGCACATTCGTGTCGAAACTTATACCGCCGTCCGTCGGGGGAAGATGATCGTAAGGTGGGAACCCTCTAAGGAGCAACTTCGACGTGCTCGGTTAGGGACCTTACTTTTGGGACGGTAGAACTGGTTCGAAATTGGGATGATAGGTGAAAGGTGGCCACATACGACGTGGTAGAGGAGTACAGTGAAAGGTACTTCTGAGCGGGCGTATGTGTCGTGTATTCCAGGTGTCTCCTGATTGCAATCACCGTCCCTCGCGGTAATAGAGTACCACTTGTTCACTGAGTTGTGATGTAGTAAATAAGAGTAATGGAATGATGATAAATATTGCCGATCTGCTTAATCATTGTATTGCAACCTTGTTTGGCTTAGATATAGTATAATTAAAAGTTTACAGTTTCCCCATACTTCACCTGTAATAGCATTTTGTGCTTTGGGCATGTCATATCATCGGCAAAGCGTTTCTTGTTTGATTGTGGAGTCGATGATGTGCCGTGCTTGAAGAATGTCATTTGCTACTTAAAATATGAATATAAGGATCCACTTATAGGCGAGTCCTTTATTCTATTCCTTACCTATGTTAGTATTCACCCTGCATATGTCTAGTGAGATGGTTAAGTCTTGCTGAGCCTTATGCTCACGTTTGCGCTTTAACAATTTTTGCAGGTATTAGTTTTATTTCTGTTGTTCAGGTTGTACATGAGACTCGAGGTGTCGAGAATAATCTCATGTGAACCACGCCGCTGCTGAATGTTCTTCTTGTTGCTAGTGAGAATCATCCTAGGGCATGGACGTCTACTCTTCTGCTTAGTTAGGTGAGATTATGAGTATGTATTTTCTGCTGCGTGTGTACTTCTGTGGTACACTCTTTTGTAAACTCTTCTTATTATGAAATGAAAACTTTGTATATTTTGGTATTCTCTTCGTGTGTGATGTTAGGTGCTGCATCGCACGGCACCACCCAATGAGATCCTCGGATGTGTGGACTCCGATCCCCACAGTGGTCATGCAAGTGGAGTATCAATCACCCTATACGTAATACACATATCGAACTTAAGATGTAATGTGAGAAATACTGCAAAACTCTGTAAAGCTTTTAAATGCAAACCGGGGCTTGCCTTAGTTTGCGCTAAGTATCAATGAAGATGCATATAACACACAATATACTTTAATAACTTAACTAATGAATATGCATACATTATGCAATGTCATACTCATAAAGGAAGTATGTCTGTAAATCAAGAATGAATAAGGTGTGCTGTTGGGTATCATGTTGTAAGAATGTAAATAAGAAATTTCTATATAGTTATGGATATTAGGAAACTATACAGAATTCAATCTTATGCAGATGAGTTCTTTTGGCTCTGATAATTTACCTCTGGTATACAGATGTGATGAAGAAATTCTCATAAAAATTTCAGACAATCTGATGGGATACAACAATCTACAAAATTCTATCAAGCTTTCATCATTTAGGAAATTGCAGATAAAACCTGAGGTTTTATCATGTCCATAAATGGCACAGCTAGATAGCACTGATCAAAAGTAAGCTACCAAAATTGGTTTCACAATTTTTTGAAGCTTACTACAGGAAGATATTGAATTTACAAGTCCTTATGAATTTCTGGATTTAATTTGTTATTTTCTGGAATTATAATTAACCTAGGCAAAGACTTTGAATTAAACCCTCTTAAACAACTTTTTTAGGCCTGAAACTTTTACTGGAACTTCTACATAACAAAATGATTGGTTGGGTAAATTTCCAGAATTTTTCTGAATAGAATCCTATTTTCTATATTTTCCACAATGCATTATACTAATTGATTTATAGAATATTCTTTAGGGCTTTTCATGAAGTTTGGGATGGACCAATGGAAAGTACAGATCCTAAGGAGAATTACAAAATTTTTTTCATCTAATTTGGAGCATCCTAGACAAATTCATAGCATTTCAAAGTCTAGGAAATTTTCTGGAATTCTTTTTAAATGGAAAAGGATAACCCTTTAATACGCTGACACGTGGCCACTAAATTTTTCCAACCGGCCGATGCCACACCGGGGCCACAGAGTTAACCGCGTTGTCACATGGAATCTGGGTGCCACAGAAACTCCCGCGGGGGGGTCATCTTCTTCCACCCGACTCCGGCGGCCCGTGATGGCGCCACGGCCGGAGATCGGCCGGCGATTCGCCGGAAATAACTGCGACACCTTCCCCGAGGCTGGAACTCGGCACCCGAGGGTTTTCGACCCTAAGGAATTCATTGGTGGCCTCGGATTGGACTGAAACGAACCGGAAAAGTTCCTACACCGACGACCGGTGGAAACCGACAATCAGCGACGATGTTCTCGGTGTACAAGGCATGGGAAAGGCTGATTTTTGCTCTGGAAGCTTTGTGGTGCTGCTCTTATCATCATCCAACACTCCAATCGCATTGAAATCGGCCGGAGGATGGGGACACCATGGAGCACACTCTAGGCGGCGGCGAGATTTGAAATCTCGGCTAGCCGGAGTGAGGCTATGGCTATCTAATGGCTCCGAAAGGTGCGCACACAAGTGTAGATGCTGGGGGAAACAGGAATTTTGAAGCTACTTACCATGGAGGAAGAGCTCCACGTTGGAACAGAGGTGGGTCGACGGCGCGCTGGAAGGGAAACCGCGAATTCACTCCGGAGGGCTAGGTCCGGCGGCAGCCTCGGTTCAGGGAAGTCGCGAGGGTATGGGCGCGCACCAAAACGTAGCCTTTGCTCAAGCGGGGCTTCTGTGATTTGGGCGGTCGAGTGGAGCGCTGCAGGAGGACGAAGAAACGCCGAGCGCTTGGTTCCTTTTATACCCAACGACGGAGCGGGACAGGTGGCGTCGTGGCTCGCTGTGGCACGCATGCACGCGGAGCCCATCGCGCTGGAGAGCTGCTTGCCGCCTCCTCTGGCGCGCGCGCGTGCAGCCGCTCAAGCAGAGGCGCTGCTGCAGAAGCAAAACGGAATACATCTGCCTAGTGGGCCCCACTGCTGTCCTTATCCCCTTACCTTTAATTCTTTTTGTTACCCAAACCTAGATGTGATAAGGACTCTAAATTCAAAAGAGAATTGGTCCTGTTATATTTAAATTATTTGACAAATTTGAATATCTGAATTGGCCAATTTGAAATTTGAATTAGATTCAAATTCCTATTTATATATTTTATGTATGTATTTTAATCTTCTGAATTATTGCCTTTTTCAATGGCCATGGGTTTCCAATAATGTGCTCAATAATTAGTCCACTGCAGATTTCAAATTGAATACTTAATTTGAATATATTTCTATTCCCCATATACCATGTTTGGTTTCCTGCAAATTTGAATTAGATTCAAATTCAATTTTTATAATCTATTTGCATGTCATTTAATTCTTTTCGCCAATATTAATGTATATAATGTCCTATGCTTTTAATTGATTACCCTGATCAAATGAAGAATATGTTTTTGTACCTTGATCATTGATTTGAATATTTTGTACATTTCCATATATACTTTTATTCCTACTTGTTTGTTTTATTTCTTTTGATTTTTCCCTGGTGAGCAAAGCACAATATTTCAGGTGTTTAAATTTAAAATTCAATACCTTTGGAAATTTGAGCTTAGCTGAATTCAAAAGGAATTCTAGGTTTTAACTAGAGCTTCACATTAACATTTTTACTCGTGTCCATATGAATTTATTGGCTCTCATATGACCTTAGTCTTCAAGGTACATGTTTAAAACTATTATTTCATGTGCCACACATTTGGAGATAAAAGCTTCAAAAATTTGGGATTTTACATTCCTCCCCCCTTAAAAGAATCTCGTCCCGAGATTACAAAAGAAGAGGAAATGTCGGAGTGTATCATCATTGATACGACGATAGCAACTCCGGATAGTTGGAGCGAAGATAGTCTTCACCCTCAAATGTAGCTTCTTAAACAGTGTGGTTCTTCCATAACACTTTATAGAACCACAACATTCGGTTTCTTGTCTCTCTCGTCTTCTCATCAATGATCCGGATCGGTTGTTCAACATAGGTTAGATCCGGCTTCAGTTCTTCCATGTCCTCAGATATGACTTCTGTTGGAGTTTTAAGACACTTCCTTAACTGAGACACATGGAATACATTGTGTACTCCAGACAAGGACGCGGTTAGCTCTAGCCGATAGGCTACAGATCCACATCTTTCCGTGATGGGAAATGGCCCGATAAATACTGGAGCTAACTTTCCCTTTACTCCAAAACGATGAATTCCTTTCATTGGCGAAACACGAAGATACACGTCGTCGCTAACGTCAAAGCTCAAGGGACGATGTCGCTTGTCAGCATAGCTCTTCTACCGAGACTGAGCTGCTTTGAGATTTGCCTGAACTAGCTTAACTCGTTCTTTAGCTTCATTAGTGTGATCCACTCCGAAGCTTACTCGCTCTCCAGACTCACACCAATTGAGTGGTGTGCGGCACTTCCGACCATAGAGAGCTTCAAAAGGTGCCATCTTGATACTGGACTGATAACCGTTGTTGTATGAGAACTCTGCCAACGGTAAATGATCATCCCAATTCTTTTCGTGATCTATGGCACATGCCCTTAGTATATCTTCTAGCATCTGGTTCACCCTTTCAGTTTGTCCATCAGTTTGAGGATGGTATGCCGAGCTTCAGATTAACTTAGTTCCCATTGCTGCGTGTAGTTGCTCCCAGAAACGAGCAACAAACAACGATCCTCTGTCAGATACAATGGTGCAGGGAACTCCGTGTAAGCACATGATCTGTGACATATATAGCTCAGCATACTTCTTTGCGTTATATGCTATGTTCACTGGAATAAAGTGTGCTGACTTTGTTAATCGGTCTACGATTACCCAAATAGAATCGTGCTTGTGGAGCGTTAGAGGCAATCCAACAATGAAGTCCATACTGAGATCCTCCCATTTCCATGCAGGGACACTTAAAGGTTGTAGTGGTCCCGCTTTCCTCATATAGTCAGCCTTCACTCTTCTGCATGTATCACACTCAGATACGTACTTTGCAATCTCTCTCTTCATTCGCGTCCACCAGAAATTTGTTCTAAGATCTTGATACATCTTATTGCTTCCTGGATGGATTGAATACTTCGACAGGTGAGCTTCATCAAGATCTTCTTTTTGAGTTTCATGTTCTGGGGTACTATTATACGATCGTTGAATCATAGAGTTCCTTGTTCATCATCGTGGAAACATTTCACCTCTCCGTCTATCATTCTCTTCCGAATGTGAGACATAGCCTTGTCTTTCTTTTGAGCTGCAACAATCTCCTCTCGGATTGTAGGTATGAGAGCAGGATTATATAGAGCTCCGTAGGGAACCAACCGTAGACTTGGTTCTTCCTCTTCATCCGGAATGATGGTGATGTTGTGAACATGAGATTTCCGACTCAAAGCATCAGCAACTACGTTTGCTTTGCCTAGATGGTAATGGATCTCAAGTTCATAGTCCTTTATAAGCTCTAACCATCTCCTTTGCCTCATATTCAAATCCTTTTGAGTTAATATGTACTTGAGGCTCTTGTGGTCTGTGTAGAGATGCACTAGATTTCCCATTATGTAGTGTCTACATATTTTCAATGCCATTACTACGGCAGCCAACTCCAAGTCATGAGTCGGATAATGCTGCTCATGAATCCGAAGTTGTCTTGATCCATATGCGATTACACATCCTTCTTGCATCAGGACGCATCCCAGACCAGTGCCTGATGCATCGCAGTAAATATCAAACGGCTTTGTCGTGTCTGGTTGAGCTAGAATTGGTGCCGTTGTGAGATGTTTCTTCAATACCTGGAATGTCGCTTCACAGGCTTCACTCTAGACATACTTGTTTCCTTTCTTCAGCAATTCTGTCATAGTCTTAGCCACTTTGGAGAAACTTGGAACAAATCTTCGGTAGTAGCCAGCTAAACCTAAGAAACTTCTTACTTCATTGACGGAGGTCGGAGATTTCCATTTAAGTACCTGTACCACTTTGCTTGGATCCACAGCAATACCGTCTGCTGAGATAACATGACCCAGAAATGGTACCTTGTTAATCCAGAATTCACATTTGCTAAATTTGGCATATATCTTATGGTCTCTTAATCGTGGAAGCACGATATTTAGATGTTTAGTGTGTTCTTCCTCTGATTTGGAATAAACCAAGATGTCATCTATGAAGACCACCGCGAACTTGTCCAACTACGGAATGAATATGGAATTCATTAGATACATGAAGTGAGCCGGTGCGTTGGTGAGACCAAAAGGCATGACAAGATACTCATACAGCCCGTATCTTGTCGAGAATGGTGTCTTGGGTATATCTTCAGCCCGTATCTTGATCTGATGATAACCGGACCGAAGATCCATCTTCGAAAATACCTTAGCACCCACTAACTGATCGAATAAAATGTCAATCCGTGGAAGTGGATACTTGTTCTTTATAGTTACAACATTCAATGGACGATAGTCGACACATATCCTTAGTGTCTCGTCCTTCTTCTTCACGAATATCGTTGAGCATCCCCAAGGTGATGAGCTGGGACGTATGAATCCCTTCTCAAGTAACTCATTCAACGGTTCTTTTAGCTCTGCCAATTCCTTGGGTGCCATCTTGTAAGGTCTTCGAGATATGGGTGTGGTTCCTAGTATTAACTCAATCTTGAATTCCACATCTCACTCAGGTGGCATGCCTGGCAGATCGTCAGGAAACACACCCGGGTAATCCCGAACAACTGGAATGTCCTCTAGCTTTGTGGCTTCCGTGTTATACACCACTAGAGGTTGGGGTGTCACATTCTTCAGAACTAAAGTATGCTGCCCATGCCTTTTAGAATTCAGTTGCACGGTATGAGCACTGATATTGAAGATTGCTTCATGATGTGTCAACCAGGTCATTCCCAAGATAATGTCAATCTTCTGCCCGTCCAATATAATGAAGGTGGTAGGGTAAATCCTACTATCCAAATATAGAATTGCTCGGGCAATAATCTGGTGGGCTGACATTTTTCCTCATGGTGAATTTATTGTATACGGTGTTGATAGCGTTGTGGAGGATAATTGACGCTTCAACACGAACTCCTTGCTGATGAAATCATGTCTTGCTCCAGAATCAAACAACCCAAATGTCGGTTGAGCATTTAAGCTGAACATACCCGCTAACACGGGTTCTCCTACTGGAATATCCACGACAGCCATAAAGTTGAGGCTGCTGGCTTTCATCTTCTTCTGTTGCTTACGAGATCGAATATTTCTCGGAGGAGTAACTTCTAGACTAATGCCTTGTTTAGCTGCAGGACCTTCTAGAACTAACTGCTCTTTATCACCACCACTATGTATTGTCCTTTGCATTGCCTGCAGTGGAGTAATTTCTCATGCCGCTTGTGGAGGTGGTACACAAGAACTCACTTGCTGTTGCATCTCAGGTGCTTCGATCCACTGCAACGGTGGTGACCAACTCTGCATCGGTGGCTGTCTTGCAACTACCTGAACTTCCGGTTCGGCTATTAAATGATATACCAGTCGATATTTCCGAGGAGTACCACTAATATCATCAGTTGATGTAATGCTCTTCCTCATCTCCACCTGACAATGAAGAGAAGCATCTTCCTGCCATATAGCGTTACTGACCAATTCGTTATAGTCTCCTTTGTTGAATAGGACCAATCTTTCACGATGTTTGGCACTCAAGCCTCGGAAAAATAGGTCACACCTCGAAGCTTCTGTACTCACATAGTCTGGTGCATATTGTGCCGACCGGTTGAATTCTTTGGAGTACTCAAGAGCACTCCTCCCCCCTTGGGTCAATTCTACAAACTCTTCAAGCTTCGACTTGATAATCCACCTCGGAATATACCGAGCACAGAACGCATTACGGAATTCATTCCAATTCACGTGATGTCCTCCAATGGTCATGGCGAGATACTCTGCCCACGAAGCTCCAGCAGATCCATGAAGTTGCTGAACTGCAAAGTCCACCTTCTGATACTCGTCACACTGGATCAAACCGAGTTTAGCTTCAATATCTCGGATCCAATGATGTGCCTCCAACGGATCTGTTGCTTCCGTGAATACAGGTGGTTGAGTTGTCAGAAAATTCAAATAAGAACTTTCATTCAGATCCCGTTGTTGTGATGCTTGAATAAAGCCTTGTTGCACCAATGTCTGAAGCAGCTGGTTGTTCTCACGATGAGACTCAACCATTTGTGCCATAACCTCCATCAATCGGGTCGACGGCGGTTCTTGCGGTCGAGTCGAGTCATTTCCGCCGTGACTAGACTCTCCCGTTTCAGCGCCGGAACGAGTGCGAACCATACTGCAAGAATGACCAACTACGGTTACTCTCCAAGATTGAATGACCATCGATGCTTGAAAAACATTAACCGTATATGAATCATAAAACTTTGCACCATATTCATACATGTTCAAACGACACTCTGATTCTAAACTTCTTTTAGACCTCTTAATGAGTTTTTTCCAATGCTCCAATTTCATAAACTGATCATACATACATCTTGACATGTTGCACAACTTTGGCAAGTTTCGAACATGCCTACCCATAAACAAGTTTCCATCTCAATTGCATTGGCTAATCTGCTGTCCAAAATTGACCAGTTTGCAACAAACTCAGATTCTACTACAGTAAAGAGTAGAATCAATCCTGAACTTGAATAACAAAGTTACAGTCAACTTCATTAGCTTTCGAAAAAAAATCTTACTTTGCTTCCTGATCAGCTCTGGATCAAAAGTTATGATATTTCAAAGTTGACAGAATTCTGGAAAAATTTCAACAGCACCTCCTTTGGAAGTGGCTGATTTGAACATCACTTTCCATATAGTTCTGCCCCAAATTTGGTAAAACTTTGAATTACAAAGTTGTAACAAATATCATAAACTTTCCAACGATATAACATAGGATCTATAGAAATGTTTCTACAGGATGGTATGGTTGAAAAACCGAAACATTCCAGAGAGGTTTTAACAGTTCTATTTCCAGCAACAGTTTCTACCAATCTGGAATTTTCACCAATTTGAAGATTGATTCAGTTCTGGCAGTCTACAAACAAGTTGTAGAGCACTTCAAGACCTTTCCAAAACTGTATTACAAATCCCCATTGGTTAAATCTAGCAAGAGTTATGCCCTGTACAAATCCAGCAAACTTCTGCCAGAAAAACAGGGGACTCTGCTTTTGAATCTTTTTGAAAATCACTCAACTCCAATTGAATCTTGGTTCAACATCAGAGTTCTGTAGTTAATATTAGATTCTAAAACTTTATTTTGGTTCTCAATTCAAGATTTTTCTTTTCTTCAACAGAAAAGATTTTTGGGTTGAAGTAAGGTGTGAATGCATCACACCAATTATGTCGGTACTACGTTACCTCAGAAACTTAAAAGCTTTACCGGATTCTTAGCCGGACTAACATGCTATTGGTGGCACTAAAACGATCACTCACAAATGTATTCTACTCGCAAAAGATCCAACATGGTTAGTGTACCTGTCACTACATTCAAACTACTGATCAATCATATGGTACCGTACGGTACAGTCTAGCCCGCACGGGCGATCAATTCACAAAAACATATACGAGAGTAAAGACATTCGTCCCGTATCATTCCATACGGGCCACCTCGAGTTAAGACACATCTCGAGGTACATGACCGGGTTTTCTACCACCCGACGGGGTCCCACGTCTTTGCATAATGCTGCACCAGTAAGAGGCGCATCGGGTTATGTCCCACCCGACGAGGGCTCCCACTAATTTTGTGTCACGCTGGGGTACCGCGTGTCATATGTTCTCAGAAACATGGAAAGTTTCAGATAGTCATATTGACATTTCCGTGCCAAGCCACGAAAATAATAACATGCTACCTCTCGCATGGTGAGCTTACCGCAATTGATCCGCTTGCGGTGGCGTACCATACCTCTTACCTAACGTTGGAGCGTCATTACAGAATATAACATCACATATGTTAGCTTGCCACCTTTAGTAACTAATACTATAATAGACCTTATGTGGGCATATAACTAATCCTCGCTCGACTACTTCGTAGTTTTCGAAATTAGGCTCTTTTCGAGCGTGCTATTCCCAATGAAGCTCTGATACCATGTCTGTGGGGACCGGAGTCCACACATCCGAGGATCTCATTGGGTGGTGCCGTGTGATGCAGCACCTAACAGCACACACGAAAAGAATACCAAAATATACAAAATTTTCATTTCATAATTATATTCAGAGTTTACAAAACAGTGTACATCAGAAGTACACACGCAGCGGAATTACATACTCATATTCTCACCTATCTAAGCATAAGAGGAAAACGTCCATGCCCTAGGACGCTTCTCACAAGCAACATGATGATCATTTAGCAGCGGCGTGGTTCACATGAAATTTATCTCGATAACTCGAGTCTCATGTACAACCTGAACAGCAGAAATAAAACTAATACCTGCAAAAATCATTAAAGCGCTAACGTGAGCATAAGGCTCAGCAATACTTAACCGTCTCACTAGACATATGCAGGGGTAAGTACTAAGCATAGGTAAAGAATAGCATAAAGGACTCGCCTACAAGTGGATCTTTATATTCATGTTTTAAGTAGCAAATGACATTCTTCAGGCACGGCACATCATAGACTCCACAATCAAACAAGAAACGCTTTGCCGATGATATGACATGCCCAAAGCACATAATACTATTACAGCTAAAGTACGGGGAAACTGTAAACTTCTAATTATACTATCTCTAAGCCAAACAAGGTTGCAATACAATGATTAAGCAGATCGGAAATATTTATCATCATTCCATTACTCTTATTTACTACGTCACAACTCAGTGAACAAGTGGTGCTCTATTACCGCGAGGGACAGTGATTGCAATCAGGACACACCAGGAATACACGACACATACGCCCGCTCGGAAGTACCTTTCACGGTTCTCCTCTCCCACGTCGTATGTGGCCACCTTTCACCCATCATCCCGATGTCGAACCAGTTCTACCGTCCCAAAAGTAAGGTCCCTAACCGAGCACGTCGAAGTTGCTCCTTAGAGGTTCCCACCTTACGATCATCTTCCCCCGAAGGACGACGGTATAATGGACCCCATTAATCCATTATGTAACCGGTACTATTCAAACTGGCTCAACAGGGCCGCACATGAGACAGTCCTTAACCGACACAGACGGGGCGACAACCAACCTCCACATTTGCCTTACCCTTACCGTCCCAAGCCCAAATTTGGTCGCAAGCATTGTCCACCTCATCCGGGATCAGACAACCTTCACGTCCCGTCCTACAGGAACATCCCCGTCCACATCCCCAATTATTAAGAGTGAACATTTTGGTAACACCTCGCGAGTAAATTCCCCTACTCGACTTCTCTCGCAAGTAGAATTCAACTACTTGACTTGTGATCAATAAAATGTGACCTCTCACGAGTAGATTCCAACTACTCGACTTCTACCGGATTTCCTATACATTAGCAAAGCAGTTACTACAGGTCAAACTATAAACCATTCCAACCAATCCTTGGGATTTGTGGTCATGCGAGTGGAGTATCAATCACCCTATACGTAATTCACATATAAAATTTAAGACGTAATGTTAGAAATACTTCAAAACTCTGTAAAGCTTTTAAATGCAAACCGGGGCTTGCCTTAGTTTGCGCTAAGTTAAAGAGTCAGTGGCTTGATGCTTCACGAACAGGTCCACTTCGACTCCTTTCCGTCACGGCGTCTATCGCAATGAAGATGCATATAACACACAATGTACTTTAATAACTTAACTAATGAATATGCATACATTATGCAATGTCATAGTCATAAAGGAAGTATGTTTGAAAATCAACAATGAATAAGGTGTGCTGTTGGGTATTAAATTGGATTTGGGTAGGTTAATTTGATATGACTTCATATTATAAGAATGTAAATAAGAAATTTCTATATAGTCATGGATATTAGGAAACTATACAGAATTCATTCTTATGCAGATGAGTTCTTTTAGCTCTGATAATTTAACTATGGTATACATATGTGATGAAGAAATTCTCATAAAAATTTCAGAGAATCTGATGGGATACAATGATCTACAAAATTCTATCAAGCTTTCATCATTCAGGAAATTGCAGATAAAACCTGAGGTTTATCATGTCCATAAATGGCACAGCTAGATAGCACTGATCAAAAGGAAGCTACCAAAATTGGTTTCACAATTTTTTTAAGCTTACTACAGCAAGATATTGAATTTACAAGTCCTTATGAATTTCTAGATTTAATTTGTTATTTTCTGGAATTATAATTAACCTAGGCAAAGACTTTAAATTAAACCCTCTTAAACAACTTTGTTATGCCTGAAACTTTTACTGGAGCTTCTACATGACAAAATGATTGGTTGGGTAAATTTACAGAATTTTTCTGAAGAGAATCGTAATTTTTATATTTTCCACAATGCATTATACTAATTGATTTATAGAATATTCTTTAGGGCTTTTCATGAAGTTTGGGATGGACCAATGGAAAGTACAGATCCTATGGAGGATTACAAAATTTGTTTCATCTAATTTGGAGCATCCTAGCCAAATTTATAGCATTTCAAAGTCTAGGAAATTTTCTGGAATTCTTTTTAAATGGAAAAGGATAACCCTTTAATACGCTGACACGTGGCCACTAAATTTTTCCACCCAGCCGATGCCACACCGGGGCCACAGAGTTAACCGCGTTGTCACATGGAATCCGGGTGCCACAGAAAATCCCGCGGGGGGGGTGTCATCTTCTTCCCCCGACTCCGGCGGCCCGTGACTGCGCCACGGCCGGAGATCGGCCGGCGATTCGCCGGAAATCACCGCGACACCTTCCCCGAGGCTGGAACTTGGCACCTGGGGGTTTTTGACCCTAAGGAATTAATTGGTGGCCTCGGATTGGACTGAAACGAACCGGAAAAGGTCCTACACCGACGACCGGCGGAAACCGACGATCGGCGACGGTGTTCTCGGTGTACAAGGCATGGGAAAGGCTGATTTTTGCTCTGAAAGCTTTATGGTGCTGCTCTTATCATCGTCCAAGACTCCAATCGCATTGAAATCGGCCAGAGGATGGGGGCACCATGGAGCAGACTCTAGGCGGCGGTGAGATTTGAAATCTCGGCTAGCCGGAGTGAGGCTATGGCTATCTAACGCCTCCAGAAGGTGCGCACGCAAGTGTAGATGCTGGGGGAAACTGAAATTTTGAAGCTACTCACCATGGAGGAAGAGCTCCACATTGGAACAGAGGTGGGTCAACGGCGCGCTGGAAGGGAAACCGAGAATTCACTCCGGGGGGCTAGGTCCGGCGGCAGCCTCGGTTTAGGGAAGCCGCAAGGGTATGGGCGCGCACCAAAACGTAGTGTTTGCTCGAGCAGGGCTGCTGTGATTTGGGCGGTCGAGTGGAGCACTGCGGGAGGACGAAGAAACACCGAGCGCTCGGTTCCTTTTATACCCGACGATGGAGCGGGGCAGGTGGCGTCGTGGCTCGCCGTGGCGCGCATGCACGCGGAGCCCATCGAGCTGGAGAGCTGCTTGCCGCCTCCTCTGGCTCGCGCGCGTGCAGCTGCTTGAGCAGAGGCGCTGCTGCAGAAGCAAAATGGAATACCTCTGTGAAAGTGCATCTAGGATCCCCGTGGGTTTTTTATTATTGATGACGACAATTAAGTGACTAATGAGCTCAGTGATCTTAAGCACAGGTGTGGACTAAGCGGAAACACAATCCCTCAAAAAGGAGAAAGATGGAAACGGCGATGTCAACTCGAAAAGGGAAACTAGGGTTTGTAGTGTGTCGAGTTTAGACTAGCCAAATTTGTGTGAGGATGTGTGTGTAAAGTGCATTGAGATCAAGTTGGGAGGTCAAAGCGGTTTAGAGGTCAAACCTATTGAGAGAAGAGAGTTGGAAGTAGTCTGGTAGTAGGGCCGGACTAGTCCGTGCAGGTGGCCGGACTAGTCCGACCCTGGCCGGCCAAGTCCATTTTCGGCCGGACCAGAAGGGTCTGACTGAGATCGGACTAGTCCTTATTGGGACGGACTAGTCCAGGTAGCCGTGAGTGGGTTTCGGGTCTAAGTCCCAAAACCACGGACTTATCCGTTTTAGTCCGGACCAAGAGGTCTTGACTAAGATCGGACTAGTCCGCCGTGGGGGCCAGACTAGTCCGGGATTGAGAGGAGACTGTGTTTCATAGACTAAGTCTAGGAAGGCCGGACTAGTCCGCCCATGGGGCCGGACTAGTCCGTGGTCTTCAGACTAGTCCATTTTCGCACGGAACAAAAGGTTCTGTGTGAGATCGGACTAGTCCGGTGAGGGCCGGACTAGTCCGTTGTTGAAGTGACCGTTTGAATTTGAAGTTTGGCGGGTAGTGTGACGATTGCCGCGCAGTGCGATAGTTGTCAGGGGCGTCAGTGGTCCCCTAGGCCGTACTAGTCCGGGCTGTAGGCCGGACTAGTCCGCCCTTCTGCTGAAGTCAGCAGTATGGGCTTGGGACCTCTATAAATAGAGGTACCCTGGGTTCATTTGAACCATCCTTTGAGCAAATTGAAACCCTAGCGCCGCCACAGCAACCTTGAGCCTCCAAAAGCCTCCTTCTTGCCTACATTCCCTCTAAAACTAATTCTTGTGTGGATTAGGGTTTGGTGAGGTGAAGAAGAGGAAGAACACCACTCTTTGGCTCTCGGTTTGATCTCTTGCACTTTGTGAATCTTTGTGATCTGTGGCTTGAGTTAATCTTTGTGATTTGCATTTGTAATTGTGGTGGGAGCCTCAGATTGTGAGAAGCCCCAATGAATCTTGTATTCATTCTTTGTGATAGTGGAGAACCAAGTTAGGCCCGTGCGGTAAACTTGGTGAGGGAAGGGTTATTGAACCCGGTCCTTTGTGGACTCCTCAACGGGGACGTAGATTCCTTGTGTGGGATCGAACCTTGGGATAAAATCCTCGTGTCACTTGTGTTCCTAGCGTTCGTTCATCTTATATTGCTTCTAGTGTTATGCTTTGCCCGTTTTGCTCATCACCTTTGCTATATTGTGATCCTTAGCTTCATACTTACCATATAACTTTTTAAGGCTCACTAAGTTACTCTAACAAACTTTGCATCACAAGAATTGGACCAAAACCTATTAGAAACCCCTTTTAGGTTTTGCCTGTAGGTGGACCGGACTAGTCCGCCTCTAGACCGGACTAGTCCGCCCCCTGTGGATTAATCTCGTTTTATTAAGTCATTTCAGGTCAATTAGCCTATTCACCCCCCCCCTCTGGGCAACTTTCAATTAGTATCAGAGCAGGACTCTCCCAAAAGAGTCTAACAACTCGGGGAGAAGATGGCCGGAGTGGGGTACGAAGAAGTTTCTACCAGCGAGATCCAAGCAACTCCAGAAGAGATTCTCTTCTATCAAGACAAATCAACGGATGACGAAGAAGTTCGTCAGCTCAAGGCGAAACTTCGAGAGAAGTTGAAGATTCCCAAAGTTGACACCTCAACCTCCACATCGAGTGGTACAATCAACAACAACCAACAAGGCTACAACTATGAGCGCCTTGTATCCAACAACCACTACCTTTCCATCCCATTGGGGAAGCCTCCCCAATTCGATGGAACCGACTACGGGATGTGGAAGCACAACATGAAGATGCACCTTGTGTCACTCAATCCCTCACTATGGCAAATTGTGTTGACCGGGGTGCACATCCCTAAGAATGAAGAAGATATCACTCCGGAGGAAGCCGTGCTCCTTCACCGCAATGCCCAAGCGGCCGGAGTGATCATCTCATCTCTCTCAAGATATGAGTTCAACCGAGTGGATGGACTCAAGGTGGCCAAAGACATTTGGGACACTCTCAAGACGGCTCATGCAGGAAACCGAGTCGTCAAGGAAGCAAAGATTGAGCTCTTTGAAGGAGAGCTCGGGAGGTTTGCCATTATGGATGGCGAATCTCCCCAAGAAATGTACAACCGCCTAAAGATACTCATCAACAAGAGTAGATCTTACGGCTGTACCAAGTGGATGGACCACGAGGTGGTGAAGAGAATGATTCGGGCATTCATGCATAGGAACGTCTCTCTATGCTCCATGATCCGAGAAAGTCCGGGGTTTGCCAAAATGACCCAGGAAGAGGTCCTTGGAAGGATCATCAATCACAATATCATGGAAAAGGAGGCGCTCTTCTACAACAACCTTCAAAGGTTCACCGCCTCGAAGATGAAGAATGTTGCTCTCAAAGCAACATGCCCCCCCCCCCCCCCCCCCAAAAGAGCAAACGAAAGATGATGAGGAGAGCCTTGACACGGATGAGGAAGAGGCCTTCTTCATCAACAACTTCAAGAGGATGATGAGGAGAAGAAAAGGAGGAACAAGCATGAGGGAAAAGGCAAAGAAAAGGCAAGGCCCAAAAACAAGAGGGCTTGCTACAATTGTGGCGAGTACGGGCACTTCATGGTAGATTGTCCACATGAAGATGGCAAGAAGAAGAAGGAGGGCAAGCCACAAGAGAAGAAGTTATACAAGAAGAAGAGGCCCTCCGGTCATGCTCACTTAGGCAAGGAGTGGGACTCTAACGATGAGTCCTCCTCGTCTGAAGATGAGGAGAAGATGGCAACCATAGCCATCAAGACGAGCTGCAGGGGAAACAAGCTCTTCCCAAATCTCCACGACTATAAGCCAACATGCCTCATGGCATAACAGGCAAGAAGAAAGGTAAATTATAACTCATCCTCTTCCATATCCTCCCATGATGACTTTGATAGTGCTAGCGAAAATGAACACATGTTTAAGGATATAAGCAAGAGCACATTGCGAAGAATGACATTGCTTTCGGATGAGATTTTTGAGAAGGAGGAGCTCTTAGATAGGCAAGAGGACTTGCTTATCCAAGAAAAGGAAAGATGTAAAAAGCTCATTAAGCTCCTTGAGCTTGAGAGAGAGAAGAGCAAGGCATTAGAGCATGAACTTGCTCTAAGCAAGAAAACATGCTCAAGTCTTGAGGAGACAACTATTGAGCTCAAGGACGAACTTGGCAACTTGACGAAAGTTAACAAGATCCTTGAGACACAAGTTGAGTCCCTTAAGACTAGTGTAGCCTCTTCCTCCACAAGCTCATCCTCCTCAAAAGTTGCATCCAAAGCAATATCAACATGCAAATGTTCTAACTTGATTCTTAAATTAAAAGATGAGCTTAAGTTGACTCAAGACAAGCAAGCACCTAAGGGTGGCATCTTTCACAAAGAGAAAGTGGCGTATGCACGAAGTGCATACACCAACACAAGACCTCCAAATGTCAAGGATGGTCTTGGCTATACTAAAGGAGGAAGGCAAAATGCGAAAACCTTCAAGTATGGCAAAGACTTGATTGTCTTTGTTAAAGGAAGCTCATCTCCAACTAAAACTGTGAAGAACACCTCAACTAGCACTTATACACCTAAAGCTGAACCGCATCCTCTATTTCATGATTTCGATGCATCATATGTTTTGATGAGGAACAAATATGCCAAAGTGTATGCTAGATATGTTGGGCCACTCCGAAAGAGCCCCAAGCCTTGCGTGTGGGTGCCCAAATGCCTTATCACTAACATCAAAGGACCCAACTTCGCTTGGGTACCTAAAAGGAAGGCATAATCTTGTTTTGTAGGCATACTCCTCCAGTGGTTCCAAATGGGTGCTCGATAGTGGGTGCACAAACCACATGACCGGAGAGAGGACGATGTTTGAGGAGTATGAAGAACATGATAATCCAAATGAAGGAATCCTCTTTGGAGACAATAGCCGAGGAAAAATCCTTGGCTCCGGTAAAATTGTCATCTCTCCTCAACACACTCTTTCTAGCGTTCTACACATTGGTTCTTTAGACTATAATCTCTTGTCCATATCACAACTATGTGACAAGGGTTATAATTGTGTTTTCACTAATGAGGGTGTGAGCGTCCTTAGAAGAAGTGATAACTCAATCGCTTTTAAGGGTGTGCTCAAGGGAAAGCTTTATCTTGTGGACTTTGCCTCGGATAAAGCTCAACTTGACACATGCTTAATGGCAAAAACCAACATGGGATGGCTTTGGCATAGACGGCTGGCCCATGTTGGCATGAGGAACTTACAAAAGCTTCTTAAGGGCGAGCACATCCATGGCTTGAAGAATGTTATCTTCGAAAAAGACAGGCCATGTAGTGCTTGCCAAGCGGGGAAGCAAGTAGGAGCTCAACATCCCTCCAAGAACATCATGACGACAACAAGACCGTTGGAGCTGCTACACATGGACCTTTTCGGGCCAATAACCTACATAAGCATTGGCAGTAACAAATATGGTCTTGTTATTGTTGATGACTTTTCTCGTTTCACTTGGGTGTTTTTCTTGCATGATAAGGGTGAAACCCATGGTGTCCTCAATAGGATCTTGAGGAGAGCTCAAAATGAGTTCGCCTCAAGAATCAAAGCTATAAGAAGTGACAACGGCACCATGTTCAAAAACACTCAAGTGGAAGGATTCTTGGATGAGGAAGGCATCAAGCATGAATTTTCAGCTCCATACTGCCCTCAACAAAATGGGGTTGCAGAACGGAAGAATAGAACACTCATCAACATGTCAAGGACAATGCTTGATGAGTACAAGACATCGGATCGGTTTTGGGCAGAGGCGGTTAACACCGCTTGCCACGACGTCAACCGATTATACCTCCACCGCCTCCTCAAGAAGACTCCCTATGAGCTTCTAGTTGGTAAGAAACCCAATATCTCTTATTTTCATGTTTTTTGGAGCAAGTGTTATATTCTAAACAAGAAGCCTAGGACTTCGAAGTTTGCTTCAAAGTCCGATGAGGGTTTCCTTCTTGGCTATGACTCAAACACTCACGCCTACCGTGTCTTCAACAAAACCTCCGGAATTGTTGAAATAGCACGCGACGTGGTGTTTGATGAAACTAATGGCTCCAAAGTGGAGCAAGTTGATCAAAGTGTGCTAGATCAAGAAGACTCTCCACAAGAAGAACTTAGGAGAATGGCACTTGGAGATGTTCGACCACAAGAACAACCTCAATGCTCAAGTGACCAACAACAAGATGATGTAAGTACTCCTCCACGCGATCAAGTTGTCGACGGTCAAGAAGGACCTCAAAATGACCAAGAAGACGAAAGTCAAGAGGGAGGCATTCATCAAGGGGAGATCAAGAAGATGAAGAAGATGATGATGACCCAAGAGCCCAACCCCCACATCCTCGTGTACATCAAAGTGTTCAACGGGATCACCCTGTTGACAACATACTAGGAGACATTACTAAAGGGGTAATCACTCGCTCTCGTGTTGCAAACTTTTGTGAACATTACTCCTTTGTCTCTTCTTTGGAGCCCCATAGGGTTGAAGATGCCTTGAGAGATCCGGATTTGGTGGTGGCCATGCAAGAGGATCTTAACAACTTCGAGAGGAACAAAGTTTAGGAGTTTGTCAAGCGTCCACAAGCAAATGTTGTAGGCACCAAGTGGGTGTTCCCCAACAAGCAAGATGAACATGGTGTTGTGACAAGGAACAAGGCACGACTTGTGGCCAAGGGGTACTCACAAGTCGAATGTTTGAATTTTTATGAAACCTTTGTTCCCGTAGCTAGGTTAGAGTCAATTTGAATATTACTTGCCTTTGCCACTCACCATGATTTTAAGCTCTATCAAATGGACGTCAAGAGTGCATTCCTAAATGGCCCAATCAAGGAGGAAGTATATGTGGAGCAACCACCGGGCTTTGAAGACCAAGAATTCCCAAACCATGTCTTCAAATTGCGTAAGGCTCTCTATGGTCTCAAACAAGCTCTTAGAGCTTGGTATGAGTGTCTTAGAGACTTTCTAATTGAAAATGGTTTTAAGATAGGAAAAGCTGATTACACTCTATATACAAAGCACTTCAATGATGATCTCTTTGTGTGCCAAAGATATGTCGATGACATTATATTTGGTTCTACTAACAAAGTGTTTTGTGATGAGTTTTCAAAGATTATGACGGAAAGATTTGAGATGTCAATGATGGGAGAGTTGAAGTTCTTTTTAGGTTTCCAAGTCAAGCAACTCAAAGAAGGCACATTCATAAGTCAAACAAAGTACACTCAAGACATATTAAAGAAGTTTGACATGGACAAGGCCAAACCCATTAAGACTCCTATGGCAACAAATGGACACCTAGACCTCAACGAAGATGGTCCAAGTGTGGACCAAAAGGTATATCGTTCCATGATTGGCTCCTTGTTATATCTTTGTGCATCTAGACCGGATATCATGCTTAGTGTGTGTATGTGTGCAAGGTTTCAAGCTACACCAAAGTTGTGTCATTTGACCGCCGTGAAGAGAATTCTTAGATATCTAGTTCACACACCGAGCCTAGGACTTTAGTACCCCGAAGGATCCAAGTTCAACCTCATTGGTTATTCCGATCCGGATTATGCGGAGTGCAAAGTTGATAGAAAGAGCACATCCGGGACATGCCAATTCTTGGGTAGATCATTATTGTCTTGGTCCTCTAAGAAACAAAATTCCATTGCCCTCTCCACAGCCGAAGCGGAGTACGTCGCAGCCGGAAGTTGTTGTGCACAGCTTCTTTGGATGAGACAAACTCTAAGGGATTATGGTATAAACTTGTGCCATATCCCTCTCCTATGTGTCAATGAGAGCGCCATCAAAATATCCCATAATCCAGTTAAGCATTCAAGGACCAAACACATAGACATTAGACACCACTTCTTGAGAGATCATTCCTTAAAGGGGAATATAGTGATTTCCCATGTGAGAACCGAGAACCAACTAGCCGACATATTCACCAAGCCCCTAGATGAGAAGCGATTTTGTGAGCTTAGGAGTGAGCTCAATATATTAGATTCTCGAAATGTGGCTTGAAACATGCACATCTGAATGTTTACTTTTGCCTTGTTCAAAAGAATGCATGTGGTTGGAAAATTCATCTCTATCTCAATTTTCTCCAAAATATTTGAAAAACTAGTGACTTTGTGAGTCATGGTCATAGTTTGAATGTTGATTGCTTACTGACCATATTCACAAGGTTTTGTTGTGCAATATGTCCAAAAGGATCTTTTATAGTGGCTAAAACTCAAAAATATATGTTTTCAGCTTCCTAGGACCGGACTAGTCCGCCCTATGGCCGGACAAGTCCGGATCTGGTCTGGTTCGGGTTCGGTCCGCTGAACGGACTAGTCCGGCTCTTCTACCGGACTTGTCCGGCCCCTGGGGACTTAAACCCCCCAGGAAGCGGCCGACCCCTCCACTTCCTCATCTGAGTTCTCTCTCTCCCACACGCGAAACTATTCCCCTTCGATGATTTTCGATTCCAACCACCAAAAACCGATTCCAATCCGTGCATTGGACTCCTTGGAGGCAAGGGAGACCTTTCCCAAACATCCTCGACGCGATCCCTCCCCGATCATGTCGATTCTTCAAGATTTGAAGAGGTATTCCACCTTTTTCGAAAACTAGCCTCATTCTTAATTCATTAAGTTTTTGGTAGATGCCTCTTCATTAAAATTGTTTCTAGTGACCTTGTGATCATAGCCTAGGAGTATTGCGACCTGATTCCAAATTTCTCGAAAAACCATTAGAGTTAGGGTTTAGCCTGTGCAACCTAGACTAGTCCGGTGCCAGGCAGACTAGTCCGCCTGGCGGACTAGTACGCCCCTAGAGCGGACAAGTCCGGTCTGCACAGGTCAAACATAGACTTTGGCTGTGTTTCGTGAATTCTTTCGCATTATTCCAACTCCTTGACCCTCTATCTTATGAACTCCATTCCTTTCAGCTAAAATGGCTGCTCCTCGCCGTTCTGCTCTCCCCCCACTGACCTCGAGTGGGAGGCGGAGCAACTTCATCTCGCCGAAGAACGAGCAAGAGCCGAAGTTGGGGCTGCGGAGAAGTATCTCGAGCAGCATGCAAGAGCGCAAGCAGCCAAGAAGCAACAAGCTGCTCGGGCCGCCGCATTGGCCTACGACGAGGATGAAGCAATGGCTCGGGCCATTGAGGAGTGTTAGAAGGATCTCCGAAATAATAAGCGAGAGGAGCGTGAAGCTCACAACTCTCAGGCGGCTGCTGCACAAGTCTCCAAGAGAAAGAGACTTGTGACACTTGGAGAGAAAGACAAGGGCAAGGAACCAGCCCAAGAAGACATTACTGAACGTCGGATCGAGAGAGATCCGAAGAAGGGCAAGGCCCCAGCTCCTGCTGAGCCAAAGAAAAAGAAGCCCTCGGTGAAGGCCTCGACTGCGAAGGCATAGGGCATTGCTATCAAGGAGAAGGGGAAAGCCAAACCGATTGGTCCCCTGGAAGTGCACACTCCCGAGAGGAATCCCAACAGGCAGCGTGACATAGCTGCAAATATCTTTCATGGAAAGGGAGCTGAGAAAGCAAGAAGGCTCCGGACGGACAAGGTGTATAAGTATGAAAGGAGCATCGCCGACCCTCGGTTTTGGTGCGACTTTCATTGTGATTACTACCGTCTGGTCTACCAAAGCATGAAGAAGCCTGTGATTGAAGCACAGTGGGTAGACTGGGAGTACATGGCAAAGAAGCAACACTCTGCATTTGACGCCGTCATTGAAGCTGATGAGTGTCATGAGCTCAAGGAGATCATGGGGTTCAAATATGACTGGAACGTCGAAGTGATCCTGCAATTTTACTCACTATCTACTTCACCACCTCAGGTGAAAGGAGGATCATATGGATGACGCATGGCGAGCAATACTCAGTCACTTATGCAGAGTTTGCTAAGATTCTAGGGCTTGAGGCACATATGGATCATGATATCATCATCTCTAACCTCAAGGCCGTGGACCGTGATGAGCTGGCATACATGTACCCCAGTCATGTCCAATACAGTGCCGGACATGCTCGCAACATCAAGCCCTTCTACAGCATCATGACCAGGATCCTCAGAAGGACAATAGCACCAAAGGATGGTGATGCTGGGGTGATTCAAGAAAACTTGAGGCACTTGCTACTTCTTGTTGATGGGGAGGAGAAATTCAACCTCGTCTATTACATCTTCGACGATATCTTCAACATCTCGCATAGCCCCAACCGTGCTTGCGGGTATTCTCCCTACACTATGTGCCTCATAGAGAAGGTGTCGGGCTTGTCCTTTGTGAAGGACGTGTCGCATCGCCCGCTTCGTCCTCAGCAGCCTCCAAATGTGCCGGCTCCTCCACGCTGGAAGAATACAGATCCTCCATCTCGCCCCGTGGCGCCTCCTTCTCCACCTCAGCCTCAATCGATGAGCGCTTTCTTCAAGTGCTTCAAGGCGATCTTCACTTCCTGCCGGAAGCAAGAGATCCGGGCTCAGAGGGCACACAAGCGCCAAGAAAAGTATCTCAAGGCGGTGTGCGACAAGCTGGAGGTCCCTATGTCCTCTCTGGAAGTGAGTGACGGGGAGATCACTCCTTTCCCCAACTTCACCGCCGACGAACTCGCCCAGCTCCAAGAGGACGGAAGCTCTTCCCGGGCATCTTATTCGGCACGTGCCTCCGACGATGATGATGAGGAGCAAGAGGACCCGGAGGCCACAGAGAGTGAATCTTGCGACGACAACGATAACGAGGAAGTCGACGACTAGACTTCGAGGTCGTGTTTCCCCTCTTCTTCTCCCTTTTTGGTGTATTGATGCCAAAGGGGGAGAGATAGTTCGAAGTTAGTCGGGAGAGATAGTCGAGAGTTGAATGTAGTTCTTATGTCATTTTGGATTCGTGGATATGTTGCACTCTTTACTGTAATATCTATGTTATGTCGAATGCTTAAATTTGTGCAATACTATGCTTTTAATGTTAAATATCACATATGATGTTTTGAATGTCTATCTTTTAACCATATTCATGCCTATTATGTCTTGTCACAAATTGTTGAGCACACCACGTAGGAACCCCACCATAACGTGTGTGTGTATGAAGGACTTCCTCAATCTCTCTTTTATGATGCATTCATTGAGAGGGAGTCAATCATACTCCCGCATGTTATGAGAACCACAAATTTACACTCTTATATGTGAAGACTTAATTTGTTGTCATCAATAACCAAAAAGGAGGAGATTGAAAGTGCATCAAGGATCCCCGTGTGTTTTGGATGATTGATGACGGCAATTAAGTGACTAATGAGCTCAGTGATCTTAAGCACAGGTGTGGACTAAGTGGAAGCACAATCCCTCAAAAAGGAAAAAGATTGAAACAGCGATGTCAACTCGAAAAGGGAAACTAGGGTTTCTAGTGTGTCGAGTTTAGACTAGCCAAATTTGTGTGAGGATGTGTGTGTAAAGTGCATTGAGATCAATTTGGGAGCTCGAAGCGGTTTAGAGGTCAAACCTATTGAGAGAAGAGAGTTAGAAGTAGTCTGGCAGTAGGGCCGGACTAGTCCGTGCAGGTGGCCGGACTAGTCCGCCCCTGGTCGGCCAAGTCCTTTTTCGGCCGGACCAGAAGGGTCTGACTGAGATCGGACTAGTCCGTAATGGGACGGACTAGTCTGGGTAGCCGTGAGTGGGTTTTGGGTCTAAGTCCCAAAACCACGGACTTGTCCGTTTTAGTCCGGACCAAGAGGTCCTGACTAAGATCGGACTAGTCCGCCCTGGGGACCGGACTAGTACAGGAATGAGAGGAGACTGTGTTTCATAGACTAAGTCTGGGAAGGCCGGACTAGTCCGCCCATGGGGCCGGACTAGTCCATGGTCTTCAGACTAGTCCGTTTTCGCACGGAAGAAAAGGTTCTGTGTGAGATCAGACTAGTCCGGTGAGGGCCGGACTAGTCCGTTGTTGAAGTGACTGTTTGAATTTGAAGTTCGGCGGGTAGTGTGATGATTGCCGCGCAGTGCGACAGTTGTCAGGGGCGTCAGTGGTCCCCTAGGCCGGCCTAGTCCGGGCTGTAGGCCGAATTAGTCCGCCCTTCTGCTGAAGTCAGCAGTATGGGCTTGGGACCTCTATAAATAGAGGTCCACTGGGTTCATTTGAACCATCCTTTGAGCAAATTGAAACCCTAGAGCCGCCACAACAACCTTGAGCCACCAAAAGCCTCCTTCTTGCCTACATTCCCTCTAAAACTAATTCTTGAGTGGATTAGGGTTTGGTGAGGTGAAGAAGAGGAAGAACACTACTCTTTGGCTCTCGTTTTGATCTCTTGCACTTTTTGAATCTTTGTGATCTGTGGCTTGAGTTAATATTTGTGATTTGCATTTGTAATTGTGGTGGGAGCCTCAGATTGTGAGAAGCCCCAACGAATCTTGTATTCATTCTTTGTGATAGTGGAGAACCAAGTTAGGCCCGTGCGGTAAACTTGGTGAGGGAATGGTTATTGAACCCGGTCCATTGTGGACTCCTCAACGGGGACGTAGATTCCTTGTTTGGGATCGAACCTCGGGATAAAATCCTTGTGTCACTTGTGTTCCTAGCGTTCGTTCATCATATATTGCTTCTAGTGTCAAGCTTCGCCCGTTTTGCTCATCACCTTTGCTATATTGTGATCCTTAGCTTCATACTTACCATATAACTTGTTAAGGCTCACTAAGTTACTCTAACAAACTTTGCATCAGAAGAATTGGACCAAAACCTATTAGAAACTCCTTTTGGGTTTTTCCCTGTAGGTGGACCGGACTAGTCCGCCCCCTGTGGATTAATCTCGTTTTATTAAGTCATTTCAGGTCAATTAGCCTATTCACCCCCCTCTAGGCAACTTTCGCTCTGCCTAGTGGGCCCCAATGCTGTCCGTATCCCCTTACCTTTAATTCTTTTTGTTACCCAAGCCTAGATGTGATAAGGACTCTAAATTCAAAAGAGAATTGGTCCTGTTATATTTAAATGATTTGACAAATTTGAGTATCTGAATTGGCCAATTTGAAATTTGAATTAGATTCAAATTCCTATTTATATGTTTTATGTATGTATTTTAATCTTCTCAATTATTGCCTTTTTCAATGGCCATGGGTTTCCAATAATGTGCTCAATAATTAGTCCACTACAGATTTGAAATTGAACACTTAATTTGAATATATTTCTACTCCACATATACCATGTTTGGTTTCCTGGAAATTTGAGTTAGATTCAAATTGAATTTTTATAATCTATTTGCATGTCATTTAATTCTTTCCCCCAATATTAATTTATATAATGTCCTATGCTTTTAATTGATTACCCTGATCAAATGAAGAATATGTTTTTGTACCTTGATGATTGATTTGAATATTTTGTACATTTCCATATATACTTTTATTCATACTTCTTTGTTTTATTTCTTTTGATTTTCCCTGGTGAGCAAAGCACAATATGTCAGGTGTTTAAATTTAAAATTCAATAACTTTGGAAATTTAAGCTTAGCTGAATTCAAAAGGAATTCTAGGTTTTAACTAGAGCTTCACAGTAACATTTTTACTCATGTCCATATGAATTTATTGGCTCTCATATGACCTTAGTCTTCAAGGTACATGTTTAAAACTATTATTTCATGTGCCACACATTTGGAGACAAAAGCTTAAAAAATTTGGGATTTTACACGAGCTGAGCATCGTTGGCTGCGACAATTTGGTGGTGGCGATGTACAGGAAACTGGGCTTCTCGTCTCCACCGCGGGAGGTGCCCTCGCCCCGCCAAGAGCCCTAGAAGAAGGAGGAGGAGGAGGAGAAGAAGGAAGAGGAGAAGGAGACGCAGATGGAGGTGGAGGAGAAGAAGTAGTTTTTTCATGTTCTTAGTTGTGTTGTTTTTATTTTCTTGTTTCAAGTTTGTGTGTTTCTTGTTTGTAATATATCGTCTTAACGTAATGAACTTTAGTTTACTGTTCATTGGTGCACAAAAATTGTTCTAATGTTTCTGTTCTAGCGATAAACTAGTGGACTATTTATCTCTATTTTTTTAGAATGGAATATATTTCCACTTCCAGAATGTGACTTCTACCTAGTTTATCTAATAGCACCAGGGAGAACCTTCCCCCTTACCTTGTGCCCAATCTCTGTGTTGATCCCAACAGGGATCTAACATAATGAGTGATCAAATAGTAGAGTACGTAGTAAATCACAAAAGATGCTAGAAAAGTTTCTTGAGTATAAACTTTAGCCCAGATTAAATGCTCATGGTTGTCATTGCAAAAGGGTGAGGACGAAGAAGACTTGTTTTGGATGGCTTGGAAAGACATAGAAGTCAGGGTCATTGAAGTTTTTGCCCGATTTGGATGGAGTTTTAGTTATAGACTTCCATATTAATAAAATGTATTGGGTGTTTTACTTTCAACTAGTGTGTCGGGTTGAGTCTTTTGTTGTTGATCTTCACAAACTATGTGTATAAGTGTGGCCATACTCTCTACTGATGGAAAGGTCGGTTTAATTATTTCCATTATTTAAAAAATCTTTATCCCAGATTAACAAAGCATCATCCACCTAGCGCCGTCCTCACTCTCGTCGTGCATGTTTGACATTAAGGATGATCCCTCGAGGGTTTGTGGATAGACTGTACAGTACCATCTAGTCACAACTCACTATGTACGCAGTTCATCAAATTAATCGCATGGCTTGTACAATATAATTTCCAACATGCTATACTCATCCTTTCAAAGAAACACAGCCGTAGGCGCTAGCCGCCACAAGTTCAGAATTTAGGAACAAATGAACACACTTGTGAAAACATGTACGCCACATCCCATCCTCAACGTCATCAAATTAAACATGATCGTCAACAAGGGGAGCAATGTCTCTCCATGGCGTTTTGCCTAGTGTTGCACACACGGCTCTCGCCTCACGCCGGTCACATATCCAGATCCAACCGTACAACTTCAAATAAAGGAGGGCTAGAAGATTGGTGAAAAAAATAATATAAGAAAAAGGAAGAAGAAAAAGTATGGCACACGTTTTGATTCATGAACTGTGAGACTGCTGACTTCCATCTTCATTGGACAGTTCCTGATTCCGCTGATCTCTCCAACATGCATTTACACTAGCTACTCTCTTGTGGCTGGACCTGGCATACCCAGTGGGTGTGCCCCTGAGAAAAGTTGTTGTTGTTGTACGTGGTGTTTGGTTGAGACAATGCAACTTGTGGTCATAATGATAAGAATTAAAAAATAGAAAGAGTATATCAGATTCAAAAGTCTTCATTACTTTCTTTACTCGGGGATCGGGCCCGTCAAATTCGAAAACTCCTCCGCTCATATCGTAACTACATCAGTTATATATCCATGCCCGTTTCCAAAATCCAAACTAGTGTAAATGAAGTTTTGCACAAAAGAGAAGTTGCGCCACACCGCCGGAGAAGGCAACCGTAGGGACGACAAGGAGAGAGGACCCAATGGAGGGGACTCAGATGTACAACGTGACATTCGAGGAAGACATGATCACCACCACCGTGACGTCCCCCAGCGAGGCCATGGAGGACTGGCTCGACGAGGTCCTCTCCGTCCATCGTTAGTGCCTTCACAAGCTCGTCGTTGAGCTCGATGTCGAGTGGCGCCCCAGCTACTCCGCCGACCAGAAGCCCATCGCTGTTCTTCAGCTATGCGTTGGCCACCGCTGCCTCATATTCCATGTCATCCACGCTGACTACTTCCCTGATGAGTTGGAAGATTTCCTCGGCGATTTCAACTTCCGCTTCATCGGCGTGGGCGTGGAGGGTGATACCGACAGACTTTGGAAGGACTGGCAGCTGAAGGTGGCCTAAACGGTGGATCTGGCCGAGCTCGCGGCGGAGGAGATGGATTACCCGAGCCTCCGCTGCATGGTGCTGAAGGACATCGCGAGTGCTGTTATGGGCGCTGACATGGAGAAGCCTTACCGCGTGAGGACGAGCGACTTGGACACAGACAATCTCTCCGGCGAGTAGATCAACTATGCATGCATCGACGCCTTCGTCTCGTTCGAGGTCAGCTGCAAGCTACTCTTCCTCGACTATTGATCTAACCACTGAGTTTGCGGATCGGCTTCCATCGATCATCCCGACATGGAATTCGCAGGTGCAGCGCTCAGGTTCTAGCTTTTCTGCTTGTGTGCCCAATCTCTTAAATTATTTTTTTCTTGAGGAAACACTATATCTTGGGTTCATATCAGATGTGTGCCCCACCATGGTCGGGTACACATGTCAACTGCAATACTAACTGCGCGGCAGAGGATTTCATTGCCCCTGTGTTGGCATTTAAGTTAATGTTTTAGTAGTTTATGTGATGATTGTTCAAAAAAAAAAAGAATAGTTTTTGTGATGGAAGATATAACTGGAGTATATTTGTCATGTGTCTGAAATTTGAGAAAATTCTAGGCAACAGATCATTAGAAGGTAATAATGACTATCATCAATCACTTATTTTGCAATTAATCATTAACCATTAACTTTATAGGTTAAGCAATTACAAATTAACATAGTCCTTACAATTACGGAATTACCACTACTAGCTCCCCCCATCCCAAATTACTTGTCACTCTTTTTAGATCAAAAATGAACTAATTAATTGAAGAGCGACAAGTAATTTGGGAGATGGAGGGAGTACATATTAAAAAATTTGAATAAGTAAGAAACATACATCACCCTTCTTATGACCGGTCGACTGACGGTGGCGCCTCCTTTGCGAGCTTCGAGTGCTGCCGCCCCGAGCTCCACGCGCCACCGCGAGCCGTGCCCCGCCCGTGTCCGCCTCGCCGTCGCTCGGTGTGCTGCCGTCTCGGCGCACTGCCTTCGGCCTCCGTGCCGCCACCGTCGGTTAGATCAGCGGCGCGAGCTGAGGCAAGGGCTTTTTAAAACTTGCATGGTTTTTCACATGCATCGAGGTCTTTCACATGCATGTTAGTTGTCCATGCATGCTACGCACCAAACATGATCAACTAGCATCAAAAATGATGATCTCTCAACAAAAAAAGAAAACACATAACGTCATCAATCATGATCGAGGTCTTTCACATGGATGTTAGACGTCCATATGCATACTACACCCCAAACATGTATTCCAAGAATAGAATATTTACTACCATGTATATATATTTCTATATTTATCATATTCTCTACCATGAATGTGTATTTTCTCAACGTATATGGCAGTGTTTATCTACTACACTAATGAATAATATTATCCCATCATCAGTAGAGATAACAAATTTGACAGGATGGATGCTCCCTCGACGGTATGAGGACAGAATGTGGACTACCATCGTCTAATAAGCACACAGCTCTCACTACGTACGTGGTTCATCAAACTAATTGATCACATGCTGCCACGTATCACTGTACTCGTCTTTTGAAGAAACGACAGCTGTAGGCGCTAGCTGCTACGTGTTGTGAGTTTAGGAACAAATGAGCACACTTGTGAAAACATGTACGCCACATCCGATCCTCAACGTCATGAAATTAACATGATCCTCAACAGGGGGGCACAAAAATCCTCAACACGTCATCAAACATGCTTGATCGTGAGTCTCTTTCACATGCATTATATACATGTCCACCATCATATATGATCACGACAATTATCATCTGTTCGATATGGACTCTCGGTCAGCAAGGGTCAGATCCTTAAAAAAAAAGATATGGATTCTCGGTCGATTGCCACATGCGTTCACGTCAATCTTCCACACCTTGTTGAATCCTTCGCACGAAATGTTACGAACACTTTGGGACGGACCTACAAAGTATGATAGGTGGGCCATTGCAAACTCTGGGCCCTTTGCGTGTCAAATTAAAAAACTGGCCGATTGGACATGTCGAGCCATTTTGAGAGCAGGAAAACTGTGGTCTGGAGTAACTCTGACCTTCGATTCAAAAGCACTATTCTCGAGGCATCCGATCATCTCCACTCGCGCGCTTAGACGACGACAAGCTGTTAAGGCACATCGTCCTCTTATTCTCTGCTGCATCTCTCAATCAACCTTTTAGCCTCCAAACTTCTCCTCTTACTTCTCCGTCGCACCACCGTCGACCACCTCTCTCTCTTTGTTAGTACCTCCGTTGCCGCAAAAATGGGTAGCCCCGCACCGAAGTGCTCCAGGACAACGACGTCCTCCGAACCTCCTTCCCCGTTTTCGTCACCGCCAATGCCAGTGGAACTGGAGGTGGCGCCTGCACCTCGTCCACCCCCGTCTCCGGTTGCGGCGCCTGCACCTCCTCCATCTTACTATGATGGGACTGTCCGCTTCATCAAGAAACGCATCGACAAACTCGGCGGCGAGCTTAAGGAGGTCACCGGCAACCTATTCGCCGCCGACGTGCAAGCATGAGCGCTCGATAAAATGATGCAGGATGTATTTGATGATACATCTTGCTCCGGTCACTGTCTGGGACTTGGGATCCATCCCAACCACATGTAAAAGCCCTAATTTCCATAATGCAAACTTCAGTTAGGACTAAGAAAATCGAATGATAAAAAGGAAATGAGAAAAAAAAATTAATTCAAACTCCAAAAGAGTGAATTCAAAAAAATAAACTTAGCTACTGTTCAAATGAATTTAACATGAAGATTTGAGTTGACCATTGGATTTCAAATATTTCAAATAGCCTCCTGCAAACGTTCATAATTTTTGAAGCAAGTTTGCTATTTAATTCAATAGCTACATTGAATTCATCTCAAATTCAAATTCAAGTTTGAATTTAAATGAAACTTTGTCAAATCAACAATCTGAATTCAGAATCAAATTCCCCATAATTAATCCAGCCTTACCACAAATATCTAGTAAATTTTTGGACTGAATTAGGTGGTAGAAGTGAATGAGCAAGGATGAGGATGAAGGAGAGCAAGTGGGACCTGCCTGTCATTCTAAGAAGTGCCCTGTTCATTCTTCCCATGCGACACCATCATGGAATTTAAATTGCCACAGAGCTGCTTGCCTACCTGCTCCACTCCAGCTGCATACAACAAGTCCCTTGCCTCTCATCCATCCTCATATAAACCCCAGAGGTGACACAGTGTGCTCTCCTCTTTTCTTCCCAGGGTGACACCACACACATGCAAATGGATACTTAGCTGCCTGTGTGCTTGCTTCACGCCTTGGTTGTGAAGCCAGCTGAGCTACAGATAAGGGGAGAGCTGATCCTTTCACGCTCACGGTGCAACACAGCAGCAAGCTTTCTCCTCCTCTGTTTTTCTTTTTCCCTAGTTACCACCTTACTTGTGTTTCCTTGCAGCAGTTGTTCCTGGCCGATTCTCACCTCAGTCCTTGAAGCAAAAAGGTCTGCCAACACTCCAAGATTCTGCTCACAAAGTTTCAGGTCAAGCTACGGCTCCTAGCTTGCTAGTTCAAAATTTTATCGAATCTAGTTCATACCTGTGTCACTAGGAAATCGATTTAATTTCTTTTCTAGGTGCATTCAATTTCCAATTCGTTCATGAATGTTGTTCACCACCTCTTGACACACATATCAGTCAAATTTCAGTAGCATCCATCGAGAAATTGCTGAGTTCCACAAGTTTTCCCCAACGCCTTTTAAAATGGCGCTGTACTCCGTCGAGACCCAACCTTCAGCCAATTTATCCACGATTTATATCCATAATCATGTTCTTCTTGTTTCCAAGGTTAATTTGGTCCAAAAATAAGTGAAATCAAGCTCACCCAAGGTGCTTCAGCCGCTGGTCGAGCGCTTCTGCTTGAGGTTGAAGGCAACCCCGCCAGTAGGGCCCACGGTTAAATGAGTTAGACCATTTTCTCTGTGTGGGTTCTATGGTGAAATTAGAAAATCTATATCTCTTCGAATACTTGTCCATAAATTAACAAATAAATTTTTTTGGAACCAGAATGATCTATACTTTCAAGTGGTGCACTTGGATCTGTATCAAAATCCTTAATTGGACCTCAATAATTCCATGAAGCAAAATGCTATTGGGATTAATTCCTGACTCTCAATTCATTCAAAAATTCCCAAACTTGACCAGATCATTCCACATAATTTCCTTAAGTTCCAATACAAGGTTCAGGTCCATTTGATTTGATTTTTATAGCCAAATTTTGTTTCCAATCTGTATGTGCCTAACAATTCCAAAATGTTCAGAAACTTTTCAGCAAATTGTCCAAATTTGTAAATTCAGTATCTCCCAGTATTATGCCTAGAAAATTATGAAACCAATTTTGTTGAGTCACTATTGACCTCCTAAAAAAAACACCAACTTTTGGCCATGTTAAAGTCCCAGATTGCCCATGAAAATTCTGGAAAGGTTCATATACATTGAATTTTATACAACAGAGACTTCCATAAAGTTAGCCCAATTTTGGCTAGAATCTCACCAATTGTGCGTAGTGTCCTCTGTAAAATGTCCAGAACCAGTGGCCATCTTTTAATATACTTAACTATGTTTCTATTCAGATATGTAATAATACCGATATTGATTCACTTGCATTATTATTTTCATATCGAATACTTGCCGAGCTCAAGGAGACCCCGGAGCCATTCAAAGTCATCAACCCGGAGACTAACTTTAACCCGTCTCGCAGCTAGGCAAGCGCTGGTTTGCATGTAACAGCGTTTTAAACTTTGATTTGCATCACACTATATGGGTTAGCATGTATGTGCATTAAGTCTAAGTTTTCTTGGAGTTTTACACAAGCATGACCAGAGAACCCATGAGAGAAGGGTAGTTGGTTATGTCCTCAATGTGTCCATGCTATGCTTAATGTTACAATTGCTTCGGTAGAAGTCGATTAGTTGAAATCTACTAGCGAGTTCAGGATTTGGCTTCATGCCGAATTGGTCGAGTGAGAGATCCATCATTTGGTTAAATATGAGATCGGGCATGGAGTAGGAGCAGCAGGACATAAGGGCCTGTGAGCTGTAGCTGTGCCTGTTTCGGTCAAGGAGCGATCTGTGTGCGGCCCTGTTGAGCAAGTTTGAATGTACCGAAGGCATACTGGATATATGGGACCCATTAAACCAATGTAACTTGTCCACCTTAGCATCAAGGTATACCCTGATAGGAAAAAGATGAGTCCCGATCTTCCGAAAGGTAATGGATAGGTCGATTGATGTGGAGATCTCGACGTTGATGATCCGAGGCTCTCGAGTAGAACACGAACAACCCCTGCAATCACTACACCACCGCTCCGTTGGTTATCAACCGTGCTTCACACGATTGACCTCGCCAAGAAGGCTAATCCCTGCAAGTGCAACCGAGAACACAAGCAAGAACAAGGTAGACACGATCTGAAATCGCGAAGTTGGGGTTTCACAAACCGAAGCACGGCGATATTATTGATCTAAGCAAAACCCAATTGTTCATGGCGGCTACTATGGAGTATATATAATTGTTGTGTATGAACTCTATTGATTGCATCTTGTATGTTCAATGGAGTGTTGTTTGTATCCATAGAAGTGATGTCCTCATCATCCTCCCCTTCTTGAATTGGAGTCGTCCTCGACTCAAGTTCATCTTCTATCATGTGTGGGTCCATACGTGCAACGCCATCAAATCTTCTTGTAAGCATGAAAGGAGGAGGCCAAGGTGGTGGACGGCATAGTGCACCATCTTGATCTTGTCCATCAAATAAGAGTGCACATTCACTTGAGCCAGGATTCCAAACAAATAAACATTGTGTCATGTTTGTAGGTGCAATAATAATATGCATGATCTCATCAAGATGATCGGTGAGGAGGTTGGGGTGGAGTTTCGCGAGCAACTGGTAGACGCCATGGGCCGGAAGTTTGGTCTGGTGTTGGAGGATGCGCCACCGGTGGTTGCGTTGGAGGCGAAGGCACCGCAGGCGGATGCGAAGGTGGCCGCAGAGGATGTGGACAAGTCCTCCTCCGAGTAGAGTAGGATTAGTAGTAGTTTTCTCTTTTGTTTTCCTTGTGTTTTTTCTTGTTTGTAATATATCTATTGATTTTATATTAATGAAAAATGTCTTTTATGTTCCTTAACAATGTGTCCTACGGTATGCATTAACGAAAAACTGCTCCGTTTATCGAAAAACATCGCATATGGAAAATTATCACATTAGTAATATTATATCTAATAAATATTAAACACATTAGGACGTAGTATTATATTTAAAAAAATTACGAAAATAAAAATCTAGACCGTGTCAAATTGTACATCGCGTACAGATAATGCAAATACTAGTTAATTTTCTTTCTTTTCTCTCTAACAGCTGTCATCATGCCCCCCTGGCCTAGCCCTCGGTGGTAGCCCCTCCAACCTAGGCCCAGAGCTAGGCCTGCCTTTAAATCTCTTAACCCCTTGGTGCAGGAATCGAATTCTCTGCGGTAGGGCCACACAGCCATCTCTGTGCGACCCTGCCCAGATGGTTGCTTCACGCTCCGAATCTTACAGTCATACAGCCAGGGAGCACTGCACGGTTCCCACGACCGTGCCACCCTGCCCTGATGATTACCACGTACGCCAACACACTGAATCTTGCAGCGCGCACGAGCACACGAACTCCACGTACGAAATTTGCTCAGCGATCCGAATAGCTCGGTGCTCGGCGTGCATGATCCATCATCATGCGCACTAGCACGATGAGGCCAAAAAGATCTGTGTTTGGTTGCTTGTCTTGGATTGGATTGACTTGGATTAATTGGATGATCTAGTCATGTGTTATTTGTTTCATGGTCAGACGGACAGGGTGATCTAGGTTCAAGGAGTATTCCTCGCAGATGTTGGATGAGATGGTCCAGGAAATTTGGTTGGATGAGGCCATCCACCTTATCTAATTATGCTTCTTAGTAATTTAATTAGTGATAATTAACTTGTCTGTTGTTGATTAATAATTACAATTATGATATCAACATTAATATTTGCTAGTAATATGATGATTAGTATATAAATAATTAATATTATGAAATTATCAACTTAGATGATTGAATAATCTATTCAACTTTCATCCAACCTACCAAACAAAAAATTGGATCATCCAGTCCATCCAACCAAACGTTATTTTGGATGATCCAATACATAAAGAAAATGTATGATCCTATATCCAATCCAACTTCAACGTCAAACCAAACGCAATTGATGGCTAAGCACTTTGTCACGTGTCACTAGTGTACGCACATACAATGCCTCAAGACCGTGTTTAGGGTGCATCGTGGACTAACCACATGACCCGGCCAAACACTCACGTAATTAGCATATACGTGCAAGAGCAACAACATGGCCGCAACCTTCGCGTACAGACGGCAACGACGACCAACTTATACTTTGTTCTACGTACAAAGAATCTTCCTTGTCCATGAGCCAAACAAGCTCTTCTGATGCGGCAACTAATAATCAGATAAAATCATCGAGTCTCAAATTATATATATATATATATATATATATAAATGATGACCTTTTAACAAAAAGATAAAACATGACATGTTGTCATCAAACATGATCGCGAGGTTTTCAAGTGCAAGCTGTTACTTGTCCATACTTTCTACGCCCCAAACATGATCAACGAGCCTCAAACATGACGATCTTTCAACAAAATGGGAGAAAACACGCGTAACGTCATCATACATGATCTTCGACATATCTGTCAAAGCTTGCTACGCCCCAAACATGATCAACGAGCCTTAAACATGACGATCTTTCAACAAAAACAGAGAAAACACGCGTCACGTCATCATACATGATCGTCGATGTCTCTCTCACGTGCATGTTATAGGGTTGTCCATGCATATATGCTGCACCCTGAACATATGTTCAACGAGCCTCAAACTATAACTATATATATATATATATATATACATATACATATATATATATATATATATATATATATATATATATATATATATATATATATGACGATCTTTCAACGACAAAATTAGAAAACACCTATTGTCAGCAAACATGCATATGATCGAGGTCTTTTGCGTGTCAACTGAAAAACATGAACGAGGGTTTGTGATATATATATGTGTTAATGAATGAATGTGTGGTGTGTTTATCATCTTCCTCAGGAATGACAATTCATAAGAAATGATTTGATTATTTTTTGGACAAATGAATGATTTACTTACCATGTGAATGTGCTCTAAGTTCAGTGATGTGTGTTGCGTCTAAAGAGGAGGAGGAGGAGGAGGAGGATTTAAGTATTCTTTTGTTGTGTTTTTTTCTTCTGTCTTGTACATTTTTCTTGTGTTTTGTGACGATCTTTCAACTATATATGATGATCTTTCAACAAAAAGAGAAAACACGTAATGTCATGAAACATGATCAAGGTCTTTTGCATGACAAACTGAAAAACTAGAACATTGAATACCCTAAGCCGGTGGGCCCTTCTCGTGTCAAACTTAAAAACTGGAACTGAAAAACTAAAACATAGCGGGACCAACCTACAAAGTATGCCAGGTGGGCCATTGCATACCCTAGACCCTTAGCGTGTCAAATTAAAAAACTTCCTGTGAAGACGAGATGGGACGCGTCGAGCCATTGCGATAACCTAGAGGAAGCAAACCACGGTTTGGATTAACTCTGACCCACCCACCAGGTCGAAAGCACAGTTTTCGAAGCATCCAATCATCTCCACTCGCGCGTTTAGATGACGACCTGTTATAAAGGCACACCATCCTCTTGCGTCTCCGCCGCACCACTCCATCGATCGTAGCCTCCAAACTTCTTCTCTTGCTTCTCAGCCGCACCACCGCCGACCACCTCTTGCTCTTTCTCCGCCCCTACGTCACTCCACGAATGGGTAGCCCCACACCGAAGCGCTACAGGCCACTGACATCCTATGAACCTCATTCTCCGTTTCCGTCACCGCCAATGCCAGTGGAACAGGGGGCAACGCCCGCACCTCCTCTGTCCCCTTCTCCGCCTGTGGCGCCCGCACCTCCTCCTCATCCTGTTTAGTTTCAGGAGACTGTCTGCCTCCTCGAACACCATTTCGATGAACTTGATCGGCGCCTGAAGGAGGCCATCGAGCACCTGTCCGCCACCGCCGAGCGCGCAAAAAAACTCAACAAATTGGCGCGGGATGTATTTTCTGATACATCTTGCTCGTGTGACTGTCTAGGTCTTGGGAAACATTCCGTCTGCACCACCATGGACACTGCCGACCACTACTGCCCGGGTTAGGCTTTGTGGCCGGTCCTCTCAATGTCCTCAACGAGACGATCGGGGTGGTGGTTGGGGTGAAGGGACGCAAACATCTTCTGCAGACCGTCGCCAAGAAGCTTCAGACTCAACTGCTGGAGGAGGCGGCAGCAGCGGTGGCATCAGAGGAGGCGACGGCGACGGAGGAGGAGTCAGCGGTGGTGGCGGAGAAGGAGGTGGAGGATATCTCTTCCGAATCCGAGTAGAGTAGTATTTGTAGTTTTTCTTTTTCTCATTTTCTATGAGCTTTTGTAGTTATTTTTTGTAATATATGTGTTGTTTTTATGTTAATGAAAAATGTATTTTCTGTTCATAAACAATCCTTCCTATGCATGATAGAAAAACAACTCCTTTGTTAAAAAGGGGTGAGATAACTCTTATGCAATGTCTAGCCAAGAATACGTTGTGTTGCGACAATCAACGACTCTTGGTTGAAACTCCATTGAGATCGTGGTTGAGGCTGCGTTTCTCCTCTCTTGTGTTCTTTCGCCCAATTTCTTCATTTGTAGTCGGCGCATGTGAAAGTGTATTATTAGTAGTAGTATATACTATATGTTATCATTATATTATGATTAATGTGACAAAATGCTGATTGTTTGCCATTGTCCTTTCGTGAACTTGGGTGTTCTGTATTTGCATATCTTTTGCATTAGGACATATACATTTGGCAATTCATATTTTTGTTCTTATTTTTTTGGAATATCCCACTAGCTAGTAGATGACTGCTTTTAGATTTTGATCTCCATGCATGGCAACAAAGATGAAGGGGAGCTAGCGGTCCCACCGCGAACAAGCAGCTAGGCCATACTGTAATTAAGAAGCGAGAAAGTTGTCCGAAGAAGTCTACCCCTCTAGCTACACGCACCATGTGCAGGAATCGATGCGACATGACATGTAATTAATCACGATTTCATGCATGAACAAGGGCACTAGTAGCGTCAAATTATCCACGCCCGCAAAAGTTTTCGTTCTTCTTGGCATGCCACATTTGAGATTTTGACAATTTAATTTTCACTCCCTGCGCCTCAAATTTCAGTCCTGCCTACTGTAATCCTATTTCAGCCATGATGAGTATAAATGGAAACACTAGCCTCCATTTCCGACACAGAGCTGCCCCGCCCTTCCGGTGATCTCGCAGTACTCCAATTGTGTTGTCTCTCTGCACTGTGTTCCAAACTTGTATTCCTAAAAAATTCCCGTGTTTTCATTTCCCACAGTTTTTACAATTCTTTTCCCCATGGATCTCGCAGTGACGCATCAAAGATCTGGGTGGTGGTGACTCATGGGTACAACGCCGAGCGACCAAGTTTGACGGGCTCTACTAAACCTCTTCGTCGCCGACACATCCGTGCGAGATCCCAGACTCCAATTTTTGTGCTATGTAAGTTCTACACGATCTATGCAGTTCTGGGCTAGTTAAGTTCTACATGATACATGCTGATATATGAAGTTTAAATAAGTTAACAAAGAAGTAATGTGGTCTTATGTTTCATGAATATATATATATATATATATATATATATATATATATATATATATAGCATATGCTACATCTGTCCCGAAATAAATGTCGCTCGGACAGCTTATAACGGTAGTGTATTTCTAGTTCAATTCCTGGCTGGGAACGACAAATATTAAAAACCAAAGTTAGTATGTAATTTATGGATTTTGAAGTAAATGACGCACAGGTTATCTAATCAACCACTCCAAAAGTTGTACTCTCATTTCTTTTAACAAATTTGTATTCGTAAGATATTTAGTTCCCACAATTTTTACACTTTTTTCTTTCTTGTGGCTTTCTCGGATCGTACGTTTTATTCTATTCTTTCATTTCTAAATCCTCCATTCCAAACAAACACTGCAGTTTATAGAAACCACACCGTCCAATCCAAAATCTACGTCGGTCATGTAAATTGACGTTGTCACTATTATTTGGAATGTCTACTTACAATGCTCTTTACATAAGGAACAAGACAGCAAACCGTGATGTTGTCTACAAGAATTCATGGTGGCCAGCAAGCACCTGGTATAACTATAAATGTTTCTACTATCAAAATTAAAAATTTGTAGAAAACATTAATTCCTTTGCATGGTATGCAGAGAATATTGCAGCACATGATGTTCATGAACCCCGAGATTCTTCACTCCCTGGTACTACGATGCATAAACCAACAATAGGTATAGATATACAAACCAGAAATACTCCTTCCGCCCCAGCGTAACTTTACTTTTGGAGCTTAAAAAATGTCCCACTCCAACTCTATAGGTAGCTTCCAACTACCCATATCACATCACATTACTACCCGCCTCTCTACCGTGCAATTTGTTTTGGCTGAGCGTGTTAGTTTTTTTACTCATTTGGCATTGAATTTGGAGCATTTTGAGAGACTATGTTATGTCCTTTAAATGTATTGATGATGGGTGTATCATGGTCATTTGCATTCTTTCTTAGGCTCTACTAATTGTTTTAGCACGCCTTGCCATTCTACTTTCTTAGTCTTTATAGTTAATAGTTTATCAGCCTGTGTGATGGCGTGATTTTTTGATGCCTCCACGCTGTGCTCTCTCGCCACGGGCCACTCCGGCCAGCACCAGCGCCTACGCCCTGCTGCTGGTCACTTCAATGTCCTCCCCGACAGGTCTCCCTTGACCATCACCATGTCCCATCCTTCGCGTGCCATGATTACCCTGCCGCCCGCAAGTCTCTGGCCATTACTTGCCCTGCCACCAATCCTCCTCGAGAGTTGCTCCTGGTGATCTCGGCCAGACCGAACCCTCGCTTTGTTAAGCGTCGCGAGCTCGGACTATGCAGTAATGCACCTGCAGTAGCCATCACCGACAAGTGGACCCAATTTCTCATGGGCCCACATGTCAATAGCAGCTAGTGCAGGTGCAGTACTGTAGAGGATTTCAATCCCGCAAGCTGCCTGCCTTATTTGTCTTGCTTTCGCCACCCGCTGCTGCTAGCGTTCATTACTCACCCCTGCAACTAATTCTCTTTGAGACGCGCTCTGGCTGATGTCAGTCAGACTGAACCAGCGAACCCTATCTTTGTCTAGTCTAGCGTTTCCAGCTGCATGCCTGCCCCCTCAGTCTTGCCTACTTTGCTGTTGGACTGAAAATAATCTGCAGTACTACGGGTTTTGTAGTGCCACTAACATGTGTACCTGATGGATCATTTTAGGGTATGAACGGCAACAAAGAAGTCAACAATGTACCCCCCCCCGATCAAAATAGTTGTCATTCAGACAGTTCTAACTAGTTCATTTTCTATTCATTTGTTGGTTTGATACGCCAATTAATGTAAACTAGGAGGAGTGATATGGAACAAAATGCCGCTGGGACGCGGTGCTCCCACGCTCATATTTGCCGCACTCGTCCTGAAGATAGTGCAAACATCAAACTTTTCTTCTTTTAACACTATTTGTACATGATACTAAACTTGGTCAAGCTGTAATTTGCTTTATTCGTTTAACGTTTGAATCAATTTAACAGAAGGAAAGAAGTTTGAAAGAAGTGTGGCTAAAGGACTTAAGGTTGCCATAATACACTATGCATCTCAAGTAAGCAGGACGGAGCATGTTAGGCTACCAATTCAGTTCTCCACTAGGTTGGGTGCAGCGGTTGGTATTAATCAGCGACACTTTGTCGATGATGTGGTCATGTTTACAAAAAACATGCATCCCTCAGCCGTGCAAGGAAGTGGGCAGAGGTTGGCGATAGTAACAAGAGAGATATAGTACGAGACTTCTGGTTAGTGTTATCACGACCCACACAGGTATTTTTTCTTGCAATCTCCGTCTTGTACATTTACAGCAACTTGTTATACAATGTACAGGATTCATGAGACATGGAGGACACACTAGAGAGTGCAGCGAAAAATTTGAAAATTGCTGGTGAGCACTAGAAGTGGTGGCGCTCGACTTTGCATGGCACCTATAAGAGTTATTCTACTGATGTAGAACATATACAATACAAGCTTGCTAACGTACGGCGCCCTAGTGGTTGCACCTAATAGAATATTTTAGGTCTGAGTGATTCAAGGTCAGCTAACTTTTTAATAGCATTGCATCATACATAAACTATTTGATTTACATTCATTCATGGATTTAATTCTTAAAATTATTGTAGTCAATAAGCAGGACCAATTCTCAAAATCGAAGAAGACAAAAGGTGAATCACTTGCTTGGCTCCAAATCCTACGTCTAACTTAGTTACGAGAAGGTATGAAAAATAAATCATGCTTTTACTTTGTGCTGCAATCAATATGTATACCTACATATTGAATTTTACTTGTATTTTATGTAGCGAGACCCAGAGACCGGAGAAGAACCCAATGACATACAACTGTGGGAGGCAAGCCATTTGAAGAACGCTGACTGGGCAAACGAGCAGGCAGAAGCTGTACTTGTGAGTAACATTTCGAACAATCCCCAATTTAATAAATATTTGCAATATACCAGTGACTTTTCTTTTCGTATATAGAGGCAGGCACGTGCCCAAGTGGACCACATGGAAGCTGAGCAGGGAGGCCCAATTCTAAATGAGGAGAAAAACCACATCTTCCAGATTTGTTATAGATCCTCAATCGGTTGTGCAGGATCATAGGTTCGGGGTGTGGTTATATGGCTAACCCTACTGGTCCTAAACGTGAACATATACGTATACAGATAGCTGAACACCTCAACGACCACGTTTGAAACTTAGAAGATAGAAATGCATGCCTCAGTCACCAAGTGCAGAAGTTGGAAGGAAGAAATGATAGCTTAACCACCCAGGTGGACTGCATAAACCAAAGGAATGAAGAGTTAAACCTTCAAGTCCAGAACATAGAAGGCCGCTAATTATAAAATGTGGCATTACGAATTTCTTGTCACGAATGATAAATTGTTGCAATAGAAAGCTATTACCACGACGTTGTAGTATAAACATTTGGCCACGACTCAAAAAATGTTGCACTAGACTGCTATTCCCACAACGTAGAAAACGTTGCATTACAACACTTTTTCCACAGATGAGAAAATGTTGCATTATATCTTGTAACATCCCGATTTTTCAAACTTTGGCAAATTAAAATTTAAATAGGATGTTAGAATTTGATAATATGAATAAATTGTTTTTATAAAAGAAAATACAAAATGTATGCATCTCATCTTGCATTTGCATTCATTCTTAGATATAAAAATTTATTTACCAAAATAAATACATTAAAAATAATTAAATGGGCATAAAGAATATGGAATAAAAGAAATAAAGAAAAGAAATAATAAATAACAAATAATAAACAAAAGAAAAAGGGAACAAATAAATAATAAACAACTAATCTAAATAAATGAACACGGAAATTTAACAGGAAATATAAAAAAATAAAGAAAAAAGACAAAAATAATATATAAATAAAAACAAATGAATAAATAATAATAATAAATAAATAGTAAAAATAAATATATAGTGAATAACAATTAATAAAGGAAATAAAAATTAATAGATAAATAAATAATAAACAAAAAAAATTCAACCACAAGCAAAAAAACCAGCACTGCAAAAGAATAAAAAAATGAAGTCCACCCTGGCGCACATTCTGCCTGCACAAAGAAAAAAAAAGAAAAAGAAAAGGGAAACTCACCCACCGACCACTGTCGACGTGCCAAGGAAACAAACGCCTAGTAGCACCGCTAAGAAAATTAAAACGAAAAAAAGGAAGTCAGCGCTAGCAAGCCAACCGAGTCACGTTGGCTCGAGCTCGTGAGCCTACGCTGACGAGCGGGGCCGAGCGCCTGGCCCAGCGGCCGAGACGCCCCGTGCGCCCACGCGTCAGCGCGCTCACTCCCAAGCCGCCCCCTGTCCAGCGCCTGCTGTACCGCAGAGGGACTCGATGCCTGGTGCTTATTTAAGGAGCCGAAAGCTCCGTTGTTTCATCGACAAAGCGATTCCGCCACTAGAAAACCCTAGCCGCCTAGCTACCGGGAAATTAAAGAACAGAGGATGCGCCAGATAGGAAAAGAGAAGAAAAAGGGAGGAAGGAGGAAAAGGAGGAAGCAGCCGCCGGAGATCGTCACGCTACCGTCGTCGCACTGCTAGAGGATTGCATCGCCGTCTTCTTCATCAACATCATACCTTTGTCCTCTTCGTCTACGTTAGACTGCCGTCATCATCATCAACGAAACTCTAGATCCCGGAGACACACGTGACGCCGCCGTTCCATTACTGTCCATACTAGTTGGGCACACAGTAAGTATTATGGTCTAGATCTAAACAACTATTTCGGTTCTAGTACTTGAATTAAATCTTGTGTAGGACGTGTTTTATTTGAGCGACTGTTAATCATCGACAGATCATCTTAAATTACTTGGAACTCACAAGTTAGATTAAATCATGCAACATCAGTAGGTTATTCTAGATTTACTAAATTTTATATTTTCAGTATTATTTAATCTGTTTGTCAGATTTAGTAAATACATTAAACCGTAATTAAATCATAAAGTATCAAAATAAATCTAGAAAAAAATCCAGAAAATTTAGAATAAATTCTAGTAAGTTACTAATAATATTTTTAGCATATTTAATGTTCTGAAATAATTTTTCCGCCTCTGAATAAACTCTAATTAACTCAAACTTGCTAAAATAAATAGGAAATCATTATCGTAATTTATTAAAAAGCTATAGAAACTTATATAGCATTAATGCAAACATATATTCTGCATACATTCATATTTTGCATATTGATTAGTATTTGCAATACATTTATTGTGTATGTTTGCTTGTGTATGTGGTTGATTGCGAGTAGACGAGTGCGCTCGAGAGGTTACGATTGAGAAGCGGATATCTGAGGATCTTCATACGCAAGACTTTGATTTGCTTGACCATCAAATTGTCGAATATTAAGACAAGTGTCCTTGACCATATTGAACCTATGTTTTTAAATGTTCTATTTGCAAAATTGCATGCTTGTGTCAACTTGATGGGAAACCTATTCGTAGGAGTTTACTAGTATTGCTTGCCATCCCTTGTCGCTCGCGTTATGGTGTGGAGAGTCGGGAAGGGTATTTTACACTTTTGCTCTGCTTGCTAAATTGGGATTGGGAATAACCAAATGGCTTAATTATGAACTATTGAACACTTGAATTATGTGGATTAATTATGATGGAATAATGGTGAATCAATTTGGTAATATGGGATTTGGGTGATCTAAGCAAGCACGGTTTTGTAGAATGGGTTGGATGATACGATGGTTTTGCTTGCCTTTGATCTAAGGACCGGTTCAAGCGAGAATATGCTAGGACAACAGTGGCACCACAAGGCCAAGTATGGGTGCGGTGTAGCAGAATAATTAGGAGCGCTGCTAGTATTGTATGGACCATTGGATGGCGCGGGGAATGGAAGTCGAGGAGGGCTACCCTGTGATCCGCATGGCACACGAGGGGGCCTGTCGGTGGGAGAATTGAGATTCAAGACCGCCGGTGAAATCTTAGTGGGTCCGCACATAATAGTAGTCCCTTTTGAAAGGCTATTTTGTTATCTCTTGGCCACACACCTATGGAAGTTTGAGACGGCATAATGGAGGTTCCTTAGTCACCGAAAGGTGATGAAATCACGAACATGTGGGTAAAGTCGTACAACCTCTGCAGAGTGCTAAAAACTATCATGATAGCCGTGCTCCCGATCACGAGCACCTGGACAACTTCCATGATTAGAGTTGGACTTGGGATTCGAGATGGTTTCGGATATGGTTATGGTTTGGGATATGATATTTGAACATGGTTGGTGAATTAAGTAAGATATTGACATATGGTTGGATATTTAATGTTTGCTGAGATATGATGGTAAGTGAAGATGTTGGATTTCATATTATGATAATTATTTCGGATATGATGGGATTGATTTCACATAGACATTGTAGGATGCTTTTTACATGTTTTAAATGTATTGTTCAGCAATTAGACATTTGCTATCATCCTTGTTTTTAGCTACATGTCATACTTTCCCACACTTGCTGAGTATGACACATACTCACCCTTGCAATTCCCCCACCAACAGTTTCAAGAGATGTTTGGGAGTATCCTGAGGATATTGTGGAGTACTAGGCATGCGTACTACCGTCGATTGCCTGTGGAGTTTGAGTCGCATACACTAGATTATTTTCCGCCACACTAGAATCAAGGTATATTTACTTTTTCGTGAAATGGTTATTTCCGATTTCCGTTTGTCATGCATTTGTGTATGTGTGATGAACATCCTGGGCACACATACACTGCACTTGGTTCGTTTTTCAGAATCGAGTGTCACACACCTCTATCACCACAAATCATTAAATGTTGCATTACAACCGTACTGCCATAGATCAGAAAATGCTGCATTACGAACCTATTGCCACATATCAGGAAACGTTGCATTAGAAACCTATTGCCACTGATCAGGAAATGTTGCATTACGAACCTATTGACACATATAAGAAATTGTTGCAATACCGAACTATTCGCCACCGATGTGAAATCGTTGCAGTACCATACTATTTCTCACAGATCTAAAATCGTTGCAATATAGTACTATTTGCCATGTTTGTGAACTCGTTGCAATAACATACTATTTGCCACGGACGTTAAACCATCGTAGTACCATACTATTTGCCACAGATGTGACATCGTGGCAGCACCATACTATTTGCCAAAAATGTGAAATCGTTGCAATACCGTGATATTCGCTGCAATACGTTAAATCGTCGCAATATCTTAAAGCATTGCAATACCATACTATTTGCCACGGCTGTGAAATCGTTGCAGTAACATACTATTGCCATGAATGTGGAATCTTTGCAATACCATGCTATTCTCTGCAATACGTTAAATCACTGCGATTAGCTAAATCATTGCAATACTGTAGTATTTGCCATGAATGTGAAATCGTTGCAATCACATACTGTTACCACGAATGTGAAATCATTGCAATACCATGTTATTCGTTGCCATACGTTAAATCATTGCAATACGCAAAATTGTTGTAATAACATACTATTTGCCACTAATGTGAAATCGTTGCAATACCATGCTATTTGCCACGAATGTGAAATTGTTGCAGTACCATACTATTTGCCACGTATGTGAAATCGTTGCAATACCATGCTATTCGTTGCAATACGTTAAATCATCGCAATACGCTAAATCATTGCAATAACATACTATTTGCCATGAATATGAAATCATTGCAATACAGTGCTATTTGCCACGATTGTGACATCGTTGCAATACTATACTATTCGTTGCAATACATTAAATCGTCGCAATCCGTGAAATCATTGCAATAGCATACTATTTTGCCATCGATGTGAAATCTTTGCAATATTATACTATTTGCCACGGATGTCAAGGCATCTAAATAACCTATCGCCCTAGGAATTATTATGAAGATTCCTAAAAATATCGCCATGATCTTTTTCGTTGCAATAGTGACCTATTGCAACGAAAAACGACCTATTGCGACGTATTTTTTTGTTGTTGTGATGAACTGGAATCCTTGCAGTGTTCCTAGTTGCCTTGTTGAGTTTTTGGTAATATATTCACATCATCCATCCCATGACGGTTCGTTAAGGAATTAATTCATTCTGAACGACCGTCATTCCTCCCTTCTTGAGCACTAATTGGACTGGACTGATCCACTCACTATGAGGCATGCGATAAATTATCCGGACATGAAGGAGTTTCAAGACCTCCCTTTTGACAACCTCACACATTGCATTACTTACCGCAATTGAGGCTCCTATGAGGGGGTACTGTCGGTGTCAATGGGAATACAATAGGTGCAAAGAGCAGTGCTGATGCCCTTGAGGTCTTGAAGGGAGTAGCCAAAAATAGTCCTATACTTTTCTAACATGGCTATGAGTTTGAGTGTTTCCTCATCTGAAATCTTGTCACTTACGATGACAGGGGCTTCCAAATCTCCATCTCGAAAAACCATAGCGTAGGATTGGTGGCAAGATTTTGAGCTCAATAGGAGATTATGTGTTGGGCTCTTCCTTCGGCAATTCAAATGACTCTTGAGGTACATCCTCTTCTTCGATGAAATCTTCCTCTCCTTCTACTTCAGGAGGGTCCAAATATTGAAGAGTCCTAACCTCTTAAAATGGCCCATCCTGGGGGATGGTTATGCAGATGTGTTCATGGAATGCGGAATGAGAACAGAAATTTTCTTCCCTCCAATATTAATGTTGAGATTTCCTTTCAAAGGGGATTTCCATGAGAAATTTCCCAATGGGTCTCCCAATCATAATGTCGAAGTCTCGGACTTCGAACACATGGAAATCAAGGAAGGCCTCAACATTTTTGTGTCTCACCAACACATGTTGCAAAATCTCATATCCTTCAAGAATAATTCCAATGGTATCTCGCAAGGATTTTGGTGTTCTTTGGCACATCGCCCAAAATAGTGAGAGCACAAGTATAAGAAATTATATTAGCTCCAACATAGGGAATATATAGGACTCGCATCACTTTTTCTCTAATGGGACATAGAATGGTTGCCAAGGGTGAGGTCATCCAAAAGATTTCTTGTGAGCTCTCAACCTTTGCCGTCCATTCTGAACTAAAAATAGAAGTCAACTCCTTGACCATCTCTTGGAGGACTACTCCATCAGTCGGGTCACGTGTAGTTGAAGGAAATGATGGCTTTCTAGGGTAACAGTACATCGAGGTATTTCCATAATCTTCAAAATCTCTTCCGCGCAGAAGAACGACAATTCTGAAGGTTCAATTTCTTCATCATTTGATGGTTTAGGTTTGGGAGATGATTCTATAGGCAAGGCAGGTGATGGGCATGCTACTGACTCTTCCATGGCTATAGGAGAGTTCTCGATGCTCGACGTGGCTTCCTCCAGGGAAGGTTCATTAAAACCCATAATGAAGGAGGGATTTTCTAGAATTTGATCTAGATGTTTCTTCCCATCTTCCGGCGCCTCATGGAGGAAAGACCCTCCAGCTGTAATGTTGTGATATAGGTCGGACTCTTTGTTAAGACCCATGAAGAAATGTTGCAATAACAATAGAACAAGGATTAACAAATTTGGGCTAGAATTTTGCAAAAGCAAGAATCTTCCCAAGCTGCACCTATTGATTCCTTCTCCATCTGTTGGAAGCCTACTACTTCCATTCATAAGGAAACCATTTGGGACATTGGAAAGAAGGCAACACAAAATTTGTCTTGTAATTCTCTCTAATGACTGTTTGTTTTCCCAACATTACGGGTGTACCATTGTTTTGGTTTTTCTTTGAGATAAAAAAGAAACAACTTCTATTTGAGAGTTTCTTGTGTCATGCCTTTAATTAAATGGAAAGAACACAATTGTTCAAACTCCTGCAGATGGTGGTAAGAATTTTCAATTTTTTCCTAAGAAGGATTCTTCCCGAACGATGGATATAAAGCCAGGACAGAGTTCATAGCTAGTTCAGAAAATTTGTTCCGCCAATTCCCCTACAACAGTGCTAGAAATTCTTATCAACAGTTGGTACATCACAAATAGAAATCTGCAAGCGCACGGATAAACAGCTGTAGCACTTCCCCTTAAAAAGTATTCCCAAGGGTATCAAATCCAAGGAACGTATGTGAGATCTCCTAATCGTGTTCCCCCAAGGACAAACTGTTTGTTTGGTAGGTAAGGATTTGAGAGGAATTCAATGGTTTGCATTCTAAGCCACAACAGCCTACAATGAATAATTGCTTTGGGCACGGATTTACCCCTAGCAAAACTAAGATGATTCTTGCTAAGAGCCTATGGTGTGGCCGAATGTGGAGGATTACTAAGGACAGATAGGGTTTACCACCTACTGCCTACCTCTTCAATCCGTGGGTCTACCAAATATCCACTGATGAATTCTAACCTAAGCACCACACTAAAGATCTAATTCACAATTCTAATCGCGTCGACTGCTGTCGGAGTTTGGTTCCAGCAATTCTCCTAGTACTACCATTGGCAGCCCGTGGAGTTTATTGTTTGGTTGTGGGCGCGCAGAGATTCAGAACATGATGGCAAGTTGACACGAGGATTTACGTGGTTTGGGACGCCTAAGCATAATACACTACTCCATGGGGTGTGTAGTTGTTGTATTGATCGTTTGACCACTTGTGAACTTGTGTCAGAGCCGAGTCTGAAAGAGTCTGGAAGAGTCTCCAAGAGTTTCCAAGAGTCTCTAAGAGTCTCCAAGAGTCCCCAAGAGTCTCTAAGAGTCTCTAAGAGTCTCCCTGTGTATTGCTCGACCAGTCCTTTTATAGTACAAGGATTGTTCGTTACATCGTTAGCCTAGCCCGACATGTGGCCCTGGCGGTTACTAATGCTTAATACACAATTAATGAGCTTAATTATCCTTAATAGTGTGGTAACGCGCCTTGACAGTGCTGTTACTGGTATTAAGGGCCCTCTGATCATGTCTAATTAAGATGGTATTAATGACACTTAATCGGGTCTTGAAGTCTTTAATTGCCCCTTGAAGGTCCGAGCCGTTGGGAGTCCACCAGTCTGCTTGTTGAAGTTGAAGGTCTGGCACTTGGACGCGTAGCATCTCCGGAGCTTTACGACTGGGACGGGTAGGTCTGGTGCTGTTGTACACATGTCAGTACCAAAGCTTCCCTCTGTCGTGGGTTAGGTCCGAGGGTGCCGCAAAGATATTTAGCTCGAAGCTATTCCATGTGTGGGACATAGCTCTAGTTGCAGGATACACGTGGCAACACTGGGACTAACCATAGAAGGGAGGCTGGTCCGGTGCCATATGACATGTGGGGCCTTCAGAGGTCTTCAACTTAGACAGGTGAAGTTCCTTTGGTCTTTTTGCAGTATCAAGGGGTATTCGGTATGTAGGGTACCTACAGTTGCACCCTGGGCCCACCTCTGGGAGAGACCTTTTGGATGAAGTCGTTCTACCGGAGGTGGGTCCATCTTTCGGTTTTTGAGCGGTGTCTTTAAGGGTCTTTGGATGTGCCATTGGCGGTAGTTTGCAATTAAACCGTCGCCGCGTGGCATATCCGGGATGCGGCAGGTGAGATCTGAGCATGCGGATCTCACGCAATTGAAAGTCCCCGGTTCCCTATACAAAAACCGTATCGGTTACACGCGCCTTGTCAGGCCGCTGCCCTCAGGCTTCCCGCCTCTCATGATGACAAATAATAGCCTAGGGTAAGGACCTCAACTTGATCGTCAGGGTGGCCCCGGGCCCCCTTGTCCTTGGCAGAGTGAAGTTTTTGAACTGTATCACCGGCTCCTCTGTGGTTTCCATCTAAGCATCGCGGGGCTTACTTAAGAAGGAAAGCGCGCACCGTTTGGGTATTCTTTACGCTTTCATTTGAACTTGCGCTCGAATCCTCAAAACTTTCGCTTGCTTTTCATCTCTCGCCCCAATGTGTTGCGATGAAGTTTGGACTCCCCAAGAGCCGCATTGGGAGCAAGAAGGAGTTGTCTAGGATTCCGGACCTACATGGGTTGGTCCAGTGACTCCTTCAACAACGACTTTGCTGTGGCAAGCTTCCCTTCAAGAAGCAGCGAGTCGAAGATATGGTGTACTTCCTTGGGTATGCCATGGCGGGACTAATCCCACCCTTCTCCACTTTTCTCTTGATGCTGCTAGACTTCTATGGTCAGCAGCTGTACCACCTTGGCCCCCACTCCATTCTTCTGCTGTCGACCTTTGTCCACTTCTGCAAGATGTGGGTGTGTATTCCCCCCTGTGTTGAGCTCTTCCACACCTTATTCACCATCCAAACCACCGGCAAGAGTGACGAGTACCTTGGCTTCTATTATTTTGTGAAGCGCAAGAAGTGCCCGTACAAGTACCTGAGGTCGTTCCCTTCTGGCAAGTGGGACGACTGGAAGAAGGATTGGGATGTCATCACTGCGGAGGAGCACGAGAAGCTGGAGCTGCCCGAAGGCCTCCCCAACATCGATAGTGAAGCTTGGAGCGGAGTTCCGGTGCTAGCGGATGCCTTCAACCCTGCCCTGACCAGGATCCGCTAATGTGTGGAAGGAGGGGTGACTCCCCAGGCAGTATTCTGCAACTTCCTGGTCAACAGGTGGGCTCCATTGAAGAAGAGGGAGAAGCTATCCTAGGCCCTCAACAGCGTGATGGACGACGACCGGATCGAGACCAGTTTGAAGTCCAACCTGGAAGGCGCAGCTTTGGAGCTTCACCTCAAGAATTTCCAGCACAGCATTGACATCGATGGCGACGACTTGACTCCACCGGCGGCTTCCCTCCCTCTAAACATGGAGGCGGAGTTCAATAGGTAGCTCCGGCGGAAGATTTCGGTGCTTGACGACCTCGGTGAAGTTGAGAGGCGTTCGACCACCATGTTGGCGATCCCCGAAGCTTCCGAGGGTAGTCTCCCTTCCGCCCCGAGACAGAGAGTTGAATTCGTGGCAAGGGCAAAGAATTGGCTGAGCCCTTGAGCCGTAAGAGGATGTTGAAGCACTCTGACGGGAGGTTCGTCAGACCTGCTCCTTCCGCAGCAGCTCCTTCTCCCCCGAGGGGGCGGTTTTCAACGGCGGCAACCACTCCAGCATCAGCATCTCCCCGGGAGACTAGCTCCAGCCATATGGCTCCGATACCAGGGCCAGCTGAGGGCTCTAGGTCCGGGGGTCCTTCTCAGTCGAGGAGGGCCTCAACCAAGGCAACGCCAACGGCGGCAGCAAGGTCCGGGGAGCCTTCCGGAGCTACTACACAGTTGGCGTCAGGGTCCGGCCCTGAGCGTACAGTGAAGAGGTTTCGCGCTTGCTAGAGCGGAAGCATTCCGAGGTAAATTTGATTTTTTTACCTCAGTTCATTGTTGTTTGTTGTAACTATGTTTTTAGTTTCTTCGTCCTTCATCCACAGGGTACCCAAAAAAGGGACTGAAGCTCCGATTCCTACAGCGGCAACTGATGCTGCATAGACGGAGGCTCTGGCTCCAGTTCCACCGTCGCCCCAAGAGGTGGCTGAGGCCACAGCAGCTCTGGCGCCAGCTGTCATGGTCCTTGACCTCGAGTCATCCCCTGAAGCTCCCGTGGTAGCGCCGGACCATGGGAATGAAGATGTACTAGCGGCACCAGCCCCGGAGGTTGAAGCTCCGGGTTTGGATGCTGAGATGATGGACGCTCCGGCCAAGAGCCAGAAGTAGCTCCAGTTTCGGCACCATAGCCGGATGTTGTTGAAGCCCCAGTTGCGGAGCCGGTGGTTGATGAATCCATGGTGGTAGAGCCGGTGGTTAATGAAGTTATGGCGGTGGAGTCTGGTCTTGATGAAGTTCCGGCGCCTGAGCCAGTTGTCGCAGAAGTCCCTGCGCTCGAGCCCATGGCAGTCGAAGCACCAGCCCTTGAACTAGCGGTGGAGGAGGCGCCAGCATTAGAGCCAGAAGTGGCTTCAGCTCCGGCCGAACCTTCAACGCCTGCCCCGGGAGGCTCATGAGGTGCAGGAGAAAAAGCTCGAAGATGAAGAGCAAAAACTCCTGGAGCTGCAGGATGACCTCGTGAGAGGGAGGAGGATCTTACTCAGAGGCTGACTCTGGGTGTTAAGAGTATCGCGGAGCGCACCAAGAAGCTGGAGGAGCGCTGCGAGAAAGGGGAGAAGAAGGCCTGGTAGTGAGGACAGAACCTCAACAAGAGGGAGAATGAAATTGCTGCCAGGGACAAGAAAGTGTGGGGCCGGGAGAAGGACTTGGTCGACCGTTGGAACAAGATCCACCTACGGGAGGAGGATCTCGGTAAACTCAAAAGTTTGATTGCTGAAAAGATTCAGCAGAACGCCAAAGAGGTCGAGCGCCTTGCCCGAAGGATTCAGAGCTTGCGGCGACCAAGAGGTCCTTAGAAGAGATGCGAGACTCAAGGGTTGCGGAGTCCCAACAATTTTGGGACTTCTTGCAAAGCCAATGACGCGCTGATGCCGATGGTTTTAGCCCCGTGCGTCCGGATGATCCGGAGCTGGAGCTGGACCAGGCTATGCAGGCGTTGAGTTCGGCAAGCAACAAGCTCACCAAGATGGGCGATGTCATTGCAGACCAGTTGGTAACTGAAGGACAATACCTGGCGAAGAACATCGCAGAGTACATGCTGACATGCTACACAAGCTGGGACCCTCACTTCCCACTGGACCCGGTGCTTGAAGGTCCCATCGACGGAGAGGGAGATGCCGCCAAGGCCAGCGTGTCAGAGGTTGCCCAGAAGGTCGCCTCATTCTTCCATAGGGTTTAAGACTTTATCTTTTTAGCTCCCGCTTGTATCTTCTCTTATTTTTATCCAATTTTGTAATCTCTTGTCTCCAGATTAATGAAATCCAAGAATTTTATGAATTTCATTTTTTGTCTTCAACACCTTTGTCCCACATGGCCCCCTTGTAGATGTACACAATATGATTGTGAACATGTACCAAGAGGATGTAGCTTTTTGTTGAAGACTTGTGCGCTTCGAACTTGTAGTTTGTAGGTCCGAATTTGTCGATAGTAGGGGCCCCCTGAAGTTGTCAGAGCTTAGTAGCTACGGCAGTGACCCTTGTCAACACGTAGAGCATCGACAGTTAGTCCTCTGGGGTTGTTAGAGCTTGGTAGCTCCGGCAGCGACCATTGTCAACACGCGGTCCGTTGACAGCAGACCCAACTGGGGAGTCTTCCTACCAGATTTTCTTCACGTTGACGACTGGCCCCCTGTATTTGCTAGAACTTTGTAGCTCCGGCGATGTCTACTATAAATGTTTGAAACATCGACAACAGACCACCTTAGGGGGTGTCGGAGCTTTGATAGCTCCGGATTTATCCACCATCATCATGAGATCTTTATTTTTCCTGCACACTAAACTCAAGAAAAAACAGTAAAATCCATTTCGTATCTATAACTCATTTGCGGCTTACTATTCTCGAAATTTTTTTTAGGTCAAACGCAATTCTACATACAATCAAGTGCAGTGGCTTGTTTTCTCTAGGTCGAATCGTTTTTGGACTCGCCTTACTTCGCCCTGCCGGGGTATAGGTAGAGTGGCGTACTTAGGGTGCAGGACCAGGCTAAGTCGATAGCACACTCCGGACCTAGATTGGCTTGGCAGCATTCAGACGAGTAGACCATTAACAAAGTATAGACCCGGAAGAATTGACAATGCAACTTGAATTATATATGAATTGGTCGAGCTAAAGTTTCTTAAGGATTGCACAACTTTGTTATAGACAAGAAAGAGAAAAATAAAAAATATTGAGCATGTACAAAATAAATGCACGTGGAGTCTGTTTTCACACAATGATGTCTTTCATTATAGGTTCGGGGTACAGGGGAAACAAGTACACTGTTAGGGTACGAAACCAGGCTAAGTGTATTTCGTTTCTCGTTTGACCCAAGGTAGCTAGCAACACTTTTAGTTCTGAGACTGTGACAAGTGTTGCCTGAACTTTGCGGACCTTCCGGGGAAGGTCCGACTGTTCTCCCAAAGGAGCTACCCAACTCTGTACAATAACTCTATAACATACATCACATGTAACTACAGACTCACCTCCATGATATTAAGCGTAGAACTTACGGAGGTGCTCAATGTTCCAAGGATTAGGAAGAGGTGTCCCATCCTCGGTTGCCAAGCGAACACATCCGGGACGGGATACTTTTATCACCCGGAAGGGTCCTTCCCAGCTGGGGGAGAGTTTGTTTAACACTTCTCGAGTTTGTATTCTCCATAGCACCAGATCGCCTTCCTCAAGCTGTCGGCTTTAAACATGCCTTTGGTGATAGCGCCGAAGAGCTTGGCGGTATCGGGCATTCCTAACAGCTGCTCGGCACCTTCCCTCTTCGACGAGGTCATGGTCTTCACGCCGGAGCTGGTCCTGTGTGGCATCGTCGAAGGTCCGGACCCGGAGCGATGCCAAGGTGATTTCTGGAGGAAGGACTGCTTCAGCTCCGTACACCAGGAAGAAGGGTGCCTCTCTAGTTGATCTATTTGGAGTTGTCCTATTTGCCCACAGTGTGGGTAGAAACTCTTCGATCCACTTGGCTCCATGTTTTTTCAGGCGCTCATATGTGCGCGTCTTGAGTCCTTTTAGGATTTCTATATTTGCTCTCTCAGCTTGGCCATTGCTTGCTGGGTGATCTACAGAAGCGTAGCTGTCCTGAATGCCATGGTCTTCGCAATATTCTAGAAATGCAGAGCTTGTGAATTGGGTCCCATGATCAGTTATGATCTTGTTTGGGACTCCAAATATGCAAACGATGGACTACAAGAAATTGATAGCTGATTCCTTGTTTATTGTCACAACTGGAGTTGCTTCCGGCCATTTGGTGAACTTGTCGATGGCAACATATAGGAACTTGTAACCTCCAATGGCTCTTGGGAAAGGTCCGAGTATATCCATCCCCCACACAGCGAATGGCCATGTAGGAGGTATCATTTGTAGAGGATGAGCTGGTGTGTGAATTTGCTTTGCATGGAACTGGCATGCTTCGCATTTTTTACTAGCTCGATTGCATCCTGGAGTGTTGTAGGTCAGTAAAAACCAAGCTGAAAGCTTTACCGACCAGCGTGCGGGAAGACGCGTGGTTCCCACACTCGCCTCCATGAATTTTTGAGAGGAGTTCGCAGCCTTCTTCCCTTCTACCTGTGTGTATCTTTTAGCCAATCTGACTCTCCGGTCAGCAGATACATTATCTTCATGAAGGAAATTATCCTTCAAGTAGCTCCGAATCTCCGAGATCCATGCATCGGAGCTAACTTGAGCATTTGAGTCTTGCGTGCTGGGTTGCTCGGAGCTTCTTGCATCACTTACGACCCTTGATGGACGGCATGGTAACAGGGCCATTGGGATCGCGAGCTTCGAGGTGTTGGTCTCGCCCCCCTCGCTCAGTTCGGCAGGCTGAGCTGTTGGTCTTGACAATCTCCAGACGAAGGTTCCGTCGGGAGCCGGAGCTCCGGTTGAAGCTTTCGTCGAGAGTTCGTCGGCTTCAGCGTTGTTGAGACGTTGGACATGGCAAAGATCCAGGATGTTGAAGTCCTTTTGAAGCTTCTGGACTTCAAGTAGGTATGCAGCTAGTTGAGGGTTGTTGCAGCAGCATTCACCTTTGACTTGTTTTATGATGAGCTAAGAATCAGCCTTTACCAGCAGCTACTTGACACCATATGTGTAACACCCTCAAATTTCACATCATGCATTGCATACATGATCATGCATTAAACATTAGTAGGATAAAAGATAGATAATAAAAGATAAAGCATACATATATGGTGTAGCAAAAAGAGGAAAAAAGAAAATAATAGCGTAAAACATGTATTAGGGAATAAATATAAAAATAATAATAATATAAAAAAGGAATATATATAAATAAATTATATATAATAATAAATATATAAAAAAATAATAAATAAATAAAATGAATAAGATAAATAAAATAAATAAAATATAAATAATAAAATATATTATAATTATAATAATAATAATATAAAAGAAAAAAAAAGAAAAAAAGAAAAAGGGGCCACTACCGGCCAGGCCAAACCGGCCCAGCCCGCAGCGCCCCGGCCCCAGCACCGCACCACGGCCATGCCCAAGCGTGCAGAGCGCGATCCCGCCGCCCTAGCCCCACCACGCGGTCGGCGTTGACCCGCGCCGACGCTCCCGCGCGACCACGCCGCCACGGGCCCTCACGCGCGCCAGCTCCCGCGCCCGGTCCCGCCCCGCCGCCCTCCCGCGCAGCGCCCGATCGACCGCGCGCTCGCCCTAAGCCCCACCCTGCGCTGACTCGCGTCGCCCCGCTGCAGCACGCTCGTGACCGACCGCGCGCCCCAGCCTGCGATCCCACGCGCGTGACACCCTGCTGGCCCCACCGCACGACGCCGACCCCGGCCTCGCCCAACCCGCGCGCGCCAGAAACCGAGCCGGTCTCTGGATCTATCCCGCCGCCTATAAATACGTACGTGAGGCTTCGTAGGTTTTCCCGATCCCAGAAAACACCGCCGCCTTCCAGAGAAGAAAACCCTAGCCGCCGGTATGGAAAAATATGGAAGAACAGAGGCGCTGCCAGGTAAGAAAAGAGGGGAAGAAGAGGAAGAAAAAGAGGAGGGTGTCGCCGTCCGCCGGAGATCGTCGTTGCCGTCGTCGTGCCGCCGGAGGACTGCTGCGCCATCCACTTCGTCTACGCATCGCCATCGTCCCAGGATCTTCGAGGCCATCGCATCTACGGTAGGGTTCGTATTTCCGATGCGAATTTTAGCGACGTATTAAATCTAATAGACGTAAATTTATTTTAGTTGCACCATAGTTTTATTTTCAGCAACATTAATCCTCGCTAAAACCCCCGTAAACTCACATGAACACGTATGAACTAGTTGCATCTAATTAATAAACAACCGTAGTAAATTAATTATTGAGTTGTGCATGCATACATGTCATTGCATGTTGATTATTTTGTGTGCATCATATCGAATTGTATGTACTTTCTTGTATGTATGATCACGCGTAGAGGAACGTGCTCAAGAGGCCGCATACGAGGATTTCCAAAATCAAGACTTTGAAGCGCTTGAGCAACCCCATCCGTCGGAACAAGGCAAGTGTCCTTGATCATATTGATCCCGTTTTATTAAATGTTTTGTTTGCGAACTTGCATGCTTGTGTCAATATGATGGGAAACCCATACGTAGGAGTTTACTAGCGTTGTTTGCCACCCCTTGTCGCCGGGATATACACGATGAGTCGGGTATGGGTATTTTTCTTTTTGCACCGCATCGCTACATGGGTTATGGGTAACTTAAATAATGTGGTTGACAACCTTAATTACGACAACTTGGGATGGTAATAAGATGATGATTAATTTAGCAACCTGGAACTTAGGAGATCTAAGCAAGCATGGTTTTGTGGATGGGTTGGATGATATGGTGGTTTGCTTGCCTTAGATCTAAGGACTGGTTCATGCGAGAATATGCCAGGTCAACAGTGCCACCACAAGGCCAAGTATGGGTGCGGCGTACCTGAATAATTAGGAGCGCCGCTAGTATTGTATTGACCATTGGATGGCGCGGGGAATGGGAGTCGAGGAGGACTGCCCTGGGATCCGCATGGCACACGAGGGGGCCCGTGGGTGGGAGAATGGAGATTCAAGCCTGCCGGTGAAACCTTAGAGGGCCCGTACATACTAGTAGTCCCTTTTGAAAGGCTATTTTGTGATCTCTTGGCCACACACCTACGGAAGTGTGAGATGGCATAATGGAGGTTTCTTAGTCATCGAAAGGTGATGAAATCACGAACGTGTGGGAAAAGTGGTACAACCTCTGCAGAGTGTTAAAAACTATCATGATAGATGTGCTCCCGGTTATGAGCACCTGGATGACCTACATGATTAGAGGATTTTGGTATTGGGATGGTTGGACTATGGTTATGGGTTGGTAATGGTTATGGATGGTTTATGGATTATGGTCATGGATATGAAATTGAGTTATGATAACTGGACATGGATAATGATGATGTTGGCAATAATTGGATATGGTTTGTATTTTGTTAATATTATGGTTATGACGGGATTGTTTCACATAGACATAGTATAATGCTTTTCAAATGTTTTACTGTACTTTTCAGCACTTAGCCATTATTACATTCTGGGCACACATATATGTGTGATGAACTTTCTGGGCACACATATGCGTTACGCTTGGTTCATATTCGGAACCGGGTGTCACAATATGATAGTACCACCTTGAGCCCATAGATTAGTGCTTCATACTCCGCCATGTTGTTGGTCGCCTTGAAGTCATGGTGAACCATGTATTTGACCTTCTCCCTGATTGGAGCGAGGAGAAGGACTCCAGCTCCGCCCCCCTGCTTTTGCATGGAGCCGTCAAAGTAGAGAGTCCAGTGAGGCTCAGTGAAGACCGGAACCCTGGGTTCTAACTTCTGCTCACTAGGGCCCTAGGATTTGATGGAGAGGGTGTCCATTCCGCAACGAAGTCCGTCGGTGCTTGACTCTTAATTGCTTGTCTTGGGACGAATTCAAGATCAAACTCGGCCAGTACCGCTGCCCACTTTGCAATGTTCCCAGTAGAGTTGGGGTTATGCAAGATTGCACGCAGTGGATAAGAAGTTACCACTGAAATCTTATGAGCTTGGAAGTAATGTCGAAGCTTCCTAGAGGCAATAAGAACCGCGTAGAGCAGCTTAAACACCTCCAGGTACCGAGTCTTGGCATCATGGAGTACTTTGTTGATGAAGTATACTGGGCGTTGGACTGTCCAGACCCTCCCGAAGGGGCCCAAAGCTTCCTCCTCATCAACCCGGACGTGCCCGGAGGGGTCCAGACCTTCTTCGGGGACCTCCAGGTTCTTGCTTGAAGAACTCGGAGCTTCTTCTGCAGTGACCCGGACCTTCCCGGAGGGGTCCGGATCTTCTTGTTCAGCAACAGTGACTCCTCCACTTGATGGAGGTGGCTCCTCTGGCATCTCGCCTTGAGGATCCGGGTCTGGGAGATGGGACCCAGACTCGCCTTCAGGTAGCTCCGAACCCTCCTGAAGGGGTCTGGACTCCTAAAGTGGGTATGGTTCTGGTCTTTTCGCAACTAGGACCATGCTGAAAACATCGTCAGTTGCCGAAATGTAAAGCAGAAGTGGCTCACCAGGATTCGGAACTACCAAGGTTGGTAGAGTGATGAAGAGCTGCTTTAGCTCCTGGAATGCCTTTTCTGCATCTTCAGACCATTGGAATGGTCCGAACTTCCTCAATAACTTGAAGAAGGGTAGCACCCGTTCTGCCAGTCTTGAGATGAACCGGCTGAGGGCAGCTAGACATCCAGTCAGCTTCTGGACGTCCTTGATGCGGGTTGGTGGCCGCATGACTTCAATAGCTTTAATCTTCGCTGGACTTGCTTCTATTCCTCGGTGGTTCACCAAGAAGCCAAGAAACTTTCTAGAGCTAACCCTGAAGACACACTTGTCCGAGTTCAGCTTCGTGCGTGTGATTCGCAACTTGTCGAAGACAGCTTGCAAGGTGTCAAGCAATGACTCCTTGTTCTTGATCTTGAGGACAATGTCATCGACGTACACTTCCACCACATCTCTGATAAGCTCTCCAAAAGTTTGTACATAGCTCGTACAAATGTTGAAGCAGCATTTTTGAGATCAAATGGCACGGCAGTGTAACAATATAATCCATCTGCTGTGATGAAGGGAGTATGCTCTTCATCTTCCCTAGACAATATGATTTGATGATACCCAGAATATGCGTCTAGGAAACACAGTAATTCGCACCCGGAGGTGGAATCCACTATTCTATATATTGTAGATAGTGGGAATGGATCTTTTGGACATGCCTTATTTAGTGTAGTGTAGTTGATACACATCCGAAGCTTCCCGCCGGCATTGGGTTCAATGACTGGGTTTGCCAGCCATTTTGGGTGGAAGACTTCTCGGATGAATCCAGCTTCAAGCAACTTCTTCACTTCTTGATGTATGAATTTTTGTCACTCTACTGTTTGCTTCCGGGGCTTCTGATGTACAGGCCAAGCATCGCAATAAATCTTCAGATTGTGCTCGATCACTTCCTTAGGGATCCCAGGCATTTGTGACGGTTGCCAGGCAAACACGTCGACATTAGCCCAGAGGAAAGTCACGAGCGTGAGTTCCTATTTGTCATTCAGACCTCCCGATATACGGGTGGTCTAAGCAGCGTCGGAACCGATTTGGACGACTTTGACGGGAATGTCAGTGTCGTCGCTTGGTTGCACACGAGGTGTAGAGGTTGAGCCTCGATGACGAATGCTCGGGGGTTTTGGAGCTTGCTCCTTTTTGGATTCTTCCTCCAGTGCTGTAGCAAGCGCACGGAGTTCTTCCAGAGCAGTCACTCTGGCGGTGCAATCTCTGCAGATCCGGAGAACACCTGCTGGTATTGGCATCTTCAACACCAAGTAGCCATAATGAGTAGCAGCCATGAATTTGTACAAGGCTGGCCTGCCCAAAATGGCGTTGAATGGCAAGTTGATCTACGCCACATCAAAGACCAACTTCTCATTGAGGTAATTCTCCCGGTCCAGAAGATTACCGGGAGAGTAATGGCACAAAGTGGGGTTATGGCCCTCGGACATACTCCAGAGAAAGGTCGGGAGGGGCGAAGATCCGAAAGTCGGAGCTGAAGCTTGATGAAGGCTTTGAAGCTTATGAGGTTCAACCCCGAACCTCCGTCCACCATCACATGGGGGAGTTGGATGTTGTTGATGGTAGGAGATACCATCAGTGGAAGATGGCCAGCTCTTATCATGTTCCGAGGGCAGTCCGAAGCATCGAAGGTGATGGCAGTGTCCATCCACTTCTGGTGCGGCTCTGCCTTGGCGATGGGAGCTACTAAGGCCATTTCCTACCGCATTGTCTCGAGGACATGACGGGAGGTGATGTCCCACGAACCACCAAAGATGGTGTTCATGGTCTTCCGGCACTCGTTGTCGGAGACGTCGGAGTCATCATCGATGGAAGTGTAAACAGCCTTCAAGACCTTTTTATGGTCCTGAAAGCCTAACTCCTCTTCAGCCGGAGCTTCGTCGACTTTTTGTTTTCCTTCCCTTTGTCGGAAAGGAACTTCTTCCTGGCGCTTGTTGTAGCGCTCGACAAGGTTTTGGACCTCTCGGCAGCCTTCCAAGTTGTGGTTGTTCGTCTTGTGTATGGGACACCACATCTTGTAGCTGCCACCATCTTCAGACGACGGCTGAGGTCGTTTCTCTTGGCATGGCCCCCGGCTACCCGGAGCTGCGGCAGTAGTGGCTGTAGGTGTGCTGGCCGACGGCTTCTTCTTCCGGATGGACTTTTTCTTCTTCTTACCACCCCCGGTGGTAGTGGCTTCACCCTTGGAGGACTTTTTGTTGTCCTCCAGAGGTGGTTGGGTGTGCATTTCATGGCCCTCTGCAACTTTAACGCACTTTTTTGCCAAGCTGAAGAGTTTCGTGACGCTGGTGACTTCCTTGGTTGCCAGCTTCTCCAGCATCTTCTTGTCCCGTATGCCCTGTCTAAATGCCACAATGACAGAAGTGCTTGAGATAGAAGGTATGGTGTTTCATAACTGGGAGAACGTTTGGATGAAGGATCGTAGAGACTCTCCACCCTTCTGCTTGACAGCAAAAAGGTCCAGTTCTGTGCCTGGTCGAGTATATGAACTCCCAAAGTTGGCAGTGAACTGTTGGCATAGTTCTGCCCAACTCTTGATAGAGTCGGGCTACAGGCTCATGAACCAAGACCTGGCGGTCCCAGTCAAAGCCACGGGGAAATAATTGGACATAACAGCCTCATTGCCTTCGACCGCAAGGATTGCGGTGGAGTAGATTTGGAGAAACTCAGGCGGTTTGATAGTCCCGTCAATATTCTTCGGCAGGCGAGGCCGGAACTTTTGTGGCTATCTGACCATGCATAGGTGCATGGACAGGGCAGAATATCCTCCTCCTACTCCCTCGGGAGCAGGACTGTCCTGAGCCTCTCGCCTCTCGCGAGCACGCTCGATATGAATGCGGCCGTCCTATTGACGGTAGCGGCGATCAAGCTCCGCCAGGAGGTCGTGAGTCGAAAGCCTGGTTACCTTATGGGTACGTCGCGCCCTGCAAGGCAGCGACGTCGCCTGTTGAGACGCAACACGCCTCTTGTGTTGTGAAGCGTGTGGACCAAGTCTACCTGACACGGTCCAATGCTGCGATGGGGCCCGCCCCGAGGGGGTGGACCTTGGTTGCTGATGCGATCGGCTGCTGCTGCAACCAAATGTTCCACATCGGCTCTCCACTGCTCCATTGCAGCCTGGGATGCTCCTGGAGGCGGTGGACGTTGGCAAAACATGGAGCTTGTGTTCATGGTTGTTGTTCGCCGATGCAGTGACTGATGCGGAAGCCCCATCTCGCTGTCCAGCTTGATTCGGCGGTGCGGATGGTGGCGGTGGTGGCATGACTCCTACTAGAGCCATAGCACCTCCTGGCTGCTGCATGTTGGAGGGATTCCCTCCAGTAGGTTGCGCAGCAGGGTTTCTGTTGGATGATCCAGCAGCAGAGTTCACCATGTTTGAATCTCGGGCGCCCCTACCTGGCGCGCCAACTGCTGGCGTTTGGTTCTGGCAATTCTCCAGGTACTACCGTTGGCAGCCCACAGAGTTTATAGTTCGGTTGTGGGCGCGTAGAGATTTAGAACACGATGGCATGTTGACACGAGGATTTACGTGGTTCGGGCCGCCTAAGCGTAATACCCTACTCCACGGGGTGTGTAGTTGTTGTATTGAGCGTCTTAGCACTTGTGAGCGTGTGTCAGAGCCAAGTCTGAAAGAGTCTGGAAGAGTCTCCAAGAGTCTCTAAGAGTCTCCAAGAGTCCCCAAGAGTCTCTAAGAGTCTCTCCGTGTATCGTTCGACTAGTCCTTTTATAGTACAAGGACTGGTCGTTACATCATTAGCCTGGCCCGACATGTGGCCCTGGCGGTTACTGATGCTTAATACACAATTAATGAGCTTAATTACCCTTAATAGTGTGGTAACGCGCCTTGACAGTGCTTTTACTTGTATTAAGGGCCTTCTGATTGTGTGTTATTAAGATGGTATTAATGACACTTAATCAGGTCTTGAAGTCTTTAATTGCCCCATGAAGGTCCGAGCCGTTGGGGGTCCACCAGTCTGCTTGTTGAAGTTGAAGGTCCGGCGGTTGGACGCATGGCAGCTCCGGAGCTTTACTTCAAGGACGGGTAGGTCCGGTGCTGTTGTACACATGTCAGTACCGGAGCTTCCCTCTGTCGTGGGTTAGGTCCGGGGTTGCCGCACAGGTATTTAGCGCGGAGCTATCCCATGTGTGGGACGTAGCTCCGGTTGCAGGATACACGTGGCAGCACTGGGACTAACCATAGAAGGGAGGCAGGTCCGGTCCCGTATGACACGTGGGGCCTTCAGAGTCTTCAACTCAGACAGGTGAAGTTCCAGTGGTCTTTTTGCAGTCCCAAGGGGTATTCAGTACGTAGGGTACCGACAACTACAATGCAATGACTAGAGCATCTAAAGAATTGAAGTGGTGAACCTACAAGCAGCTATGAAGCAAACTACTATGAAATAGGAATCAAAGTTGTATTGAATTCACAAAAGTTTCTTACTCAATTCCGGCAGAACTTCCATAGTGTTACATGTGTGGAAAAGGGACATGACAAGCCCAAGCCTCCTCCTCATTCTTCTTCTACTTGGCTGGACACTTGGGCAGCTCTACACTTTAGGAGTGGACTACTATTCTCAAACTTTTGGTGTGTGGAGAAGTGAAGCCTCTCCACCTATTGATACAGGGAGTAGAGATGGTTACTGCCATCTTTTGCGTGCAAATCAGTCTGCATCGGCTTCAAGGTACCATAAGGAGTTGACACATGTCGGGTGACTGAGATTGGCGCTTGGAAGGATTTGGCCGAACCTCTGGTTCGACCGACCTGGTCCTGGTGCCCCTTGGGGTGTTCTTCCTCCAAGTCACTGTTTTTTGGCCCTGACCTCATCCCCACATGAATCGATGTTGGATTCCCTCGGATACGGCTGGGAATGGGTCATGGATCCATGTGATGCCACGTATCATTGCCTTGTTGGCCAAATGGTAACTTTTAGGATTGCTCAATTTATTCTTGGGTATTTTGGGACTTAATACACCTGCATGCAAATAGACACTAACACTTGTGGAATTCGTTAGTATTAACCTCTGCCTTTATGCCGTGTTCTCAATTTTATAATTTTTGTGCGGTGAATTGACAGAGAAATTAGCATTTAAGGACCATCAACAACCCCTCGCTTCAACACACACCACTTGAGCATTCACTCCATTGTATACACAAGTTCTCTAGTCCTTAGTGGAGGTTAGGATGTATAGAGGATCCTATAGTCCCAAGTCCAAATTGGGAAAGGTATGACTCTTGTATCTTTTATATGACATTATGCTTATTAATAATATTATTGTTAGTCTCTCTTTATTCATATACTTGGGCATAGCGTTTCTTGTTTGATTATGGAGTTCGCCTATGGGATAGGGGTAGGTGTCATTATGATCCAATTGTAATGTCCATATTATATTATCATAAACACCATACACCTTAACTATAGTCTAATTAGGTAATGACATTATTATGTTAATATGAATATAATGGTGCTTGGTTCCAACATTGGTTCAATGATGTTTAGGTTATTCATTGCCTTAGGATGGAACTTGGTTGCTACTCTTAAGGTATTTACTTAACATGCTAGTGTGGTGCTTGGATAGTTATGTAGTGTTGGATGCTTCATAGACCCACGGGTTGTAGGGGTAGCCGGTAGGTGGTGACAGCCTTGTCCGTCCTTTTTAGTCCCCCACGTTAGTCTACGCCACAGGCTCCTTGCGAGAATCGTTCTGGTTTTTCCAGAGGTACACCCATGACCAATGTGTTGGACCACTAAGCCCTAGTATTCATCATTAACATGTTCATGTGTACATTCTTAGGTGAATGTGGCCTAGAGGGGGGTGGGGGTTGAATAGGCCTTTTTGAAATTAGTCGGAACCTGCAACACTTAACAACCAGATCAAAACTCAAGATATCGAACTAGTCCGGTCAAGTGCGGACTAGTCCGGTGGGTACCGACTAGGTTAATAATGTTTGATTGATTAATTTGATTCTACGATGTATGCAGCGGAAATATAATGTTAATAGAAGTGTTGCAAGATTATCAAAAGGGGTATACCACAAGTTAATCTTATATTTGATGTTTCAACGTAAAGTAAGTGAGATTGATTAAAACCCTAGATTGATATGGTGAATAAGAGCGATGAACACAAGCAAGAACACAAGCAATTTATCCCGTGGTTCGGCTCCCACAGAGGGAACCTACATCCATGTTGAGGAGTCCACAAAAGGACCGGGTCTTCTCCAACCCTACCCTCGTCGGATCGCCACGAAGGGCAATCCTCTTCTCTTATAACAATGGGTAAATAAAAAAATTCAAGGGGCCTTCTCACACGTTGAGGGCTCCCTTAGATTACAATGACAACTCCATTCAGAACACACTTAAAAGATTACAATGAAAATCACAGGAGTGTGTTATGGAATCAAACCAAGAGCTCAAGAGTGATGAATCGTGTCTCTCCAATGTTCCAAAGTGTATCCTCAAGGTATTGATCCTTTTGGCTTTTGATTTCGTGGAGAGATGTGTTTTTGACGCTCCTGGGAGGTGTGACGGCGCAGGGGATCGAGAGAGATTAAAGTTGGGCCGTGCACATCTATTTATATGGGGTTTCTAAAAGTGACTGTTATGGTTTAGAAAGATCAGACTAGTCCGTGGTGGATACAAAACTAGTCCGGTGTGCTACGTGTAGCAAAACCTTAGTGTCCCGAAATATCGGACTAGTCCGGCTAGGGGCGGACTTGTCTGATTTCGCTTCTGGAAATCTTCAGACTAGTCCGATAGTCATCGGACTTGTCCGAATTAGTGAAACCCTAAGTGAATTGGGTGACAAGTACACACTTGGAGGACTTGTCCGATTAAGGTCAAAGGGTTTTCGGACTAGTCCGTGCCAATATCGGACTTGTCCGACTTAGATCAGAATGATATCGGACTAGTCCGTTGGTGGTCAGACTTGTCCAAATTTGTTCAGCTTGTGAAGTGTTTTGAGGATTAGTCTACACTGGGGAGGACTAGTCCGATTCTAGTCAGAGAGATATCGGACTAGTCCGTGGTGATATCGGACTTGTCCAATTTTGTGCAGAGAGATATCGGACTAGTCCGGTGTCAGTCAGACTAATCCGTTCCTGTATAAACTTGTGCAATGTGTGTGTTTATTCATGTTTGAGCTCTTGAGGTGTGTTTCCATAACACACTCCACAAACGATGATCTACTACACTTGTTCCTTGAGCTCCTCTCCACATTGCTCCTCATTCTCCCTTCTTTTTGGCACTTTTCTTATTTTCAACTTAAAACATGTGCTCGTATCAACAAATTAGTTAGGATCTCATTTTCTTGTCATAAATCATCCAAAACCCACAAGGGATTCCTAGATGCACTTTCATTAGGCTATGTATATGAGTAAATAGAGCATAGTCGGAGTAGCCCTTTCTCGTAGTTTAATCCTGACTAGCACAAATTTACCCCTTAGAGTATATGGCCTAGGTGTGTGTCACACTATCCAATTTCATTATTAGTCCATCCTATTAGGATCCTCACTAGATCATCCTACTCTACCCACGATAATGCCACACTTCACATGCCTCTTTTGGGATAAAACAAATACAATACCCTAGGGAATACTCTCGGGTGAAATGCTACAATGGTACTTTCCGTGCGCTTGCAGACCTCATCTCGTGGTTGCTTAGTTTAGCCTAGTGCCAACTGCTTGTCTAGCATTCATTGCTGGGATGACGTGTAGATGTCAAGAAATACCAACATTCGGGCCGCGCCAGCTTGAGCGACCCGAGCGTATTTTCCCCTTCAAAACATGTTCGCCGCAGCGAAGTTTGCTTTGATCCTCCAAGCGCACCTAGGGCAAGAGAGTGGGAGCCTGTGCGTCCCCCCCCCCCCCCCCCCGAGCTGAGGATGGTGCTGTTGGGGCTTGGGCCCTGTGAACTATGATACCTTCCCTTGGCTTTTTGCGTTCGAGCTCAAGAGCTCGAAGGTTCAGGAACTTCAGGTGTTCGTCGTATCCTCCACTGGAGCCTCAGCGGTAGTCGCTAGAACCCTTTGTGTGACTCGTCTTCTATGTAATTGGTATTCGCGCCCCCTTCATGAGCCTTTGAAGGATCGAAGGGGTTGAACTCAGGAGTTTACCTTCATGGTCGGACTCCTGAGCTCGTTGAGCTACCTAGCAGGTGAATCCGAGTAAAACCGATCTCCCCAAATCATAGGGGGGGGGGCGGAATCATACATCCAAGTTCAATGGATTGTATGATTTGAATATGGCACCCACATTTTGTTAGACCTTCCATAAGCCGTCCGCACAGATCCTAACACTTTCAAGGGCCCGGGTGGCTCGATGTCGACCCTTCAGGGGGCTACCATGGGACAGTCAAGCTGGGATTCAAATATGGAATATTGGATATATCAAGGGTATCCACTACCCAAGATAAAGCCTCATGAGAGGCCATCTCGCAGTTTTCCATCCCTCGCTCATAATTTCTCGGGCGGTCTCAAAACCCTGAAGGGCCGACTTTTGGACTCGGGACTCGGTCATGCTCGATCTTAGGTCTAGTGTTTACCTACCTTACCTTGGTTCATGATTCAGGATCACAGGTGTTGTGGAGGCACTGCCTCTATCCAATGAGCCTAGGTCCTAGCCGATTCATGCAGGCTGATCATATGGTCAGCTGTCCTACCTCGGGTCATAGAGTCAGCTCTGTTGTGGCCATCCTCAGTTATCGTCGGTTCTTATGAAAGCTCGAGTCATGAAGCGGAACGGTGGGCAGCGTGTGGCACCCGTCGCCGTTCACCTTCACAGCAGTGATGGTTGCAAGACTGAGCCATGCGTGGTGGGGGGGGGGGGGGGGCTCCGATTGTTGGTCGTCATCTTGCTTTTGCATGACTTGGTGGCCTGATTGGGCGATGGTGTGATGGGCTCGCCCACCTTGGTGCTCCGATTGATATGGGCTCGACCAAGGGGTTGATGAAGACAATGCAGAGAGCGTAAGCTTTCGTGGGGTATTTTATGAAGTGAGCGACCGGGAGAGTGTTTGATCCATTGCAAAAAACTATACCAATTTACAAGTATCTACATGGATGTCCTCAACCGATAGCTTCTGAGTGACGCGGGATAAGGTTTGACCCATGTCGCGCATTGCCTGGGGGGCTACCTGGTCATGTAACTCTTGCTTTCTTGGGTTCCAGGTTCCTACAAACTGAGCCTTTTCATCGACCGGTGACACTCGAGCGATGCAGTATGGGTGGTTTGGTCCACTCATAGCATTGCGCCTCGAGGGGTGGATTAGTCGCATGGCGCCGGTTTCTCAGTCCTTCATGTTGGGTTTCTTTGTCGATCGGTAGGCCCTGAGTGCCACGAGGCAAGTGGTTTTGACCCACTTGCCTCAACGTGGTTGGGGAGCGACTGTTTGTCCATAGTGCTCTGGATCATCATGCTGAGCTCCGTAGCTGGCTTCTAATCCCCTGAGTAGTATGCGGGGCCTGGGCCAGCGGTGTTTGTGCTTTTGCTCGGTGTGTCGTTTGGCCGTGGCCAGGCGAGCTCTTGATGACCTGGGCCAGCTGGGCGACGGTGGTGTCTGTCCTTCATCTGTTGACCGCTGGATGGAAGTGGCTGGACGGTCTGGCTTGTAGTTGGTGGCCGCAGACTGGTGCCTCATATATCAAATCATGTGAATGGTAGATCGGCTCAGATCTAGAGATGGAGGGCAGCCGATCAGCTACAGCTCTGCACCAGAAACTAGTACCTCGTCTCTTTGGTTGCCCCGACGATTGGTACATTTGGTCTTGGGAGTCAGTGACGAGCGGTCGGTCGTATCTTGGCGCTTGGAGCTTAATCTACTAAATCGTGAAGCAGTTGGTTTGCTACACACGGGATGGTGCCAAGGTGCCCATGCCGATGTTCAATCCATCAGTGCTCACATTAGAGCTTCGTGGCAGAGATGGAGGTTGGGCTTGGCAGAGCCATCACTGGGATGCCCCTACCGATGTCTAGTACATCAGAGCTCGGAGCGGAGCTGTAACACCCTCATTTTCATCCATCATTCATCACATTCACTCTCGTACAAGTTTAATATAATGCAACGCAAAAATGAACAAGATTAAAAGGAATTAAAGGCAAAACAACAATAAAAAACTATTTGGGTGCGCATATGTCCAGACCTGAACCCAAACTTATCCGGTATACCTGTCAGCCTAACCTAAATAGTTTTCTTCAGTGCAATGGATTTATCCACTATTTGCTATGGACTAGTCCGGTTTTGCTACTGATGTCGTTCGTACTTGTCTGCTAATTGTTACTGACCTATCTGGTTTCTTTCTATTCCTATCTAGACTTGTCAGTTGATGCCTACGACAAATTTGAAGATCGTCACTGGAACCATTCGGAGTTGTCTGGTAAAATCACAAAACATAGTCCGATTCTGGAACTGTACAAACCCCAGACTTGTCCAGCGTAGCACCGGACTTGTTCGTTGAACTTTCTGTTTCTTGGACGGACTTGTCCAGAACCAGACCAGACTTGTCTGATGAATTCTCTGTACCCCAAACAAACTTGTCCGACCTCCTTAGGACAAGTCCGGTTTCTAGGTTCTTTACTCGGATTCTATTTTCCTCCACAATGATTTTTTGGGTAATTTCCTTAACTGGGCCCAAGAACATCGTGCCTGACCCCTTGGGAGCCGAAGTGGGACACCACCAAGGCCCTACTCGTCCCAAACGCCTTCTACTTGGATTCCACCCCAGCCCCACCACCTCTCCTCCTATATAAACACCCCACCACCCAGATTTTACACTCTATGCCCACCTCGATAGAAAACTCTCAACCCCTATCCATGTCGTGAACTGCCATCAAGAAGCAAGAAGCCTTCACCATAGGGGGGAGGAGGGAAAAGAGGAAGGAGAAGGAGGATCAAGCGAGATTGTCATCTCCGCTGTGATCTTCTTGACCAGATCTTCATCGTGAACGTTCTTCTTCACCAATTCTTCATCTTCATTGGATCTCGACGACAAGATTCATGTGGTATTTGCAACGAACGTGGAGTCGTTGCAGTACCATACTTTTTGCCACGAATGTTGCATCGTTGCAACACTGATATTTTCGTCGCAATATGTTAAATCGTCACAATACGTTAAACCGTTGCAATACCATACTATTTGACACCAATGTGGAGTCATCGCATTACCATACTATTTGCCACGGATGTCAAGTCGTCGCAATAACCTATTGCCACGGCTTTTATCGCCATGAGTCGGAAAAACTATCGCGACGTTTTATTTTGTTGCGACAACAACCTATCGCGACGAATTTTGACCTATTGCAACGATTTTTTTTGTCGCAATAAACTGGAATCCTGGTAGTGTCATGACCATTTCGGCAATATGGAATTTGGGTTATCTAAGTAAGCATGGTTTGTTGACTGGTTGGATGAGATGGTGGTTTTGCTTGCCTTAGATCTAAGGTTCATGCGAGAATAAGCTAGGACAACAGTATCATCACAAGGCCAAATATGGGTGCGGCTTAGCCAATTAGTTAGGTGTATTGCCAGCATTATTTGGATCATTTGGGGGAGTGGGGAATGGGAGTCCATTGGGTTTGCAATAGTGGCGGGACTACCCTTTGTTCTGAACGGCAAAAGAGGGGGCCCTTGGATGGATGCTTAGTTGTGAGACATCATCTCCGGTGAAACCTTAGTGGGTCTAAACATGCTGGTAGTCCCTTCATAAAGGCTATTTTGTGATCTGTTGGCTGCACTCAGTCAGAACTGTGTAATGTGACCGACGGGTCACGAGCATAATGGAGGTTATTTCCCTTTGGCAGAGCTTCATGATGCTGATTCTCAGGCATAATCAATGGAGCTGTGCCAAACACTATTTTTCGGTAGAAGTGATTCTTAAATGATTCTGAGATGTGATTCTCTGAAATGAACTAAGATGTTGGGAACTGAAAAAAGTAGCTTCTCCTGATTCTGTGAAGTGATCCCCGATCCTGATTCTAAGATTTCATTCTAGAAAATCATTGAGAATCACTTTCAGCCACAGAATCACTCCATCATAGAATCAGAAGTGAATTCGGAGAATCAGAAGCTGGGTGCTGTACCAAAGGGGTCACGGAAAGGGGACAAGATGACGAACTTGTGGGTAAAGTGGTACAACCTACAGAGTGTTAAAAAATATCATGATAGCCGTGCTCACGGTTACGAGCACCTGGACAACTTCCATGATTAGAATTGGTCTTGGATTTTCGGGATGGTTCAGTATGGGAACAGTTATGTCATATGAGTTGGTCGGTTAAGAGAAGAGATGAAATCGACATACGGTGATGATATTAGTTGTTGACCAGTTATAATTGAATTGTGATGGTGAATGAGAATGTTGGATATTGATTATGATAATACTTAGGATATGATGGAAATTAAACTCACATAGACATTTTAGGCAGCTTTTACAAGTTTATGAAATGTACTTTTCTGCAATTAGTCATTTATTATCATCCTTGTATAAGTTACATGTCATACTTTCCTACACTTGCTGAGTACGACATGTACTCACCCTTGTTATTCCCACACGAAAACAGTTACAGAAAACGCTTGGGAGTACCACAAGGATCATGTGGAGTACTAGGTTGCATGCTATCGTCAATTTCCTGTCGAGTTGAATCATGCTATTTAGTGTATTTCCGCTGCAATAACTAGAGACTTGTAATTCGTGAACCATTGGATTATTGTAATAAGGTACTTATTTACTTATTGAGATGTGGTTATTATCCGAATATTGTTTGTGATGCACTCGTGTATGTGTGTTAAACATCCTGGACACACATATGCATCACACTTGATTCATTCTCGGAATCGGGTCTCAAAAATGTGTATCAGAGCCATGTTGACCGTAGGACGCAACCCTTGGTAGAATGGACACTCTAGAGCACATAGGAACACTCTGTAATAGCTATAGTTAGTGTGGTGTGCTGAATTCTACGTGATGGTTGCTTGTGTGCCTGTGTGCTTAGTAGAGGGTTGTGGGATGTTTGGGCAATTGTCCACATCCTCATATAGTTTTTTAAGAGAGATACATAGTTTCATGTCCCTTGATGCATATAGTTGGGGCTTTGTTCTATCTCTCGTTCTATCTCATTCAACCTCTACTTCAATGGAAAATGGACATAACTAGAAGATTCACTATTTCAGACGAAGCTACATGTCTGAAGCTACATGGAAGATGAGGACGAATATAGTATGTCCAAAAGTAAGTCTTAAAATAAGGGGGGTATATTTCCTTGCAAACCCAAAACAATATGATATTCAAAAGGATTGGATATAATACTTGGAATGGATTGGCTTCAAAAGCATAATGGAGTGATCCTGTGTGCCACACGGACAATGCAGTTGACAAATGACAAGGGAGTCAATATAGAATTCAAGGCAGATCAGCCAAGAACTAAAAAGGCAATGCTAAACCATGTAAAAGTGTGACATTGGAGGAAACTCCGGATTTCGGTGTTAAAATTGAGGCATTACAATACACATCGAAGGACGTGTTTAAGTGGAACCCACCGCAGAAGGTGAAAGATATTTGAGTTTCCTTGGAATGGCTGGGTATTACCGCCGATTCATCAAGGATTTCTCCAAATAGTGAAGCCCGTGACTGAATTACTAATGAAAGGGAAGGCACTCCAATGGATTCAAGCTTGTCGACATGGCTTTGAGGAGTTAAAGAAGAGGTTGACAATCGCGCCAGTGCTAGTATTGCTAGATGTGAGCAAGAGTTTTGATATATATTGTGACACCACAAGACAGGGACTTGGGTGCGTGCTCATGCAAGAAGGCCAAGTGGTAGCTTATGCATCAAGACAATTGAAGAAATATGAGTTGAACTATCTTACGCATGACCTCGAACTTGCAGTCATAGTGCATGCTTTGAAGATTTGGAGGCACTACATCCTTGGTCATAGATGTGAGATTTACACGGATCATAAGAGTCTTAAGTGCGTATTCATGCAAACGAATCTGAATATGAGACAACGAAGATGGTTGGACATCATTAAGGATTATGATGCGAGAATCAACTATCACCCAATGTAGTGGCAAATGCTTTGAGTCGAAAAGGACTAAGCCACCAACTCACGGTTCGGGAGTTGCCAACCGAGCTATGTAGGGAGTTCGAACGATTGCACCTCGGATTCGTGAATGAAATGGGAACAATGGAAATAAACCCGACACTGGAACATGAAATACGAGAAGTTCAGACATAGGATGAGGATATCCAATAGATCGAGGAATGGATCCAAGAGGGGAGAGAATAGAGGTTTGATGGACACTGACACGCAAGGGCTTGGGAAACGAATTGTTGTGCCTAATGTGAAGCATCTATTGGAGACAATATTGAAGGAGGCACATGACTTACCTTATTCAATTCATTTGGGTTGTAAAAAAATGTGCAATGACTTGAAGACGTGCTACTGGTGGAATGGAATGACGAAGGACATAGACCAATATGTTGTCCTATGTGACACATGTCAACGAGTGGAGGCTGAGCATCAGCGACCTGCTGGATTATTGCACCCACTGAAAATACCTGAGTGGAAGTGGCAAGAAATTTGTATGGACGTCATTGTTGGATTACCATGTACCCTGTCCGGTTATGTCTCTATATGGGTTATTATGGATCGGTTAACAAAATTTGCTCACTTTATTCCTATCAAGACCAGGTACACTGGGGCAGCCGGGCTGTATATGGAGAATATTGTATGTCGACATGGATTTCCGAAAAGGATAGTCTCTGACCCAAGTTCTCAATTCACCTCTAGGTTCTAGGAGAAACTACACAAAGCTATGGGCACCAGGTTGAATCTCAGCTCTGCATATCACCCACAGACGGATGGGCAAACCAAGAGGATGAATCAGATATTGGAGGATATGTCGAGAGCTTTCGCCTTGAAACGAGGACGTAGCTGGGAAAAGAGCCACTGCAAGGATTCCGGTTTATCGCAACGAAACAATTCGTCGCAATAGGTTGTTTTTCGTCGCAACAGGTCATTGTTGCAACAAAAAAGAGCGTGGCGATAGTTTTTATGAATCGTCGCAATAATTCCCGCGAAGATAGGTTATTTGCGATGCCATGGCATCCGTGGCGAATAGTATGGTATTGCAACAATTTTACATTTGTGGCAAATAGGACGCTGTTGCAATGTTTTCATGTATTGCGATGATTTAACGTATCGCAACGAATTGTATGGTATTGCAACGATTTCCTATTCGTGGCAAATAGTATGTTGTTACAACGATTTAGCGTATTGCGACGATTTATCGTATTGCAACAAACAACACGGTATTGCAACGATTTCACATTCGTGGTAATTGTATGTGGTTGCAACGATTTCACGGGCGTGGCAATAGTATGGTATTGTAACGATTTCACATTCGTGGCAAATAGTATGTTATTGCAATGATTTTAGTGTATTGCGACAATTTAATGTATTGCAACGAATAGCATTGTACTGCAATGATTTCGTAGGCGTGGCAATAGTACGGTATTGTAACTATTTCACATTCGTGGCAAATAGTATGTTATTGCAACAATTTACCGTATTGCGATGATTTAACGTATTGCAACGAATAGCATTATATTGCAACAATTTCTCGTTCGTGGTAATAGTATGTGACTGCAACGATTTTCACATTCATGGCAAATACTATAGTATTGCAACGATTTTCACAGCCGTGGCAAATAGTAACATATTGCAACGAGTTATGGTGTAGTGACGATTTACCATATTACAACGAATATCACGGTATTGCAACGATTTCACATTCGTGGCAAATAGTTGGGACTCCCCAAGAGCCGCATTGGGAGCAAGAAGGAGTTGTCTAGGATTCCGGACCTACATGGGTTGGTCCAGTGAGTCCTTCAACAACGACTTTGCTGTGGCAAGCTTCCCTTCAAGAAGGAGCGGGTCGAAGATATGGTGTACTTCCTTGGGTATGCCATGGCGTGACTAATCCCACCCTTCTCCACTTTTCTCTTGATGCTGCTAGACTTCTATGGTCAGCAGCAGTACCACCTTTGCCCCCACTCCATTCTTCTGGTGTCGACCTTTGTCCACTTCTGCAAGATGTGGGTGGGTATTCCCCCCTGCATTGAGCTCTTCCACACCTTATTCACCATCCAAACCACCGGCAAGAGTGACGAGTACCTTGGCTTCTATTATTTTGTGAAGCGCAAGAAGTGCCCGTACAAGTACCTGAGGTCGTTCCCTTCTGGCAAGTGGGACGACTGGAAGAAGGATTGGAATGTCATCACTGCGGAGGAGCACGAGAAGCTGGAGCTGCCCGAAGGCATCCCCAACGTCGACAGTGAAGCTTGGAGCGGAGTTCCGGTGCTAGCGGATGCCTTCAACCCTGCCCTGACCAGGATCCGCCAATGTGTGGAAGGAGGGGTGACTCCCCAGGCAGTATTCCGCAACTTCCTGGTCAACAGGTGGGCTCCGTTGAAGAAGAGGGAGAAGCTATCCTAGGCCCTCAACAGCGTGATGGACGACGAACGTATCGAGACCAGTTTGAAGTCCAACCTGGAAGGCACAGCTTTGGAGCTTCACCTCAAGAATTTCCAGCACAGCATTGACATCGATGGCGACGACTTGACTCCACCGGCGGCTTCCCTCCCTCTAAACATGGAGGCGGAGTTCAATAGGTAGCTCCGGCGGAAGATTTCGGTGCTTGACGACCTCGGTGAAGTTGAGAGGCGTTCGACCACCATGTTGGCAATCCTCGGAGCTTCCGAGGGTAGTCTCCCTTCCGCCCCGAGACAGAGAGTTGAATTCGTGGCAAGGGCAAAGAATTGGCCGAGCCCTTGAGCCATAAGAGGATGTTGAAGCACTCTGACGGGAGGTCCGTCAGACCTGCTCCTTCCGCAGCAGCTCCTTCTCCTCCGAGGGGGCGGTTTTCAACGGCGGCAACCACTCCAGCATCAGCATCTCCCCGGGAGACTAGCTCCAGCCATATGGCTCCGGTACCAGGGCCAGCTGAGGGCTCTAGGTTCGGGGGTCCTTCTCAGTCGAGGAGGGCCTCAACCAAGGCAACGCCAACGGCGGCAGCAAGCTCCGGGGAGCCTTCCGGAGCTACTACACAGTTGGCGTCAGGGTCCGGCCCTGAGCGTACGGTGAAGAGGTTTCGCGCTTGCTAGAGCGGAAGCGTTCCGAGGTAAATTTGATTTTTTTACCTCAGTTCATTGTTTTTTGTTGTAACTATGTTTTTAGTTTCTTCGTCCTTCATCCACAGGGTACCCAAAAAAGGGACTGAAGCTCCGATTCCTACAGCGGCAACTGATGTTGCGCAGACGGAGGCTCCAGCTCCAGTTCCACCGTCGCCCCATGAGGTGGCTGAGGCCGCGGCAGCTCTGGCGCCAGCTGTCATGGTCCTTGACCTCGAGTCATCCCCTGAAGCTCCCGTGGTAGCGCCGGACCATGGGAATGAAGATGTACTAGCGGCACCATCCCCGGAGGTTGAAGCTCCGGGTTTGGATGCTGAGATTATGGACGCTCCGGTCAAGAGCCAGAAGTAGCTGCAGTTTCGGGCCCATAGCCGAATGTTGTTGAAGCCCCAGCTGCGGAGCCGGTGGTTGATGAAGCCCCGGCGGTAGAGCCGGTGGTTAATGAAGTTCCGGTGGTGGAGTCTGGTCTTGATGAAGTTCCGGCGCCTGAGCCAGTTGTCGCAGAAGTCCCGGCGCTCGAGCCCATGGCAGTCGAAGCACCAGCCCCTGAACTAGTGGTGGAGGAGGCGCCAGCATTAGAGCCAGAAGTGGCTTCAGCTCCGGCCGAACCTTCAACGCCTGCCCTGGGAGGCTCATGAGGTGCGGGAGAAAAAGCTCGAAGATGAAGAGCAAAAACTCCTGGAGCTGCGGGATGACCTCATGAGAGGGAGGAGGAGCTTACTCAGAGGCTGACTCTGGGTGTCAAGAGTATCGCGGAGCGCACCAAGAAGCTGGAGGAGCGCTGTGAGAAAGGGGAGAAGAAGGCCTAGTAGCGAGGACAGAACCTCAACAAGAGGGAGAATGACATTGCTGCCAGGGAGAAGAAAGTGTGGGGCCGGTAGAAGGACTTGGTCGACCGTTGGAACAAGATCCACCTACGGGAGGAGGATCTCGGTAAACTCAAAAGTTTGATTGCTGAAAAGATTTAGCAGAACGCCAAATAGGTCGAGCGCCTTGCTCGAAGGATTCAGAACTTGCGGCGACCAAGAGATCCTTAGAAGAGATGTGAGGCTCAAGGGTTGCGGAGTCCCAACAATTTTGGGACTTCTTGCAAAGCCAATGACGCGCTGATGCCGATGGTTTTAGCCCCATGCGTCCGGATGATCCGGAGCTGGAGCTGGACCAGGCTTTGCAGGCGTTGAGTTCGGCGAGCAACAAGCTCACCAAGATGGGCGATGTCATTGCAGACCAGTTGGTAACTGAAGGACAATACCTGGCGAAGAACATCGCATAGTACATGCTGACATGCTACACAAGCCGGGACCCTCACTTCCCACTGGACCCGGTGCTTGAAGGTCCCATCGATGGAGAGGGAGATGCCGCCAAGGCCAGCGTGTCAGAGGTTGTCCAGAAGGTCGCCTCATTCTTCCATAGTGTTTAAGACTTTATCTTTGTAGCTCCCGCTTGTATCTTCTCTTATTTTTATCCAATTTTGTAATCTCTTGTCTCTAGATTAATGAAATCCAAGAATTTTATGAATTTCATTTTTTGTCTTCAACACCTTTGTCCCACATGGCCCCCTTGTAGATGTACACAATTTGATTGTGAACATGTACCAAGAGGATGTAGCTTTTTGTTGAAGACTTGTGCACTTCGAACTTGTAGTTTGTAGGTCCGAATTTGTCGATAGTAGGGGCCCCCTGAAGTCAGAGCTTAGTAGCTACGGCAGTGACCCTTGTCAACACGTAGAGCATCGACAGTTAGTCCTCTGGGGTTGTTAGAGCTTGGTAGCTCCGGCAGCGACCATTGTCAACACGCGGTCCGTTGACAGCAGACCCCACTGGGGAGTCTTCCCACCAGATTTTCTTCACGTTGACGGCTGGCCCCCTGGATTTGCTAGAACTTTGTAGCTCCGGCGATGTCTACTATAAATGTTTTAAACATCGACAACAGACCACCTTAGGGGGTGTCGGAGCTTTGATAGCTCCGGATTTATCCACCATCATCATGAGATCTTTATTTTTCCTGCACACTAAACTCAAGAAAAAACAGTAAAATCCATTTCGTATCTATAACTCATTTGCGGCTTACTATTCCCGAAAAATTTTTTAGGTCAAACGCAATTCTACATACAATCAAGTGCAGTGGCTTGTTTTCTCCAGGTCCAATCATTTTTGGACTCGCCTTACTTCGGCCTGCCGGGGTATAGGTAGAGTGGCGTACTTAGGGTGCAGGACCAGGCTAAGTCGATAGCACACTCCGGACCTAGATTGGCTTGGCGGCATTCAGACGAGTAGACCATTAACAATGTATAGACCCGGAAGAATTGACAATGCAACTTGAATTATATATGAATTGGTCGAGCTAAAGTTTCTTAAGGATTGCACAACTTTGTTATAGACAAGAAAGAGAAGAATAAAAAATATTGAGCCTGTACAAAATAAATGCACGTGGAGTCTGTTTTCACAAAAAGATGTCTTTCATTATAGGTCCGGGGTACAGGGGAAACAAGTACACTGTTAGGGTACGAAACCAGGCTAAGTATGTTTCGTTTCTCGTTTGACCCAAGGTAGCTAGCAACACTTTTAGTTCTGAGACTGTGACAAGTGTTGCCTTTGCGGACCTTCTGGGGAAGGTCCGACTGTTCTCCCAAAGGAGCTACCCAACTCTGTACAATGACTCTATAACATACATCACATGTAACTACAGACTCACCTCCATGATATTAAGCGTAGAACTTACGGAGGTGCTCAATGTTCCAAGGATTAGGAAGAGCTGTCCCATCCTCGGTTGCCAAGCGAACACATCCGGGATGGGATACTTTGATCACCCGGAAGGGTCCTTCCCAGCTGGGGGAGAGTTTGTTTAACACATCTCGAGTTTGTATTCTCCATAGCACCAGATCGCCTTCCTCAAGCTGTCGGCTTTAAACATGCCTTTGGTGATAGCGCCGAAGAGCTTGGCGGTATCGGGCATTCCTAACAGCTTCTCAGCACCTTCCCTCTTCGACAGGTCATGGTCTTCATGCCGTAGCTGGTCCTTTGTGGCATCGTCGAAGGTCCGGACCCGGAGCGATGCCAAGGTGATTTCCGTAGGAAGGACTGCTTCAGCTCCGTACACCAGGAAGAAGGGTGCCTCTCTAGTTGATCTATTTGGAGTTGTCCTATTTTCCCACAGTGTGGGTAGAAACTCTTCGATCCACTTGGCTCCATGTTTTTTCAGGCGCTCATATGTGCGCGTCTTGAGTCCTTTTAGGATTTCTATATTTGCTCTCTCAGCTTGGCCATTGCTTGCTGGGTGAGCTACAGAAGCGTAGCTGTCCTGAATGCCGAGGTCTATGCAATATTCTAGAAATGTAGAGCTTGTGAATTGGGTCCCATGATCAGTTATGATATTGTATGGGACTCCAAATCTGCAAACGATGGACTACAAGAAATTGATAGCTGATTCCTTGTTTATTGTCACAACTGGAGTTGCTTCCGGCCATTTGGTGAACTTGTCGATGGCAACATATAAGAACTTGTAACCTCCGATCGCTCTTGGGAAAGGTCCGAGTATATCCATCCCCCACACAGCGAATGGCCATGTAGGAGGTATCATTTGTAGAGGTTGAGCTGGTGTGTGAATTTTCTTTGCATGGAACTGGCATGCTTCGCATTTTTCACTAGCTCGGTTGCATCATGGAGTGTTGTAGGCCAGTAAAAACCAAGCTGAAAGCTTTACCGACCAGCGTGCGGGAAGACGCGTGGTTCCCACACTCGCCTTCATGGATTTTTGCGAGGAGTTCGCAGCCTTCTTCCATTCTACCTGTGTGTATCTTTTAGCCAATCTGACTCTCCGGTCAGCAGATACATTATCTTCATGAATGAAATTATCCTTCAAGTAGCTCCGAATCTCCGAGATCCATGCATCGGAGCTAACTTGAGCATTTGAGTCTTGCGTGCTGGGTTGCTCGGAGCTTCTTGCATCACCTACGACCCTTGATGGACGCCATGGTAATAGGGCCATTGGGATCGCCAGCTTCGAGGTGTTGGTCTCGCCCCCTTCGCTCAGTTCGGCAGTCTGAGCTGTTGGTCTTGACAATCTCCAGACGAAGGTTCCGTCGGGAGCCGGAGCTCTGTTTGAAGCTTTCGTCGAGAGTTCGTCGGCTTCAGCGTTGTTGAGACGCTGGACATGGCAAAGATCCAGGACATTGAAGTCCTTTTGAAGCTTCTGGACTTCAAGTAGGTATGCGGCTAGTTGAGGGTTGTTGCAGCAGCATTCACCTTTGACTTGTTTTATAATGAGATAAGAATCAGCCTTTACCAGCAGCTACTTGACACCATATGTGTAACACCCTCAAATTTCACATCATGCATTGCATACATGATCATGCATTAAACATTAGTAGGATAAAAGATAGATAATAAAAGATAAAGCATACATATATGGTGTAGCAAAAAGAGGAAAAAAGAAAATAATAGCGTAAAACATGTATTAGGGAATAAATATAAAAATAATAATAATAATATAAAAAAAGAAATATAAATAAATAAATTATATATAATAATAAATATATATAAAAAATAATAAATAAATAAATAAAATCAATAAGACAAATAAAATAAATAAAATATAAATAATAAAATATATTATAATAATAATAATAATATAAAAGAAAAAAAGAAAAAGGGGCCACTACCGGCCAGGCCAAACCGGCCCAGCCCGCAGCGCCCCGGCCCCAGCACCGCTCCGCGGCCATGCTCGAGCGCGCAGAGCGCGATCCCGCCGCCCTGGCCCCACCACGCGGCCGGCGTTGACCCGCGCCGACGTTCCCGCGTGACCACGCCACCACGGGCCCTCACGCGCGCAACCCGCGCGACAGCTCCCGCGCCCGGTCCCACCCCGCCGCCCTCCCGCGCAGTGCCCGGCCGACCGCGCGCTCGCCCTATGCCCCACCCCGCGCTGACTCGCGTCGCCCCGCTGCAGTACGCCCGCGCCCAACCGCGCGCCCCGGCCTGCGATCCCACGCGAGCGACACCCCGCTGGCCCCTCCGCGCGACGCCGACCCCAGCCTCGCCCAACCCGCGCGCGCCAGAGACCGAGCCGGTCTCTGGATCGATCCCGCCGCCTATAAATACGTACGTGAGGCTCCGTAGGTTTTCCCGATCCCAGAAAACGCCGCCGCCTTCCAAAGAAGAAAACCCTAGCCGCCGGTAGGGAAAAATAGAGAAGGACAGAGGCGCCGCCAGGGAAGAAAAGTGGGGAAGAAGAGGAAGAAAAAGAGGAAGGTGTCGCCGTCCGCCGGAGATCGTCGTTGCCGTCGTCGTGCCGCCGGAGGACTGCTGCGCCATCCACTTTGTCTACGTGTCGCCATCGTCCCAGGATCTTCGAGGCCGTCGCATCTATAGTAGGGTTCGTTATTCCGATGCAAATTTTAGCGACGTATTAAATCTAATAGAGTAAACTGATTTTAGTTGCACCATAATTTTATTTACAGCAACATTAATCCTCACTAAAACCCCCGTAAACTGATATGAGCACGTATGAACTAGTTGCATATAATTAATAAACAACCGTAGTAAATTAATTATTGCATTGTGCATGCATACATGTCATTGCATGTTGATTATTTTGTGTGCATCATATTGAATTGTATGTACATTCTTGTATGTATGATCACGCGTAGAGGAACGTGCTCAAGAGGCCGCATATGAGGATTTCCAAAATCAAGACTTTGAAGCGCTTGAGCAACCCCATCCGTCGGAACAAGGCAAGTGTCCTTGATCATATTGATCCCGTTTTATTAAATGTTTTGTTTGCGAACTTGCATGCTTGTGTCAATATGATGGGAAACCCAGGCATAGGAGTTTACTAGCGTTGTTTTCCACCCCTTGTCGCCGGGATATACACGATGAGTCGGGTATGGGTATTTTTCTTTTTGCACCGCATCGCTACATGGGTTATGGGTAACTTAAACAATGTGGTTGACAACCTTAATTACGAGAACTTGGGATGGTAATAAGATGATGATTAATTTAGCAACCTGGAACTTAGGAGATCTAAGCAAGCATGGTTTTGTGGATGGGTTGGATGATATGGTGGTTTGCTTGCCTTAGATCTAAGGACCGGTTCATGCGAGAATATGTCAGGTCAACAGTGCCACCACAAGGCCAAGTATGGGTGCGGTGTAGCTGAATAATTAGGAGCGCTGCTAGTATTGTATGGACCATTGGATGGCGCGGGGAATGGGAGTCGAGGAGGACTGCTCTGGGATCCGCATGGCACACAAGGGGGCCCGTGGGTGGGAGAATGGAGATTCAAGCCTGCCGGTGAAACCTTAGTGGGCCCGTACATACTAGTAGTCCCTTTTGAAAGGCTATTTTGTGATCTCTTGGCCACACACCTACGGAAGTGTGAGATGGCATAATGGAGGTTTCTTAGTCATCGAAAGGTGATGAAATCACGAACGTGTGGGTAAAGTGGTACAACCTCTGCAGAGTGTTAAAAACTATCATGATAGCCGTGCTCCTGGTTATGAGCACCTGGATGACCTACATGATTAGAGGATTTTGGTATTGGGATGGTTGGACTATGGTTATGGGTTGGTAATGGTTATGGATGGTTTATGGATTATGGTCATGGATATGAATTTGAGTTATGGTAACTGGACATGGATAATGATGATGTTGGCAATAATTGGATATGGTTTATATTTTGTTAATATGATGGTTATGACGGGATTGTTTCGCATAGACATAGTATAATGCTTTTCAAATGTTTTACAGTACTTTTCAGCACTTAGCCATTATTACATTCGTCATTTGAATAAGCCACATGTCATACTTCCCACACTTGCTGTGTATGACATGTACTCACCCTTGCAATCCCCCCCCCCCCCCCCCCCAACAGCTACTGGAAACAATTGGGAGTACCCTGACGATCACGCGGAGTACTAGGTTGCGTACCGCCGTCAATTGCCTGTGGATTGGAGTCGTGCTGCTTAGTCTATTTTCCGCTGCATTATTTAGAGTTTTTATCATTTGTGAACTATTGGATTATTGTAATAAAGTATTTATTTAATAGTTAAGATGTAGTTAAATTCTGTATATCGTTTATGATGCAACCGTATATGTGTGATGAACTTCCTGGGCACACATATGCGTTACGCTTAGTTCATATTCGGAACCGGGTGTCACAAATTTGTATCAGAGCCGCGTTGACCGTAGGATGCAGCCTAGATAGAATGGACACTTTAGAGCACATAGGAGCACTCAAGAATCGATTTGATTTTGTTGGCTTGCTGTTTGCTATATATATATATTGTTTGCTTGTGTGCTTAATAGAGGATTTTGGGATGCTTTAGCATTGCCATGTCCACCTAGGCTAGTGTAGCTAGTTGGTTAGCTTCATATCCCTTGATGCATATAGTTGGGGATGTTTCTAAATTCTTACCTATTGCTCTTCTTCAGATGGTGAGAACTCATAACCAGAGGGATGCCAATGATGAGGAGGAGCGCAATGAAGTACCTCAGAACAACCAGGGACATGCTCATGGAGCTATCAATATTGAACAACTGTTAGCTATGCAGAACCAGCTCATGCAGACCATGATACAGACAATGGGACAGCTGCAAGCTGGCAACAACAATCAGCCTCATATACCGCCACCGCCACCACCCCAGCCACACCACAACCGTTTGGGAGAGTTCATGAGGACCAGACCGCCTACCTTTGCACAAGCCACAATCCCAATGGAAGCTGATGATTTGCTGAAGTCCGTTGAGAAGAAACATGCTATTGTCCAGTGCACTGATAGGGAGTAGGTTCTCTTTGCATCACATCAACTAGTTGGAGCAGCCACTGACTGGTGGGAAGCTCTTTGCAACGATCATGATAAGCAGGAGGCAATCACTTGGGCTGAGTTTAAGCAGAGTTTCCGTTCCCACTATGTACCGGAAGGAGTTATGATACTGAGAAGACAAGACTTCTAAAATCTCAGGCAAGGGAGGATGAGCGTGAGTAAGTATCTCAAAAAATTCACTCAATTATCAAGATATGCTCCAGAAGACATCAACACTGATAGTAGGAAGCAATATCTGTTTAAGAGGGGTCTCAACAATGAAATTCAAGTCCAGTTGCTCAATACTGATTATCCAAACTTCCAAAAGCTGGTTGACAAGGATATTGTGGTTGAGAACAAGATTCGTGAGATGGAGCAGGACAACAAGAGGAAGATGCCACATCATGGACCGCAACAAGGAAGCAATGTTCGCCCCCGCTATGCACCACCTACTGCACCACACTACAACCCATCTGCTCCTGCATACCGCGCTGCTTATCTGCCCCACCCAAATCAGCCACTGCAGCAACACCCCGCCATGCAAGCGCCTCGCTATCCTGTGCCACCTGCGCCGCGTCCTAACATGGCGGCAAATGCTCAAAACCAGCTGCGCCCAAACTTCCCTAATGCTACGGGCGGTAAGACATGCTATGTGTGTGGAGAGCCCGGGCACTTTGCAAGTCAATGCCCCAGAAGAAACTATGAGCCTATGAACAATGCACCAAGGACAAATTACTCGCGACCAAATGGAGGAGCACCACAAGGCAACCGTGGACAGCAGAATTTTGCTCGTGGCAATGTGAATCATGTCTCTACTGAGGAAGCCCAGCAAGCTGATGACGTCGTGATTGGTATGTTTCTTGCCAACTCCAACCCCGCGACTGTTTTATTTGATTCGGGAGCATCTCATTCATTCATCTCGTCAAAGTATGTTGCCAAGTACAATTTGCCTATATCTCATATGAAGCAAACTATGCTAGTAAGTTCTCCTGGCGGAGAGATGAGGACAAATATAGTATGTCCAAAAGTAAGCATTAAAATAAGAGGGGTAGACTTTCTCGCAAACCTCATAGTCTTGGACTCCCAAGGAATAGACATAATACTTGGAATGGACTGGCTGAGCAAGTATAATGGAGTCATTCAATGTGCCGAGAGGATTGTGCAGTTGACAAGTGAACATGGTACACGCATCGAAGTTGAGGCAGTCCAACCTGCAAGAGAGAAAGCGATGCTGAATCACATGGAAGGAGTGACATTGGAAAGCATTCCGATCATTCGCGAGTACCCGGACGTGTTTCCAGATGAGTTGCCAGGTATGCCACCTGATCGTGACATAGAATTCACCATTGAGTTGATACCCGGAACTGCACCTATAGCTAAGAGGCAGTATAGGATGCCTCCTAAGGAATTAGCAGAGATTAAGAAGCAAATTCTAGAGCAGCTAGAGAAGGGTTTTATATGCCCAACCTCATCCCCGTGGGGAGCCCCAGTGCTCTTCGTAGATAAGAAGGATGGAACCCAGAGGATGTGTGTGGACTATAGGTCTCTCAACGAAGTGACAATTAAGAACAAGTACTCACTGCCCCGTATAGAGGATTTGTTCGACCAAATGAAGGGTGCCTGTATCTTCTCCAAGATTGACTTGCGGTCAGGATACTTCCAAATGAAGATTAGACCATCGGATATACCCAAGATAGCATTTCGGACACGATATGGATCTTATGAGTACACCGTCATGTCATTTGGATTGACAAACGCGCCTGCGTACTTTATGTATCTCATGAATAAGGTCTTCATGGAATATCTGGATAAGTTCATTGTTGTGTTCATCGATGACATTATGATATACCCGAGAAGCGAGGAAGAACATGAAGGACACTTGAAGCTTACATTGCAGAAGCTACGGGAACACCAATTGTATGCAAAGTTCAGTAAATGTCAATTCTGGTTACGGGAAGTTTCTTTCTAAGGCCATATTATTTCCGGAGGAGGAGTATCACTTGACCCAGGGAAGGTGAGAGATGTGCTTAAGTGGGAACCGCCACAGAATGTCAAGGAAATTTGGAGTTTCCTTGGAATGGCTGGATATTACCACCGATTCATCAAGGATTTCTCCAAAATAGCCAAGCCTATGACCGAATTACTCATGAAAGGGAAGGCATTCCGATGGACTCAAGCTTGTCAGGATAGCTTTGAGGAGTTAAAGAAAAGGTTGACAACCGTGCCGGTGTTAGTATTACCGAACGTGAGCAAGAGTTTCGATATATATTGTGATGCATCAAGACAAGGATTAGGATTTGTGCTCATGCAAGAAGGCCAAGTGGTATCTTATGCATCGAGGCAACTAAAGAAACATGAGTTGTATTATCCTACACACGACCTTGAACTCGCAGCCATGGTACACGCCTTGAAGATATGGAGACACTATGTTTTTGGTCACCGATGTGAGATTTATACGGTTCACAAGAGTCTCAAGTACATATTTACGCAAACAGATCTGAATCTGAGGCAACGCCGATGGTTGGAGCTCATCAAGGATTATGACGTGGGGATCAACTATGACCCAGGGAAGGCCAACATAGTGGCCAATGCGTTGAGCCGAAAAGGGGTAAGCCACCAACTCGCAGTCAGGGAGCTGTCATCTGAGTTATGCAAGGAGTTTGAATGGTTGAACCTTGGATTCATAAATGAGATGGGAACGAGGGAAGTCAACCAAACATTAGAGCAGGAAATACGAGAAGGACAGACAAAGGACAAGGAAATACAGGAAATCAAGGAAAAGACCCAAGAAGGAAGAGAATTCAGATTTGATGAGGACGAACAGGGTACCTTATGGCTTGAAAAGAGGATTGTGGTACCTAATGTCAGGCATATTCGGGAAACAATATTGAAGGAGGCACATGACTCACCTTACTCAATTCATCCTGGCTGTACGAAGATGTACAAGGACTTAAAGACATGCTATTGGTGGGCCAACATGAAAAAGGACATAGCCGAATATGTTGCACTTTGTGATGTGTGCCGACGAGTTAAAGCTGAACATCAAAGGCCAGCCGGATTGTTACAACCATTAAAGATCCCAGAGTGGAAGTGGGAAGAGATTGGTATGGACTTTATAGTTGGATTACCGCGAACTCAGTCTGGCTATGATTCAATATGGGTTATTGTGGATCGGTTGACAAAATCAGCTCACTTCATCCCCGTCAAGACCACATATACCAGCGCGAAGCTAGCAGAATTGTATATAGAGCATATTGTGTGTCGACACGGAGTACCGAAGAAGATAGTCTCGAATAGAGGTTCTCAGTTCACCTCCATATTTTGGCAGAAATTGCATGAAGCAATGGGAACAAGGTTAAACTTCAGTTCGCCGTATCACCCTCAAACAGATGGACAAACCGAGAGGACCAACCAAATTTTGGAAGACATGTTAAGAGCTTGTGCTTTAAAGCATGGGAAAAGTTGGGATAAAAGTTTGCCGTACGCTGAATTCTCGTACAACAATAGCTACCAAGCAAGTCTGAAAATGTCACCCTACGAAGCATTGTACGAAAGGAAGTGTTGGACTCCCTTGTTTTGGAATGAAACCGGAGAGAATCAAGTGTTTGGTCCCGACGTGTTACAAGATGCTGAAAGGCAAGTACAAATAATACGAGAAAACTTAAAGGCTGCCCAGTCTCGACAGAAGGGTTATGCTGATAATAGGCGAAGGAGTTTGACTTTTGAAGTTGGAGATTTTGTATACCTCAAAGTGTCACCTATCAGAGGTCAGCGATGGTTTAACGTCAAAGGAAAACTGGCACCACGTTACATCGGACCATTTAAGATTTTGGACAAACGAGGAGAAGTGACATATCGACTTTAGCTGCCGACGTATCTCTCCGATGTACACGACGTGTTTCACGTCTCTCAACTCAAGAAGTGTCTTAGGGTACAGGAAGAATAAGTGCCGATGGACGAGTTAGAACTTCAAGAGGATTTGTCCTATGTCGAGCAACCTATCAAAATTTTGGACATGAAGGAAAGGGTCACAAGGAATAAGAGGATCCGTTGGTGCAAAGTGCAATGGAAACACCATACGGAAACCGAAGCTACATGGGAACGTGAAGAAGACCTGAAGGCAGAATTCCCTCATCTTTTCTCCACGCTATCGAATCTCGAGGGCGAGATTCACTTTAAGGGGGGTAGGTTTGTAACACCCTCAACTTTCACATCATGCATTGCATACATGATCATGCATTAAACATTGGTAGGATAAAATATAGATAATAAAAGATAAAGCATACATATATGGTGTAGCAAAAAGAGTAAAAAAGAAAATAATAGCGTAAAACATGTATTAGGGAATAAATATAAAAATAATAATAATAATATAAAAAAATAAATATATATAAATAAATTATATATAATAATAAATATATATAAAAAAATAATAAATAAATAAAATAAATAAAATACAAATAATAAAATATATTATAATAATAATAATATAAAAGAAAAAAAAGAAAAAAAGAAAAAGGGGCCACTGCCGGCCAAGCCAAACCGTCCCAGCCCGCAGCGCCCCGCCCGAGCACCGCACCGCGGCCACGCCCGAGCACGTAGAGCGCGATCCCGCCGCCCTGGCCCCACCCCGTGGCCGGCGTTGACCTGCGCCGACGCTCCCGCGCGACCCCGCCGCCACGCGCCCGCACGCGCGCCAGCTCCCGCGCCCGGTCCCACCCCGCCGCCCTCCCGTGCAGCGCCCGACCGACCGCGCGCTCGCCCTAAGCCCCACCCCGCGCCGACTCGCGTCGCCCCGCTGCAGTACGCCCGCGCCCGACCGCACGCCCCGGCCTGCGATCCCACGCGCGTGACACCCCGCTGGCCCCACCGCACGACGCCGACCCCGGCCTCGCACAACCCGCGTGCGCCAGAAACCGAGCCGGTCTCTGGATCTATCCCGCCGCCTATAAATACGTACGTGAGGCTTCGTAGGTTTTCCCGATCCCAGAAAACACCGTCGCCTTCCAGAGAAGAAAACCCTAGCCGCCGGTATGAAAAAATATGGAAGAACAGAGGCGCCGCCAGGGAAGAAAAGAGGGGAAGAAGAGGAAGAAAAAGAGGAGGGTGTCGCCGTCCGCCGGAGATCGTCGTTGCCGTCGTCGTGCCGCCGGAGGACTGCTGCGCCATCCACTTCATGTACGCGTCGCCATCGTCCCGGGATCTTCGGGGCCATCGCATCTACTGTAGGGTTCATATTTCCGATCCGAATTTTAGCGACGTATTAAATCTAATAGACGTAAATTTATTTTAGTTGCACCATAATTTTATTTTCAGCAACATTAATCCTCGCTAAAACCCCCGTAAACTCACATGAACACGTATGAACTAGTTGCATCTAATTAATAAACAACCGTAGTAAATTAATTATTGAGTTGTGCATGCATACATGTCATTGCATGTTGATTATTTTGTGTGCATCATATTGAATTGTATGTACTTTCTTGTTTGTATGATCACGCGTAGAGGAACGTGCTCAAGAGGCCGCATACGAGGATTTCCAAAATCAAGACTTTGAAGCGCTTGAGCAACCCCATCCGTCGGAACAAGGCAAGTGTCCTTGATCATATTGATCCCATTTTATTAAATGTTTTGTTTGCAAACTTGCATGCTTGTGTCAATATGATGGGAAACCCATACGTAGGAGTTTACTAGCGTTGTTTGCCACCCCTTGTCGCCGGGATATATACGATGAGTCGGGTATGGGTATTTTTCTTTTTGCACCGCATCGCTACATGGGTTATGGGAAACTTAAATAATGTGGTTGACAACCTTAATTACGACAACTTGGGATGGTAATAAGATGATGATTAATTTAGCAACCTGGAACTTAGGAGATCTAAGCAAGCATGGTTTTGTGGATGGGTTGGATGATATGGTGGTTTGCTTGCCTTAGATCTAAGGATCGGTTCATGCGAGAATATGCCAGGTCAACAGTGCCACCACAAGGCTAAGTATGGGTGCGGCGTACCTGAATAATTAGGAGCGCTGCTAGTATTGTATGGACCATTGGATGGCGCTGGGAATGGGAGTCGAGGAGGACTGCCCTGGGATACGCATGGCACACGAGGGGGCCCGTGGGTGGGAGAATGGAGATTCAAGCCTGCCGGTGAAACCTTAGTGGGCCCGTACATACTAGTAGTCCCTTTTGAAAGGCTATTTTGTGATCTCTTGGCCACACACCTACGAAAGTGTGAGATGGCATAATGGAGGTTTCTTAGTCATCGAAAGGTGATGAAATCACGAACGTGTGGGTAAAGTGGTACAACCTCTGTAGAGTGTTAAAAACTATCATGATAGATGTGCTCCCGGTTATGAGCACCTGGATGACCTACATGATTAGAGGATTTTGGTATTGGGATGGTTGGACTATGGTTATGGGTTGGTAATGGTTATGGATGGTTTATGGATTATGGTCATGGATATGAATTTGAGTTATGGTAACTGGACATGGATAATGATGATGTTGGCAATAATTGGATATGGTTTGTATTTTGTTAATATGATGGTTATGACGGGATTGACATAGACATAGTATAATGCTTTTCAAATGTTTTACTGTACTTTTCAGCACTTAGCCATTATTACATTCGTCATTTGAATAAGCCACATGTCATACTTCCCACACTTGCTGAGTACGACATGTACTCACCCTTGCAACCACCCCCCCCCCAACAGCTATTGGAGACAATTGGGATTACCCTGAGGATCACGCGGAGTACTAGGTTGTGTACCGCTATGAATTGCCTGTGGATTGGAGTCGTGCTGCTTAGTCTATTTTGCACTGCATTATTTAGAGTTTTTATCATTTGTGAACTTTTGTATTATTGTAATAAAGTACTTATTTAATAGTTAAGACGTGGTTAAATTCTGTATATCGTTTGTGATGCAACCATATATGTGTGATGAACTTTCTGGGCACACATATGCGTTACGCTTGGTTCATATTCGGAACCGGGTGTCACAATATGATAGTACCACCTTGAGCCCATAGATTAGTGCTTCATACTCCGCCATGTTGTTGGTCGCCTTGAAGTCATGGTGAACCATGTATTTGACCTTCTCCCTGATTGGAGCGAGGAGAAGGACTCCAGCTCCGCCCCTTGCTTTTGCATGGAGCCGTCAAAGTAGAGAGTCCAGTGAGGCTCAGTGAAGACCGGAACCCTGGGTTCTAACTTCTGCTCACTAGGGCCCTAGGATTTGATGGAGAGGGTGTCCATTCCGCAACGAAGTCCGTCAGTGCTTGACTCTTAATTGCTTGTATTGGGACGAATTCAAGATCGAACTCGGCCAGTACCGCTGCCCACTTTGCAATGTTCCCAGTAGAGTTGGGGTTATGCAAGATTGCACGCAGTGGATAAGAAGTTACCACTGAAATCTTATGAGTTTGGAAGTAATGTCGAAGCTTCCTAGAGGCAATAAGAACCGCGTAGAGAAGCTTAAACACCTCCAGGTACCGAGTCTTGGCATCATGGAGTACTTCGTTGATGAAGTATACTGGGCGTTGGACTGTCTAGACCCTCCCGAAGGGGCCCAAAGCTTCCTCCTCATCAACCCGGACGTGCCCGGAGGGGTCCAGACCTTCTTCAGGGACCTCCAGGTTCTTGCTTGAAGAACTCGGAGCTTCTTCTGCAGTGACCCGGACCTTCCCGGAGGGGTCCGGATCTTCTTGTACAGCAACAGTGACTCCTCCACTTGATGGAGGTGGCTCCTCTGGCATCTCGCCTTGAGGATCCGGGTCTGGGAGCTGGGACCCAGACTCGCCTTCAGGTAGCTCCGGACCCTCCCGAAGGTGTCTGGACTCCTGAAGTGGGTATGGTTCTGGTCTTTTCGCAACTAGGACCATGCTGAAAACATCGTCAGTTACCGAAATGTAAAGCAGAAGTGGCTCACCAAGATTCGGAACTACCAAGGTTGGTAGAGTAATGAGGAGCTGCTTTAGCTCCTGGAATGCCTTTTCTGCATCTTCAGACCATTGGAATGGTCCGAACTTCCTCAATAACTTGAAGAAGGGTAGCACCCGTTCTGCCAGTCTTGAGATGAACCGACTGAGGGCAGCTAGACATTCAGTCAGATTCTGGACGTCCTTGATGCGGGTTGGTGGCCGCATGACTTCAATAGCTTTAATCTTCGCTGGACTTGGTTCTATTCCTCGGTGGTTCACCAAGAAGCCAAGAAACTTTCTAAAGCTAACCCTGAAGACACACTTGTCCGAGTTCAGCTTCGTGCGTGTGATTCGCAACTTGTCGAAGACAACTTGCAAGGTGTCAAGCAATGACTCCTTGTTCTTGATCTTGACGACAATGCCATCGACGTACACTTCCACTACATCTCTGATAAGCTCTCCAAAAGTTTTGTACATAGCTCGTACAAACGTTGAAGCAGCATTTTTGAGACCAAATGGCACGGCCGTGTAACAATATAATCCATCTGTTGTGATGAAGGGAGCATGCTCTTCATCTTGCCTAGACATTCTGATTTGATGATACCCAGAATATGCGTCTAGGAAACATAGTAATTCGCACCCGGAGGTGGAATCCACTATTCTATATATTGTAGATAGTGGGAATGGATCTTTTGGACATGCCTTATTTAATGTAGTGTAGTTGATACACATCTGAAGCTTCCCGCCGGCATTGGGATCAATGACTGGGTTTGCCAGCCATTTTGGGTGGAAGACTTCTTGGATGAATCCAGCTTCAAGCATCTTCTTCACTTCTTGATGTATGAATTTTTGTCGCTCTACTGTTTGCTTCCGGGGCTTCTGATGTACAGGCCAAGCATCGCAATAAATCTTCAGATTGTGCTCGATCACTTCCCTAGGGATCCCAGGCATTTGTGACGGTTGCCAGGCAAACACATCGACATTAGCCCGGAGGAAAGTCACGAGCGTGAGTTCCTATTTGTCATTCAGACCTCCCGATATACGGGTGGTCTAAGCAGCGTCGGAACTGATTTGGACGACTTTGACGGGAATGTCGGTGTCGCCGCTTGGTTGCACACGAGGTGTAGAGGTTGAGCCTTGATGACGAATGCTCGGGGGTTTTGGAGCTTGCTCCTTTTCGGATTCTTCCTCCAGCGTTGTAGCAAGCGCACGGAGTTCTTCCAGAGCAGTCACTCCGGCGGTGCAATCTCCGCGGATCCGGAGAACACCTGCTGGTATTGGCATCTTCAACACCAAGTAGCCATAATGAGTAGCAGCCATGAATTTGTACAAGGCTGGCCTGCCCAAAATGGCGTTGAATGGCAAGTTGATCTGCGCCACATCAAAGACCAACTTCTCATTGCGGTAATTCTCCCGGTCCCGAAGGTTACCGGAAGAGTAATGGCACAAAGTGGGGTTATGGCCCTCGGACCTACTCCAGAGAAAGGTCGGGAGGGGCGAAGATCCGAAAGTCGGAGCTGAAGCTTGACGAAGGCTTCGAAGCTTATGAGGTTCAACCCCGAACCTTCGTCCACCATCACATGGGGGAGTTGGATGTTGTTGATGGTAGGAGATACCATCAGTGGAAGATGGACAACTCTTATCATGTTCCGAGGGCAGTCCGAAGCATCAAAGGTGATGGCAGTGTCCATCCACTTCTGGTGCGGCTCTGCCTTGGCGATGGGAGCTATTGAGGCCATGTCCTGCCGCATTGTCTTGAGGACACGACGGGAGGTGATGTCCCACGATGGTGTTCATGGTCTTCATGGTCTTCCGGCACTCGTTGTCAGAGACGTCAGAGTCATCATCGATGGAAGTGTAAACAACCTTCAAGACCTTTTTATGGTCCTGAAAGCCTAACTCCTCTTCAGCCGGAGCTTCGTCGACTTTTTGTTTTCATTCCCTTTGACGGAAAGGAACTTCTTCCTAGCGCTTGTTGTAGCGCTCGGCAAGGTTTTGGACCTCTCGGCAGCCTTCCAAGTTGTGGCTGTTCGTCTTGTGTATGGGACACCACATCTTGGAGCTGCCATCGTCTTCAGACGACGGCTGAGGTTGTTTCTCTTGGCGTGGCCCCCGGCCACCCGGAGCTGCGGCAGTAGCGGCTGTAGGTGTGCTGGCCGACGACTTCTTCTTCTCGTTGGACTTTTTCTTCTTCTTACCACTCCCGGAGGTAGTGGCTTCACCCTTGGAGGACTTTTTGTTGTCCTCCAGAGGTGGTTGGGTTTGCATTTCATGGCCCTCCGCAACTTTAACGCACTTTTTTGCCAAGCTGAAGAGTTTCGTGACGCTGGTGACTTCCTTGGTTGCCAGCTTCTCCAGCATCTTCTTGTCTCGTATGCCCTGTCTAAATGCCACAATGACAGAAGCACTTGAGATAGAAGGTATGGTGTTTCATAACTGGGAGAATGTTTGGATGAAGGATCGTAGAGACTCTCCACCCTTCTGCTTGATAGCAAAAAGGTCCAGTTATGTGCCTGGTCGAGTATATGAACTCCCAAAGTTGGCAGTGAACTGTTGGCACAGTTCTGCCCAACTACTGATAGAGTCGGGCTGCAGGCTCATGAACCAAGACCTGGCGGTCCCAGTCAAAGCCACGGGGAAATAATTGGACATAACAGCCTCATTGCCTTCGGCCGCAAGGATTGCGGTGGAGTAGATTTGGAGAAACTCAGCGGGTTTGACAGTCCCGTCAATATTCTTCGGCAGGCGAGGCCGGAACTTTTGTGGCTATCTGACCATGCATAGGTGCATGGCCATGGCAGAATATCCTCCTCCTACTCCCTCGGGAGCAGGACTGTCCTGAGCCTCTCGCCTCTCGCGAGCACGCTCAATATGAATGCGGCCGTCCTATTGACGGTAACGGCGATCAAGCTCCGCCAGGAGGTCATGAGTCGAAAGCCTGGTTACCTTATCGGTACGTCGCGCCTTGCAAGGCAGCGACGTCGCCTGTTGAGACGCAGCACGCCTCCTGTCTTGTGAAGCGTGCGGACCAAGTCTACCTGACACGGTCCAATGCTGCGATGGGGCCCGCCCCGAGGGGGGAGGACCTTGGTTGCTGATGCAATCGGCTGCTGCTGCAACCAAATGTTCCACATCGGCTCTCCACTGCTCCATTGCAGCCTGGGATGCTCCTGGAGGCGGTGGACGTTGGCGAAACATGGAGCTTGTGTTCATGGTTGTTGTTCGCCGATGCAGTGACTGACGCGGAAGCCCCGTCTCGCTGTCCAGCTTGATTCGGCGGTGCGGACGGTGGCGGTGGTGGCATGACTCCTACTAGAGCCATAGCACCTCCTGGCTGCTGCATGTTGGAGGGATTCCCTCCAGTAGGTTGTGCAGCAGGGTTTCCGTTGGATGATCCAGAAGCAGAGTTCACCATGTTTGAATCTCGGGCGCCGCTACCTGGCGCGCCAACTGTGGGCGTTTGGTTCTGGCAATTCTCCCGGTACTAACGTTGGCAGCCCACAGAGTTTATAGTTCGGTTGTGGGCGCGTAGAGATTTAGAACACGATGGCATGTTGACACGAGGATTTACGTGGTTCGGGCCGCCTAAGCGTAATACCCTACTCCACGGGGTGTGTAGTTGTTGTATTGAGCGTTTGAGCACTTGTGAGCGTGTGTCAGAGCCGAGTCTGAAAGAGTCTGGAAGAGTCTCCAAGAGTCTCTAAGAGCCTCCAAGAGTCCCCAAGAGTCTCTAAGAGTCTCTCCGTGTATCGTTCGACTAGTCCTTTTATAGTACAAGGACTGGTCATTACATCGTTAGCCTGGCCCGACATGTGGCCCTCGCGGTTACTGATGCTTAATACACAATTAATGAGCTTAATTACCCTTAATAGTGTGGTAACGCGCCTTGACAGTGCTGTTACTTGTATTAAGGGCCCTCTGATCGTGTGTTATTAAGATGGTATTAATGACACTTAATCAGGTCTTGAAGTCTTTAATTGCCCCATGAAGGTCCGAGCCGTTGGGGGTCCACCAGTCTGCTTGTTGAAGTTGAAGGTCCGGCGGTTGGACGCATGGCAGCTCCGGAGCTTTACTTCAAGGACGGGTAGGTCCGGTGCTGTTGTACACATGTCAGTACCAGAGCTTCCCTCTGTCGTGGGTTAGGTCCGGGGTTGCCGCACAGGTATTTAGCGCGGAGCTATCCCATGTGTGGTACGTAGATCCGGTTGCAGGATACACGTGGCAGCACTGGGACTAACCATAGAAGGGAGGCAGGTCCGGTCCCGTATGACACGTGGGGCCTTCAGAGGTCTTCAACTCAGACAAGTGAAGTTCCATTGGTCTTTTTGAAGTCCCAAGGGGTATTCAGTATGTAGGGTACAGACAACTACAATGCAATTACTAGAGCATCTAAAGAATTAAAGTGGTGAACCTACAAGCAGCTATGAAGCAAACTACTATGAAATAGGAATCAAAGTTGTATTGAATTCACAAAAGTTTCTTACTCAATTCCAGCAGAACTTCCATAGTGTTACATGTGTGGAAAAGGGACATGACAAGCCCAAGCCTCCTCCTCATTCTTCTTCTACTTGGCTGGACACTTGGGCAACTCTACACTTTAGGAGTGGACTACTATTCTCAAACTTTTGGTGTGTGGAGAAGTGAAGCCTCTCCACCTATTGATACAGGGAGTAGAGATGGTTACTGCCATCTTTTACGTGCAAATCAGTCTGCATCGGCTTCAGGGTACCATAAGGAGTTGACACGTGTCGGGTGACTGAGATTGGCGCTTGGAAGGATTTGGCCGAACCTCTGGTTCGACCGACCTGGTCCTGGTGCCCCTTGGGGTGTTCTTCCTCCAAGTCACTGTTTTTGGACCCTGACCTCATCCCCACATGAATCGATGTTGGATTCCCTCGAATACGGCTGGGAATGGGTCATGGATCCATGTGATGCCACGTATCATTGCCTTGTTGGCCAAATGGTAACTTTTAGGATTGCTCAATTTATTCTTGGGTATTTTGGGACTTAATACACCTGCATGCAAATAGACACTAACACTTGTGGAATTCGTTAGTATTAACCTCTGCCTTTATGCGGTGTTCTCAATTTTATAATTTTCGTGCGGTGAATTGACAGTGAAATTAGCATTTAAGGACCATCAACAACCCGTCACTTCAACACACACCACTTGAGCATTCACTCCATTGTATACACAAGTTCTCTAGTCCTTAGTGGAGGTTAGGATGTATAGAGGATCCTATAGTCCCAAGTCCAAATTGGGAAAGGTATGACTATTGTATCTTTTATATGACTTTATGCTTATTAATAATATTATTGTTAGTCTCTCTTTATTCATATACTTGGGCATAGCGTTTCTTGTTTGATTATGGATTTCGCCTATGGGATAGGGGTTGGTGTCATTATGATCCAATTGTAATGTCCATATTATATTATCATAAAGACCATACACCTTAACTATAGTCTAATTAGGTAATGACATTATTATGTTAATATGAATATAATGGTGCTTGGTTCCAACATTGGTTCAATGATGTTTAGGTTATTCATTGCCTTAGGATGGAACTTGGTTGCTACTCTTAAGGTATTTACTTAACATGCTAGTGTGGTGCTTGGATAGTTATGTAGTGTTGGATGCTTCATAGACCCACGGGTTGTAGGGGTAGCCGGTAGGTGGTGACAGCCTTGTCCGTCCTTTTTAGTCCCCCACGTTAGTCTACGCCACAGGCTCCTTGCGAGAATCGTTCTGGTTTTTCCAGAGGTACACCCATGACCAATGTGTTGGACCACTAAGCCCTAGTATTCACCATTAACATGTTCATGTGTACATTCTTAGGTGAATGTGGCCTAGAGGGGGGTGGGGGTTGAACAGGCCTTTTTGAAATTAGTCGGAACCTACAACACTTAACAACCAGATCAAAACTCCAGATATCGAACTAGTCCGGTCAAGTGCGGACTAGTCCGGTGGGTACCGACTAGGTTAATAATGTTTGATTGATTAATTTGATTCTACGATGTATGCAGCGGAAATATACAGTTAATAGAAGTGTTGCAAGATTATCAAAAGGGGTATACCACAAGTTAATCTTATATTTGATGTTTCAACGTAAAGTAAGTGAGATTGATTAAAACCCTAGACTGATATGGTGAATAAGAGTGATGAACACAAACAAGAACACAAGCAATTTATCCCGTGGTTCGGCTCCCACAGAGGGAACCTACATCCATGTTGAGGAGTCCACAAAAGGACCGGGTCTTCTCCAACCCAACCCTCGTCGGATCGCCACGAAGGGCAATCTTCTTCTCTTATAACAATTGGTAAATAAAAAAATTCAAGGGGCCTTCTCACACGTTGAGGGCTCCCTTAGATTACAATGACAACTCCATTAAGAACACACTTAAAAGATTACAATGAAAATCACAGGAGTGTGTTAGGGAATCAAACCAAGAGCTCAAGAGTGATGAATCGTGTCTCTCCAATGTTCCAAAGTGTATCCTCAAGGTATTGATCCTTTTGGCTTTTGATTTCGTGGAGAGATGTGTTTTTGACGCTCCTGGGAGTGTGACGGCGCAGAGGATCCAGAGAGATTAAAGTTGGTCCATGCACATCTATTTATATGGGGTTTCTAAAAGTGACTATTATGGTTTAGAAAGATCAGACTAGTCCGTGGTGGATACAAGACTAGTCCGGTGTGCTACGTGTAGCAAAACCTTAGTGTCCCGAAATATCGGACTAGTCCGGCTAGGGGCGGACTTGTCTGATTTCGCTTCTGGAAATCTTCAGACTAGTCCGATAGTCATCGGACTTGTCCGAATTAGTGAAACCCTAAGTGAATTGGGTGACAAGTACGCACTTGGAGGACTTGTCCGATTAAGGTCAGAGGGTTTTCGGACTAGTCCGTGCCAATATCGGACTTGTCCGACTTAGATCAGAATGATATCGGACTAGTCCGTTGGTGGTCAGACTTGTCCGAATTTGTTCAGCTTGTGAAGTGTTTTGAGGATTAGTCCGCACTGGGGAGGACTAGTCCGATTCTAGTCAGAGAGATATCGGACTAGTCCGTGGTGATATCGGACTTGTCCAATTTTCTGTAGAGAGATATCGGACTAGTCCGGTGTCAGTCGGACTAGTCCGTTCCTGTATAAACTTGTGCAATGTGTGTGTTTATTCATGTTTGAGATCTTGGGGTGTGTTTCCATAACACACTCCACAAACAATGATCTACTACAGTTGTTCCTTGAGCTCTTCTCCACATTGCTCCTCATTCTCCCTTCTTTTTGGCACTTTTCTTATTTTCAACTTAAAACCTGTGCTCGTATCAACAAAGTAGTTAGGATCTCATTTGCTTGTCATAAATCATCCAAAACCCACAAGGGATACCTAGATGCACTTTCATTAGGCTATGTATATGAGTAAATAGAGCATAGTCGGAGTAGCCCTTTCTCGTAGTTTAATCCTCACTAGCACAAATTTACCCCTTAGAGTATATGGCCTAGGTGTGTGTCACAATATCCAATTTCATCATTAGTCCATCCTATTAGGATCCTCACTAGATCATCCTACTCTATCCACGATAATGCCACACTTCACATGCCTCTTTTGGTATAAAACAAATACAATACCCTAGGGAATACTCTCGGGTGAAATGCTACAATGGTACTTTCCGTGCGCTTGCGGACCTCATCTCGTGGTTGCTTAGTTTAGCCTAGTGCCAACTGCTTGTCTAGCATTATTGTTGGGATGACGTGTAGATGTCAAGAAATACCAACATTCGGGCCGCGCCAGCTTGAGCGACCCGAGCGTATTTTCCCCTTCAAAACCTGTTCGCCGCAGCGAAGTTTGCTTTGATCCTCCAAGCGCACCTAGGGCAAGAGAGTGGGAGCCTGTGCGTCCGCCCCCCCGAGCTGAGGATGGTGCTGTTGGGGCTTGGGCCCTGTGAACTATGATACATTCCCTTGGCTTTTTGCGTTCGAGCTCAAGAGCTCGAAGGTCCAGGAACTTCAGGTGTTCGTCGTATCCTCCACTGGAGCCCCAGCGGCAGTCGCTAGAACCCTTTGGGTGAATCGTCTTCTATGTAATGGGTATTTGCGCCCCCTTCATGAGCTGTTGAAGGATCGAAGGGGTTGAACTCAGGAGTTTACCTCAATGGTCGGACTCCTGAGCTCGTTGAGCTACCTAGCAGGTGAATCCGAGTAAAACCGATCTCCCCAAATCGTAAGGGGGGGGCGGAATCATACATCCAAGTTCAATGGATTGTATGATTTGAATATGGCACCCACATTTTGTTAGACCTTCCATAAGCCGTCCGCACAGATCCTAACACTTTCAAGGGCCCGGGTGGCTCGATGTCGACCCTTTAGGGGGCTACCATGGGACAGTCGAGCTGGGATTCAAATATGGAATATTGGATATGTCAAGGGTATCCGCTACCCAAGATAAAGCCTCATGAGAGGCCATCTCGCAGTTTTCCATCCCTCGCTCATAATTTCTCGGGCGGTCTCAAAACCCTGAAGGGCCGACTTTCGGACTCGGGACTCGGTCATGCTCGATTTTAGGTCTAGTGTTTACCTACCTTACCTTGGTTCATGATTCAGGATCACAGGTGTTGTGGAGGCACTGCCTCTGTCCAATGAGCCTAGGTCCTAGCCGATTCATGCAGGCTGATCATATGGTCAGCTGTCCTACCTCGGGTCATAGAGTCGGCTCTGTTGTGGCCATCCTCAGTTATCGTCGGTTCTTATGAAAGCTCGAGTCATGAAGCGGAACGGTGGGCAGCGTGTGGCACCCGTCGCCGTCCACCTTCACAGCAGTGATGGTTGCAAGACTGTGCCATGCGTGGTGGGGGGGGGGGGGGCTCCGATTGTTGGTCGTCATCTTGCTTTTGCATGACTTGGTGGCCTGATTGGGCGATGGTGTGATAGGCTCGCCCACCTTGGTGCTCCGATTGATATGGGCTCGACCAAGGGGTTGATGAAGACAATGCAGAGAGAGTAAGTTTTCGTGGGGTATTTTATGAAGTGAGCGACCGGGAGAGTGTTTGATCCATTGCAAAAAACCATACCAATTTACAAGTATCTACATGGATGTCCTCAACCGATAGCTTCTGAGTGACGCGGGATAAGGTTTGACCCGTGTCGCGCATTGCCTGGGGGGCTACCTGGTCATGTAACTCTTGCTTTCTTGGGTTCCAGGTTCCTACAAACTGAGCCTTTTCATCGACCGGTGACACTCAAGAGATGCAGTATGGGTGGTTTGGTCCACTCATAGCATTGCACCTCGAGGGGTGGATTAGTCGCATGGCGCCGGTTTCTTAGTCCTTCATGTTGGGTTTCTTTGTCGATCGGTAGGCCCTGAGTGCCACGAGGCAAGTGGTTTTGACCTACTTGCCTCACCGTGGTTGGGGAGCGACTGTTTGTCCATAGTGCTCTGGATCATCATGCTGAGCTCCGTAGCTGGCTTCTAATCCCCTGAGTAGCACGCGGGGCCTAGGCCAGCAGTGTTTGTGCTTTTGCTCGGTGTGTCGTTTGGCCGTGGCCAGGCGAGCTCTTGATGACCTGGGCCAGCTGGGCGACGGTGGTGTCTGTCCTTCATCTGTTGACCGTTGGATGGAAGTGGCTGGACGGTCTGGCTTGTAGTTGGTGGCCGCAGACTGGTGCCTCATATATCAAATCATGTGAATGGTAGATCGGCTCAGATCTAGAGATGGAGGGCGGCCGATTAGCTACAGCTCTGCACCAGAAACTAGTACCTCGTCTCTATGGTTGCCCCGACGATTGGTACATTTGGTCTTGGGAGTCAGGGACGGGCGGTCGATCGTATCTTGGCGCTTGGAGCTTAATCTACTAAATCGTGAAGCAGTTGGTTTGCTACACACGGGATGGTGCCAAGGTGCCCATGCCAATGTTCAATCCATCAGTGCTCACATTAGAAATTCGTGGCAGAGATGGAGGTTGGGCTTGGCAGAGCCGTCACTGGGATGCCCCTACCGATGTCTAGTACATCAGAGCTCGGAGCGGAGCTGTAACACCCTCATTTTCATCCATCATTCATCGCATTCACTCTCATACAAGTTTAATATAATGCAATGCAAAAAGGAACAAGATTAAAAGGAATTAAAGGCAAAACAACAATAAAAAACTATTTGGGTGCGCATATGTCCATACCTGAACCCGAACTTATCCGGTATACCTGTCAGCCTAACCTAAATAGTTTTCTTCGGTGCAATGGATTTATCCACTATTTGCTATGGACTAGTCCAGTTTTGCTACTGATGTCGTTCGTACTTGTCTGCTAATTGTTACTGACCTATCTGGTTTCTTTCTATTCCTATCTAGACTTGTCAGTTGATGCCTACGACAAATTTGAAGATCGTCACTGGAACCATTCGGAGTTGTCTGGTAAAATCACAAAACATAGTCCGATTCTGGAACTGTACAAACCCCAGACTTGTCCGACGTAGCACCGGACTTGTTCGTTGAACTTTCTGTTTCTTGGACGGACTTGTCCAGAACCAGACCAGACTTGTCTGATGAATTCTCTGTACCCCAAACAAACTTGTCCGACCTCCTAAGGACAAGTGCGGTTTCTAGGTTTTTTTACTCGGATTCTATTTTCCTCCATAATGATTTATTGGGTAATTTCCTTAACTGGTCCCAAGAACATCGTGCCTGACCCCTTGGGAGCCGAAGTGGGACACCACCAAGGCCCTACTTGTCCCAAATGCCTTCTTCTTGGATTCCACCCCAGCCCCACCACCTCTCCTCCTATATAAACACCCCACCACCCAGATTTTACCCTCAATGCCCACCTCGATAGAAAACTCTCAACCCCTATCCATGTCGTGAACTACCATCAAGAAGCAAGAAGCCTTCATCGTAGGGGAGAGGAGGGAAAAGAGGAAGGAGAAGGAGGATCAAGCGAGATTGTCATCTCCGCTGTGATCTTCTTGACCAGATCTTCATCGTGAACGTTCTTCTTCACCAATTCTTCATCTTCATTGGATCTCGACGACAAGATTCACGTGGTATTTGCAACGAACGTGGAGTTGTTGCAGTACCATACTTTTTGCCACGAATGTTGCATCATTGCAACACTGATATTTTCGTCGCAATACGTTAAATCGTCACAATACGTTAAACCGTTGCAATACCATACTATTTGCCACCAACGTGGAGTCATCGCATTACCATACTATTTGCCACGGATGTCAAGTCGTCGCAATAACCTATTGCCATGGATGTTATCGCCATGAGTCGGAAAAACTATCGCGACGTTTTATTTTGTTGCGACAATAACCTATCGCGACGAATTTTGACCTATTGCAACGATTTTTTTTCGTCGCAATAAACTGGAATCCTGGTAGTGTCATGACCATTTCGGCAATATGGAACTTGGGTTATCTAAGTAAGCATGGTTTGTTGACTGGTTGGATGAGATGGTGGTTTTGCTTGCCTTAGATCTAAGGGTTCATTCGAGAATAAGCTAGGACAACAGTGTCGGTACCCTCAAAACCATACACCCCCTGAGGTTACAAAGATCTCAAGGGAAGGACGTCTACTCAAATTGAAGACCCTCGGAGGCCCACTTGTCAGACATAACCGGACCTGCTTCTCCAACATGGTTAACCCCTAGGTTGCCACGTGTACTGCCAGACCGGAGCTACTACCCACAAGGGTGAAGCTCCGGGCTAGGTACCGAAACGGCACCTCCGGACTTAACCCCTGACCGAGAGAAGCTCCGGACCTGACACGTGCCAGGCCACCACGGAGCTTCCCGCTTCCCACAAGCAAGCTCCAGAGCTGCCACGTGTCCAAACGTCGGAGCTGGCCGCCTCAAACCTCCGGAAGACATTGTAACGACTCCGGATCTTCAAAGGATAGCCGCGGACTTCAAGACCCAATTAATTGCCATTAATTCCATGTTAATAACACTTAATCGGACAATCTTAACACCTGTAACAGCACTGTCAGAGCCCGTTGCAGGGTTATTAACAACAATTAATCGTGTATAAATACTAGTAACCGCCGGGGCCACATGTCGGGCCAGGCTAACTTGTAACGGTTTGTCCTTGTACTATAAAAGGACAGACCGACGATACACGGAGGAGGCTCTCAAACGCTCTCAGGCACACACGCATTGACGTGAGCTTTCATACATAAACTAATACAACACCACACACCCGTGGAGTAGGGTATTACGCTCAAGCGGCCCGAACCACGTAAACCACTAAGTCTCTCGTGTCCAATCGTGAGTCACCTTCTTGAGTCTCTGCGCACCCACACCGAACTACAAACTCCTTCAACACTTTAGTAGTGTCAGGAGATCTGCCGACTCCAACAGTCGACAGTTGGCGCGCCAGGTAGGGGGGCCTGAGATTTTCAAGAATGGTGAATTCTGCGGCTGGATCATCCAATGGGCAACCTGCTGCTCAGGCTGTCGGGGGCAATCCCTCCAACATGCAGCCACCAGCAGGAGCCTCAGCACCAGCAGGAGTCACACTCCCACCACCACCATCTTCTCCGGCAAAACGTGCCGGGCAACATGATGGTGCGCCGGCGTCACATACTGCGCCGGCAAGTCATGACAACCCAGAACACGCGCTCCATGCAGCGCGTGCTCTTCTCCAGCGACCACCACCTCCGGATGCATCTCGAGATGCCATGGAGCAATGGAGGGCTGATGTTGAGCATTTGGTCGCAGCAGCGGTCGAACGCCTCAACAACCAGGGTCCTCCTCCTTCAGGGCGAGCCCCGTCGCAGCGACGGACGTTGTCTGGAAGACTTGGTCCGCATGTCTCCAACAACCGAAGACGAGCTGCGTCACAGCAAGTGACGTCGTTGCCCTCTGGGGCACGACGCAACCATACGGTATCTCGGCTTTCGACACATGACCTCCGGGCGGAGCTTGATCGCCGATACCGCTAACAGGATGGCCGTGTCCATATCGAGCGAGCTCGAGAAAGACGGGATGCTCAAGACCTTTCTACTCTGGAAGGAGTAGGAGGAGGCTGTTCCGCCCTAGCCATGCACCTGCGCATGGTTAGATGGCCACAGAAGTTCCGGCCACACTTGCCGGAAAAATTCGACGGGACTGTCAACCCCGTAGAATTTCTGCAGATATACTCCACTGCAATCTTAGCAGCTGGAGGAAACGAGGCCGTAATGGCCAACTACTTTCCAGTGGCCTTAACTGGGACCGCCAGGTCCTGGTTTATGAGCCTTCCACCCAACTCTATCGACAGTTGGGAGGAGCTGTGCCGTCAGTTCACTGCCAACTTCGGGAGTTCATACACCCGACCGGGCACTGAACTAGACCTTTTTGCGGTCGTGCAAAAAGGGGGAGAATCTTTGCGGTCATTCATCCAGAGGTTCTCTCAGGTACGCAACACAATCCCTTCTATCTCAAGCGCTTCTGTCATTGTGGCATTCAGGCAGGGTGTACGAGACAAGAAGATGTTGGAGAAGCTGGCGATCAAAGAGATCACCAGCGTCACGGAGCTCTTCAGCTTGGCAGACAAATGTGCCAAAGCTGCGGAGGGCCGTGAAATGCACTCCAAACTAGGCTTGGAGGATCACAAAAAATCCTCCAAAGAAGAAGCCGCTACCTCCGGGAGTGGCAAGAAGAAAAAGAAGACCAACGGCAAGAAGAAGCCGTCAGCCGGCACATCCAACGTTGCAGCCACTGCAACTACTGGTGGCCGGGGGCCACGCCCCGAGAAGCGACCTCAACCGTCTTCCGAAGACGGCGGCAAATCCAAAATGTGGTGCCCCATTCACAAAACGGGCAGCCACAAGCTGGAAGACTGACGGGAGGTCCAAAACCTTGCCGAGCGCTACAACAAGCGCCGGGAAGGGTCTCCTTTCCGACAGAGGGAGGGAAAACAGAAGGTTGACGAAGCTCTGGCTGAAGAGGAGTTAGGGTTTCAGGACCCCAAAAAGGTCCTGAAAGCCGTCTACACCTCCGTCGACGATGACTCCGACGTCTCCGACAACGAGCATCGGAAAACCATGAACACCATCTTTGGTGGATCATGGGACATCACTTCTCGTCGTGTCATCAAGACTATGTGGCGGGATATGGCTGCTGTAGCTCCTACAGCTAGACCGGAGCCACATCGAAAGTGGATGGACACACCCATCACTTTTGATGCTTCGGACTGTCCTCGAAGCATGGTCGGAGCTGGCCAATTACCCTTGATGGTATCTCCAACCATCAACAACATCCAGCTCCATCATGTTATGGTGGATGGAGGTTCGGGGCTGAACCTTATAAGCTTTGAAGCTTTTACCAGACTTCATCTTCGACCTTCGGATCTTCAGCCCTCTCGACCATTCTCCGGAGTAGGTCCGGGGGCCATTACCCCACTCGGAGCTATAATTCTCCCCGTTACCTTCGGGACACGGGAGAAGTACCGCACCGAGAAGTTGGTCTTCAACGTCGCTCAGATCAACTTACCATTCAACGCCATCTTGGGTAGACCTGCCCTATACAAATTTATGGCAGCTGCTCATTATGGATACTTGGTGTTGAAGATGCCAACACCAGCAGGCGTTCTCCGGATTCGTGGAGATCGCACCGCCGGAGTAACTGCTCTGGAGGAGCTCCATGCACTCACCACTGTGCAAGAGGAGGACTCCAGACAGGGGCAAGCTCCAAAACCTCCGAGCATTCGGCAACGAGGCTCAACCTCTGCTCCCCGTGTGCAGCCAAGCGGCGACACCGACATCCCCGTCAAAGTCGTCCAAATTGGTTCCGATGTCACTCAAACCACCCCCATATCGGGTGGGTTGAATGACAAATAGGAACTCGCGCTCATCACTTTCCTCCGGGCTAACGTTGACGTATTTGCTTGGCAACCGTCACAAATGCTTGGGATCCCCAGGGAAGTGATTGAGCACAATCTGAAGATTTACCCCGATGCTCGGCCTGTGCATCAGAAACCTCGGAAGCAATCTGTAGAGCGACAGAACTTCATCCGACAAGAAGTGAAGAAGTTGCTCGAAGCCGGATTTATCCGAGAAGTCTTCCATCCAAAATGGCTGGCGAACCCAGTCGTTGTGCCCAAGGCCGGCGGGAAACTTCGGATGTGCATCGACTACACCACACTGAATAAGGCATGTCCAAAAGATCCATTCCCACTACCTAGAATAGATCAGATAGTGGATTCCACCTCCGGGTGCGAGTTACTGTGTTTTCTAGACGCATATTCTGGATATCATCAAATCAGGATGTCTAGGGAGGATGAAGAGCATACTTCATTCATCACAGTGGATGGATTGTATTGTTAGACAGCCATGCCGTTTGGTCTCAAGAATGCAGCTTCAACTTTTGTACGAGCTATGTACAAAACTTTCGAAGAACTCATCAGAGACATAGTGGAAGTGTACGTCGATGACATAGTGGTCAAAGTCAAGAACAAGGAGTCCCTCTTGGACACCTTGCAGGTTGTCTTCGACAAGCTGCGGGCCACCCGCACGAAGCTAAACCCAGACAAGTGCGTCTTCGGGGTTAGTTCGGAAAGCTTCTTGGTTTCCTGGTAAGTCACCGGGGCATAGAGGCTAATCCGGCGAAGATAAAAGCCATTGAAGACATGCGGCCACCAACCCGCATCAAAGACGTCCAAAAATTAACTGGATGTCTAGCAGCCCTCAGCCGGTTCATTTCAAGACTGGCGGAAAGAGCACTTCCCTTCTTCAAGTTACTGAGGAAGTCCGGACCATTCCAATGGTCTGAAGAAGCAGAGAAGGCATTCCAGGAGCTGAAACAGTTCCTCACCACCCTACCAGTCCTGGTAGCTCCGAACCCTGGTGAGCCTTTGTTGCTTTACATTTCAGCTACTGACGAAGTCGTCAGTATGGTTCTGGTTGCGGAGAGACCGGAACTACCCAATACTCAGGAATCCAGACCCCTTCGGGAGGGTCTGGAGGTTCCTGAAGGCGGGTCTAGGTCCCAGCTCCCAGATTCAAACCCACAAGAAGCCACTTCAGAGGACCCGGACCCCTCTAAGAGGGTCCAGGTCATTTCTGAAGAAGCTCCGGGTTCCTCCACCCAGAACCCGGAGGTCCCCGAAGAGAGTCTGGACCCCTCCGAGAGGGTCCGGATCAATGAAGAGGAAGCTCCGGACCCCTCCGGGAGGGTCCGGACCATTCAACACCCAGTATACTTCATCAGTGAAGTGTTACATGATGCCAAGACTCGATACCTAGAGGTGCATAAACTGCTTTATGCAGTTCTTATTGCCTCAAGGAAGCTTCGACACTATTTCCAAGCTCACAAAGTCTCGGTGGTGACCTCATATCCACTTCGAGCGATCCTGCATAATCCCAATTCAACTGGGAATATTGCAAAGTGGGCAGCGGAATTGGCTGAATTCGATCTTGAATTCATTCCGAGACAAGCAATCAAGAGCCAAGCGTTGGCAGATTTCGTGGCAGAATGGACTCCCTCTCCATTAAACCCTGGGGGCCCCAGCGAGCAGAAGACGGAACCTCAAGTTCCAAGCTTCACTAAGCCTCACTGGACCCTTTACTTCGACGGCTCCATGCAGAAGCAGGGAGCCGGAGCTGGAATCCTTCTCCTCGCACCAACTGGGGAGAAGGTGAAATACATGGTACACCTTGACTTCAAGGCAACCAACAACATGGCGGAGTATGAAGCACTCATCTATGGATTAAAGGTGGCACTATCATACGGTGTCAAGCAATTGCTGGTCAAAGGAGATTCACAACTCGTCATCAAGCAGGTGAAGGGTGAATGCTCCTGCAATAATCTCCAGCTGGCTGCTTACCTCCTTGAAGTCCAGAGGCTTCAGAAGGACTTCGAAGTCCTAGACCTTCACCATGTTCAGCGTGCTCACAACGCTGAAGCTGACGAACTCTCGACCAAGGCGTCAACTGGAGCTCCGGCTCCTGATGGAACCTTTGTCCGGAGGTTGTCAAAACCCACAGTTCAGCCTGCCAAACTGAACGAAGGGGGCGAGATCAGCATCCCGAAGCTGACGGTCCCGATGGCCCTGTTACCATGGCAGCCATCAAGGGTCGTAGGTGCTGCCGGAAGCTCCGAGCAACCCAGCACGCAAGACTCAAATGCTCAAGTCAGTTCCGATGCATGGATCTCGGAGATCCGGAGCTACTTGAAAGACAACATCCTTCCTGACGATGATGTATCCGCTGATCGGGTAGTCAGATTGGCTAAAAGATACACGTTGGTAGAAGGGGATCTCTACCGGCGCGGTGCCAACGGCATCCTAATGCGGTGCATCACAAGGGAAGAAGGCTGCGAGCTCCTCGCAGAAATCCATGGAGGCGAGTGTGGGAACCACGCATCTTCCCGCACGCTGGTCGGAAAAGCCTTTCAGCACGGCTTCTACTGGCCTACAGCGCTCCAGGATGCCACTGAGCTGGTGAAGAAATGCAAAGCATGCCAATTTCATGCAAAGCAAATTCATACACCTGCTCAGTCCTTACAAATGATACCTCCCACATGGCCTTTCGCTGTGTGGGGGATGGACATCTTGGGACCCTTCCCTAGAGCCGTCGGAGGTTACAAGCTCCTGTACGTCGCCATCGACAAGTTCACCAAGTGGTCGGAAGCAACTCCCGTTGTAACGATCAACAAACAATCTGCAATCAATTTTCTACAATCCATCGTGAGCAGATTCGGAGTCCCAACTAAGATCATCACTGATAATGGGACTCAATTCACAAGCTCCGCATTTCAAGGATATTGCGAAGACCTCAGCATACAAGTTTGCTACGCTTCCGTAGCTCATCCTGCCAGTAATGGACAAGCCGAGAGAGCAAATGCAGAGATCCTTAAAGGACTCAAAACACGCACTTATGAGCGCTTGAAAAAGCACGGAGCCAATTGGATCGAAGAGCTTCCGCCCACTCTATGGGCCAACAGGACTTCTCCAAGTCGGGCAACCGGAGAAACACCCTTCTTTCTGGTGTACGGAGCTGAAGCGATCCTTCCTCCGGAAATCACCTTGGGTTCCCTCCGAGTCCGGACCTTCGACGAAGCCGCGCAGGACCAGCTCCGGCGCGAAGACCTAGACCTCCTCGAGGAGGGAAGGTGCCAAGCAGCTGTTCGGAATGCCCGATACCGCCAAGCTCTACGGCGCTATCACCAGCGGCATGTACACAACCGACAGCTCGAGGAAGGCGATCTGGTGCTACGGAGAATACTATCCAGAGAAGGGCAAAACAAACTCTCCCCCGGCTGGGAAGGGCCTTTTCGAGTGATCAAAGTATCCCGTCCCGGAAGCGTTCGCTTGGCTACCGAGGATGGGACACCTCTCCCAAATCCTTGGAACATCGAGCACCTCCGTAAGTTCTACACTTAATTCCACGGAGGTGAGTCTTAAGTAACTTGAAATGTATGTTATAGAGTCATTGTACAGAGTCGGGTAGTTCCTCCGGGAGAGCAGCCGGACCTTTCCCGAAAGGTTTGAAAAGCTCATGCAACACTTGACACAGTCTCCGGACTAAAAGTGTGGCTAACTACCCTGGGTCAAACGAGAAACCAAACACACTTAGCCTGGTTCCGTACCCTAAGAGTGTACTTGTTTCCCCTGTACCCCGGACCTATAATGAAAGACATCTTCATGTGAAATAGACTCCACGTGCATTCATTTTTGCATAGGCTCGACATTTTTATTTTTCTCTTTCTTGTCTATAACAGAAATGTGCAATTCTTAAGAAGTTCTAGTTTGACCGGTTTACATACGATTCGAGTTGAATTGTCAGATTTTTTGGATTTAAATATCGTCTGTGGCCAACTCGCCTGAAAGCCGCCAAGCCATTCTAGGGCCGGAGTGCGCTATCGACTTAGCCTGGTCAAGCACCCTAAGTACGCCACTCTACCTACATCCCGGCAGGCCAAGTAAGGTGGGTCCATGGACAATTGGATCTAAAAGAAAAGACAATTCATCCAGTCGTATTAAAAATCGTGTTCAACTTAAAATTTTCTCGAGAACCGTAAGCCGCGACGAAGTTATAGACAAGGAACGAATTTTACTATTTTTCTTGGCTTAAGTGTGCAGGAAAAATGAACCCTACGTTGATGGAGAAAAACCGGAGCTAACCAAGCTCCGACTCCCACCATGGCGTCAACCGTCGGCGTTGACTAAAAGATGGTGAGAAGACCCCGTCACTGGAGTCTGTTGCCAACAAACCAAGTGTGGCAAAGGTCATTGCCGGAGCTGCTAAGCTCCGACACCTTGGAGTATTAACTACCGACGCTCAACGTGTTGATAGAGGCTATTGCCGGAGCTACTAAGCTCCAGCGATGGACAGTGCCGGAGCTTCTAAGCTCCGACAACTTCAGGGGACCTTCACTATCAAAAACTTCGGACCTAAATTCCACAAGTTCGAATCAAATTCGTCTTCAACAAAACTCAACATCCTTTTGGTACATGTCCACAATCAAATTGTGCACATCTACCAGGGGGCCAAGTGAAGATAAAGATGTTGAAGACAAAAAAAAATGAAATTCGCAAAAAAATGGGGATTTCATTTCATCTGAAGACCGGAGATTACATCTGGAGACAAGGGATTACAAAATTGAGGAAGAAGAGAAGATACAAGTAAAGGCTAAAAGAGACGGTCCTAGACCCTATGGAAGAACTCGGCGACCTTCTGGGCGACCTCCGACACGCAGGCTCGGGTAGCTTCGCCTTCTCCTTCGACGGGGCCTTCAAGCACCGGGTCCAGAGGAAATCGAGGGTTCCGGCTGGTGTAGCACGTCAACACATATTCTGTGACGTTCCTAGCCAGGGATTGCCCCTCGACCTCCAGCTGGTCCGCGATGACGTCGCCCACCTTGGAGAGCTTGCTGCCTGCGGCGCTCAACGCTTGCAACGCAAGGTCCGGCTCCGGCTCCGGATCATCCGGGTGCACGGGGCTGAAACCCATCGGCGTCAGCGCGTCGTCGGCCTTGCCCAGGAACTCCCAAATCTGCAGGGAGTCCGTCTTCCTCAAGTTCTTCATCTCTTCCAGGGATCTCCGGGCCGCCGTCAGCTCCGAATTCTCGCGGGCGAGGCGCTCAACTTCTTTGGCGTTTTGCTGGATCTTCGCAGCAACCCGCTTCTCAAGTCTTCCGAGCTCCTCCTCCCGGAGGTGGATCTTGTTCCGGCGGTCGACTAGGTCCTTCTCCCTAGCCTCCACTTTCTTCTCCCGGGCGACAAGGGCACACTCGTATTCGTAGAGTTCCTGCCCCCGCACCCAGGTCTTCTCCTCTTCCTCGAGGCAGCGCTCTTCCAATTTCTTAGTGCGCTCCTCGAGGCCCTTGTCTGCCAGAGCTGTTTTCTCGGCGAGCTCTTCTTCCCGTCGCAAGACGTCATCCCGTAGCTCTAGGAGTTTTTGCTCCTCGTCCTCGAGCCGTCTTTCCCTCCCTTCAAGTGCCTCTCGGCGCTTGATGAGTGCGGTGCTGATGGCCTCGAGCTGATCAAACCGAGCATTGGCCGCGTCGTTAGTAGCCTTAGCTTGGTCGTGGAACTCCCGGGATTGAGCATCGAGGGCGTGAGTCATGCTCTCCCTCTCGTCCAGCAGCTTATCCCAGAGCTCCAGGCAGATCTTCTCCCGCTTGATCCACTCCTTGTCATCCGCAAGCCTCGACTGCGCCAGCTTAGTCTCGAAGTGGAGCCGATTACGCCACCGCCTAAGGGTTTGGCGCTCCTCTTCAAGAGCCTTGCTGTCGTGGACGAAGGCCAGTTGGACCTGACGTAGATTGGAGAAGGTGTTGTCGATGGACATCGACAGCGAGATGGGCTCCGGACCTGCTGGGATCTCTTCCGCTGGTTCCAGCGGGTCTTCACATACAAAAATTGGGTCCCACTCTACGAGAGTGGAACCCCGAGCTTCCAAAGCGCTAGGGCCTTCCTCCGGGACGGCCTCAGTCGCCATCGAAGGAGGTCCAGCCACCAAGTCTTCATTCGCCCCCTCAGGCGGGGGGCCGGCGACTTCGTTCAGGCACTCTGGCTCTGCCACAGGTACCATCGACGTCGTCGCCTCCAGAGCAGGAGCCGCTACTGGCTCCGGCCAGGACACCTCTTCTGAGGGAGGCTCAAGCTCCCTCGCCTCTTTAACCGCCGGCTCTGTGACCAGCGCTCCAACAATCACCGGCTCTGCGGCCGGAGCTTCGGAAGTAACCGGCTCAACTGCCGGAACTACTTCGACTTCCGGCTCGCATGCCGGGGCTTCAGCCACCTCCGGCTCAATCGTCGGGGCTTCAGCACTTTCTGGCTCCGAAACCGGGACTGCTACTTCCTCCGACTCAACAGCCGGAGCTTCTACTACTGCAGCACCAGGACCCGGAGCTTCCACTTCCGGGACGGGTGCCGCTGGCGCATCTTCATTCCCGTGGTCCGGCGCTACCACGGGAACTTCTGGAGACGAGTCGAGGTCCATGACCACGACAACCGGCACCGGAGCTGTCGCAGCCTCCGCTTGGGGCGGCACCGGGACTGGAGCAGAAGCCCTCGCAGCCTCAGACACTGTGGCTGAGGGTGGAGCTTCACTCCCCTTCTTGGGAACGCTGCAGATGAAGAACGAAGAAATTGAGCAAACAGATGCTACAATTAAAAAGTTAATCGAGGTAAAAAAGAAAAATTACCTTGGGAGGCTCCCGCACCAGCTTGTGCGGAACCTCTTTCCTGGACGATCCGGGCTGGCCACGGTCGGCGTAGGAGCTCCGGGAGGACTCCCAGGACTTGCCACAGCCGCGGGCGTTTCCCGGGTCGGAGCTCTCCTTGATCGGGAGGAACTCCTGGACCTGGAGGCCCTCACCGCTCCAGATGCCGGAGTCGCGCGCCCAGAGCTAGCACCACAGGAGGGATCCACCACGAGGACAGTCGCACTCCGGGAGGATCCCACCGCCGGAACAGTAACGTTCCGGAAGGACCCCACCACGGGGACAGTCGCCACGGCGGCGGAGGATCTTCCTTCCTGAGGAGGGGGAACCGGGGGGGAAGTGGCAGGCCCGATGGACCTTCCGTCAGCATGTCGCAGCTTCCTCTTCCGGCTCTCCGGCTCCTCCGCCAGCTCCTTGCCCTTGCCGATGACCTCAGCTCTTGGCTGTGGGACAGGGGCGGAGCCGTCTTCGGACAACCCGGGGATCGCCAACCGGGTGGTTGATCTTCTCTCGACGACACCAAGGTCGTCAAGCGCGGGCATCGTCCGCCGGAGCTCCCTGCTGAACTCAACTTCCACGTTCAGAGGGAGGAAGGCCGGCGGCGGAGTCAAGTAATCTCCGTCAACGTCGATGCCATGCTGGAATTTCTTGAGGTGAAACTCCAAGGTCTTCCCCACCATGCTGGACTTCAACCCGGTCTCAACCCGGTCCTCATCCATCACGCTGTTGAGGGCCCAGGCGAGCTTCTCCCTCCTCTTCAGCGGCGCCCACCTGTTGGACAGGAAGTTGCAGAACACCGCCTGGGGAGTCAATCCTCCCTCCACACATTGGCGGATCCTGGTCAGGACAGGGTCGAAAGCTTCCGCCAGCACCGGAACTTTGCTCATGCTCCTCCACCCGGACGACCATCCAATCTTTCTTCCAGTCATCCCACTTCCCGGAAGGGAATGACCGGAGGTACTTGAATGGGCACTTCTTGCGCTTCACGAAGTAGTAGAAGCCAAGATACTCATTGCTTCGGCCGGTGGTGTGGACGGTGAAGAAGGTTCGGAAGAGCTCGATGCAGGGAGGGATGCCCACCCACATCTCGCAGAAGTGGACAAAGATGGACACAAGGAGAATGGAGTGAGGGCCAAGGTGGTACAGCTGCAGACCATAGAAGTCCAGCAGCATCAAGAAGAAAGAAGAAAACGGTGGGATCAGCCCCACCATGGCGTACGAGGAAAAGTACACCATCTCGCCAGCGTGCTCCTTTTCAAAGGGGAGCTCTCCGCCGGCGCGGACCGAGCGGTTGAAGAAGTCCGAAGACCACCCCATGAGGGCCCGGACCTTCTTCAGATCGCTGTCAGTCTTCAAGCGACTCTCACGTAGACCCAACTCCATCGCAGCACAGCTAGGCAAGAGAAGAGGAGCAAAGTACGAGTTGGGAGTTTGAGCGCAAGAACAGATGGGAAGCGTAAAGAACTCCCGACGGTGCGCTTTCCTTCTTAAGTAAGCCCTCGCAACGCTTGGATGGAAACTGCAGGGGAGTCAAGGATACTACTCAAGAATTCAACCCTGCCAATGACAAGAGGGCCCGGGACCACCCTGACGATCAAGTCGAGGCTCTTACCCAGGCGAACAGTTGTCATCACGAGGCGGGAAACCCAAAGGCGTCGACCTGACAAGGCGCGCGGAACCGATACGGTTTTCGTATCGGGAACCGGCGACCTTCAATTGCGAGAGATCCGCACGTCAAAGATCTTATCTGCCGCCTGAGGTGCGCCACGCGTCGGGATTTAACCGTAAAGCCCCGCCAACGGCACCTCCGAAGACCCTTGAAGACCCAGTTCAAGAGTCGCGAGTATGGACCCACCTCCGACGGAATGACTTCACCCCGGTGACTTTCCCCGGAGGTAGGTCCAGGGGGCCACTGTCGGTACCCTAAAAACCATACACCCCCTGAGGTTACAAAGATCTCAAGGGAAGGACGTCTACTCAAATTGAAGACCCTCGGAGGCCCACTTGTCAGACATAACCGGACCTGCTTCTCCAACATGGTTAACCCCTAGGTTGCCACGTGTACTGCCAGACCGGAGCTACTACCCACAAGGGTGAAGCTCCGGGCTAGGTACCGAAACGGCACCTCCGGACTTAACCCCTGACCGAGAGAAGCTCCGGACCTGACACGTGCCAGGCCACCCCGGAGCTTCCCGCTTCCCACAAGCAAGCTCCGGAACTGCCACGTGTCCAAACGTCGGAGCTGGCCGCCTCAAACCTCCGGAAGACATTGTAACGACTCTGGATCTTCAAAGGATAGCCGCGGACTTCAAGACCCGATTAATTGTCATTAATTCCATGTTAATGACACTTAATCGGACAATCTTAACACCTGTAACGGCACTGTCGGAGCCTGTTACAGGGTTATTAACAACAATTAATCGTGTATCAATACTAGTAACCGCCGGGGCCACATGTCGGGCCAGGCTAACTTGTAACGGTTTGTCCTTGTACTATAAAAGGACAGACCGACGATACACGGAGGAGGCTCTCGAACGCTCTCAGGCACACACGCATTGACGTGAGCTTTCATACATAAACTAATACAACACCACACACCCGTGGAGTAGGGTATTACGCTCAGGCGGCCCGAACCACTTAAACCACTGAGTCTCTCGTGTCCAATCGTGATTCACCTTCTTGAGTCTCCGCGCGCCCACACCGAACTACAAACTCCTTCAACACTTTAGTAGTGTCAGGAGATCTGCCGACTCCAACAGTCGACAAACAGTATCATCACAAGGCCAAATATGGGTGCGGCTTAGCCAATTAGTTAGGTGTATTGCCAGCATTATTTGGATCATTTGGGGGAGTGGGGAATGGGAGTCCATTGGGTTTGCAATAGTGGCGGGACTACCCTTTGTTCTGAACGGCAAAAGAGGGGGCCCTTGGATGGATGCTTAGTTGTGAGACATCATCTCCGGTGAAACCTTAGTGGGTCTAAACATGCTGGTAGTCCCTTCATAAAGGCTATTTTGTGATCTGTTGGCTGCACTCCGTCAGAACTGTGTAATGTGACCGACAGGTCACGAGCATAATGGAGGTTATTTCCCTTTGGCAGAGCTTCATGATGCTGATTCTCAGGCAGAATCAATGGAGCTATGCCAAACACTATTTTTTCGGTAGAAGTGATTCTTAAATGATTCTGAGATGTGATTCTCTGAAATGAACTAAGATGTTGGGAGCTGAAAAAAGTAGCTTCTCCTGATTCAGTGAAGTGATCCTCGATCCTGATTCTAAGATTTCATTCTAGAAAATCATTGAGAATCACTTTCAGCCACAGAATCACTCCATCATAGAATCAGAAGTGAATTCGGAGAATCAGAAGCTGGGTGCTGTACCAAAGGGGTCACAGAAAGGGGACAAGATCACGAACTTGTGGGTAAAGTGGTACAACCTACAGAGTGTTAAAAAATATCATGATAGCCGTGCTCACGGTTACGAGCACCTGGACAACTTCCATGATTAGAATTGGTCTTGGATTTTCAGGATGGTTCAGTATGGGAATGGTTATGTCATATGAGTTGGTCAGTTAAGAGAAGAGATGAAATCGACATACGGTGATGATATTAGTTGTTGACCAGTTATAATTGAATTGTGATGGTGAATGAGAATGTTGGATATTGATTATGATAATACTTAGGATATGATGGAAATTAAACTCACAAAGACATTTTAGGCAGCTTTTACAAGTTTATGAAATGTACTTTTCTGCAATTAGTCATTTATTATCATCCTTGTATAAGTTACATGTCATACTTCCTACACTTGCTGAGTACGACATGTCCTCACCCTTGTTATTCCCACACGAAAACAGTTACAGGAAACGCTTGGGAGTACCACGAGGATCATGTGGAGTACTAGGTTGCATGCTATCGTCAATTTCCTGTGGAGTTGAATCATGCTATTTAGTGTATTTCCGCTGCAATAACTAGAGACTTGTAATTTGTGAACCATTGGATTATTGTAATAAGGTACTTATTTACTTATTGAGATGTGGTTATTATCCGAATATCGTTTGTGATGCACTCGTGTATGTGTGTTAAACATCCTGGACACACATATGCATCACACTTGATTCATTCTCGGAATCGGGTCTCAAAAATTGGTATCAGAGCCATGTTGACCACAGGACGCAACCCTAGGTAGCATGGACACTCTAGAGCACATAGGAACACTCTGTAATAGCTATAGTTAGTGTGGTGTGCTGAATTCTATGTGATGGTCGCTTGTGTGCCTGTGTGCTTAGTAGAGGGTTGTGTGACGTTTGGGCAATTGTCCACATCCTCATATAGTTTTTTAAGAGAGTTACATAGTTTCATGTCCCTTGATGCATATAGTTGGGGCTTTGTTCTATCTCTCGTTCTATCTCATTCAACCTCTACTTCAATGGAAGATGGACATAACTAGAAGATTCACTATTTCAGACGAAGCTACATGTCTGAAGCTACATGGAAGATGAGGACGAATATAGTATGTCCAAAAGTAAGTCATAAAATAAGGGGGGTAGATTTCCTTGCAAACCCAAAACAATATGATATTCAAAAGGATTGGATATAATACTTGGAATGGATTGGCTTCAAAAGCATCATGGAGTGATCCTGTGTGCCACACGGACAATGCAGTTGACAAATGACGAGGGAGTCAATATAGAATTCAAGGCAGATCAGCCAAGAACTAAAAAGGCAATGCTAAACCATGTAAAAGTGTGACATTGGAGGAAACTCTGGATTTCCGTGTTAAAATTGAGGCATTACAATACACATCGAAGGACGTGTTTAAGTGGAACCCACCGCAGAAGGTGAAAGATATTTGAGCTTCCTTGGAATGGCTGGGTATTACCGCCGATTCATCAAGGATTTCTCCAAATAGTGAAGCCCGTGACTGAATTACTAATGAAAGGGAAGGCACTCCAATGGATTCAAGCTTGTCGACATGGCTTTGAGGAGTTAAAGAAGAGGTTGACAATCGCGCCAGTGCTAGTATTGCTAGATGTGAGCAAGAGTTTTGATATATATTGTGACACCTCATGATAGGGACTTGGGTGTGTGCTCATGCAAGAAGGCCAAGTGGTAGCTTATGCATCAAGACAATTGAAGAAATATGAGTTGAACTATCTTACGCATGACCTCAAACTTGAAGTCATAGTGCATGCTTTGAAGATTTGGAGGCACTACATCCTTGGTCATAGATGTGAGATTTACACGGATCATAAGAGTCTTAAGTGCGTATTCATGCAAACGAATCTGAATATGAGACAACGAAGATGGTTGGACATCATTAAGGATTATGATGCGAGAATCAACTATCACCCAATGTAGTGGCAAATGCTTTGAGTCGAAAAGGACTAAGCCACCAACTCACGGTTCGGGAGTTGCCAACCGAGCTATGTAGGGAGTTCGAACGATTGCACCTCGGATTTGTGAATGAAATGGGAACAATGGAAATAAACCCAACACTGGAACATGAAATACGAGAAGTTCAGACATAGGATGAGGATATCCAATAGATTGAGGAATGGATCCAAGAGGGGAGAGAATAGAGGTTTGATGGACACTGACACGCTAGGGCTTGGGAAACGAATTGTTGTGCCTAATGTGAAGCATCTATTGGAGACAATATTGAAGGAGGCACATGACTTACCTTATTCAATTCATTTGGGTTGTACAAAAATGTGCAATGACCTGAAGACGTGCTACTGGTGGAATGGAATGACGAAGGACATAGACCAATATGTTGTCCTATGTGACACATGTCAACGAGTGGAGGCTGAGCATCAGCGACCTGCTGGATTATTGCACCCACTGAAAATACCTGAGTGGAAGTGGCAAGAAATTTGTATGGACTTCATTGTTGGATTACCACGTACCCTGTCCGGTTATGACTCTATATGGGTTATTATGGATCGGTTAACAAAATTTGCTCACTTTATTCCTATCAAGACCAGGTACACTGGGGCAGCCGTGTTGTATATGGAGAATATTGTATGTCGACATGGATTTCCGAAAAGGATAGTCTCTGACCCAGGTTCTCAATTCACCTCTAGGTTCTAGGAGAAACTACACAAAGCTATGGGCACCAGGTTGAATTTCAGCTCTGCATATCACCCACAGACTGATGGGCAAACCAAGAGGACGAATCAGATATTGGAGGATATGTCGAGAGCTTGCGCCTTGAAACGCGGACGTAGCTGGGACAAGAGCCACTGCAAGGATTCCGGTTTATCGCAACGAAACAATTCGTCGCAATAGGTTGTTTTTCATTGCAACAGGTCGTTGTTGCAACGAAAAAGAGCGTGGCAATAGTTTTTATGAATCGTCGCAATAATTCCCGCGAAGATAGGTTATTTGCGATGCCATGGCATCCGTGGCGAATAGTATGGTATTGCAACGATTTTACATTTGTGGCAAATAGGACGCTGTTGCAATGTTTTCATGTATTGCGATGATTTAACGTATCGCAATGAATTGTATGGTATTGCAACAATTTCCTATTCGTGGCAAATAGTATGTTGTTACAATGATTTAGCGTATTGCGACGATTTAACGTATTGCAACAAACAACATGGTATTGTAACGATTTCACATTCGTGGTAACTGTATGTGGTTGCAACGATTTCACAGGCGTGGCAATAGTATGATATTATAACGATTTCACATTCGTGGCAAATAGTATGTTATTGCAATGATTTTAGCGTATTGCGACGATTTAATGTATTGCAACGAATAGCATTGTACTACAATGATTTCGCAGGCGTGGCAATAGTACGGTATTGTAACTATTTCACATTCGTGGCAAATAATATGTTATTGCAACAGTTTACCGTATTGCGATGATTTAACGTATTGCAACGAATAGCATTGTATTGCAACAATTTCGCTTTCGTGGTAATAGTAAGTGATTGCAACGATTTTCACATTCGTGGCAAATACTACAGTATTGCAACGATTTTCACAGCCGTGGCAAATAGTAACATATTGCAACGAGTTATGGTGTAGTGACGATTTACCATATTACAACGAGTATCACGGTATTGCAACGATTTCACATTTGTGACAAATAGTATGGTACTACAACGATGTCATAGCCATGACAAATAGTATGATACTGCGACGGTTTAATGTCTGTGGCAAATAGTAGGTTAGTGCAACGAGTCAAAAAACGTGGCGAATAGTACAGTATTGCAACGATTTCAGATCCGTTGATACTAGTCTGGTACTGCAACGATTTCGTATTCGTGGCGAATAGTTGGGTATTGCAACGAGTCCACAAACGTGGTGAAGCGTACCATATTGCGACGATTTTAGATCCGTTGGAACTAGTATGGTACTGCCATGATTTTGCATCCGTGGTGAATAGTTTGGTATTGCAACGATTTCTTATCTGTGGCAATAGTGTTTTAATGCAACATTTTTTTGATTCGTTGCCAAATGTTTATACTGCAACATTTTTTTGATTCATTGCCAAATGTTCATACTACAACGTTTTGTATTTCTATTGCCACGTTTTATCATCCGTATTCGCAATAGCTTCCTATTGCAACAATTTATCATTCGTGACAAGAAATTCGTAATGCCACATTTTATAATTAGCGGCAGTAGAACCCGAATGCCCTAGGTTTGAAAATTAGTGGCAACAGAATCATGAGTTTAACAATAAACATCCATCTATTGATATTACAACATGCACAACAACACTCAAGGATTACTTAAGCGACGTGTTTGCATGCTAAGAGTTTTCCTAAGCTGACCGGGACTAATTGTTGGAGCAGGTGGCTTTTGACGGTTCCTTATTTGTTGGACCATCTGTGGAGTGGTCGCCATCATCATTTTGTGCATTTCAGTCACTGAGGCGTGCATGTCCTGCATTTCCTTAGCTTTCTGTTCACGATCAGCTGCTATCTGACCTTGTAAGTTTTGGACTTGAACGATTAACTCTTCGTTCTTCTGGTTTATGCAGTCCATCTGGGTGTTTAAGCTATCATTTCTTCCTTCCAAGTCCTGCACTATTTCATTGAGGCCTCCATTTCTAATTTCTAAGTTTCGAACTTGGTCGTTGAGGTGTTCATACATCTGGATACGCATACTTTCACGTTCGAGACCAGTTGGGTTAGCCATATAACCACACCCCCGAACCTGTGATCATGCACAACCGATTGAGGATCTATAACAACGCTAGAAGATGTGGTTTCTCTCCTCATTTTGTATTGGGCCTCCCTGCTCAGCTTCCATGTCGTCCACTTGGGCACGTGCCTGGATCTATATACGAAAAGAAAATTCACAGGTAACTTGCAAATATTTGTTTAATAGGGGATTGTTTGAAGTGTTACTCACATGTACAGCTTCTGCCATCTTGTTTGTCCAGTTACCGTTCTCCAACAACTAGCTTGCCTGCCAAAGTTGTATGTAATCGGGTTCTTCTCCGGTCTCTGGGTCTCGCTACATAAAATACAAGTAACCTTCTACATGCCGGTATACATATTGTTTGCAGCGCAAAGTAAAAGTGTGATTTATTTTTCATACCTTCTCGTAACTATGTTGGGCGTCGGATTTGGAGCCAAGCAAGTGACACACCTTTTGTTTGCTTCGATTTTGAGAATTGGTCCTGCTTATTGACTGCAATAATTTTAGGAATTAATTCCACGAATGAATGTAAATGAAATATTTTTTGTATGATGCGAAGCTATTAAAAAGTTAGCTGACCTTGAATCGCTCAGACCCAAAATATTCTATTAGGTGCAACCACTCGGGCGCCGTTACGTCAGCAGGCTGGTTTCGTATACGTTCTTCATCGGTAGAATAACTCTTATAGGTGGCATGCAAAGTCGAGCTCCAAGCCTTGTAGCGGTCACCAGCAATTCTCAAAATTTTTCTTGCGCTCTCCGGTGTGTCCTCCATGTCCTAGGAATCCTATACATTGTATAACAAGTTGTTGTATACGTACGTACAGGATGGAGATTGCAAGAAAAAAACATGTGTGGGGGTGTGACAACACTAATCAGAATGTCTCGTACTATATCTCTCTTGTTACTATGGCCAACCTCTGCCCACTTTGTTGCACCGCTGAGGGATGCATTTCTTTTTGTAAACATAACCACATCATCGACAAAGTGCCACTGATTAATACCAACCGCAGCTCCCAACCTAGCAGAAAACTGAATTGGTAGCTTCACAAGCTGTGTTCTACTAACTTGGGATGCATAGCGTATTCTGGCAACGTTATGTCCTTTAGCCACACTTCTTCCTAGCTTCTTTCTTTCTGTTACATTGATTCCAACAGTAAATGATTAAAGAAAATTACCACCTAAACAAGTATAGTTTCATGTACAAATAGTGTGAAAAGAAGAAAAGTCTGATGTTCATACCATCTTCAGGACGAGTGCGGCAAATACGAGCATGGGACGACCGCATCGTGCCAGCACCATTTTGTTCTGTAGTACTCCCTCCTGGTTTACATTAATTGTCGTATCTGACAAACAAATGAATTAAAAATGAACTACTACGGTAGTCAGGACTGTCCTAACGACAACTATTTTGATGGGGGGTTACATTATTGACTTCTTTATTGTTTTTCATACCCTAAAATGAGCCATCAGGTACACATGTCAGTGGCGGTATGCACTCGTAGTACTGCAGAGGATTTTCAGTCCATGAGCCAAGCAGGCAAGACTGCGAGGGGGCATCCAGCTGGCAACGCTAGACTAGACAAAGATAGGGTTCGCCGGTTCGGTCTAACTGACATCAGCCGGAGCGCGTCTCGAAGAGAATTATTAGTTGCAGGGCAAGTAATGAACGCGAGCGGTAGCAGGTGGCGAATACAAGACAGATAAGGCAGACAGCTTGCAGGATTGAAATCCTCCACAGTACTGCACCTGCATTAGCTGCCACTAACAAGTGGGCCCATGAGACATCGAGTCTACTTGTCAGTGGCGGCTACTGCAGGTGCTGTACTGCATAGTGCCAGCTTGCGACACTCAACAAAGCGAGGGTTCGGTCTCTCCGAAACTCTCGAGGAGGATTGGTGGCAGGGCGAGTAATGGCTAGGGATTTGCGAGCGGCGGGGTAATCATGGCACGTGAAGGATGGGACGTGGTGATGGGAGAGGGAGACGCGTCAGGGAGGACACTGAAGTGACCAGCAGCAGGGCGTGGGCGCTGGTGCCGGCCAGAGTGGCCAGCGGCAAGAGAGCACAGCGTGGAGGCATAAAAAAATCACGCCATCACACAGGCTGATGAACTCTTAACTATAAAGACTGAGTACTAATAAGAAAGTAGAATCGCAAGGCATGCTAAAACAATTAGTAGAGCCTAGGAAAGAATGCAAATGACCATGATACACCCATCATCAATACATCTAAAGGACAGAACCTAGTCTCTCAAAATGCTCCAAATTCAATGCCAAAGGAGTAGAGTAAAAAACTAACACGCTCTGCCAAAACAAATGGCACGGTAGAGAGGCAGGTAGTAATGTGATTAGATATGGATAGTTGGAAGCTACTACCGAGGATAGAGTTGGAGTGGGACATTTTTTAAGCTCCAAAAGTGAAATTACGCTGGGGCGGAAGGATTATTTCTGGTTTGTATATCTATACCTGCTGCTGGTTCATGCATCATAGTAGTATCAGGGAGTGAAGAACCTCGGGGTTTCTGAACATCATATGCTGCAATATTCTCTGCGTACCATGCAAACGATTTAATGTTGTCTAAATTTGTTTAATTTTGATAGTAAACACATTTATAGTTATACCAGGTGCTTGTTGGCCACCATCAATGCTTGTAGATGACATCATGGTTTGATGTCTTGTTCCTAATGTAAAGAGCACTGTAAGTAGTCATTCCATATAACACTGATAACATCATATTACAAGACTGACATAGATTTTGGATCGGACGGTGTCTTTTCTATAAACAGCAGTGTTTTTTACTAACGGAGGAATTAGAAAAGAACGAATAGAAAAAAAAACGTACGATCCGAGAAAGCCACATGAAAGAAAAAAGTGAAAACCATGGGAACTATAAATCTTAGGAATATAAATTTGTAAAACAAGAATGAGAGTATAACATTTGGAGTGGTAGATCAGATAACCCGTGCGTCATTTACTTCTAAATCCAAAAATTACATACTACTACCTTTGTTTTTTAGTATTTGTCGTTCCCGACCAAGAATTGAAATAGAAATACCGTAATAAGCTATCGCAGCAACATTTATTTAGGGACAGATGTAGTGTGTATATATATGAAACAGAAACAGAAGACCACATTTCTTATTTGTTAATTTATTTAATCTTCGTATATCAGGATGGATTGTGTATAACTTAACTAGACCAAAACTGCATGGATCGTGTAGAACCAAACCAATATAGCTCTATAAAAAGATGGCATGGATCGTCTAGTTTACATAGCACAAAACTGGAGTCCGGGATGGGATGTCACAAGGAGGTGTTGGCGATGAAGAGGTTCGGTAGAGCCCGTCAAACTTGGTCGTCGGCGTTGTACCCAAGAGTGAAAACCAGCAAGAGCTTTGATGTGTCACTACGCGTTCCATGGGCGAAAAATCGTAAAACGTTGGAAATGAAAACACGGGATTTTCTTAGGAATACAAGTATGGAACACAAGACAGAGAGACAACACATTTGGAGTACTACGAGATCACCAGAAGGGCAGGGCAGCGCTGTGTGGGGAACGGAGGCCAGTGTTTCCATTTATACTCATTGTGGCTGAAATAGGGTTACAATAATAGGCGGGACTGAAATTGGAGGCGCAGGTAGTGAAAATTGAATTGTCAAAATGTCAAATGTGGTGCACCAAGTAGAACGATAAAATTTTTGCAGGAGTGGAGAATTTGATGCAAGCCGTGCCCTTGTGCACGCATCCAATCGTGATTAATTACATCTTGTGTCGCGTCGATTCCTGCACATGGCTGGTGCTTGTAGCTAGAGGGGTAGACTTTGTCTTAGGACAACTTGCTCGCTTCTTAATTCACCTTTGTTGCCATGCATGGAGATCAAAATCGAAAAGCAGTCATCTGCTACCTAGTGGGACATTCCAAAAAAATACAAAAAAATATGAATCACCAAATGTATATGTGCTAATGCAAACGATATGCAGATACAGCCAAGTCCACGAAAGGATGATGGTAAACAATCAGCATTTTGTAACATTAATCATAATGAAATGATAACATGTAGTATATACTACTACATACTAAAAATACATTTTCCCATGCGCTGACTACAAATGAAAAAATTGAGTGATAGAACACAGAAGAGGAGAAACGCAGCCTCAACCACGATCTCAATCGAGTTTCAACCAAGAGTCGTTGATTGTCGCAACACAACGAATTCTTGGCTAGGCATTGAACAACAGTTATCTCGCCCCTTTTTCAGAAAGGAGTTGTTTTTCGATACTGCATAGGATGCATTGTTCATGAACAGAAAAGACATTTATCATTAAATTAGAAACAACACATATATTACAAACAAGATCTACGAAAGCACATAGAAGACAAGAAAAGAAAAACTACAAATACTACTATACTCGGAGTCGGAGGAGATCTCCTCCACCTCCTCCTCCTCCACCTCTGCCACCGCCGCCTCCTCCACTGCCGCCTCCTCCGGCAATTGAGCCAAAGCTTCCAGGCGACGGTCCGCAGAAGATGCTGGCAGCCCTCCACCCCAGCCACCTCCCCGATCATCTCGTAGAGGACGTTGAGACGATCAGCCACAAACCCTAACCCAAAGCAGTAGTGCCCGATTGTGTCCATGCTGGTGCTGACGGGAAGTTTCCCAAGACCAAGACGCTCACATGAGCGAGATGTATCGGAAAATACATCCTGCGCCAATATGTCAAGCTTTTTTGCTCGCCCGGCGGTGGCAGAAAGGTGCTCAGTGGCCTCCTTCAGGTGCCGATCGAGTTCATCGAAGCGGTGTTCGACGAGGCAGACAGTCTCCTGAACCCAAACGGGATGAGGAGGTGCGGGCGCCGCGGGCGGAGAAGGGGACGGAGGAGGTGCGGGCGCCACCTCTAGTTCCACCAGCATTGGCTGCGACGGAATCAGAGAAGAAGGAGGTTCGGAGGACGTCGACGGCCTGGAGCGCTTCGGTGCGGGGCTACCCATTTGTGTGGCGACATAGCTGCAGAGAAAGAGCGAGAGGTGGTCCATGATGGTGCGGCGGTGAAGGAAGATAAGTTTGGAGGTACGATCGATGGAGATGGAGTGGTGCGGCGGAGACGCAAGAGAGCGGGTGTGCCTTTATAGCGGGTCCTTGTCCGCAAGTGGAGATGATCGGACGCTTCGAAAACTGCGCTTTCGAAATAATCCAAACTGCGTTGGCTTCCATCTCAGCTTCACACGCAATTTTTCAATTTGACATACATAGGGTCCAGGGTATGTAGTGGCCCACCTGGCATACTTTGAAGGTCCGTCCGATGGTGTTTCAGTTTTTTAGTTCTAGTTTTTAATTTTGTCACACAAAGGGCCCACCGGCCCAAGGTATATGCAATGTTCCAGTTTTTTTCAGTTTATCATGCAAAAGACCTCGATCATGTTTCATGACGTTACGTGTTTTCTCTTATTTTTTGAATGATCGTGTACAAGACGATGAACACACCACACATTCATACATTCATTAACACAGACACACACACAAACACACACACACACACAAATATATATATATATATATATATATATATATATATATATATATATATATATCACAAACCCTCTTTCATGTTTTCTTAGTTTCACATGCAAAAGACCTCGATTATGTTTCATGATGTTACGTGTTTTCTCTTATTTTTTGAAAGATCGTGTACAAGACGATGAACACACAACACATTTATACATTCATTAACACATACACACACACACACACACACACACACACACACACATATATATATATATATATATATATATATATATATATATATATATATATATATATATATATATATATATATATCACAAACCCTCGTTCATGTTTTCTCAGTTTCACATGCAAAAGACCTCGATCATGCATGTTTGATGATGTTAGGTGTTTTCTAATTTTGTTGAAAGATCGTCATAGTTGAGACTCGTTGATCATGTTTGGGGTGTAGCAAGCATGCATGGACATGTAACATATGCACTTGAAAACCTCGCGACTATTTTTTTTGATGACAACATTATCACATATTTTCTCTGTTTTTTGTTGAAACATCGTCATATATTGTTTGAGGCTCGTTGATCATGTTTGGTGTGTGACAACTAACATGTTATATATATACAATTTTCTCTTTTTTGTTGAAAGATCGTAACACACACACACACACACATACACACACACACACACACACACACACACACACACACACACACACAGATATATATATATATATATATATATATATATATCACTACAAGGATTCCACCCTGTTGCAACGATTGTACTGCAACGAATACTAAATCGTTGCAGTAAGCTTGGTCTTTTGCCACAATTCACTAGTTTGTGGCATTAGCATCTATCGCCACATTACACGATCGTTGAACTAGGATCTGTTGCCACGATTCACTAGTTCGTGGCCTTAGGATCTATTGCCACGAATCTATTGCCACGTTTCACTAGTTCGTGGGATTAGCATCTATCACCATGGAACCCGATCGTGGCATTTGGATCTGTTGCTATGATTCAATAGTTCATGGCATTAGCATCTATCACCACAGAACCCGATCGTTGCATTAGGATCTCTTGCTACGATTCAATAGCTCGTGGCGTTAGCATCAATCGCCATGGAACCAGATCATTGCATTAGAATCTATTGCCACAATTTACTAGTTCGTGGCATTAGCATCTATCACCACAGAACGCGATCATTGCATTAGGATCTGTTGCCACGATTCAATAGTTTGTGGCGTTAGCATCTATCGCCGCGGAACACAATCGTTGCATTAGAATCTATTGCCACGATTCACTAGTTCGTGGCTTTAGCATCTATCGCCATGGAACGCGATCATTGCATTATGACCTGTTACCACGATTCAATAGTTCATGGCGTTAGCATCTATCACCGCGGAACACAACTGTTTGCATTAGGAAATTTTGCCACGATTCCCTAGTTCATGGCGTTAGGATCTATCGCCACAAAACACAAACGTTGCATTAGGAACTTATGCCACGATTTACAATTTCGTGGCGATAGTATCTATCGTCACGAAACATAATCGTTGTATTAGGATCTGTTGCAACAAAATACCAGTTGGTGGTGTTAAGATCTATCGCCACGGAACACAAACTACATTACATATAGTGTTCACGTACAGCTAGCTCACACAGTACCTATATGAAAAATTCATCATCTTCGCTGTCCTCCCTCAATATTGGAGGTACAATACCATCATTGATATATGTATCATCATCGTCGTGGTCGTCGTCGTCGTCATCTTCATTTGAAAGAGCGGAAGCATCACCGGTTGCTCCGTCAATGTCATTCCTATCCCATGTGGTCATATCCTAATTTATATCAGTAAGTCGTCGATCATCAAATAATGGCTCAGCCTCCATCGTCTCAATGACATTATTTTCACTGTCTGCAGGGGGCATTGCAAAAAGGTTTCTTGGCATCATTTTAACAACTGTAGCCCATTAAGGTTGCTTCACACTTCTAACGTAAAAAACTTGTCCTGCTTGGGTGGCTGGAATGTAAGGCTCATACTTAAATTTAGATATAGTAGTGTCCACATCTATCATTCCGTATCGATCCATTTTGTAACCTCTGCTTTGCTCTGACCGGAACGAGGCCGATCAAACCATTCACATTCAAATCACAGAACATCTTGATTTTTTTTTGAAATCAACAGAAATCATTTTCTTGATTACTCCATACCACTCATGATCACCATCCCGAAAAACAACACCACTATTTTGCATCTGTAAATCTTTTTCCACCTATGCTGTTCGAAAGAAGAAGCCATTTATGAATGATCGACTAAAAAAACATGCCGGATGATCAGGTCCTCTAGATAATGCATACAAATAATCAGTTACTTTGCCTTCTTTGTGTAATGTCGTAATCTGTACACATTAATTAGTAGAAAATGGGTCATCCATAAACCAACTTCAGAACAAATATTTCTTCAATATTTCATCAAAGTAAAACTTACATGTAGTTACTCGTTTTTGAAACCAATAAACAAACTCATCTCTATGGCGTTTTTCAACATCAGGAGAATGAATCTTTTTCAGCTCTTCAAAATGCTCACTGAAAAGGGTACAAAATTAAATTAGCCATCTACAATAAGCATGATCCATTAATATAGTATAGTACATCTGTGTGTTATACGTACTTGATCCATGGAGCGGCCTCTTCAACATTAGAAATAATATAATGCCTGATGTTATGTAGTTCCACCATAGTAAGTTCGCCGCATTTAAACCCTTTTTTAGAATTATCAACTTTTGTAAATATATTAGACTCGAGAGAAGGTTCATTCCTAGCTACAGCTTCATGACGTTCTGGCCTATTAAGCTTGGTGCTGATGTTATCCAAAAACTGGCTACAAAAAGACATACACTCTTCCATAATATATACCTCAGCTATAGAACCCTCCGAGTGAGCTCTGTTACGTACATACCTCTTCAATGTACCAAGGTACCTATCAGTTGGATACATCCATCTGTAATAAACAGGTCCACCCAAGCGAGCTTCTTTGCCAAGATTGAGTGGAAGATGTACCATGATATCAAAGAAAGCGGGAGGAAGAAACATCTCAAGCATACAAATTGTTTCAGGAAATTGTTCAATCATCTTATCCAAATCTGGTTCCGCAAATTCTTTAGAACAAATTCCAAAAAAGAATCTGGTAAACTCAATTAAAGGTTCAACAACCTTTTCAGCCAATATGTCACGTATTGCCATAGGAAGAAGCTTCTGAAATATAATATGGCAGTCATGAGTTTTTAGACCTGATACCTTACGTGCTGTTATGTCCACACTTCTCTTGATGTTAGAGGCATAACCATCGGGCATCTTCACATCTGCCAAAAACTTGCAAAAGGTGGTGTTCTGATCTTTTTGCAAAGTATATGATGCTAATGGACAATCATACTTCCCTTTCATACGCACCGGATGTTGCTTTGGCCGTATACCCATTTCCTGCATATCAAAACGAGCTTCTAGACTATCTTTTGTTTTACCATCCATATTAAGCAATGTACCCAATATGCTATCACAAATGTTTTTCTCAATGTGCATGACATCCAAGTTATACCTTATTAGCAATGTCTTCCAATACGGGAGCCGAAAAATATACTTTTCATCTTCCAACTATGCCACCTATCTTCCTCAGTGCGCTTTCTCTTATTATTCGTCTTTCCAAAACTCACTTGATCAAAAGTCTCGTATTGTTGGAGTACTTCGTGACACGAGAGTGATGTTGGAGCCTCTCTATTCTCTATTTTCTTGTTGAAAGAACCTTTGTCCCGTCGCCACCGGTGATCCTGAGGTACGAAAGGACGATGACCCATGTAGCAATACTTTCATCCATGTTTCAACCACAAGGCGTCAGTGTTTACATGGCAGTATGGACATGCTAGCCTACCTTTGTGCTCCATCCACATAGCATTGAATATGATGGAAAATCATTTATTGTCAACAATATAGAAGCTCGCATGAGAAATGTCTCTTTCTTTGAACTGTCGTATGTTTTAACAACATCAGACCATAATTTCAGTAGCTCATCAATCAAAGGCTGCAGATACACATCAATGTTGTTTCCAGGCGACTTTGGCCCAGGAACTATAATTGACATCAACCAATAAGGCTGCTTCATACACAACCAAGGTGGTAGATTATAAGGGATTAGAATCACAGGCCATGTACTGTATGAAACATTCATTACTCCAAAAGGATTGAAACCATCAGATGCTAGCCCAAGTCTTATGTTGCGAGGATCAGATGAGAAATTTGGGTGAATGCTATCAAAATGCTTCCATGCTTTCGAATTTGCAGGATGGCGTAATATTCCATCATCAATATGTTCTTCTTTGTGCCAGCGCATGTTTGATGCCAGTTATTCTGCCATATAAAACCTTTGAAGACGGGGAATAAGAGGGAAGTATCGTAGAATCTTACGTGCTACAAGCTTCTTGGCTTTTCCACAAGGTAAAGCCTCTCTTGCATCCCCACTAGTACTATTTTTCTATCTTAATTCACCACATTTTGGGCATTGATCCAACAGAGAATAGTCCTTCTGGAATAACAAACAGTCATTGACACATGCATCAATCTTTTCGTAGCTCAGCCCGAGGTCACGGACAACCTTCTGAACTTTATCAAGTGTATTAGGAATGCAATGGCCCTCTGGAAGCACATATGAGAATAGTTCAAGGATGAACTCACATGCTTTTTTTCTCAAACCTGTTAAACACTTTATCTGGTACAACCTGACAATGAAGCATAATTGGGTCACCTTCTCACAACCTGGATACAACTCCTTTTTGGCATCATTTAATAAGTCATAGAATGCCTTTGCACACCCAGTTGGCTCCTGCTGGTTTATAGCATTTTTTGGATCATCAACACCTGCTGAAGTACCACCATGATCACCAGTGCCTCTAAGAAGGCTGGACAACATATTTTCCATAGCATCATCATCAGAAATTATCTCCTCATTACTTGCTGATTGCTCAACAATTTTTTCTCAACTCGTTTTTCTCCATGGTGTACCCAACAAGTATAATCAAATGACATCCCATTACGAAGCAAGTGAAGATGAACTTCCTTGCGTCTCCCGTGGCAAATATTACGACATTTCGTGCAAGGACAAGGCTTAGTTTCTTCTTCATGAGTGCCCTGGAATGCTAAATTTAAAAATGACTTCATTCCATCCTGCCACTCCTTCATACACCTGTCTTTTCCCATCCATGTCTTATCTTCTGACATCGCTTCCTACTATTCAATCAGTGTATCCGTAAGAGGATTGAACTACAATAACATTATGTGAGCAATTGTACCTAGCGCTTTTGCTCCTCCACGTGCGGCGGTTGGCGGATGCTCCTCCACGCCGATGGACGACAGATGCTCTTCCAAGAGCGTGGCGGCCGGCGGATGCTCCTCCAAGAGCGTGGCATCCGGCGGATGCTACTCCAAGAGCATGGAGGCCAGTGGATGCTACTCCAGGTACGTTCCGTGCAATCGGGAGAGGGGGCCGTTGTGGATCGATGGGTCCGGCGGGGAGGCAGCCAGGACAAAGCGTATGTGAAGCTATCAGAGTAGGCCCAACACTACGCTGGGCCGCTTGTTATTCGTGGGCTGAAACGGCGCTGAGTCACTTTGTATTCTTGGGCCGAAACTGCACTAGAACACTCGGTGTTCGTCCCCATGTACGCGTGAGCCCATGTACCGAAACTTGGCGTCACTAAAGGAGGTGTTTTTCGATAAAAGGAGAAATTTTTAATTTGACACGCGAAGGTCCCATCGTATGCAAGGAAAAATTATGCTTTAAAAGGATACGATTCCTTGGTGTTATCCCTGTCATGTCTGGCCATCATACGACCTCGTTCGTTCATGTGCACACATGTCACAGTCATGCAACTGCTTCATCCGTCCGTTCATGTGGACACATCTCACAAATGTGGAACTGCTTCATCCGTCCGAACCCGACATTTATTTTTCAATTATTTATATTTGCTACTCGAAAAGTACTCGATACCCGATCTTTCGGTCTTTTTGGTTCCAGTCTCGGTTTTATCGGTTTCGGTTTTTCGATCTCGGTTTATTTGCCCACCCCTAATTTACGTTGTAGTAGCATATGGGATATACATATTTCTCTTCCATGTTTTTTTTTGCAAAACTATTTAGTGATATATCCTATGTGCTTATTACATATGCAAAACTAATTTAAAGTATAAAACGTTTTCAAAGGGAAGTCTTAGGTTTCGTCAAATATATCTTTTAGATTTACGCAGTTTTGATCTGTTTTAACAATACAAGAATTGTACTTTTAGATTCACCTTGAAAATAGTTTCATAATAAGCAATCTAGTACTACATGTTATTGAAGTTAATAAATTCCATATAAATCATTGGTCAAAGGTAATTAGTTTGACCAAAACAGAAATATAGTTGAGTTGGAGCGGAAGAAGTATTATACATTGCTGTTTGCCGCGGAAGGTTTGGTCCTTCGTTTAAGCCGTAGCCATTTGTACAGGCGGCTGATGCGACCGGGCGCACCGAGCTTACGTGCGCGCCAATCACCGAGGCGCCTTAAATGCGCGCAGCGCATGCACATCTTTGAATTCAATTGGAACCACTCCACGTCCAATCACCACTATTGCACGCGTCCATTCATGTGGACACATGTCACAAATGTGGAACGGTATGCACAACCATGGATATGCATACCGTATCCTTAAATTTTTTTTCCTCGTTTTGGTAGGAGTTGTTCCACTTCAATCTAAGTGGATTGGAGAGTGTCCGGCCATCATACGACCTAGCATAATGAAGATTTTAGAATCTGATATAGTCCTCTTTCTAATTCTTATCGTTATGACCACAAGTTACATTGTCTCAACCAAACACCGCGTAGAACAACAATGACTCAGCGGAATCGAGAACTGGCCAATTAAAATGGATGTTAGCAGTCTCACGGTTCATAGATCGAAATGCGCGCCATCCTATTTCTTCTTCCTTTTTTCTATCCATAGCCGTGAGACTGTTGAGTTCCATCTTCACCGGCAAATATGTATGGTCCGAGTGTGCCGATGTGTACCTTAACCCCCCTCGTGTGCCCCCGGTGGTTGTTGGAAGGCCCCTGCAGGTATGTTCTGATTCCTATCCTTGACGCATGCGGTCCCTTTATTAATGCTTAGTTTAACTACCATACCTTCACAACAAATAATATGATGACACGCCAGCGAGAGTGTCATCAAAAAACTAGAGATGGATGCGTGAGCAGGCCGCAGTCATCGGGACATAGTCAGTTTTTCATCAAAAAAACTTGAATGCCACTCAACCTTTTTTGGTTTGCCTGGTGGTGAACCATCTGCGTCATCAGAAACCTAGAGATGGAGTAAGAGGTCTGGAATCAGAGCATACATGTAAGGCTCTTCCTGACAACCACTGGGGACGAACGACGTACGGGGGGTTAAGTTACACCGACACACACGTACCGTACATGTACCCGGCCAGCCGTGTAGTTTCCTTCGAACCTCCTGCAGAAGAAAGCGACATGCAAGTTTCATTCTGTATGGAGAATGTTTGTTGTGTATTCATCAAGGAACATAGATACACTTTATATAGGCTAGCAAGTGTAGTGTGAAACAAAAACAAAACCCTTTCGCACTACACAGATTCAAAAGCTAGCGTTAATGACTAAATGTAGGCCTACGCAGTCAAACAATGACGTTAGACCAACGCAGTCAACAATGACTGTTACATGTGTGTGTGCTTATCCTTTCTACAGTCTGGAGGTAAACCGCCTGCATCATCGGAAGCCTAGATGGAGTTGGAGGACAGGAATCGAAGCATACCTGCCTGGACCAGGATCACCTGATGTAGCAACATTTTGCAGCATGCGTGCAGTAAAGGCTGCATCCACCGTTTGTTTTTATCCTACAGTTGTACTTCCTAGCTATCCAACTAAGGGGTCCATCCAAATCGTGTCTTAAACTCTTGCCTGCTTGATTCAACATGAGAAAGAGTTTACATGCATATAATGATGCATAATTTAAACATTTAAATAAAACAAACTTCTATCACAAATTAACAAGATTAAAAACACATTAACTATCTTATGCGGCATGCCAATGTGTGGATGTCCAACTCAGAGTAAGGATGAAAGTGAAACGGTTTTTTGAAGTTGATGGACTAAATAATTGACCCATTTGAAAGTCGAAGGACCAAACTTAGTTTTGATTGAAAGTTGGAGGATGAAGTTGAGTATTGCCAGCTTGATGAGCTCAAGCTCAAAAAGTTCGAGTAAGATCATTTGTAAAGTTGCCTGTACAATACTTTAGCTGCTAGAGGTGCCAGGAGATCGCTCGCAGTGGGGCCTGCAAAGCGGTCTATAAAGTAGTATACAATACTAACAGGTAGCGACGACTGGAAAGAAAAGTGGAGACAATCAACAGAGAGAAATGAAAAGAAAGAACGAAAAAAATGTTAGAAAAAGATAGGTAGAACTCCAACGTACCACTGGCCCTATGCCCATATATGCGGTGTAATCATTATCACTACTCCTATATGAGGCCAAAAGTTATTACCACTACTTCAAGGAAAGTGTTGCGGACTAGATGTGCAGGATAGTTTATTTTGTGTTTATTGGGGATTATGTAACATCTATTTATATCGATTAGCGACGACTGGAATGAAAAGTGGAGACAATGAATAGAGAGAAGGGAACACTGATTTCCTTCATTACAAACTACTATATGATTGAATGTATTCATTTCTGGAAGAATCCATTTCTTTAAACTGTCTCATGAGTTTCCTTTGATGCAAACGGGGCTAAACATAAGACGAGCGCGCATAGGGGAAACACAACAAGTGCGACATTCATCAGAGATGAGCGGTCATAGGGGAAACACATATACTAGTACAAGCCTATTTTATATACTCCCTTTGTTCTCTTTTAATTGGCGTTGGGAGAACTAGCGGTGCATCCGAACGGGAATGGAGGGAATATAACCCATAAAGTACAACGCCAAACGGTAGAACAGGTCATGCTCGTTCTTAATCCTACAATTCTCTATACAGAAGACTGTCCACTTCTCCCACGTAGGCCTGCCGCAGCGGGCAGTTCCTTGGTTCCCCCTGTTGAGCAGCCCCAAGCGTCATCATCAATGTTGGGCACCTCCATCAGCGGCGCTTCTGGACGAGGCCTGCCCAGGAACCTCCTGGGGACACCATCAATACTATTCATGGCTTCACACCGACATCGGCAGCACTCCATGTTGGTCCACTTCATGGTGATGGACTCGGCCGCATTGTAGCCGACGTGGGCCTCACCTTTGACCTGCCGGATATACTCGAAGGCGTCGCGGGCCTCGAGGTCGGCGTTGTAGCGGAGCATGACGAGGACGTAGGCCGCCACCATGTGGCCGTTCGCGGCCGCCCGGGCAAGGAACTGGGTGCCCGGCTACACGCGACCGTGCAGGAAGATGAGGTCGAACCCAGTGACGTAGCACGCAGAGGGTTTCTGACAATTGCCAGGCCCTCCACGAGGAGGTCATAGCTCCAGTTATACTTCTAGATGCTCACCCGCTCCAGTGCCACACGCCTGCCCACGGCGCGATGCCAGCACGCCGCGTGCATGGCCTTACGGGTGGCGCACAGACTGGAGATGTCATCCATGGGCTGTGGGGAGGTTGCGATGACCCACCCTGCAATCAGGACCGCAATATCGTGCGGAAAGGTGAACTCCATGGGCTTCGAAGGGAACAAATGAGGGCGCGCACGACGGAGACGAAGAGGAAGAGTACGCGCGAAGAAGAGGATGGCCTGTGTGTGTTGTGGAGAAGAGGATAGTTTGTCTTTGTTAGTATACGCGGAGAAGACGATGAGACGCACGCAGTGATGGTTACGACTTCTAAAGTGCACCGTTTGGAATGTTACTTGTGAAACTGGGGTTACAGCTTCTAAAGTGCAACTGTACGCTACTTTAGCCACTGGAGTTGTCTGTAGGCAGGAGATCGCCCGCAGCGGGGCCTGCGAAGCGGTCTGCAAAAAGTACTCCTCCCTCCACCCCAACTCAACTCTATGTTTAGCTTTGGTCAAACTTACCTTTGACCAATGATTTCTTGCCTGTTCCTTATCCTGATCATCAAAGTCCTCCGCCTGCTACCCCAGATGACTTGGGGCAGAATGGGGATGAAAACGGTCGGAATTGAGCTTATTACCTTTGACAACTTCTTATTCAAATTGGTGTTTGAATAAAAAATTTAAAGAATTGAGCTTATTACTCCCTCCGTCTCTAAATACTTGTCGCTTTGTAGTTCAAAAATAAACTACAAAGCGATATTTACTACGGCCCCGTTTGGAACTTAGGAATCCAAATCACAGGAATTGGAAAAAACATAGGAATAGAAAAAATGCAGGAACGAAGAAAGTGAGCAACTATAAACAAAATTCTTTAGAATGTTAACTATCATTATTTGTAATACATAAATCAAAGTCATAAATTCTTGCCAAAATGAACTACTAGTTTGCTTCATAAACAACATCATTCTTATATTTCTAACATCAAAACGTCTATTGCATTGCAGTAGCTCAAAAATAATTATTCCCTTGTTTAAAAAAAAGAAATATTTATTCCATGCAAATCATTAGGTTAGTTAATTTGACTTTTAGCACCCTATATATTCCCTCCATAGCCAACCAGCAGATCACAAAGAACATGGACTGGATTATTTCATTCCTCCATTTTACATAGGAAAGGAAGTCTTTCTACAGGAAACGAAATATGATTCATGTGTTCCAAAAACCTGTGACATAAGCACAATGTAGGAATGAATTCCTTTGAAGTTTCCTTTAAAAATCCTCTATTCGAAGGGACGGAGAGAGTACATGACAACCTATTAGACCCAACCTACTATTTGGAAAGTACTCAGTTATTGTTCGGAAATTTTCCATTAAAATATGGTATTCCAACAATTTGGTCAGAAATCAGTCTAAATCGTTTCCATTCTGTTTACCAAATTTCAATGTCCGATAAAAACGGTAATCGGAACGAAAATTTTGGAAATTGTCGAAAATTGTAATCGCATCGGAAATTTTCGAAAACGGCGTCGGGCGGTTCGGGAATTTACCATACCATTTTTATCCCAAGGGCAGAATGATCCTGGTGACCAGAATGAATTGTCAGATATATGTTGTCCATGACGCAGGGTTATTCAACACAAGCAATAGGTAGCATATCCTAATCTTTCTCCTCATATATAGCGTGTTAACTAATTTTTTGGCCCCAAATGATCTAGAAAAATTACTCCAGATTTGATGATGCCATAAATTAATCACTGCTCAAAACAATGACGGTGCTCACCAAGCTCGCAAGCTCAACTTCATTCATCCTCAAACTAGCTAATTAGTTCGGATGGATTTACGTTAAGGGGTGTGCATTGGGTCTACCCGATATTTTTGTTCAGGTATTTCGGTCTTTTTCAAAATTTGGTTTCTTGAAATCACTACCGGAATTGTTTAATAATAATAAGTACCCGAACATTTTGGGTACCAAAATTTCAGTTCGGTCTTCGGTCCTCCGATATATCCGAATTATACATTATATCCATGTCATGTTTGCACAAATTTAATATGATTGATAAATTTAATCCCATGAGGTCATTTATTATAAACTGACAAATGAAAAACAAAAAATAAACGTTTAAATCCAATAACTTCACACATCACAACTTAAAAATAAAATATCTAAATTTGAATTGTTCATAGTTTAGCACGCATAATTTCACTTATTATTTGATGGACCGACTGTTCAGATATTTCAGTACCCAAGAGTGGTACCCGAACCCAATATTTATTTTTCAGTTATTTATATTTGCTACCCAAAAAGTACCCGATACCCGATATTTCGGACTTTTCGGTTCCAGTCTCGGTTTTCTCAGTTTCAATTTTTCGATCTCGGTTTATTTGCCCACCGCTAATTTACATAGTAGTAGCATATGGGATATACATGTTTCTCCTCCATGTTTTTTTGCAACTCTATTTAGTGATATATGCTATGTGCATATTACATATGTAAAACTAATGTAAAGTATAAAACTTTTTCAAAGGGAAGTCTTAGGTTTCGTCAAATCTATCTTTGAGATTTACGCAATTTTGATCTGTTTTAACAATACAAGAATTGTACTTTTAGATTCACCATGAAAATATTTCCATAATATACAATGTAGTACTACATGTTATTGAAGTGAATAAATTCCATATAAATCATTAGTCAAAGGTAATTAGTTCGACCAAAATAGAAATAGAGTTGAGTTGGGGCGGAGGAAGTATTATACGTTGTTGTTTGCCGCATAAGGTTTGGTCCTTTCTTCAAGCCTTAGCCATTTGTACAGGCGGCTGATGCGACCGGGTGCACCGAGCTTACGTGTGCGCCAGTCACCGAGGCGCCTTAAACACGCGCAGCGCATGCGCATCTTTGAATTCAATTGGAACCGCTCCGCGTCCCATCACCACTACTGCACGCGTCGAGAGACGAACAGCCAGGCGCGTTCAAATCCCCTTCAGTACTGCAGGTGTAGTAGAGATGGCTGACATGAGGGCCCCACATGGTGTGGGACCCACATGTCAGCCACCTCTACTGCACCTGCAGTACTGCGGAGGCCCCACCACTCAGTTGCAGTAACCGCAATACAGTTACTGCAGGAGATTTTGTCTACGCTATAAGATCATCCGGGCACGCCATCGTCTTCTCCGCACAGCCACTCTTCCTCTCGTCCCAAAACTCCGCCAAGAACACCATGGCTGACAAGACAACGCCGCCGCCAAGCATGCCGAAGGACGCCAGGGGGAAGCGTCCCCGACCGGACTCCCCCCGGACATGGAGTGGGCTCTATGAAAGATGGCGCATGATGTATTTGACAATACATCGTGCTCCATGTGTCACCTTGGGCTTGGTCCCCTTCCAGAGTATGCTGCCATGGGTACCACGAGCCACTAAGTCTTTGGCATGACGCACTTGGCCGGTCGCCTCGACGTCCTCTCGGAGATGCTGGCGGACGAGCTCGATGTCGCCGACCGCGACAACCTGGTGGTGGCGACGTCTAGGAAACTGGGCTTCCCGTCTCCGCCGCGGGAGGCGCCCCCGCACAGCCAGGAGCCCAAGGAGGAGGAGGAAAAGGAGAAGTAGCTGGAGCGAGGTGGAGAAGTCGTTTTTTTCTTGTTCTTAGTTGTGTTGTTTATCTTTTCTTGTTTGTAGTTTGTGTTTTTCTTTTTTCCTGTTTGTAATGTATCGTCTTAAGGTAATGAACTTTATATTTCTGTTCATTGGTGCGCAAAAATAGTTCTAATGTTGCTGTTCTAATGATAAACTAGTGGACTATTTATCTCTTTCATGTTTTAGAATGTAATATATTTCCACTTCCAACTCTACTGAGCTAGAGATCCAGAAAGTGACTATCAACTACTAGTTTATTTGACAGGACCAGCAGGGAGAAGCCTCTCTCTGTTCAAACCCAACACTGATCCAACATAATGAGCAATCGAACAGCAAAGCATGTAGTAAATCACAAAAAACGCAACAACAATTTCTGGAGTACGTATCAACTTTATCCCAGATTAGGTGCTCGTGGGTGTCATTGCAAAAGGGTGAAGACAAAAAGGACTTAATTTCAGATGGCTTGCAAAAACAAACTAGAAGTCAGGGTCATCGAAATTTTTGCCTGATTTGGATTGATTCTTAGTTATAGACTTCCATAATAATAAAATGTATTGGGTATTTTACTTTCACAAGTGTGTCATAAAATGTATCAGGTGTTTTACTTTCACTAGTGTGTCATAAAGTGTTAGCCGGCCACATATCCAGATCCAATCGTACAACTTCAAATAAAGGAGGGTTAGAGCATCTCCAATCCCTTTGTTATTTTTGGTTTGCTATTCTTTCAAATGACAAATATGCTATCCACATTTAGCAACTCATTCCATGAGCATCTCCAACCCGTTTGCTATCTAATGTGCTTAAATTTTTTTCATATTTTATTAGTATATAATAATTATTTTAAAATTCAAATAACATTGTTGCAATGGCTATATTGTAACAGTTGTATTTATAATGGCTATTTTTCAATGGTTATATTTCTAACGACTATTTTTCAACGGATGTATTTGAAACGTATAATTTTCAACGACTATTTTGCAACGGAACGATGATAATGTACTAGAAATCGGGAATAGCAAACCGAATAGCATTTGCTATTAGTAGCACACCAACATCTCCATGTAGCAAATGGCTAAAAGTAGCAATCCTAATAGCAAACCGGTTGGAGATGATTTTTGCTCTAGATCTGCTAAATAATAGGATAGCACATCATATAGCTAATGGGTTGGAGATGCTCTTTTAGCCATTACCTATATGGTGTGATATCCTATTATTTAGCAAATTTAGAGTAAAAATCATCTTCAACCGGTTTGCTATTAGGATTGCCACTTTTAGCCATTTGCTATATGGAGCTCTCGGTGTGCTACTAGTAGCAAATGCTATCCGGTTTGCTATCCCCAATTGCTGCTACATTATTGTCGTTTCTGTTGCAAAATAGTTGTTGGAAATTAACCGTTGGAAATACAACCATTGAAAAATAGTCGTTAGAAATATAACCATTGAAAATAGCCGTTAGAAATACAAACGTCACAATATAGCCGTTGCAACAATGTCATTTGAATTTTAAAATAATTATTACATATTAATAAAATATGAAATTTATTAATATAGCACATCATATAGCAAATGGGTTGGAGATGTTCATGGAATGAGATGCTAAATGTGGATAGCATATTTGCTATTTGGAACAATAGCAAACTAAAAATAGCAAATGGGTTGGAGATGCTCTTAGAAGATTGGTGGAAAACAATACGAACTTATAAGAAAAAGGAGAAGAAGAAAAAGGATGGCGCGTGTTTTGATACATGAACCGTGACACTGCTAACATCCATCTTCATTGGCCAGTTCCCAATTTCGCTGATCTCTCCAGCACGTATTCACACTAGCTACTATCTGGTGACTGGACCCATGGTATCCCGTGGCCCATTCGACATATCCAGTGGTGGGCTCCTGTGAAATGTTGTTGTTGTTGTTGTACGTGGTGTTAGGTTCAAACAATACAACTGGTGGTCATTACGATAAGAATTAAAAATTAGAAAGAGTATATTAGATTCAAAAATCTTCATTACTATCTTTAATCCAGGCTCCGGCCCGTCAAATTCAGAAACTCCTCCGCTCATATCGTAACTGCATCAGTTATATATCCAGGCCCGTTTCCAATTAAAATCCAAACTAAAGGTGTAGACGAAGGTTTTGCACAAGAGAGAGAGTTGCGCCGCGCCGCCGTAGACGGCAACCATAGGGACAACAAGGAGAGTGACCCAATGGCAGGGACTCAGGTGTACAACGTGACGTTCGAGGAAGACGTGATCACCACAATCGTGACGTCCTCCGGCAAGGCCGTGGAGGACTGGCTCGACGAGGTCCTCACCGTACACCATCGGTGCCTTCACAAGCTCGTCGTCCGGCTCGATGTCGAGTGGCACCCCAGCTACTCCGCCGACCAAAACCCCGTCGCCGTTCTGCAGCTCTGCGTCGGCCGCTGCTGCCTCATCTTCCAGGTCATCCACGCTGACTACTTCCCCGACGAGCTGGAAAATTTCCTCGGCGATTCCGAACCGCTTCATCGACGTCGGCGTGGAGGGTGACGCCGACAAACTTTGGAAGGACTGGCAGCTAAAGGTGGCCAAAACGATGGACCAAGCCGAGCTCGCAGCGGAGGAGATGGATCACCCGAGCCTCTGCTGCGCAGGGCTGAAGGACATCGCGAGCGCCGTGATGGGCGCCGACATGGAGAAGCCTTACGGGGTGCGGACGAGCAACTGGGGCGCGTACAATCTCTCCAGCGAGCAGATCAGCTATGCGTGCATCGACACCTTCGTCTCCTTCGAGTTCAGCCGCAAGCTGCTCTCCGGCGACTTCTGATCTTACCACCAAGTTTGCGGATCGGCTGTTATCGATCATCCCGCAATATGGAATTCGTAGGTGCATCGCTCAAGTTCTAGCTTTTGTGCTTGTGCGCCCACTCTCTCATAAAATTATTTTTTCTTGAGGAAACACTATATCTTGTTTTTAAAAAGATGCATGTTATTTCACATGCATCGAGGTCATTCACATGCATGTTAGTTGTCCATGCATGCTACGCCCCAAACATGATCAACTAGCCTCAAACATGAGAATCTCTCAACAAAAAAGAGAACATGTAACGTCAGCAAACATGATCGAGGTCTTTCACATGTATGTTAGACGTACATATGCTACGTCCCAAACATGTATTCCAAGAATATAATAATATTTCCTACCATGTATATATATTTCTATATTTATCATATTCTCTACCATGCACGTGTGTATGCTCTCAACCTACAGTATATGGCATTTTAACTACCACACTAATGAAGAATATTATCCTGTCATTAATAGAGGTAACAAATTTGACACAAGGATGTTCCCTCGACAGTACGAGGATAGAATGTGGACTACCATCATCTCATAAGCACCCAGCTCTCACTATGTACGTACGTGATTCATCAAAATAATCGATCGCATGCTTCCATTATGTATCGCTGTACTCGTCTTTTGAAGAAACAACAGGCGTAGGCGCTAGCCGCTACGTGTTTTGATTTTAGGAACAAATGAACACACATTTGAAAACACTTGCGATAACCGAGAGGAGGTGAACCGCAGTTTGTAGTAACTCTGACCAACGATTCAAAAGCACAATTTTTGAAGTGTCCGATCATCTCCACTCACGCGCTTAGATGACGAGCCGCTATAAAGGCAAACCTTCCTCTTCTTCTCCGCCGCACCTCTCAATCGATTTTAGCCTCCACACTTCTCCTCTTGCTTCTCAGTCGCACCACCATCGACCACCTCTCTCTATTTGTTCGCACTTCCGTCGCTGCACAAATGGGTAGCCCCGCACTGAAGCACTCCAGGTCATCGACGTCCTCCGAACTTCCTTCTCCATTTCCTTCGCTGCCAGGACCTGTGGAGCTGGAGGCGGCTCCCGCACCTCCTCCACTCCCGTCTGCGCCTGCAGAGCCCGCACCTCTTTTATCCGACTATGATGAGACTGTCTGCCTCATGGAGGAAAGCATCGACAAACTCGACAGCAAGCTTATGGAGGTCACCGGCAGCCTGTTCGCCGCCGACGTGCAGGCAAAAGCGCTCGACAAAATGGCGCATGATGTATTTCACAATACATCTCACTCCTGTCGCTGACTGGGACTTGGTGTCCTTCCCCACCATGCCAACATGGACTCTGCCGGCTACTACATCTTCGGGTTAGGCTTTGTTGCCGCTCGTCTCGACTGCCTCTACGAGACAATCAGTGAGGAGGCCGGGCAGGGGTTTCGCGAGCAACTCGTGGAGGCCATTAGCCGGAAGAAGTTCAATCTGGTGTTGGAGGATGCTCTGATAGCGGTTGCGGCAGAGGCGGAGGCGGAGGCGCCGGCGACGGATGCAGAGGCGGAAGCGCCACCGGCGGAGGCGCCGCCGGCGGAGGCGGGGGCGGCGGCAAAGGTGGACAAGTCCTCCTCCGAGTAGAGTAGGAAGAGTAGTAGTTTTTTCTTTTGTTTTCTATGTGTTTTCTTCTTGTTTGTAATATATGTGTTGTTTTTATGTTAATGAAAAATGTCTTTTATTTTATGTTCATGAACAATGTGTCCCACTCCAGTACATGCACTAACGAAAAATGCCTCCTTTTATCGAAAAACATCGCATACGGAAAATTAACACATTAGTAATATTATACTGTATCTAATAAATACTCCCTAATTATTCTTTTATTTGACGTTTTGGGCAAAGCATTGAACTAACATTAGTAGGACGTGACCACCCCCACCCACCGGCCTGGCCCTAGGCTGTAGCCCAAAAATTTTATGCGACCCTGCCGCACAGCATCGCGCGTGCGCCCCCGCCTCGCACGCCGTCTGATCAAAATCGCATAATCGTGGGGGCGGGACACGCAGGATTTCCAACCTTCGGTGTCCAGACAACAAACCCGGAGTGAAGCAAAGGATCTCAGCGGGATTTCCATGGGACGGCGTGCAGGGAGGGGGTGCATGCGCGACGTTGGGCCGCAGGGCCGCAGAAATTTATTTCTGCCTGCCTAGGCCCAGAGTCGGGCCTGCATTTAAGACCATCCACAGTGGTTCACGGTAAAGCTTTAGGCTGTGTTTGGGAGCACAGTTTTTCAATACTGAAGTTTTGGAAACCACAATTTTTAAAATGACATGGCAATACTAAAGTACGTATTTCAGTAACACAATTTTGTAATACCACAATTTTGCAATACATAGGATTGTTTGGTTGACAAACACCATTATGTAAAAAATACCATAGTAATCTCAAATACCACAGTATTGCTAATTGCTCTAAAACTCCAAAAATACCGTGTCACCAAACACCAAAATCGAATTCTCTGCAGCCCTTCCGCACAGCCGTCTCTGTGTGACCCTGCCCAGATGGTTGCCATGTACGTTCACGCTCCAAATCTTACAGCCAAGGGCGCACTGCACGGTTCTCGCGACTGTACCGCCCTGCCCTGATGATTGCCACGTACGCGAGTGCACTGAATCTCGCAGCGCGCACGGGCACACGAACTCCACGTCCGAACTTTGCTCAGTGATCCGAATAACATGGCGCTCGGTGTGCATGTTCCATCATCATGCACATGAATAATATTATGGAATTATCAAATTTGATGATTCAATAATCCAATCAAGTTTCAACCAACCTACCAACAAAAAATTGGATCGTCCAGTCCATCCAACCAAACGTTAATTTGGATGATCCAAGACATAAAGAAATGGATGATCTATCTCCAATCAAACTTTGACGTCAAACCAAACGCAATTGATGACTGAGCACTTTGTCACATGTCACTAGAGTGTACGCACAAATGAAAAATACATGGCCTCAACACCAGGTTTAGGGTGCATCGTGGACTAACCACATGATCCGACCAAACACTCACGTAATTACCATACACCGACAAGAGCAACCATCTGGCCGCATCAACCAACGCATCCCAACCCTACGAAAGGATGACGAGCAGCGGCAGGTGAACACGTTGCAGCGGCGGTGCAATGGAAAACGGTGGCAGCAGACGGCGATATACCTGGATGTTGGCGTAGTCAACCTCGCACATCTTCCGCTAGTTGTTCACTTTCCACGGCGAGCTGAACCACACTGGCAGGAACTCCTCGGTTTCGCAGTCAAAGAATGACTTGGAGAAATGGGCCACCAGCGCATCCTGACCCTACGAAAGGATGAGGAGCAGCAGCAGGTGAACACCATGCAGCGGTGGTGCAATGGAAAACGATGGCAGTGGACGGTGACATACCTGGATGTTGGCGTAGTCGACCTCGCACATCTTCCGCGAGTCGTTCACCTTCCAACGGAAGCCATGCAGGTGCTTTGTCCACAGCCAGAATGCCGCATCTTGCGATGTGACGTTGACAAAGCAGTAGCCCTGGTTGGCCTCGGACCTTGGCAAATGCAACAAACGAGGTTAAGTATCAATAGTAAAAAACCGGAGCTTGATTAGTATAATCATATATTTCAAAGCATACATGTGGTACTTGAAGTCAAATGGAACGTAAATAAAATCGTAAAACCAACTTGACGCTGCCCACTACAATTTTCGCGTTCTCCTCGGCGTAGTGCTGATCAATGATGTTCATTACTTTTTGCCTCCTGTAAAAAATGATGTAAAACATCAGGCATTAACTCATCAACATATATGAGGGGGAGAATACCAATGCGCAGATTTAAATGTATGTTGCGTATCATCAGCGTCGTCAGTCCAGAAGTAGGGTCGAAGCAGCGCTGTGGCCGCCGCAAACTCGAGAACGGATGAGGAGAAGGCTCATTTTTAACGGATCGAGGGGACGGAAGCTACACAGTCACTATGGGTGATGAGCCTTCCGCTTGATCCGTTCTCGAGTCTGGGGTGGCCTGGCGGTGGGGGCGCAGGGGTGGCGAGCCGGCGGTGGAGCTGGGGGCACAGCAGGCGACGTTGTGCCGCAGGGCCGCAGAAAATTTATTTCCGCCCGCCTAGGCCCAGAGCCAGGCCTGCCTTTAAGACCATCCGCAGTGGTTCACGGTAAAGCTTTAGGCTGTGTTTGGGAGCACAAATTTTCAATACTAAAGTTTTGGAAACCACAATTTTTAAAATGACATGGCAATACCAAAGTACGTATTTTAGTAACACAGTTTTGTAATTCCACGATTTTGCGATACATAGTATTGTTTGGTTGACAAACACCATTCTGTAAGAAATACCATAGTAATCTCAAATACCATGGTATTGCTAATTGCTCTAAGACCATCCGCGGTGGTTCACTGTAAAGCTTACTGGACTGGAAATATGGAGTAGATTACTCGAAGTATAGAGTTAGTGTCCAGAGTGAAATGCTGGAAGTATAGAGAATATACTTGAAGTATAGAGGGATATAGAGTAAGTTTTAGAGGAAACCGTTGCGGATGGTCTAAAACTCCAAAAATACCGTGTTTCCAAACACCAAAATCGAATTCTTTGTGACCCTTCCGCACACCCGTCTTTGTGCGACCCTGCCCAGATGGTTGCCACGTAAGTTCACGCCCAAAATCATACAGCCAAGGGCGCACTGCATGGTTCCCGCGACTGTACTACCCTGCCCTGATGATTTCCACGTACGCGAGCGCACCGAATCTTGCAGGGCGCACGGGCACACACGAACTCCACGTCCGAACATTGCTCTGCGATCCGAATAACTCGGCGCTTGGTGTGCACGATCCATCATCATGCGCACGAATAATATTATGAAATTATCAACATTGATGATTCAATAATCCAATCAAGTTTCATCCAACCTACCAACAAAAATTGGATCGTCCAGTACATCCAACCAAACGTTAATTTGGATGATCCGAGACATAAAGAAATGGATGATCTATCTCCAATCGAACTTCGACGTCAAACCAAACGCAATTGATGACTGAGCACTTTGTCACATGTCACTAGAGTGTACGCACAAATGACAAATACATGGCCTCAACACCGGGCTTAGGGTGCATCGTGGACTAACCACATGACCCGACCAAACACTCACGTACTTACCATACACCTGCAAGTGCAACTACCTGGCCGCATCCTTCGCGTACAAATGGCAACGCCGACCAACTTATACTTTTTGTACTAGGTACAAATAATTTTTCTTGCCCATGAGCCAATAAACAAGCTCTTCTGATGCGGCTTTTGTAGTTAAAAAATGAACTACAACAAAGCGACAAGTTCATGGAGAGGGGGCAGTACATATGATCATCGACGTCCCTCTCACATGCATTTTATAGTTGTCCATGCATGCTACCCTACGTGCAAACATAGGATCAACAAGCCAAACTATATATATATTGATCCTATGTTTGGGGCATAGGGTAGCATGCATGGACAACTATAACATGCATGTGAGAGATATGTCGATGATCATATGTACTCCCCCCGTCTCCATGAACTTGTCGCTTTGTCGTAGTTCATTTTTTAAGTATAAAAGCCGCATCAGAAGAGCTTATTTGTTTGGACAATGAAAATTCCTTGTACATAGTACAAAAAGTATAACTTGGTCGGCGTTGCCGTTCGTATGCGAAGGATGCGGCCAGGTAGTTTCTCTTGCAAGTGTATGGTAATTACATGAGTGTTTGGTCGGGTCATGTGGTTAGTCCACGATGTACCCTAAACCCGGTGTTGAGGTCGTGTATTTGTCATTTGTGCGTACACTCTAGTGACAGGTGACAAAGTGCTCAGTCATCAATTGCGTTTGGTTTGACGTCAAAGTTCGATTGGAGATAGATCATCCATTTATTTATGTCTTGGATCATCCAAATTAACGTTTGGTTGGATGGACTGGACAATCCAATTTTTTGTTGGTAGGTTGGATGAAACTTGATTGGATTATTGAATCATCAAAGTTGATAATTTCATAATATTAATTGTTTATATCCTAATTATCATAATACTAGCAAATATTAATCTTAATATCATAATTGTAATTATTAATCAACAATAAACAAGTTAATTATCACTAATTACATTGCTAAGAAGCATAATTAGATAAGGTGGATGGACTCACATCCAACCAAATATCGTGGACCATCTCATGCAGCATCTGCGAGGAATATTTTATATTCCTCAAACGTGGATCACCCGTATGACCGCGAAACAAATAACACATGATTGGACCATCCAATTAATCCAAGTCAATTCAATACAATTGAAGCAGCCAAACAAAGATCTTTTTATCCGCGTCGTACGTGCTCATGTGCATGATGATGGATCATTTACACCGAGCGCTGAGTTATTCGAATCGCTGAGCAAAGTTTGGATGTGGAGTTTGTGTGCCCGTGCGCGCTACAAGATTTGGTGCGCTCGCATGCGTGGCAATCATCAGGGCAGGGTGGTACAGTCCCGTGAACCGTGCAGTGCGCCCTTGGCTGTAAGATTTGGAGCGTGAACATACGTGGCAACCATCTGGGCAGGGTCGCACAGAGATGTCTGTGCAGAAGGGCCGCAGAGAATTCGATTTCCGCCCCAAGGGGTTAAGAGATAAGACCATCTGATTTGCAGGCCTGTAATGGTGTATGGGAACAAGGTATTTTTGAAGTTTTAGAGCAATTAGCAATACCATGGTATTTGAGATTACTATGGTATTTTTTACAGAATGGTGTTTGTCAAACAAACAGTCCTATGTATTGCAAAATCGTGGTATTACAAAACTGTGTTATTGAAGTACTTTGGTATTGCCATGTCATTTTAAAAATTGTGGTTTCCAAAACTTTAGTATTGAAAACTGTGATCCCAAACACATCATAAAGCTTTAACGTGAACCACTGCGGATGGTCTTAAAAGCAGGCTCGGCTCTGGGCCTAGGCGGGCAGAAATAAATTTTCTGCGGCCATGCCACACAACGTCGCGCATGCGCCCCCGACCCGCACGGCGTCCCATGGAAATCATACTGAGATCCTTCGCTCCGCGCTGGGTTTGTTGTCTGGACACCGAAGGATGGAAATCCCGCGTGTCCCGTTCCCACGATTATGCGATTTTGATCGGACGACGTGCGAGACAGGGGCGCACGCGCGACGCTGTGCGGCAGGGTCACAGAAAATTTGTGTGCTACTGCCTAGGGCCACACCGGTAGGTGGGGGTGGTCTACTACGTACGTCCTACTAATGTTAGTTCAATGCTTTGTCCAAAACGACAAATAAAAGAATAAGGAGGGAGTATTTATTAGATATAGTATAATATTACTAATGTGTTAATTTTCCATATGCGATGTTTTTCGATAAAAGGAGGAGTTTTTTGTTAGTGCATGTACTGTAGGACACATTGTTCAAAACATAAAATAAAATACATTTTTTATTAACATAAAAACAACACATATATTACAAACAAGAAAAAACACACAGAAAACAAAAGAAAAAACTACTACTCAGCCTACTCTACTCGGAGGAGGACATGTCCACCTCCGACACCGCCTCTTCATCCGCCGGTGGCGCCTCCGACGGCGGCACCTCCGCCTCTGCATCTGCCACCGCCACCTCCGCCTCCGCCACAACCGCTGGCGCAGCATCCTCCAACACCAGATCGAACTTCTTCTGACTGACGACCTTCACGAGTTACTCGCAAAACCCCACCTCGGCCTCCTCACCGATCATCTCGTAGAGGCAGCCGAGACGAGCGGCAACAAAGCCTAACCCGAAGATGTAGTAGCCAGCAGAGTCCATGCTGCCATGGTGGGGAAGGACACCAAGTCCCAGTCGGCGACAGGAGTGAGATGTATTGTGAAATACATCCTGCACCATTTTGTCGAGCGCTTTTGCTTGCACGTCAGCGATGAACAGGCTGTCGGTGACCTCCTTAAGCATGCCGTCGAGGCGAACAGTCTCATCATAGTCGGACGGAAGAGGTGCGGGCGCTGGGGGCGGAGAATGGAGTGGAGGAGGTGTGGGCGCTGCCTCCAGTTCCACCGGCCTTGGCGGCAATGGAAATGGAGAAGGAGGTTCGGAGGACACCGATGACCTGGAGCGCTTCGGTGCGGGGCTACCCATTTGTGCGGCGATGGAGTTGCGAACAAAGAGAGAGAGGTAGTCAACGGTGGTTCGGCAGAGAAGCAAGAGGAGAAGTTTGGAGGCTAAAATTGACCGAGAGGTGCGGCGAAGAAGAAGAGGATGGTGTGCCTTTATAGCGGGTCATCGTCTAAGCGCGTGAGTGGAGATGACCGGACGCTTCAAAAATTGTGCTTTAATCGACAGTCAGAGTTACTCCAAACCGCGGTTCGCCTCCTCTTGGGTATCGCAACGGCTCAACACGTCCCATCGACCAACTTTTTAATTTGACACACAAAGGTGCAGAGATTGACGTAAATGCGCATGGCAATCGACCGAGAGTCCATATCTTTTTTTTTAAGGATCCGACCATTGCCGACCGAGAGTCCATATCGAATTGATAATTTTCGTGATCATGGATGATGGTGGACATGAATGTATAGCATGTGAAAGAGACTCGCGATCAAGCATATTTGGTCACGTGTTGAGTATTTTTGAGCTCCCTTGTTGAGGAACATGTTAATTGGATGACGTTAAGGATCGGATGTGGCGTATGTGTTTTCACAAGTGTGTTCATTTGTTCCTAAAATCAGAACACGTAGCGGCTAACGCCTACGCCTATTGTTTCTTCAAAAGATGAGTACAGCGATACATATTGGCAACATGCGATCGATTAATTTGATGGACAACGTACATATGTAGTGAGAGCTGTGTGCTTATTAGCGATGGTAGTCCACATTCTATGTTCGTACCATCAAGGGAACTTCCTTGTGTCAAATTTGTTATCTCTATTGATGACAGGATAATATTCTTCATTAGGGTAGTAGTTAAACTACCATATACTGTAGGTTGAGAGCATACACACATGCATGGTAGAGAAAATGATAAATATAGAAATATATATACATGGTAGGAAATATTATTCTATTCTTGGAATACATGTTTGGGACGTAGCATATGTATGTCTAACATACATGTACTTGAAAGACCTCGATCATGTTTGCTGACGTTACGTGTTCTCTTTTTTGTTGAGAGATCGTCATGTTTGAGGCTCGTTGATCATGTTTGGGGCGTAGCATGCATGGACAACTAACATGCATGTGAAAATGCATGTGAAATAACATGCATGTTTTTAGAAGCAAGATATAGTGTTTCCTCAAGAAAAAATAATTTTATGAGAGATTGGGCGCACAAGAACAAAAGCTAGAACTTGAGCGATGCACCTACGAATTCCATATGTCGGGATGATCGACGGCAGTCTATCCTCAAACTCGGTGGTAAGATTAGTAGTCGCCGGAGAGCAGCTTGCGGCCGACCTCGAAGGAGACGAAGGCGTTGATGCACGCATAGATGATCTGCTCGACGGAGAGATTGTACACGTCCGAGTTGCTCGTCCTCACCCCGTAAGGCTTCTCCATGTCGGAGCCCATCACAGCACTCGCGATGTCCTTCAGCCCCGCGTGGCGGAGGCCCAGGTGATCCATATCCTCTGCCGCGAGCTCGGCCAGGTCCACCATTTTGGCCACCTTCAGCTGCCAGTCCTTCCAAAGTCTGTTGGCGTCACCCTCCACGCCGACACCGACGAAGCGGTAGTCGGAATCGCAGAGGAAATCTTCCAGCTCGTCGGGGAAGTAGGCAGCGTGGATGACTTGGAAGATGAGGTAGCGACGGCCGACGTAGAGCTGCAGAATGGCGACAAGGTTTTGGTTGGTGGAGTAGCTAGGGCGCCACTCGACGTCGAGCCCGACGACAAGCTTGTGAAGGCGTCGACGGTGGACGTAGAGGACCTCGTTGAGCCAGTCCTCCACGGCCTTGCCGGAGGACGTCACGGTGGTGGTGATCATGTCTTCCTCGAACGTCATGTTGTACACCTGAGTCCCCGCCATTGGGTCTCTCTCCTTGTCGTCCCTACAGTTGCCGTCTGTGGCGGCGCGGCGCAACTCTCTCTCTCTTGTGCGAAACCTTCGTCTACAACTTTAGTTTGGATTTTAATTGGAAACGGGCCTGGATATATAACTGATGCAGTTACGATATGAGCGGAGGAGTTTCCAAATTTGATGGGCCCGAGCCCAGAGTAATGAGAGTAATGAAGATTTTTGAATCTTATATATACTCTTTCTAATTTTTAATTCTTATCGTTATGACCACAAGTTTCATTGTCTCAACCTAACACCACGTACAACAACAACAACAACATTTCTCAAGAGCCCACCACTGGATATGCCAGGTGGCCACGGGATACCCTAGGTCCAGTCACCAGAGAGTAGCTTGTGTGAATACATGCTGGAGAGATCAGCGGAATGGGGAACTGGCCAATGAAGATGGATGTCAGCAGTGTCACGGTTCATGTATCAAAACACGCGCCATCCTTTTTCTTCTTCTCGTTTTTCTTATATGTTCGTATTATTTTCAACCAATCTTCTGAGAGCATCTCCAACCCGTTTTCTATTTTTAGTTTGCTATTCTTTCAAATAGCAAATATGCTATCCACATTTAGCATCTCATTCTATGAGCATCTCCAATCCGTTTGCTATATGATGTGCTATATTAAAAATTTCATATTTTATTAATATGTAATAATTATTTTAAAATTCAAATAACATTGTTGCAACAGCTATATTGTGACGTTTGTATTTCTAACGGCTATTTTTCAATGGTTATATTTTTAACGACTATTTTTCAATGGTTATTTTTCCAACGGTTAATTTTCAACAAATATTTTGCAACAGAAACAACAATAATGTAGCAGAAATTGGGGATAGCAAACTGGATACCATTTGCCACTAGTAGCACACCGAGAGATCCATATAGCAAATGGCTAAAAGTGGCAATCCTAATAGCAAACCAGTTGGAGATGATTTTTGCTCTAAATTTGCTAAATAATAGGATAGCACACCATATAGCTAATGGGTTGGAGATGCTCTAACCCTCCTTTATTTAAAGTTGTACGATCGGATCAGGATACGTGGCCGGCGTACACTTTATGACACACTAGTGAAAGTAAAACACCCGATACATTTTATGACACACATGTGAAAGTAAAATACCCGATACACACTTTGTTATGGAAGTCTATAACCAAGACTCAATCCAAATCGGGCAAAACTTTCGATGACCCTAACTTCTAGTTTGTTTTTGGAAGCCATCCGAATCAAGTCTTTTCTGTCTTCACCCTTTTGCAATGACGCCCATGAGCATCTAATTTGGGCTAAAGTTGATACGTACTCCAGAAACTATTGTTGCATTTTTTGTGATTTACTATGTGCATCGCAGTTTGATTGCTCATTATGTTCGATCCGTGTTGGGTTTGAACAGAGAGTGGGCACCCTGCTGGTCCTGTCAGATAAACTAGGTGAGAGTCACTTTCTGGATCTCCAGCTGTAAGGATCGAATTCCCAAGAGGGGGAGGTGAACTGGGTTTCTTTTCAAAAATTAAAGCAATAATAACTTAACTACTAAAAGCCCAATTCCCTATGCACACATCCTATGCATTCAAGTGAATAATAAGTTTGCGGTATATGAAATGCATAAGTGTAACGGGAAAGGAAGAGTGTGCAAACTCCCGAGGAGACACGAGGACACGGCGATATATCCCCTGGTTCGGCAAGATCATCAAGACCTTCCTACATCCACGTTGTGGCACCAACCAAAGGGTATAGCCACTCCCAAGTCATCGAGACTAGGGATCTTCACTAAAAGTCTCCGTTCGCCATCTCCAACCAGGTGGAGCTCAATCCTTGTACAAGTTTGATCTTTCGGGCTTCCACAACCGACTTGGCATGCTCCAAAAGGCTCTCTCCAATCACTGACTATTACACGGTGAAAGCAATCACCAAGAGACACTCCCTTACAGCTCTCACTAGACTAGAGACTCCAATCACCAAGAATGAAAGCACACAAGCATCATCTCTAGCAAGTTCTAGCCTATCTCTTGGTGTACAAGTGGTGTAAATGATGTGGAAGTGGTTGATCAATGTCTTGAATGCTTGGTAATGTGTAGGGTAGCTCTGGGCATCAAGAATTGTCGAAATGACTGGTTGAAGGGGTATAAATAGCAAGCTTCCACAAAATAGCCGTTGGAAAAGTAGGCTGACATCACTGTTCTGTAAACACCGGATGATCCGATGTTCTACCTTCAGTTGTCATCGGTCGAATACAAATTAGCTGATGTCACCGTGTCAGATATGACCGTTGATCGACCGATGTTGTATACACCTGTATATCAGATGATCCGGTGACGCTTGATCCAGAATGGTCCAGAAATAATGCTTACTAGAGTGCTTGACCAATGTGTTATAATTGTAAATCGCATGGTATGGTGTTACACTCGGTCCAGAGAAATTCCTTACTGGAATGATCGACCGATGTAACACTTGCTTCATCATCGGATGATCCGGTGTATACTCAAGTTTGAGGTCTGTTTCTGCTGTTGAGCCAACTCAAACGATGTAGTGTTTTCTGGATACATCTGTTGATCCGGTGAGTTGATTATGTCTGCTTCGAGTTTTTCTAAGTGATTCTTTTGGAATTTGTTTGAGTGACCTCTTAGACATTGGTTTGAAATTTTCTTCTGATGACGACCAAGTCTCGAGTGCTCTCAATTTTGATGGAATACTTTTAACATATGTGCTTTTTCTTTTAGTCTTCGTGAAAATTGATTGACCTCGTAAAATTGTTTGTTGAGGGGTCTCCAATTGTATCCAATGAGCAGTAGATGATATAAATAGAGAGTCCATTAAGCGTGATTGAATTATATGAGAGACCATGCATCCACAAACTTATTAGTGATATCCAACGGTTGTCATTAATCACCAAAACCATACCTTATGGGGGCCTAGATGCTTTCAATCTCCCCCTTTCTGGTGATTGATGACAACATAGTGAGTAAAGCATAACAGTAATGAAATTAAGAATACAATACTCAAAAGGATATGCAACAAGTACAAGATCCAGCACACGAAACTCGAAGGCTCAAAAAAGATCAATAAAACATGAGAGAATTAAGTGGCACAATAATACTCAAAGATAGCAAAAGAATATCAAAGCTCCCAGATTACAAAAGCTCCCAAAATAAATACTGCCCTACAACTAGGACTCCCCCTAGGACTAAGCTATCCCTTCCCCTGACTCTTCTCCCCCTTTGGCATATAGACACCAAAAAGGGAAGCCGAGTGCCTAAGGATCCTCAGCGCTCGGGGCGATGATGAACTGGTCGCCATCGGGGGTGCTGTCATCGGAGCTGCTGCGTGCTACTACTGAGGCTGGAGTGGAGGAGACCGGTGCTGCGGGAGCTACTGTCGGTGTTGAGGGTGCCTGCTGAGTCTGGACTGCCAGTAGAGGGGCTCTAACAACCGAAGCCGAAGTCTGCTGAAAGAGTGTCGAATCCAGCAGGGCAGAGTGAATCGGTGCGTCTGGACCAAGCAGTGGTGACAAATTGATAGTCGGTATCGGCGTGGTCGGCACTAGGGCTGAAACTGGTGCTAGAATAGGCGGACCTGGAGCTAGACCAGGGAGCTGTGAGGGCAGGGCAATCCCGGTCTGAGTGTAGAGGTTGGTGATCAACCCCAAGATGCCCATCATGGCCTGCTGCGTCTGCTGCTGGTGGTCAAGAGAATGCTGATGCATCTGGTCAATCAGTCCAGTGAGCCTGTCAGTGTCCTATTGCCTCTCGCGGGCTATCTGACCCTGCATCTCCTTCTGCTACTGCTGGAGCTCCATAAGACACGCAGCATGCTCAGCTCTGGCCTGCTCAGCTGCAAGCCGATCCTGTCACTGCTGCTCAACCATCTGATGAAGTAGTGAAGTAAGCTTGGATGGATGACAGACATGTGCCTCGTACACCGGAGGTGGGGTAGGTGGTGGTGCAGTCGAGCCTCCAGCCTCCGCGTCGTGCTGCCTGGGTGAGGGAGGAGGTGGGAAGTACTCCTCGACACTGTCACTAGTGTCACTCTCTGACCAGATATGCTTCAGATCTCCTCCCTGAGCCTCAGCCTGTGCTAGGATCTCATCTTCCTTCTCTAGGTCTGACAAGTCTTCTTTTGATAGTCGAGCTCGGACCTGACGCTCAACTGGGCGGCCAAGGCGGCGGTCTCCAAGAGCTGGAGCACGGTAGTGTTCGAACCGAGTGACATTCTCGTCGGTGAGACTGTCACGTACGGCGAACCCCTCTGGAGCCAACTGGTAAAGCAGGTGACTGATCCAGTGGCCAAACATGAGCTGTCTCATCATCCCAACTCCATCAGTAATGACATCCTCCATCTCACAAATAAGGATATCCACGATGTCAAACTGCATCCCATTCATGACATAGAACAGGAGGATCTGCTGCAGACTGGTGAAGCCCTCAAGATATCCGTACCTGGGTAGAAGCGTGCGGCACAAGGCAAGGTGCACAGTACACGCACCTGGAGTGAGTAGAGCAGGTACCCTTGCCTGGTAAGGTGAGAAGGGCTGAGCAAACAGTGAGCGAATCACCTCAAAAGTTGGTGCAACACCTCCAATGAGCGGCCTCCTCGGTGGGTCAGCCTGTCCATAGACTACCTCATGCAGGGAGGTGTCATGGAGATCCACGCCTAGCAGCTGTCCCAAGGTCTATCTAGTCATATGGTGATGCTGGCCCATGAACATAAAGTCAATAGATCTGCGGCCCTCTAAAACATAGAGTGTGGCGTAGAAAACTCGGACCCAGTCCTCCACGTAGGCACCCCGCTGGAAATACATCAGCTCCACTAGCCCTTTGTACCTTATAAAGTAAGGACGAATCTCAGTGCCGGCTGCAAGTGCTAGCTGATCCCAGTCAAGGAAGTTGTGCTGGAAAAGCTTATGGCCCCGACGTCTGTAAGTCTAATACAGCGACGCCTGTGTCATGGTCTAGAAGCGGTTGTCCACAAGTGGCTCTGTGGGCTGCGGGAACCACTCCTCAAGCAGAATGCTCCATCTAAGCTTCCTGAGCTGCTTTGCCTTCAACTTCCTGTAGTCAGTGAGGCGGACACCCTCACCAACCCGGACATTGGTGTCCATCTCATAGATGGCTCTCTCGGCCGCTCTATCCTCCCGAAGCTCAGCTGCAGAAGGTCTCTATCTCATGGCTGCAGCTGGATGACCTCTATGGGTCCTAACTGAGCGCTGGCGAACAAGCGGCACCTCAGGCTCCTCTGTCTCCTCTGGCTCCTCAGGCACCTATGGCTACCTCTGTCGGGTCTCCCGGATCCTCAGGGATCCTCCTAGGCCACGCTCCCGCTCCTCGGTGGCGCGATCGGCCATCAGAGCTTTCTTCATTTCTTTCGACAGCTTCTGCTTCATAGCTGCCCGCTCCTCAATAGCCTTTCCCTTTCCTTTCTTATCACGGCCCATCTCGATGAGACGAGTGACAACGGCAAAGATGTGATCGCGGGCTAGGGTTGACGACGGCGAATGGCGAAAGTGTGACGGCATGCGGTCGGGTGAACCCTAGCGGCGAAGAGGAGTGGCGGCGGCTCGAAGGACGGTGGCACGATGGGGAGCGTGGTGGCCGGAGGGCGGCAGCGCGGCGTGCGGAGGGCGGCGTCGCGGTGCTTACGGGGGCGGCGCAGGGCGGCAGCAGCGCTGCATGGGTCGGCGGAGGTGGTGCTGAGGACGGCGGTGCAGAGGGCGGCGGCGGCGGCCAGAGCACGAGGTCGGGCGGTGGCAGGGCGAGGGGCAAGGAGCGGTGGCAGCGGAGGTGCGGCGTCGGGGAGAGAGAAAATGAAAAACGGAGAGGCGCTAAATAGGTGGGGCCCGAACCCTAGTTTGATTTTTAACATCGGATGATCCGACGTCAGATGAGAGGTGCATCGGTCGAGTGGTACAGTAAGGGTATTCCATAGGCACCTTCAGCATCGGATGATCCGACATGGAAACGATTATCATCGGTTGAATTGGTACAACTCCAAAAATGTGAACTTCGGATGCTTCGATGTTTCTCAGAATGAACTCATCGGTTGATTTGACTTTTACTCTGAGCTGACCCTTGCACTTAAGCACAAACTGATCCGATGATGCTTCTGCCCTAAGCATCGGATAATCCGATGACTACAAAAGGTCAGCAACAACCCATATATGTCCTTTAACTTAAACAAACAAAGATAAACACAAGTCTTAGGACTTTTTGGGCAACCCCTAACCCCTCAAAAAGACTTTAACACTAGTTGCCAATAACTTGGCTAAGCCCTAAAGCAAATAGAACACCAAAAAAACCAAGAAGGAAGAAATATCCAAATAAAATGCAAGGCCCATGCTTTGTGAGCTAGAGGATGAAAGACTTCTATCTCTTAAAGCATGTTCCTTTAGGCATTAACGCACCTAACACTTCGTACTTTCCAAATAATATGAGTTGAGATATTGCATTTCAAACAAGTCTCTTTCTCATGAAGTGGGTTCCCCTTCGTGACAATCTACCGTTTGCAATGCCAAACAATTTTTTAATGCAAGATATTAAACGTGAGTTCAAGTCTATATGGTAGGCATCGTGCAAGACATAAATTAAATCTATCTTGCCAAATTTGAACCTTTCAAAGCCTTCTTCAGGGAGAGCCATTCTCCAAGTCTTGGGGATACCCAAAAGAACCGCCATCCCAAGCTAACCCTTGCTCACCCCTATCCATCAAAAGTTAGACAAGACCTATATGTGATGTATTCTTACATGAACATGGCAACTTACATGATGTTTGATGCATATGGAACATTTAATTCACTCCTTAGCCTAGAAGAAGTTTTCTCATCAAGTGGTTTAGTGAAGATATCCGCCAATTGTTCTTTGGACCTAACACCTCGGAAGGAGATGTCTCCCTTAGCTTCATTGTCCCGCAAGAAATGATGGCGAATATCAATGTGCTTAGTGCGGGAGTGTTGAACGGGGTTTTAGCAATCTTAACTGCACTTTCATTGTCACGAAGTAGAGGCACACAACCATGTTTAACACCAAAGTCCGAAAGGGTTTGCTTCATATAAAGGATTTGGGCACAACATGCACCAACCGCTATGTATTCCGCTTCCGCAGTGGACAAAGCAATGGAGTTTTGCTTCTTGCTAGACCTAGATACTAGGGAACGCCCAAGCAAGTGGCACCCTCCGGAGGTACTCTTGCGATCCACACGGCATCCGGCAATGTCCGAATCCAAGTAGCCCAAGAGATGGAATTTAGCACCTTTGGGGTACCACATGCCTACACTTGGGGTATGCTTGAGATACCGAAGTATCCTAAGGACCGCCTTCCGATGAGATTCTTTAGGTGCCGCAGGAAAGCGAGATATCGGGCCTAGATGCGGTAAGATAAAGCAATGAACCAATCATGGAACGGTAATTAGATTGGTCAACAGTTTTACTGTCCTTATCTGCGTCGAGATGACAATTTGTTGCCATTGGAGTACTTCTTGAGCTACAATCTCCAATCCCAAATTTCTTCAAGAGGTCCTTGGTATATTTTTCTTGATAGATGAAGGTCCCCTCTCGAAGTTGCTTGATTTGAAATCCAAGGAAGAAGTTGAGCACTCCAAGCATCGACATCTCGAATCCCCTAGACATCATTTTGCCAAACTCATGGCTAAGAGCTTCGTTAGTTGAACCAAAAATAATATCATTGACATAGATTTGACAAACAAATAGTTCTCCATCGATGTCTTTGGTGAAGAGTGTAGTGTCCACCCTCTCGATCTTGAATCCTTACATGATCAAGAAATCCTGTAGTCGTTCATACCACGCTCTAGGCGCTTGCTTGAGCCTGTAGAGCGCCTTGTACAACCTATACACACGATTAGGATTCCTCGGATCTTCGAACCCGGGAGGTTGTTCAACATAAACAAGCTCGTTAATGTAACAATTAAGAAAGGCAGTTTTCACATCCACTTGATAAAGCTTTATATTATGATGTGATGCAAAAGCAAGAAGTATACGGATGGCTTCTATTCGAGCAACTGGAGCAAATGTTTCTCCAAAGTCTAGTCCTTCAACTTGCGAGAAACCCTTGGCCACAAATCTTGCCTTGTTGCAGATCACAACACTGTTCTCGTCTTGTTTGTTGTGGTACACCCACTTTGTCCCGATAACGTTCTTGTCCTTGGGTCACTCCTCCAACACCCAAACTTCATTGCGGATGAAGTTGTTGAGTTCTTCTTGCATGGCCATTACCCAATTTGGATCTTGGAGTGCTTCCTCAATGTGAGTGGGTTCTACACATGAAACAAACGAGTAGTGCTCACAAAATGTAGCGAAATGGCGAGAACGTGTACTTACTCCCCTTGACGGACTTCTGATAATTTGATCAATCGGATGCACCTTGGAGATGCGTCCATGCCTCATAAGTGGTTGTGAAGCACTTGGCGGTGTTGATGCATGTTGCTCTTCTTGTGGTTGGACTTAATCATGTACTTGTTCTTCTTCTTGATGTTGTGTGGCTTGTGAATATTGTGTTGGCAATGGATCATCTTTTTCTTCTTCGTCAACTTGTGGTGTCGTAGATGTGTTGATGTTGGAACTTGAAGCTCCCCCTTGATCATGGCCCACCTCAACTTTAGGCTCGATGTCTCCAAGTGCCATGTTCTTCATAGCTTCTCGTAGAGGCTCAACATCTATTTCATCATGACCAAAACTCTCCTCTTGGGAGCCATTAGTTTCATCAAACGCAACATCACAACTTTCGTCAACTAAACTGGAGGTTTGGTTGAATACTTGATATGCTTTTGAGTTTGATGCATAACCAAGAAATATACCAACATCACATCTTCTTTCAAACTTACCGAGCCTTTTCTTGGGGTAGATATAGCACTTGCACCCGAAGACTCGGAAATAGGAGATGTTGGGCTTTCTCCCAATGAGGAGTTCGTACGGGGTCTTTTGAAGTAGCCGGTGTAGATAGACCCGATTTGCAGCATGGCACGCTGTGTTGATTGCTTCGGCCCAAAACTTCTCGGACGTGCCATAGTCATCAAGCATTGCTCGTGCAAGGGTGATGAGAGTCTTGTTCTTCCTTTCAACAACACCATTTTGTTGAGGAGTGTATGTGGCTGAAAATTCATGTTTCACGCCTTCACGATCACACCACTCCCCAATGTTGTAGTTCTTGAATTCGGTGTCGTTGTCACTCCGGACCTTGATGATGGGAAGTTGAAATTCCCTTTGGGCACATTTAGCGAAGGTCTTGAACACTTAGACATAAAGTCCAAGCATACCGAGAGTAGTCATCAACTATAACAAGACAATAGAGATTACCACCAAGACTTTGATAAGTGGACAGTCCGAAGAGGTCCATGTGGAGCAACTCAAGTGGCTTGGAGGTTGACACCATTGTCTTTATCGGTGGTGTGAAGCAACTTGTTCCCGGCTTGACAAGCGCTACAGAGCTTGTTCTTCTCAGATGTGACATCCTTCACGCCAGTCACCATCCCGAGCTTGAATGACTTCTTGAGCTTGCTCATTCCAATGTGAGCGATGTGTCGATGCCATAGCCAACCCAAACTTGTCTTGGTGAAAAGACAAGTGGTCAAGCTAGCATCCTTGTCGGAGAAGTCTACTAGGTAGAGATGTCCATGCCGAAACCCTTTGAAGATTAGTTCTTTGCTTATTTCACTAGTCACAACAACATCATTCTTTCCAAAGGTGCACGTTAGTCCAAGATCACATAATTGTGCAATAGAAAGCAAATTGAAACTAAGTGACTTAACATACAACACATTGGAAATAGATAAATCATGTGAAATTGGAATCTTACCCAACCCAATTACCTTCCCCTTAGTGTTGTCACCAAAGGTGACTTTTTCATGATTGTCGGGGTTCTCTATGGAGGTGAACATACCATCGTTGCCGGTCATGTGTTGAGTGCACTCGCTATCGAGTACCCAATGCTTTCCTTTGGCTTTGTAGTTCACCTACACACATCAATTCAATTTTTGATTTTAGGCACCAAAGCTAACTTAGGTCCTTATATGTGTGGTACAAGTATTTTTGGGACCCAAAGTTTCTTGGGAAGCTTCCCCTTCATGCCCTTCATGTCCTTGCCAATGAACGTTGCCTTCACCTTGCCATCTACTTTCCTCAAGAGATAATAATGATCATCCAAGGTGGACTTGTAGTTATTAGGCAATTTTGGAGAAGGCCGGTTAGGAAGAGGACACTCCCTTGTATGGTGATTGGTGACCTCGCAATGTTGGCAATAAGAACCAACTTCCTTGATGAAGCTCATTTTAAGCTCCGGTGAGGGCACCTTTCCTTTGTTAGGCACCGGGAAGGATCCAAGTCCTCTCTTGTTGAAGGCCTTTTCTTGTTGGAAGAGGATTTCTTTGTGCTTGACTTCTCCCTTAGATAGTCTTGCCACACTAGTGCGGAGACTTCCAATTTCATCCAACAAATCCTTCTCCCTAGCATTCTCTTTTAAAGGCAAAGACTTATGCATGACATTAGTGGCATGAGAAACAATAGATGCCTTATCATTAAGGGTTTCTTTCTTTATAGTTTTCAATTCTTGATCAAGGTCTTCATAAGCGAGGTTATGTACTTGATGCTCTTGGATTAACTCATTGTGCTTTCCCAAGAGAGCTTGGTGTGCTACGTCAAGCTCATGATGATCTAGCTTGATTTGAGCCCTATCCTCCTCAACTTGCTTGACATGAGATTTGTGCGTGTCATGCTCCTCAAGTATGCTTTCATACTTGTCAAGCAAATTGAGGTTAGCACTCTTGAGCTTAGCACGAGCTTCTTCAACAGCCTTGACCTTACTCTTTTCCTTTTTAATGATAGTGGGGTATTCATTTATCAATGAAGCTAACTCATCGGGGGAAAGCTCATCATCGCTAGAGTCATCACATACCTTGGTGTTACCTTTTGCCATGAGGCACATGGGAGGTGGACGAAGAGATGAATCATCATTGTTGGCAATGGCAAGGCTGGCCAAGCTCTCTTCTTTAACTTCACTCTCTTCATCACTAGATTCTTCATCGGTGATCCATTCATTTGCCTCACACATGAACACCTTTTGTGGACCTTTTCTCTTCTTTGGAATGAGTTTTTCCTTTTTTCCTTTGTCATGCTTCTTCTTCCCAAAGAATATTGGCTTAGGCTTGACCTCTTCTTCATCATCCTCACTATCCTCAAGCTTGCGATGCTTGCCCTTGTGGTTCTCTATTCTTTTGTACGGTTTTGGACAATCATATGAGATTTGGCCTTGATCAACACGATTATAGCAAGTCTTGTTGTCATATTTTCTTGGTAGAAATGCATTCTTTTTGGGATCAACGGTGTATCCCTTCATGGAAATCTTGGAGTTAAAGCGAGAGAATTTTCTCATCATCAATGCGAGCTCATCATCGTCATCTTCACTTGATGCTTGCTCTTCTGCACTTGAGCTAGGCTCAACCACTTTATTTTTCTTGAGATTTGTTCTTCTTGTGGAAGCCTTTAGAGCAATTGTCTTTGAATATGATTCCTCCATCATCCCAAGCACACTCATCTCATGAGCGTGAATCTCTCCAATAAGTTCCAAAACTTCAATGTGATCAAGAGATTCGTTTTGAAGCATGGAGTTGATGATGTTTTACATTGGCATAGGAAGGAGCATAAGAATCTTGCGGTTGATGAGTCCCTTGCCAAGAGAAGCAATATCAAGAGCATTAATTTCTTCAATGAGACCATTCAAGCGAGAAACATTTCATTGACATTTTCATGAGGTAGCATTTTGAACTCATCGTATTTGGCCTTAAGCATATGATACTTTAGTTCTTTAACACAAGAAGAACCCTCATGAATTTCAATCATGCAAGCCCAAATTTCACATGCCTTGTCTTTGCTAGCAATCCTAGCAAACACATCTTGACTAATGCATTCGTAAATACCATTTCTAGCTTTTGCATCTCACTTGATTTGATCACCTCTATAGTTATGCTCACCAAACCCCGCATGGGTCGCTTCCCATACCTCGGGAGCAATAGACTCTAGATAAGCACACATACGTGCTTTCTAATAGGCAAAGTTCTTGCCCTCGAAGATGGGAACCGAACCCCCAGTCTTGGCCATTTTAGCATTCTAGTGGTGAAGCTAGAATGATCCAATGAGCAACCTTACTCTGATATCAATTGTAAGGATCGAATGCCCAAGAGGGGGGGTGAATTGGGCTTATTTTCAAAAATTAAAGCAATAAAAACTTAACTACTAAAAGCCCAATTCCATATGCACACAACCTATGCATTCAAGTGAATAATAAGTTTGCGGTATATGAAATGCATAAGTGTAACGGGAAAGGAAGAGTGTGCAAACTCCCTAGGAGACACGAGGACATGGCGATATATCACGTGGTTCGGTAAGATCATCAAGACCTTCCTACATCCATGTTGTGGCACCCACCAAAGGGTATAGCCACTCCCAAGTCACCGAGACCAGGGATCTTCACTAAAAGTCTTCGTTCGCCATCTCCGGCAAGGTGGAGCTCAAGCATCGTACAAGTTTGATCTTCTAGGCTTCAACAACCGACTTGGCAAGCTCTGGAAGGCTCTCTCCAATCACCGACTGTTACACGGCGAATGCAATCACCAAGAGACACTCCCTTACAGCTCTCACTAGACTAGAGACTCCAATCACCAAGAATGGAAGCACACAAGCATCATCTCTAGAATGTTCTAGCCTATCTCTTGGTGTACAAGTGGTGTAAATGATGTGGAAGTGGTTGCTCAATGTCTTGAATGCTTGTTAATGTGTAGGGTAGCTCTGAGCATCAAGACTTGTCGAAATGATGTGGGGACCGGAATCCCGACATCCGAGGATCTCATTGGGTGGTGTCGTGCGATGCGACACCCAACAGTATAGAAGAACAGAACAAGAATAAAACACAAGATGAAGTCTTTTATTTATCTTACAGCGGAAGTTTTACGATACTAGCGAAAGGAAAGAAATATATATATAACATAGCTATGCTCCCAGCACTAGCTATGCAAAAGCAAAGTCATCCATGCCCTGGATACTTCGCACTAGCAACACGCAAGTCACGGCGACGTGCAGGGTTCCCACTCGGCTGAACACCCTGGAGGGGGTGCAGCCTCATCATCAAACCCTTCATCAATTGTATAACCTGCAAAAACTCGTTAACTGCAAACGTGGCATAAGGCTCAGCAAGACTAACCCGTCTCACTAGACATATGCAAGGGGGGCACTAAACATAGGTAAGGTGAAACATAAATGACTCGCCCACAATTGGATCCTTATGATCAGGTTTTAAGTAGCAAATGACATTCTCCCTGCACGGCACATCGTGGGTTCCACAATCAAACAAGAAACAATTTGCCGATGATATGACATGCCCAGAGCACATAATGCTATTATAGCTAAAGTACGGGGAAACTGTAAACTTTAATGTGACTATCTCTAAATCATACAAGGTTGCAAAACAATTATAATTCAGTACAAATTATTTCTCTTACTTCTTCAGTATTTACTACGTCATGGCGCAGTGAACAAGCGGTACTCTATTACCGCGAGGGACGGTGATTGCAATCAGGACACACCCGGACAACACGACACATACGTCATTCGAAAGTGTCAACGAGTACACCTGTACCTACATAACACATCAGTACTAGGCGTATATGGCCACCTTTCACAAGAAACCCAAACGCCGAGCCCGTCTCACCTCCGCAAACAGAAGATCTCTGCACGGAACACCTCATGTGTCCGCCGACCGATTTACACCTCACTGTCCTCAACCCATCCCTATCGATGGTGAGTTAATGGGCCTCGACACCCCAGTTATCGAGTTACATCAGTTTACTAGATTTATATGTCCATTATGTCGCCTGTATAATTCAAGCTTGTCCGAAGGGGCCGCATACAGACGGGCCTTAATCGACACAGGCAGAGCTATGCGACCGAGACTCAATTCTCGCAGCTTCCTATCCATCCCCTGCCCGGTCTCAATTTTATTATATTAAGCCATTAACCAATCCTCTGAGATATGTCCTACATTTCTCGCGAGTAGATTCCAACTACTCGACTTCTACCGAATTCCCTATACATTAGCAAGGCAGTTACTACAGGTCAAACTGTAACTCGTTCCAGCCAATCCCTGGGATTTTTGGGTCATGCAAGTGGAGTATCAATCATCCTAAACGTAATGCACATTTCATATGCTAATCATCATAGTGATAAAGTAAAATTTTATAAATGACTTAAATGCAAACCGGGGCTTGCCTAGTTGCAGGTCAGAGTCGGGGTTAATCTCTGGAAGGTGCTCTTCCAAGGCTTCTGGTTCTTCCTCGACTTCGGTCACTATACGATATGCATATAACATGTATATAAATGACTTTGAAAAATAATTATTACTAAGACCATACTTTAATCCATGGTGATCATTATATGATAGGGACCTTAATTGGCTTTGGAACTTTGATGGTAGATACTTGGGAATATGATCAAAGCTCTTGCAAAGAACAAGAGATGATCAAAGTATATTGTTGTCTCTAAAATTATGGCAAGTATTAAACTTCCAAGAATTTTAAAGAAGAAACTGTAGCTTGAACATAGCTTCCAGTTGATAATCATGATAGAGGATGCTGTCCTGGTTCTATCAAAATTTGTTTCATAATTTTCTAAACTTTGGTGAAGGAGTTATTGAATTTCTAAGTTGGCAGGAATTTCTGGAATTATTTATAATTCAACTTTTAGCTTTTAAATAAATAGTCAGTTTGTATCTGAATTAGGACTATGATATTAGGTCAATTAAATCCAAGATTTTTACAGGAACTAGTATATTACAAAGTTAAGGTTCAGTCCACATTTGGGACATAATAAAGCAACTGAACATCTGTAAAAGTTCAATAACTGAAAAAAGTAATTGAACTATACAGAGGGTTAAACAGGTGCAATGGCTCCCAAACTTTTTTTGGTAGTCAATAATACGACAGTGCATTTTATGTGAATTTTGGGGATTTTCCTAGTGGCAAGTTCATCTGGAAAATTTGCCTTTGTATTTGGGAAGATTGTTTTATACAGAATTTAACTGTGAGTTGCACAGAACCTAATTGGTACTGATAGAAACTAGAGCTCAAGGGCTTTCGAACAAAATTTATTTGAATATTTCTGGAGCATCCTACCGAAAGTTATGGATTTTCTAAGTTGGAGCCAAATCTGGAATTAGTTTCTAATTTGAAATAAACCGTGGGTCCCACTATTTTAAAATGGACCAATGGCATTTAAACCACACGGGGACCACAGAGATACAGCGTTGTAGCCACAATAGATCCCGGGGCCACACCTGATCCGACGGGTTAAAAGGCACTGACACGCGAGGCCCGCCACGTCGTCTTCCTCCTCCGTGTTCTCCTGCGAGCCTCACCGGATCTGCGTTCCCGGCCACCGCAGCATCTAAATTTGGGCGCCCAACCTTAATTTCACGTGCTGAGCATGATGGTAGGGTCGGGGAGGCTTGCCGAATATTGGAAATAGTGGCGCATCGGCGGCGGCGACAGCTAGGGTTCCGGCCATGTCGGAACCTTCGCTCCGTGGCTAAACTCTTCTAAAAATGCTGGGGAAAGACTCCTGGAACCACTAGGAAGGTGTTGGGAAGGTGAGATGGTCGTGCAACACTCAGCAAAACCATCATCGACAGTGACCGAAGCAACTTCTTAACGGAGGAGAAAACTCGTAATTCTTGAGCTATGGTTGATTATTTTTGGTGATTCCAGTTCGACAGGGTGCGCAAAGAAGTGTAGAAACTATTTTCTAGCAATTGTGGAGAGTGATCAAGTGTGGAACTCGAATTGAAAGAATAACTGAGCGAGTTTATAAGTTTCTGCCGAAAGTAAAACTTAGCTAACTTGCTCGATACTCGCGTAAACAAGGAGCGGCTTTCACCGACATGTAGAGCATGTCTCGGCACACCAGTTTGCTATAGGAGTTGAAGCGTGAAACTGCGTGTAGCGGCCTAGCACCATGGAGCAGAGACGGCGTGTGGTGAAAACGACGGTCAGCTTCGGTGTCGCTTCTAAATACCGGCTAAAACCTCAACGAATGGTTGACAGAAGTGAACCAGAGGGTAGACGAGAGAGTGTGGAACAACCTTGCTGTTGAGAGCTTGGCGCGAGAGGCCTTTGGCTGGCCGACAACGGGCGCGCGGCGTCGAGCGGCACGGGGTGATTGCGGCGGTGACGAAACGGAGCGGCACGGTGAAAAGTGAACGAGTGAGGGACTTTGGCCGACGGGGGGGGGGGGGGGGTGGTTTTATAGCCTCCACCGCGGTAGATAAGGACGCAGGGGGGGGGGGTAGCTGGAGGCGACCGACGGCCGACGGCGCACTGGCGGCATGCAGCGTCGCGGTGTCGCCCGGGGAGAGAAAACAGGGGCGGTGAATCGGTTTCACTATCTGACCTGCAGGCCCCACCTCTCTCCCTTATCCCCCTCCTCTAAATTCCAGCTAAAACATTGCCCAAAAATTCCCAAAATTTACAGGTAGGCTATGAAAAATATGGGGAATTCAATTCTGCAATCAGATTTCAATTTGAACATAGTTTGCATCAAATGCAAATTCAAATTTGAATTCAAATATGGGTATAAACCTTATTGAATTAAATAGTATCTGAGGTCAAAAAATCTCCAAACTTTGAAACCAAGTTCCCTAAACCATAAAAGGTCTTAGGAAAAAATTAGGGATTGATTTGGTCAAAGTTTAGTGTAAAGCTAAATTTGATGTCGACGCGAAAAGAATCCTTTGTACGTGTCCAAACAAATGGAATATGTACTTCAAAAATCTTGAAAATTTTCTGAGAAGCTAGTTAGGTATTTAAGAGTCCAAGAAAAAATTTGGAGCCTTGGATTTGAATCTTTTTGGCAGGGCCTTTTAGGTCAAGTTTATGTGCACAATTATGTTGACCCCCATTATGTTTGATAAACCATTTGTAGTTGAACATCACAATAAAGGAATTAGTGGGATTTTACATTTCTCCCCCCTTAAAAGAATCTCATCTCGAGATTACAAAGGAATGACAAAAGATAAAGATCTACTGAACATGTGCCGCTAACAAGTCCGGATAGTTCGTTTTAAGATATTCCTCGCTTTCCCACGTGGCTTCTTCAACACTGTGGTTGCTCCACAAGACTTTGTAGAAACGCAAAGTGCGCCTTCTTGTGGTGCGAGTTTTCTCATCAATGATCTAGATTGGATGTTCGGAATACGTAAGATCTGGTTGGAGAGTTTCCAAATCCTCAATACGTATATTCACTGGGGCTTTGAGACATTTCCGCAATTGAGAAATGTGAAACACATTGTGGACCCCTACCAGCGACGGTGGTAACTCCAATTGATATGCCACAGGTCCGCATCTTTTGATTATTGCGAACGGCCCAATAAAACATGGAGGTAGCTTCCCTCTTACTCCTAATCGATGAATTCCTTTCATCGGGGATACTCGGAGATAAACTTGATCTCCAACCTTGAAGTGAAGAGGTCGTTTGTCCGCATAGTTCTTCTCACGAGACTGAGCGGCTTTGAGATTGGCTTGAATAAGACATACTTGTTCTTCGGCTTCATTTATTGAGTCGATGCCATATACCACTCGTTCACCAGATTCGCACCAGTTCAAGGGTGTGCGACACTTCCGGCCATAAAGAGCTTCATATGGCGCCACCTGGATGCTAGACTGGTAACCGTTGTTGTACGAAAATTTAGCCAATGGTAGATGATCATCCCAATTCCTACCATGGTGGATGGCACAAGCACGAAGCATATCCTCAAGCACTTGGTTTACCTGTTCGGTTTGTCCATCAGTCTGAGGATGATAAGCCGAGCTTCGAATCAGTTTGGTACCCAATGCATCGTGGAGTTGCTCCCAAAAGCGAGCAACGAAAATAGATCCACGATCTGAAATGATAGTACGGGGTACTCCATGTAGACACAATATTCTGGAGATATAAAGTTCTGCATACCGCTTTACATCATACTTGACACTGACCGGTATGAAATGAGCTGATTTGGTCAATCGGTCAATGATCACCCAAATTGAGTCGTGCCTATGGAGAGTGGGAGGCAACCCAACAATGAAATCCATGCTGATATCCTCCCATTTCCATGTCGATATGCTTAAAGGTTGAAGCTGTTTAGCTGCCTTCATATAGTCAGCCATAACTCGTCGACACATATCACATTCGGATACGTATTTTGCTACTTGTCTCTTCATCCGAGTCCACCAGAACTTCTTTTTCAAGTCTTGGTACATTTTGTTACTTCCCGGATGAATGGAATACTTGGATAAATGAGCTTCATCTAGTATCTTGTTCCGAAGTTCCATGTTTCGGGGTACCACTATGCGGTTTTTAAACCAGAGGGTACCTTCATCGTCACATCGAAAACATTTCATCTCCCCCTTCTCCATTCTTTGTCGAATGTGCGACATCCCTTTGTCCTCCTTTTGAGCTGCCATAATATCCTCCCTGATAGTGGAAATGAGGGCTAGGTTGTAGAGTGCCCCATATGGAACCATGTAGAGACTCGGTTCTTCATCTCCCATTGAGGTAATGGAAAGATTGTTGACATGGGACTTGCGGCTCAGAGCATCTGCGACTACATTCGCCTTACCGGGATGGTAGTGGATTTCAATCTCATAATCCTTGATTAATTCCAACCATCTACGCTGTCGCATATTTAGGTCCTTTTGGGTGAAGATGTACTTCAAACTCTTGTGATCGGTGTAAATATGTACTAGATTACCTAGTAGATAATGTCTCCACATCTTCAAGGCTAGTACCACAACAGCGAGTTCTAGATCATGAGTCGGATAGTGCTGCTCATGATTTCGAAGCTGCTGTGACCCATTAGCGATCACTCGTCTGTCCTGCATCAACACACAACCCAAACCAATTCCTGATGCATCACAATACACGTCAAAAGATTGGGTTGTGTCCGGTTGATCCAATACTGGTGCCGTTGTGAGGTGTTTTACCAATGCCTGAAAACCTCCCTCACATGCCTCAGTCCATACATACTTCGTCCCCTTCTTCAGAAGTTCTGTCATTGGTTTAGCTATCTTGGAGAAACTGGGAATGAACCTCCGGTAATACCCAGCCAAACCTAGGAAACTTCAAACTTCATGTACAGACTTTGGAGACTCCCATTTGAGTACTTGCTTTATCTTGCTTGGATCAACTGTAATCCCTTCTGCTGATATGATGTGCCCTAAAAATGGCACTTGGCTGATCCAGAATTCACACTTGCTGAACTTAGCATAAAGCTGGTGGTCCCGTAATCATTGAAGCACGATACGCAAGTGTTGAGCATGTTCTTCTTCGGATTTTGAATACACAAGTATGTCATCGATGAAAACCACGACAAACATGTCCAATTCTGGCATGAACACCGAGTTCATGAGATACATGAAATGAGCTGGTGCGTTGGTCAATCCGAAGGACATAACAAGGTATTCATACAGTCCATACCTCGTCAAGAATGTTGTCTTTGGTATGTCTTCTGGTCGGATTCTAATCTGATGATAACCAGAACGAAGATCCATCTTCGAAAATACTTTAGCACCCACTAGTTGATCGAAAAGAATATCAATGCATGGTAGTGGATACTTGTTCTTGATTGTGACAACATTGAGTGGACGATAGTCCACACACAGTCTCAAAGTCTTATCTTTCTTCTCTACGAACAATGCAGAACAACCCCATGGTGATGAACTTGGACGAATGAAACCCTTGTCCTCAAGTTCTGTAAACTGCTCCTTAAGTTCTACAAGTTCCTTGGGTGCCATCTTGTAGGGTTGTCTTGAGATTGGCACTGTTCCCGGTACAAGTTCAATCTTGAACTCTATATCTCTTTCTGGGGGCATACCAGGAAGATCTTCGGGAAATACATCCGGGTATTCACATACTACCGGAATATCCATAAGTTCCATAACCTCGGTATTGTGAGTAGATGAATTCACTAGAATGATTCTCTCGAGATTGAGGACTTGAGAGGGATGAAGTGGAGAATTTAGATATATTTTTCGAGGAACGAGATCTAGAATAGCACCATGGTATTGTAACCATGCCATTCCCAAGATGACATCTAACTTCTGATTCTCTAATATCAAAAGTGAAGTAAGATATATGGTTCCATCTAGGTTAAGTGGTATCCCAGGAACCAACTCATTTGTTATTGTTTTCCCTGCCAGAGTGCTAATCACATACTGAGCTTTTGTGGAGATTATAGGCAAATTGACTTTTAATGACAAAAGACTTGCTAATGACATTGTGTGAAGCTTCGGAGTCAAATAGTATGACTACGGAATGGTCAAAGATAGAGAACGTACCCGTGAGTACGGGTGCACCTTCCAGAATGTCCTCAATGGTGAGGTGGTGAACGTTGTTGAGTCTGGGAGCTGGCTTCTTGGTCTGGTTGCGGGGTTGGTTGGCGCCTTGGTATGATGACTGTCCTCCGCTTTGCCTACTATGCGGGCAGTCCTTGGCGAAATGCCCCGTCCGTCCACACGTGAAACACATGTACGGGGTTTGAACGATACGAATGGGAGGACGGAATCCCGGTGCACGTGGTGGAGGTGGAAGTGCCTTTGGGATCATACCCTGCTGTTGTTGCGGTCGGAAACCGGAGTTGCCGAACTGGCGACCACTGAACATTGGTGGTCATGATGGCGGTTGCCACCTCTGGCCGGATGGTGATCGATACACCATTCGGTACTTCTGAGAGGCACCACCTCCGCTGCCCTGCGGAGCACTCCTCTTTTTCTTGTCTGAGGACATCTCTCGAGTAGCATCCTCTTGCATAATCGCTGCGTTGACGATTTCGTTGAAGCTGCCGCGATTGAACAAGGCAAGCTTGTCCTTCATCTTGGTGTTCAACCCCCGGTAGAAGCACTCTCGCTTCCTGTCTTCCGTGTTCACTTGGTCCTGTGCATACTGGGCCAAGTGGTTGAAGGTCTTGGAGTACTCGTAAGCGCTCCTTCCTCCCTGCTTCAGCTCCAAGAACTATTGAAGCTTCCTCCTCATAATCTTGGGAGGGATATGGTAGGCGCGGAACGCCTCCCGGAATTCTGCCCAGCTCACGACATAGCCTGCGGGGCGTGCGGCGAGGTAGTTTGCCCACCACGCACTAGCAGGACCCTGTAGTTGTTGAGCTGCAAATAGAGCCTTCTGTTGTTCTGTTATCTCGAGTAAACCAAACTTCCCTTCAATGGTGTAGAGCCAGTTGTCTGCCTCCAAAGGTTCGTCGGCCTCTCTGAAGACTGTCGGATGTGTCGATGCGAAATCCGAGTAGGAACTCGGATTTTACTGACGTGGCCCCTCAGCATGTCGCCCCCCTTGACGGGACGAGTGCTGTACAAGGGTCCGCAACAACTCGGTTTGCTCGTCGCGCGAGCCGAGTACTGCTGCGAGAACCTCCGCAAGACTTCTGCGAAGTGCAGGTGGAGGTGGTGGAGGTGGCTGTGTCTGGGGCGTATTCTGCCCCGGGGGTGGTGTGTCATCCCCCTGCCCTCCACTTGAGCCTCCCACTTCCGAGGTTGTACGTGTACGCACCATGCTGCAATACAATGATTGACACAGTAAGTCTCATTGCCTCAAGTTCATCCTTCCATATAAATAGTAATGCGGTAGACCATGATAGATAATATACAACATCAACATATATTGATAAAGTATAAACTTTATACAAGATATATTATCTCTGACCATGTTTACAGTAGTAAACTCCAAAATGATGGACTCCCACTATGGAAATACATCTCTACTATACTTGGTCCCCATGAGATGTCGTACATATCTTGTCATTGTAGGCATAAACACCAATACTCTTAATATGACACAAACATGGTCACAAAAGAAAAACACGAGCAACTATTAAACTATATGTTGCCCCGTGTCGGCAGAAGTGCTGCCACATCCCACTTCAATACGTCCTACTCGACGTATTCAAGTTCCTCGGGATCTTCTTCTTCTTCTTCGTCCTCCAAAGGCAATTGTTCACACATAATTAGTGGTATGTTATTGGCTGGTGGATACACCACTGGTTGTAATTGTGCCTCGGCCTCAATTACATTATCCTGCAGTTCTCCTGCCTCATACTCCCAATTTTGAGATGTCTCAATGGCGGTGTCCCGCTCTTCAGTGACTACTAACAGCTGCTCTTGCTGCTGTTGCACATCCAACTGACTTGCTTGCAGCTCACCACGAGCTTGCTGCAGTTCAGTGCGAGTCTGTCGTTGTGCGGCACGAGCTTTCCGTAGCCTAATGCGAGCATAATGCAATTGACTCTCGCACTTATCTAGCCGGTGATTTGCGGGGGCTATGAGCGAACATAGACCCTCATTGATATAATCAAGGGTATCACCCCGCTCTGTTGCTTCCCGCAAGGCTTCGACTTGTTCCAAAATAATGGTGCCTTGCATAGCAACTATCATATTGGAAGCAGCCGCATATGTCCCAAGTGTCGTTGAGGTTGTGTCGCCATGTGGTGTATAGGCAGCAATCATATGACGTTGCCACTCAAATCCGGCCATACCATGGACTGGAATAAGGGCAAATTGAGTCCTTGCCATAGCATCCTGATGAAGCTCACAAAGCTTCATAAGTGCTTCGCCCGCAGCGATTGCCCAAGTGTCCTCTAACTGAGCTCCCTCGATGGTAACCGAGAAAGGAGCCCATCCATATTGACGTGGACTAGCCGGGATGTCTACCAAGATGGTGCACGACCGAACACCTCTGTCGATCGTTTCTCTACCCCAATAGCATGGCATCTCGATGAAGCCAAACTGCTGGAGCACTTCCGGTAGCATACTTGGGAAACCCGGTTGGTTAGCGCAAGCGGAAAATACCCATCCGTCCGGTAGCAGCATCCTCACTTCCGTCATCTATAAAAACAATACTGGAACAATGAGAAGGTTCCTAACTCTCCAAAGTTTTAAGAAAATTTAGAACTGGAGCTGTAATCGCAGTCTGTTCCAGCTGACCTCCCTGTATAAATCCCACAGTTTCATATGGGAAACGTCAGAATCAAAGGTGGAGTTGAGTACTAAAGTTGTAGTATACTTTCCAAGATTTCCATATTGTACTCATACAGATACATGTGAGCTAGGGAATACAATCTATACAGGTTTTAAGTTGACCCATATTTTCTGGAAATTTTGACAGAACCTTCCCTGTATATGTAGTGATGTCCACAATTTATACAGGGATATCATGACAATATTTTGAGGTAATGACAAAAGAAACTTTGTATAACATCAAGTTAACAATCCATAAGTAAAATAGTTACCCCCTGAAAAGTTTGTTATACAGGTATTGCACGCGAATTCACAAATAGGTGCAAACTGTTCCATGTTCTGGACTACCAGAACCAAGTTTGCGACAAATGGAATTAGACACCACTATACCCAGATTTAGATCATGAATTCCAAATAAAGTTGATAGAGGACTTCCTAAGATTTCCATAAATGTATATATGTGACTATTTCACTATTCTGGATTAAAAGTTATAACTATCCAAACCAAACAGTTGAACTGACATGTTTGCACCAGCAGTCCTGCAGTCCACTGTTTTGACTTCCAAATTTGATTTGACTCAAATTCGAATTTGGAAAAACTCTAAACGCCAAACCTGTAGATATGCCTCTTCCCTTTTCAGAAATGTGTCATAATAAGGCAGAAGATGTTTCTAAAGTGAGTTAGGGCAATATTTCTGGAACTGGTACAATGGTTGGGTCATCTGGAGTAGTTTTTGTATACTCCAAATTTCAACGGATTATCAAACTTTTCTCCCCTGATGGTCAACAGAAAAGTTGTAGAGGTGTTCACGAACTTTCCATCCATATATGAAACCCTTTGGATATCTATCAGATAGCCAAGATTACAACCCAGCGAAGTTGAGCCAACTTCTGCCAGAAATCATGAATCTTGATTCTATCTACCTTATCGAGTCAGAGTTCCTTTTTACGGAGTCCAAACCTACCAGCATCTGATTTGGACTTTCCAAAAAATTATGCATCCATTCTGTCGTTGGGGATGGTCTAGTATCATGTTTGATACTGACGAAACTACGTATCTCACCAAAGAAAATTCTATCCGGTATATCCGGTTACGTCTATAGGTGGTTCCTATATCGTTCTCTCACAAACAGCTTCTACACGGTCTTCTACCGTAGTTAATGCTGCAAAAGACAAACAATCCCCTTTCACACTTTCACACCTCAAGGGTGGTACGGGAAAACACGACATGCAGTCACAATAATACATATGAAAGTAATTGCATACGACTCTGGTGTGAGTCGCCCTCGAGCGAGGTCATGTCTCGAGCTACATGGCTGTAAATACGTCTGTACAGCAAAGACTCCCGTATGATCCGGCTTATACATGCTCAGGCATACGTGTTTCGCATGCTCCCATGGAACATGAATGGTTCTGGAGAGGCATACTATCAGGTTATACACCACCCGACAGGGGCTCCCACTAACTTTGAAGCACGCTGGGGTACCGCGTGTTATAGGTTCTCAGAAACATTGAAAGCTTCAGAGACTCCTATTAACTTCTCGTGCCAAGCCACAAAAATTTCACATACCACTCCTCGTATGCTGAGCTTACCGAGATTGATCCGCTCTTGGTGGCGTACCTTACCTCTTACCTGACGTCGGGGCGTCGTTACAAAATATAATAACACATAGTTAGTTTACCACCTTTATATCTTATACTAATATTACTCCTTATAAGGGCATATAGCTAATTCCTCACTCAGACCCTAATTTTTTTTGAAAATATGTTATTTTCAAGTACATTGTTCCCAATGATGCTCTGATACCATGTCTGTGGGGACTGGAATCCCGACATCCGAGGATCTCATTGGGTGGTGTCGGGCGATGCGACACCCAACAGTATACAAGAACAGAACGAGAATAAAACAAAAGACGAAGTCTTTTATTTATCTTACAGCGGAAGTTTTACAATACTAGCGGAAGGAAAGAAATATATATATATATCATAGCTATGCTCTCAGCACTAGCTATGCAAAAGCAAAGTCTTCCATGCCCTGGATGCTTTGCACTAGCAACACGCAAGTCACGGCGGCGTGCAGGGTTCCCTCTCGGCTGTACACCTTGGAGGGGGTGCAGCCTCCTCATCAAACCCTTCATCAATTGTATAACCTGCAAAAACTCATTAACTGCAAACGTGATCATAAGGCTCAGCAAGACTAACCCGTCTCACTAGACATATGCAAAGGGGGACACTAAACATAGGTAAGGTGAAGCATAAATGACTCGCCTACAATTGGATCCTTATGATCAGGTTTTAAGTAGAAAATGACATTCCCCCAACATGGCACATCATGGGTTCCACAATCAAACAAGAAACGTTGTGCCGATGATTTGACATGCCCAGAGCACATTATGCTATTACAGATAAAGTATGGGGAAACTGTAAACTTTAATGTGACTATCTCTAAATCATACAAGGTTGCAAAACAATTATAATTCAGTACAATTTATTTCTCTTACTTCTTCTGTATTTACTACGTCACGGCGTAGTGAACAAGTGGTACTCTATTACCGCGAGGGACGGTGATTGCAATCAGGACACACCCGGACAACACGACACATACGTCGTTCGGAAGTGTCAGTGAGTACACCTGTACCTAAATAACACTTCAGTACTAGGCGTATATGGCCACCTTTCACAAGAAACCTGAACGCTGAGCCCGTCTCTCCTAGCAAACAGAAGGTCTCCGCACAGAACACCTCATGTGTCCGCCGACCGATTTACACCTTACTTTCCTCAGCCCACCCCTATGGATGGTGAGTTAATGGGCCTCGACACCCTAGTTATCGAGTTACATCAGTTTACTGGATTCCATATGTCCATTATGTCGCCGGTACAATTCAAGCTTGTCCGAAGGGGCCGCATACAGACGGGCCTTAATCAACACAAGCAGAGCTATGCGATCGAGACTCAATTCTCGCCGCTTCTTATTCATCCCCTACCCGGTCTCAGTTTTATTATATTAAGCCATTAACCAATCCTGTGAGATATGTCCTACATTTCTCGCGAGTAGATTCCAACTACTCGACTTCTATCGGATTCCCTATACATTAGCAAGGCAGTTACTACAGGTCAAACTGTAACTCATTCCAACCAATCCCTGGGATTTTTGGTCATGCAAGTGGAGTATCAATCATCCTAAATGTAATGCACATTTCATATGCTAATCATCATAGTGATAAAGTAAAATTTTATAAACGACTTAAATGCAAACCGGGGCTTGCCTAGTTGCAGGTCAGAGTCGGGGTTAATCTCTGGAAGGTGCTCTTCCAAGGCTTCTGTTTCTTCCTCGACTTCGGTCACTATACGATATGCATATAACATGTATATAAATGACTTTGAAAAATAAATATTACTAAGACCATAATTTAATCCATGGTGATCATTATATGATAGGGACCTTAATTGGCTTTGGAACTTTGATGGTAGATACTAGGGAATATGATCAAAGCTCTTGCAAGGAACAAGAGATGATCAAAGTATATTGTTGTCTCTAAAATTATGGCAAGTATTAAACTTCCAAGAATTTTAAAGAAGAAATTGTATCTTGAACATAGCTGCCAGTTGATAATCATGATAGAGGAAGTTGTCTTGGTTCTAGCAAAATTTGTTTCATGATTTTCTAAGATTTGGTGAAGGAGTTATTGAATTTCTAAGTTGGCAAGAATTTCTGGAATTATTTATATTTGAACTTTTAGCTTTTAAATAAATAGTCAGTTTGTAACTGAATTAGGACTATGATATTAGGTCAATTAAATCCAATATTTTTACAGGAACTAGTATATGACAAAAGGAAGGTTCAGTCCAAATTTGGGACATAATAAAGCAACAGAACATCTGTCAAAGTTCAATAACTAAAAAAAGTAATTGAACTATACAAAGGGTTAAACAGGTGCAATGGATCCCAAACTTTTTCTGGTAGTCAAGAATAGGGCAATGCATTTTATGTTAATTTTGGGGATTTCCTAGTGGCAAGTTCATCTGCAAAAATTGCCTTTGTATTTGGGAAGATTGTTTTCTATAGAATTTAACTGTGAGTTGCACAAAACCTAATTGGTCCTGATAGAAACTAGAGCTCAAGGGTTTTCAAACAAAATTTGTTTGAATATTTTTTAACCATCCTACCGAATGTTATGGATTTTCTAAGTTGGAGCCAAATCTGGAATTAATTTCTAATTTGAATTAAACCATGGGTCCCACTATTTTAAAATGGACCAATGGCATTTAAACCACATGGGGACCACAGAGCTACAGCGTGTAGCCACAATAGATCCCGGGGCCACACCTGATCCGACGGGTTAAAAGGCTCTGACACGCGGGCCCGCCGCGTCGTCTTCCTCCATCCGAAGCGGGCGGCGCGCGGGGCTCCTGCGGCGGTGTTCTCCGGCGAGCCTCGCCGGATCTGCGTTCCCGGCCACCGCAGCATCTAAATTTTGGCGCCCAACCTTAATTTCACGCGCTGAGCACGATGGTAGGGTCGGGGACACTTGTCGACGATCAGAAATAGCAGCGTATCAGCGGCGGCGACAGCTAGGGTTCCGGCCATGTCGGAACCTTCGCTCTGTGGCTAAACTATTCTAAAATTGCTGGGGAAAGACTACTGGAACCACTAGGAAGGTGTTTGGAAGGTGAGATGGTCGTGCAATGGTCAGCAAAACCATCATCAACAGTGACCAAAGCAACTTCTTAACGGCGGAGGGAAAAACTCGTAATTCTCAAGCTACAGTTGATTATTTTTGGTGGTTCCAGTTCGAGAGGGTGCACAAAGAAGTGTAGAAACTATTTTCTAGCAATTGTGGAGAGTGATCAAGTGTGGAACTGGAATTGAAAGAATAACCGAGCGAGTTCATAAGTTTCGGCCGAAAGTAAAACTTAGCTAACTTGCTCGATACTCGCGTAAACAAGGAGCGGATTTCACCGACGTGTAGAGCGTGTCTCGGTGCACCAGATTGCTATAGGAGTTGAAGCGTGAAACTGCGTGTAGCGGCCTAGCACCATGGAGCAGAGACGGCGTGTGGTGAACACGACGGCGAGCTTCGGTGTCGCTTCGAAATACCGGCTAAAACCTCAACGAACGGTCGACAGAAGTGAACCAGAGGGTAGACAAGAGAGTGTGGAACAACCTTGCTGTTGAGAGCTTGGCGCGAGAGGCCTTCAGCTGGCCGGCAACGGGCGCACGACGTCGAGCGGCACGGGGTGATTGCGGCAGTGACGAAACGGAGCGGCGCGGTGAAAAGTGAACGGCCGAGGGACTTCGGCCGACGGGGGGTGGTTTTATAGCCTCCACCGAGGTAGATAAGGACGCAGGGGGGGTTAGCTGGAGGCGACCGGCGTCGCGGTGTCGCCCGGGGATAGAAAACAGGGGCGGTGAATCGGTTTCATTGTCTGACCTATGGGCCCCACCTCTCTCCCTTATCCCCCTCCTCTAAATTCCAGCTAAAACATTGTCCAAAAATTCCCAGATACAGGTAGGCTAAGAAAAATATGGGGAATTCAATTCTGCAATCAGATTTCAATTTGGACATAGTTTGCATCAAATGCAAATTTAAATTTGAATTCAAATATGGGTATAAACCTTATTGAATTAAATAGTATCTGAGGTCCAAAAATCTCCAAACATTGAAACCAAGTTCCCTAAACCATAAAAGGTCTTAGGAATAAATTAGGGATTGATTTGGGTAAAGTTTAGTGTAAAGCTAAATTTGATGTCGACGCGAAAAGAATCCTTTGTACGTGTCCAAACAAATGGAAGATGTTCTTCAAAAATCTTGAAAATTTTCTGAGAAGCTAGTTAGATATTTAAGAGTCCAAGGAAAAATTTGGAGCCTTGGATTTGAATCTTTTTGGCAGGGCCTTTTTAGTGAGGTCAATTTTATGTGCACAATGATGTTGACCCCCATAATGTTTGATAAACCATTTGTAGTTGAACTTCACAATAAAGGAAAAAGTGGGATTTTACAAATGACTGGTTGAAGGTGTATAAATAGCCAGCTTCTACGAAATAGTCATTGGAAAAGTAGGATGACATCACTATTCTGCAAACACCGGATGATACGCTGTTCTCCCTTCAGTTGTCATCGGTCGAATACAAATTAGCTGATTTCACTGTGTCAGAAATGACCGTTGATCGACCGATGTTGTATACACCTGTACATCGGATAATCTGGTGACACTTGACCCAGAATGGTCCAGAAATAATGCATACTGGAATAATTGACCGATGTGTTATAATTGTACATCGGATGGTCCGGTGTTACACTCGGTCCAGAGAAATTGCTTACTGGAATGATCAATCGATGTAACACTTGCTTCATCATCGGATGATCCGGTGTATACTCAAGTTTGAGGTCTTTTTCTGCTGTTGAGCCAACTCGACTGGTGTAGTGTTTTCTGGATACATCGGTTGATCCGGTGAGTTGATTTTGCCTACTTCGAGTTGTTCTAAGTGATTCTTTTGGAATTTGTTTAAGTGACCTCTTAGACAATGGTTTGAAATGTTCTTCTGATGACGACCAAATCTCGAGTGCTGTCAATTTTGAGGGAATAATTTTGACATATGTGCTTTTTCTGTTAGTCTTCATGAAAATCGATTGACCTTGTAAAATAGTTTGTTGAGGGGTCTCCAATTGTATCCAATGAGCAGTAGATGATATAAATAGAGAGTCCATTATGTGTGATTGAATTATATGAGAGACCTTGCATCCACAAACTTATTAGTGATATCCAACGGTTGTCATTAATCACCAAAACCATACCTTATGGGGGCCTAGATGCTTTCACCAGCTCAGTAGAGTTGGAAGTGGAAATATATTCCATTCTACAAGATAAAAGAGATAAATAGTCCACCAGTTTAACGTTAGAACAACAACATTAGAACTATTTTTACGCACCAATGAACGGAAATATAAAGTTCATTATCTTAAGACGATACATTACAACAAGAAAAAAGAAAAACACAAACTACAAACAAGAAAAGAAAAACAACACAACTAAGAACAAGAAAAAAACTACTTCTCCTCCACCTCGCTCCACCTACTTCTCATTCTCCTTCTCCTCCTCCTCCTCGGGCTCCTGGCTGGGCGGGGGCGCCTCCCGCGGCGGAGACGGGAAGCCCAGTTTCCTGGTCGTCGCAACCACTAGGTTGTCGCGGCTGGCGACGCCGAGCTCGTCCGCTAGCATCTCCTAGAGGACGTCAAGGCAACTGACCAAGTGCGTCATGCCGAAGACGTAGTGGCCCGTGGTCCCCATTGCAGCATACTCTGGAAGGGGACCAAGCCCAAGGCGATGCATGGAGCGCGATGTATTGTCAAATACATCGCGCGCCATCTTTCGGAGAGCCCACTCCTTGTCCGGGGGGGGGGGGGGGGATCGATCGGGGATGCTTCCCCTTGGCGTCCTTCGATGGGCTTGGCAGCGGCGTTGTCTTGTCAACCATGGTGATCTTGGCGCGATTTGGGGAAGAGAGGAAGAGTGGCTGTGCGGAGAAGACGATGGCGTGTCCGGGTGATCTTATAGCGTAGTAGCAGCCTCTGCAGTACTGCAGGTGCAGTAGAGGTGGCTGACATGTGGGTTCAGTGTCCCACACCATATGGGACCCACATTCAGCCACCTCTACTGCACCTGTAGTACTGCAGGGGATTTCAACCGGCCTGGCTATTTGTCCCTCGACGCGCACAGTAGTGGTGTTGGAACGCGGAACGGTTCCAATTGAATTCAAAGATATGCATGCACTGTGCGCGTTTAAGGCGCTTCAGTGACTGGCGCACACGTAAGCTCGGTGCGCCTGGTCGCATCAGCCGCCTGCACAAATGGCTATGGCTTGAACGAAGGACCAAACCTTATGCGGCAAACAACAACGTATAATTCTTCCTCCGCCCCAGCTCAACTCTATTTCTGTTTTGGTCGAACTAATTACCTTTGACCAATGATTTATATGGAATTTATTAACTTCAATGACATGTAGTACTAGATTTTATATTATGGAAATATTTTCATGGTGAATCTAAAAGTAAAATTCTTGTATTGTTAAAACAGATCAAAATTGCGTAAATCTCAAAGATAGATCAAAAGTTTTATATTTAACATTAGTTTTACATATGTAATACGCACATAGGATATATCACTAAATAGTTTTGCAAAAAAAAAACATGGAGGAGAAATATGTATATCCCATATGCTACTACTACATAAATTAGGGGTGGGCAAATAAACCGAGACCGAAAAACCAAAACCTATAAAACCGAGACTGGAACCTAAAAGACCGAAATATCGGGTATCGGGTACTTAACGGGTAGCAAATATAAATAACTAAAAAATAAATGTTGGGTTCGGTGTAAAATCCCACATTTTCTTTCATATGAGGTTCAGTTGTAAGTTGGTTGTTAACCCTAATGGAGACCAATTATAGCCATGCTTATAAACTTGATCTCGTAAAATCTTTTCTTCTACTCATGCTTAAATTTTATTAACATGAGGAATGGACTTCACCAATACACTTAGATTAATTCTTTTGACCTATCTTCAATGCTTGTAATTAATTGAATAAAGATTGCTAGGTCAAATTAATATGTAGTACCAAATAGATATTCAAATTAATATAAATTGAATATATATTATTGTATATTCTTCCCTATCAAAATTATTCAATTCAGAGGCCATAAATTTTTATATGGTTTTCTAATATTCCAAATGGACTTCCTGCAAAGTTTCATAAATTTTGAACTCCATTTTCTATTTAATTTGAGACGCTTAGCTAATTCAAACCATATTTGGAATTCAAATTTTGAATTATGTTCAAATAGTTTGAACATTAAGATTTGAACACACTCTCATGGTCAACATAACTTGCTTGACTTATCCTGATAGTTCCACAATTTTTGGAACCCAATTGCTATTTAAATCAGTGACACCATTGAATTTCATCCAAATTCAAATTTGAATTTGAAATTCCATTGAAATTGCTCCAATTCAAAATCCAATTGCAGAATCAAATTCTAGATATTTATTTGAGCCTCCCCACAAAAATCTAGAATTTTCGAACAAATTTTGTAGGAGAATTGAAGTTACACAGAAGGGGAGTAGATAAGAAGAGGTGGGGCCCACAGTCAGCCAAAGCACTCGAATGAAACCCACGGGGGGTGCTCTGTCTCCAGCTCGCCGCGCTGATCAACGCTGGCAGCACACGACACCGTGACACGCATGCATCCACTGAGCTGCTTGCTTGCTTGACGTCGTGGCGCGCTCCCCTCTCCCCCCCCCCCCCCCCCCCCCCGTCCCTATAAATACCCCCCTTGGCTGTCGCCGTTGGACTCCATCCCAGTTCACGCCATTTTCGCCGCCCCTGTTTGATCGAGCTCTTGCCGACGATTGCAGCCGTTTCTTCCCGAGATGTAAGTAGATAAAAGGCGTGTCACAAACTCCTCTACGTATTCCATTTGGTCATTGATCGTGACATAGCTTCTGCTTGGCATATTTTGAAGTTTCCCAGTCGTTGTCGAGGAAGCTGCCGAGAACCTTCACTGTATTACCATCAAACACCAGTTCTGGACCATATCCAGCCTCGATCCTTTAAACAAAAAGGTTCGCAATCCTCTCTAGTTCATTCTCACAGAATCTATGCTTATGACATGAAGTGTAACTTGAGTTCTTGTTCGAGAACCGAACAGTTTGCCAATAGAACAGCAAAGCTTCACGCTTAAATTCATTCCATTCTTGCAATCATCCTTAAATCTTGTTAGCAGACAGTTTCTATGTGTCCAAAGGAAGCTCCATGCCCCAAACCCCTGAAAGTTATCAATCGAACATCTTAGATTTCAAGTTTTTGAGGCCGCCAGTTGAAAAACTGCACTTCGCCGTTGAAGTCAGCCTTGCCGGCGATTTCACCCCAATCTGACCTCGAAATCATACTCCTGGTACTCCCAGAAACCTCCCTGACCTTTTCCTGAGCCTATTGAGCCATTCCCGAGCATTTTCGACAAAGGCCGAAACCCTAGCTCCGCCGTCACCGTCGCGTCGCCGTCTCCGGCCATCGCAGGCGCGATTGGACACCACCATCGGCTTGCACGGCCGATTTTAGGGTTGAGCGGTCACAGCGAGGCCGGACAGAGGTCCACGCACCTAAGTCCGGCGAAGCACCGCCGCAGTTCCGGCGAGAAGCGCCGTCGCGTCGCGAATAAGACAAAGGCCTATGGGCCCCACTTGTTAGCGCCTATTCAAAACACCCGGGATCAGCTGCGGCACTGGATCCGGTGCGGCTGCGCGGTTGAACCCGTGGCCCCCGGTGTGGCCCAGATGCGATTGGCCCATTCAAATGAAGTGGGACCGGCCCCTTTTATTTGAAATTTCCAATAGGAAAATAAATCCAGATTCAATTCCAACTTATAAAATCCATAACTTCCAGTAGAATTATCCAAAAATTCCCAAATAATTTTTTTAGAACCAGCATGAAGAAAACTGTCCAGTGGTTCACTTGGATGTGTATGAAAAGCCATAGAAATTTCTCCATAATTAAGATAAGCAAAAGGCTTAAAGAATTTATTTCCACAGTTCTGTTAATTGGAAAATTTCCAATCTTGGTCAGAACGCTATAGTTAATACAGTTGATCTCTAGTAAAAGTTTCAAGATATTTGGACTTAAAATACTACGTTGATCAATGTTTCAAACCTCTATGTAGTTATAAATTAAAAAAATGGAAAATCAATTTCCAAAAATTTACCCAAATTTGAAAAATCGATTTCTCCCTGTAGGAAGCTTAGAAAATGGTGAAATTTTTTTTTCTAGAACCAGTGAGACCCCCTCTACATGATAAAACTATTGGTTGCCATAATACATCTCCAAAAATTTCAACCAAAATGTACAGAAGATTATTGCTTACCATAATTGTTAAGAATAACAAACTTCCTTTATCATCTCCTGTTCTTTGCAAGAGTCTTCTCTATAATATCTAGTATCCACCATAAAAATCCCAAAGTCAATTAAGATAATTATCTTATTTTATCTTAATATACATAGCCCACCTTAAGCATCTTAATTATTGACAAAATCATTTATACCTAGTATATGCATATCGTGTAGTAGCTGAAGTTGAGGAGCAGCCGGAAGCCTTGGAGATCTAGCTACTAGAAACTAACATAGACTCAAACTCGTATTCAGGCAAGCCCCGGTTTGCATTTAAGTTCCTTACATTGTTTTGCAGTTTTATTTTCCCATACGTCTTCAGATGATTTTGCATTACGTATAAAGTGTTTGCCATCCACTTGCATGGCCCAAAAATCCTATGGGGTCTTGGGTAGGTCTACGGCCCGTTAAGTAGAAACTTCTATGCTTATGCTCATGGGAATTAGGTAGAAGACGAGTAGTTGGAATCTACTCGTGAGATAGGAATTTTATCGTACGGGAGATACGGGAATAAGAAAATGGTGTATGAATATGAAATTGAGATCGAGTAATGGATAGGATGCAGTGAGACGTGTTCTCACGTGCGTAGCCCTGCTTGTGTCGATTGAGGAACGTTTCGTGTGCGATCCTGCAGGACAAGCTTGAATTGTACCGGCGACATACTGGAGGAATGGGCTCCAGTAAACTGATGTAGCTTGATACCGGTTTGTCGAAGCATTCCGTTCTATTTTATAGGTGTGGGTTGAGGGCAGCAAGGTGTAAATCAGCTGGTGGGCACGTCAGAGTACGCCCCACGCAGTGACCTCCTGCTCGTGACGGTTCGATCGGTTTGACATTCGAGAGTTTAGTGAAAGGTGGCCATATATGACTAGTACTGAATTGTTATGTAGGTACTGCTGAAAATACTCGCTGGCATTTTCGAAAGTGCGCATGTGTCGTGTTGTTCCTGGTGAATCCTGATTGCAATCACCGTCCCTCACGGTAATAGGGTACCACTTGTTCACTACGGCATGACGTAGTAAATACTAAAGAAGTGAAAGTGCATCTAGGACTCCCTTGTGGGTTATGGATGATTTATGACAAGCAATTGGGATCCTAACCACTTTGTTGAGATGAGTGCAGGCTTATGATATAAAAATGAGCAAAGTACCAAAAAGAAGGAAGAATGTGGAGCAAAGTGGAAATGAGCTCAAGGAAGAAGAGTAGTAGATTATTGTGTATGGAGTGTGTTAAGGAAACACATCCCAAGAGCTCAACCACATTTAAACACACACATTGCACAAAGATACACAAGACCGGACTAGTCTGACAGACACCGGACTAGTCCGATATCCTTTCTGCATGAAATCGGACAACTCCGATATCCATCGGACTAGTCCGATATCCTTTCTGACCAGAATCGGACTAGTCCTCCCCAATGCGGACTAGTCCTCAAAAAACTTCACAAGTCACACAAAATCGGACAAGTCCGATCACATCCGGACTAGTCCGATATTCTTTCTAATCCAAATCGGACAAGTCCGATGTTTGCACGGACTAGTCCGAAAAACCCTATGATCTGAATCGGACAAGTCCTCCAAGTGCGGACTTGTCATCCTATACACTTAGGGTTTCACATAACCGGACAAGTCCAATGTCTATCGGACTAGTCCGAAGATTTCCAGTAGCAAAATCGGACAAGTCCGCTCCTAGCCGGACTAGTCCGATATTTCGGGACACTTAGTGTTTGCTACACACAGCACACCAGACTAGTCCGATGACCACCATGGACTAGTCCGAACTTTCTGAACCCCAATGGTCACTTTTAGAAACCCGTATAAATAGAGTTGTACGGCCATATTTTTCTCACTCTCGAACCCTAGCGCTGTCACACCTCCCAAGAGCCTCAAAAACCATATCTCTCCACGAAATTAAGTGCAACAACGATCAATCCTTTGAGGATTCACTCTAGATCATTGGAGAGACACGTTCAACACCACATTGAGCTCTTGGTTTGATTCTCTAACACACTCCTGCAATTTAATTGTAACCCTTTGAGTGTGTTTTGGTGTTATTTCGTGTTGTAATCCAAGGGAGCTCTCAACGTGTGAGAAGGCCCCTTTGAATTCAGTTATTCACCCCTTTTTGATTAGTGGAAGAGGATTGGACTTCGTGGCGATCCGACGAGGGTAGGGTTGGAGAAGACCCGGTCCTTTTGTGGACTCCTCAATGTGGATGTAGGTTGCCTCTATGGGAGCCGAACCATGGGATAAATCCTTGTGTCTTGTGTCTTTGGTGTTCATTGTTCTTATTCATCAATATAACCTAGGGTTTCATAATCATTGCTTATCTCACTTTGAATTGTTGAACATAAGATTTAATTGTGATATAATCTAGCCTATAACATTGAAACCTTTATTTGATTCTATATTTCCACTGCATACATAAAGAATCAATCTAATCGATCAAGCTCAACCAACTTAGTCTGTGAACACCGGACTAGTCCCCACTTTACCGGACTAGTCCGATATCTTTGGTATTGAACTGGTTGTTATGTGTTGCAGGATCCGACAATTTGCAAAAACGCCTATTCACCCCCCTCTAGGCCACATTCAATTGGTATCAGAGCATGTTCTTCAAGAAAGAGTCTAACCACTCGAAGAGATCATGTCGGAGATGAAGGACATCCACAAAATCAATAACCAAGAAGAGGTTAACACCGACAAAAATCAAAAGGTGGAGAAGTACCTCGAAGCCATTCAAGACTTCGAGGACGATGATGAGGAGACACTGGAGCTAAAGGCGCTCCTCAAAAAGAAGGCGCTTTCCAAAGGGAAAGTGAAAGTTGAAGAGAAGAAGAAGGGGAGTAGTCACACAGACTACTCCCGATATCCTTTTAACTATGATTGTCTAAATTCCAATAATAGTCATTACTTATCTATCCCACTTGGAAAAGCCCCACACTTCGATGGAAGTGATTACTCAATGTGGAGGCAGAATATGAAAATGCATTTGATTTCCCTCAATCCAAGTCTATGGCATGTTGTATGCACAGGGATAGATATTCCAGACGATGACGAAGAGCTCACCCCGGGCCAAGAGCAGGCTATTCATCGAAATGCTCAAGTCGCAGCAGTAATCACCTCCTCACTCAGTCGGGACATGTTCACCAAGGTGGATGGACCCGAAATTGCTAAGGAGATATGGGATACACTGCAAACCGCACATGAATGTGAACGACATGTGCGTGAAGCAAAAATTGAGATGATCGAAGGCGAAATGTACAACCGATTGAAGACACTCATCAACAAAGTTCCATCATATGGGAGCAAGAAGTGGAATGATCACGAGGTAGTAAAGCTCATCCTTAGAGCTTTTATGCCTCGCAATGTCACACTATGCTCCATGATTAGAGAAAGCCCTGGATACAAAAGGATGACTCTGGATGAATTGCTTGGAAAGATCATCAACATTGAGATGATGGAAAAACAAGCAAAGCACGTCAAGGAAATTGCTGACCTCACCTCGGCAAAGAAGAAAGGGGTTGCTTTGAAGTCCACCCTCAAGCCCCTATCCAAAGAAGCTATTGAAGCACAACTAGAGGAAGACAGTGACGACGAGAGCAGTGAACTAGATGAAGATGACATGATATTATTCATGAAAAAGTTCAAGAGAATAATGAAGAAAAGACAAGGTACAAAATCAAGTGGAGGAAAGTACAAGGACAGAACAAAGGCAAAGTTGAGGCGGACATACTATAATTGTGGTGAGTATAGCCACTTTATTGGTTATTGCCCGTACAAAGAGAACAAGAAGAAGACAAAAGAAGCCAAGCCTCAACCCAAGAAATTCTTCAAGAAGAAGGAACAAGCCGAACAAGCTCACATAGGGAAAGAGTGGGACTCAAATGATGAGTCCTCATCGTCCGAAGAAGAAGAGATGGCTAACATAGCCATCGAGAAGACATCCAAGAAGTCTACCCTCTTCCCTACACTCGGCACAAGGAAGGGAAATGACACTTGCCTCATTGCAAAGGAAGGTAAACGCAAGGTAACCATCAAAGCCCCTTCCGTGCATTCCTACTCTAGTGATGATGAAATAAATAGTGATAATGAGGATATGCTTATTGGACTAGATAGAAAAGCTGCAACAAAAATGAAATTTTTACTTGATCAACTTGTTGAGAAGGAGAGGTTAATTCATCGTCAAGAGGACATGATTATCTACCAAAAGGAGGAGTTTGTCGAACTTGACAAACTTCTAGAACTTGAAAATGAGAAAAGCAATTCACTAGAGCTTGAGTTAGCTTCAAGCAAGGAAGCTTGCCTGGAGTTAACCAACACAAATGTTGCAATCAAGGACCAACTTGCTGACCTGATCAAGGTTAACAAGATCCTTGAAGTGCAAGTTGAGTCACACAAGCTGAGTGAACCTTCCTCCTCTTCAAGCTCACCTTCTCAACCCAATAAAATTGATTTTGCTCATGCTTGCACATGTAAGAAAGGTGACACCAGTTTGAAGGAAAAGTCAACCTCCACAAAGGATAAACATCCTGCCCAAAGTGGCATATTTGACAAGGAGAAGATCGACTATGCACGTAGTGCATACTTGGTCCAAAGACCTCGAAATGTTAAATATGGCATTGGTTACTCTTATGATGAAAAGCAGCATGCTAGAAACCATAAGAATAACAAGGAGAGGGTTTCCTTTGTGAAGGGAAGACCCTCACAAACTAGTAAGTCAAAGGGTAAAAACATGAACTCACATGAACACCAGACTAGTCCGGTCAGTGTTCGGACAAGTCCGGTCCTCCGGACATGTCCGGTCTCCCAGACTAGTGCTGTTTACAAACAACAACAATTACTCTTTAGAACCTTTGATGCCTCCTATGTGTTGATGAGAAATAATTTTGGCAAGATTTATGCTCATTATGTTGGGCCACACCATGGGAACACTAAATCTCATGTGTGGGTGCCCAAATGTATTGTAACTAACCTCCAAGGACCCAAGCAAGCTTGGGTACCTAAAACCAAAGCATAATTTGTTTTTGCAGACCTATTCCTCCGGTGGATCTAAATGGGTGCTAGACAGTGGGTGCACCAACCATATGACAGGAGAAAGAAGAATGTTCGTGGAATATGAAGGGAATGAGGACCAAAATGAGGGCATCTACTTTGGAGATAACAGTCAAGGAAGGGTGCTCGATACCGCTAAAATTGCTATATCATCTAAACACGCACTTTCTCATGTACTACATGTTGAATCCTTAGATTATAACCTGCTGTCCATATCTCAACTATGTGACAAAGGTTATAATTGCTTGTTCACTAACGAGGGTGTGACCATCTCTAGGAGGAGTGATGGTTCCATTGCATTCAAGGGAATGTTGAAGGGAAAGCTTTACCTTGTTGATTTCAACAAGGATAAAGCCGAACTTGACACATGCTTGATTGCAAGGACCAACATGGGTTGGCTGTGGCATAGACGGCTAGCGCATGTTGGCATGAGGAATCTTCAAAAACTCCTCAAGGGCGATCACATCCACGGTTTGAAGGAGGTTGTTTTTGAGAAGGACAGGCCTTGTAGCGCGTGCCAAGCCGGGAAGCAAGTTGGAGCACCTCATCCCGCAAAGAACGTCATGACTACAACAAGACCGCTCGAACTACAACACATGGACTTATTTGGTCCAATCGCTTACATAAGCATCGGCGGTAACAAATATGGTTTAGTAGTTGTTGATGACTTTTCTCGCTTCACTTGGGTTTTCTTTTTGCATGATAAGTCAGAGACACAAGGAACACTCAAGAAGTTCTTCAAGCGAGCTCAAAACAAAATCTGATTGACAATCAAGAATATTCGAAGCGACAACGACACGGAGTTCAAGAACATGCAAGTGGAAGAGTAGCTTGATGAAGAAGGCATAAAGCATGAATTTTCAGCGCCGTACTACCCACAACAAAACGGAGTTGCCGAAAGAAAGAATCGAACACTCATAGAGATGGCAAGAACAATGCTTGATGAGTACAAGACATCGGATCGATTTTGGGCAGAAGCGGTTAACACCGCTTGCCACGCCGTAAATCGACTCTACCTTCATCGACTACTCAAGAAGACATCATATGAGCTACTCACTGGTAACAAACCAAATATTTCATATTTTCGTTTTTTCGGTACTCCATGTTATATCTTGAACAAGAAGCCTAGGACTTCAAAGTTCGCTTCGAAGTCCGATGAACATTTCTTGCTTGGTTATGCTTCGAACACTTACGCCTATCGTGTTTTCAACAAGACCTTCGGACTTGTTGAAGTAGCACGAGAAGTAGTGTTCGATGAGACTAATGGCTCCCAAAAGGAGCAAGTTGATCCACGTGAACTAGGTAATGAAGAAGCGCCTTGTCAAGCATTGAAAAGAATGGCTCTAGGTGAGGTTCTACCACAAGAGCCACCTCCACATGTACATGAAGAAGATGAACCATAAGAGGAGATCAACGATCAAGGGGGAGCTTCAACACAAGATCAACCACAAGGATATGAAGATAATCAACAAGTCAACAAAGGCAATGACTTAGGGGGAGAAGCAGATTACCATGAAGATACAACTCCTCTAGTGCCGCACACAAGGGTACACCAATGCGTCCAAAGGGATCACCCTATTGACAACATCATCGGTGACATCCAAAAGGGAGTAACTACTAGATCTCACATAGCTAACTTTTGTGAACACTATTCGTTTGTATCCTTTTTGGAACCACGCAGTGTTGAAGATGCATTGAATGATCCAGACAGGGTGGTGGCAATGCAAGAAGAACTGAACAACTTCAAGCAAAACGAAGTGTGGGAACTTGTGGCAAGACCCAATGCAAACATTGTCGGCACCAAGTGGGTCTTCCGCAACAAACAAGATGAACACGGGGTGGTGACAAGGAACAAGGCACGACTTGTGGCCAAAGGGTACTCACAAGTCGAAGGTTTGGATTTCGATGAAACTTTTGCTCAAGTAGCTAGGCTTTAATCTATTAGAATATTACTTGAATATGCTACTCACCATGATTTCAAGCTGTATCAAATGGATGTGAAAAGCGCCTTCCTCAACGGACCAATCAAGGAAGAGGTGTACGTGGAGCAACCACCCGGATTTGAAGATGAAGAGTTCCCCGACCACGTGTTTAAATTGTGTAAGGATCTCTATGGCCTCAAACAAGCTCCTAGAGCTAAGTATGAGTGTCTTAGAGATTTCTTAATTAAAAATGGCTTTAAGATTGGCAAAGTAGACTATACACTATTTACAAAGAATTTTGATGATAATCTTTTTATTTGTCAAATTTATGTTGACGATATAATCTTTGGGTCAACTAACCAATCTTTTTGTGAAAAATTTAGTAAAATCATGACAGACAGGTTTGAAATGTCAATGATGGGAGAGTTAAAGTACTTCTTGGGATTCCAAGTGTGGCAACAAAAGGAAGGGACGTTCATAAGCCAAACCAAGTACACACAGGACATACTTAAGAAGTTTGTTATGGAAAAGGCAAAGCCCATAAGGACCCCATGGCAACAAATGGCCACTTGGATCTCAATGAAGATGGACCTAATGTCGACCAAAAGGTATATCGCTCCATGATCGGATCTCTACTCTATTTATGTGCATCGAGGACAGATATTATGTTGAGTGTATGTTTGTGTGCAAGATTTCAAGCCAATCATAAGGAATGTCACTTGACATCCGTAAAAAGGATCTTGAGATATTTAGTTCATACACCCAACCTTGGCCTTTGGTACCCAAAAGGATCAAAATTCAATCTCATCGGTTATTCCGATGCAGATTATGCCGGGTGCAAAGTAGATAGAAAAAGCACTTTCGGTACATGCCAATTCCTAGGGAGATCCTTAGTTTCTTAGTCCTCCAAGAAACAAAATTCCATTGCCTTATCCATAGCCGAAGCGGAGTATGTTGCAGCCGGGAGTTGTTGTGCTCAACTCCTTTGGATGCGACAAATTCTAAGGGATTATGGCTACAATATGAACCATATTCCACTCCTTTGTGACAATGACAGTGTCATTAAAATTGCCCACAACCCAGTTGAGCACTCCAGAACTAAACACATAGACATAAGACATCACTTTTTGAGAGATCATGCCATGAAAGGAGACATAGCCATTTCACATGTCAACACTCAAAAGCAATTGGCCGACATATTCACAAGGCCACTTGATGAAAAATGTTTTTTTGAACTCCGAAATGAATTAAATATCCTTGATGCTCGGAGTGTGGCTTGAAATGTTGCATACCTGTATGAATTCTTCAAATATGTTGATTGGATTGTGAAAATCATCTCTCTCATTTTTTCTCCGAAAAACTATGTCAATTACTAGATCTTGGTGAATTATGATCATTGCTTGATTGTTGTATGCTTACTGATCATATTCATCAAGATTATTTGATGTGTTTTGCCTCTCTTTTCACTAAATATGTACCTTCAAATATATATGAATGGGCTAAAAATTCTTGTCTGGTGACCACGGACTAGTCCGTGGTTGCCCGGACTAGTCCGCCCATGCAGACTAGTCTGTAGAGTGCCGGTTAGGCCGGACTAGTCCGGTAGACAATGGACTAGTACGATATAGCCCCTGGAAAAGTTCGGACTGGTCCGGTCATCTCCGAACTTGTCTGATTTTTTGTGTCCATAACCCTAGCCGCCGCTAAACCCTAATCCCTTCATCCTCCACTCTTGCCTCACATGCTCTTTCTCTCTTCGTGCTCGAGCCCCGAAGGCGATATCTTGATTTCTCCATCAAAACTTCGCAAGTTTGGGTGGGTTTTGATCAACATTGCATCGGGACTGAAGCTCCCGGACTAGTGCGACCTTCAACGTCCTCTTCTTCAAGCTCCAGCCGATTTCTTTGGTATTCATTGACCCTAACCCTAGAAATCCCAAATTCCTTCATTGTTGATCAAATAGCCTAGCATATTTCACTATATACATGCCTCCTTGATGTATTACGTTTATGCTAAGCCTGTTGTGCATTAAGAATCATCATTTGTCTAGTTTCCTAGGTTTTTGAGTTTGAATACCGGACTAGTCCGATACATGCACGAACAAGTCCGATATCCCGGACTAGTCCGGTACATGCACGGACAAGTCCGATATCCCGGACTAGTCCGTGCCTGGACACCAGACAAGTCCGAATTTTTTGAACTCAAAACCTAACTTTTCAATTCTCGATGCAAGTCCTTGCTATACTTTCACACCTATGCCTTGTACCATTCATTCTCAATCAAGCCACTCATTCTCAGGTCATGTCGAGCTCAAACAATGAAGTTTCTGATTTTGAGGCCGAGATGGACCTTGAGGTGGCACCTCGGACCACGGTGGGTCTTGGCAAGAAGCACCAAGAAAGACCGTCCGAGCCTACTCAGTCTCCTCCATAGGCTCAGAGGAAAGTGTTGGCTAAGAAGCCAGTGTCCAAGGCAGCTACATCATCGAGTGGCCCTCGCCAAGCAAAGGGCAAGGGCAAAGGGATTGCTACGGGTCCAGTTGGCCCGTTGAAGATACATGCTCCGAGGAAAGGGGCCCGTGACCCCACTGAAGAGAAGTTTAATGGAAAGGGCAGTGACTTAGTGGCCAAGTTCCGCAGTGTGGATTGCTACAGTCATCCAAAGCAAGTTGCAGATGGAAGATTTTGGAGCAATTTTCATGCTGACTATTACAAGGCTGTTTACCTGCAGACGAAGACACCGATGGTGCGCAGTCAGTGGATTGACTGGGCACATTTTGAGAAGAAGGGTTGCTCACAATTCACGGATGTTGTGAGAGCCATTGACAAGTATGGACTCAGAGATCTATTTTCTTTTAGAAATAACTGGAATGATGAAGTGATTGTGTAGTTCTTTGCGACCTGTCACTTCTCAAGTGAGGATGAGGAGAGTGTCACTTGGATGACCCATGGATCCAAGTACAGCATTACTCAAGAAGATTTTGCTAACCTGCTCCACCTTGACACCACAAGATCTGATTGCTTAGTCATACACAACATTGGTGTCATTGACAAGGATAGGATGAAGTTCCTATATGAGCCAAACTCAAAGTTCAACCCTCCTTCCACCAAAAACATGGAGCCATTCTTTGTGGTGTTGAACAGATCGTTAAGAAAGACAATTGCTCCCAAAGATGGGGATGCTGGGAGTGTGCAAGGATACCTCCGGAGTCTGATGAGAGTCATAAGCAAGGACCGCCCGTTTGATGTGGTGGAATACATTTGGAATGATATGGTGAGCATATCCTGCACTCCCAACAGATCTTGCGGATATGCTCCTTAACTAATGTTTATGATTGAGAAAGTCACTGGCATTGAGTTTGTGAAAGATGTAGAGCATCTCCCCTTGAGGCCTCAATGCCTCAAAAGCCAAGTGTGCAGGCTGATCCCTCACCGGCCTCCAGTCCCGAGGCACCGACAAGATCAAGAGAAGATGCTAGGGCTGCCCCTGCTTCTAGAGCAGCCCCTCAAAAAGGTTCAGCCAGTGGAATTCTCAAGTACCTGGCTGCAATCTTTGCCTCCTGCAAGAAGACCAAAGTGAAGGCTCACAAGCTCAATCAGAAAAGAAAGGAGGACATGAGGTACATCAAGGCAAATGTGAAGCAAATTTGCTAGAAGCTAGAGATCGACCCCATTGGATCTCCAGTGATTTCTGAGGACTTCGACCCGGACTTCACTGAGCTCGAGCCCATGACTCCCTCTGAGCTTGCCTACTTTGGCGTTGGGGACTTGAGTACCTCCGCACCTCCTCCTCCTCCTCCTCATCAAGCTGAAGATGAAGATGATGAAGACGATGATGAGAGGACCGACAGCGAAGAGTGAAGACCCTAGGACCCTCCTCTCCTTCTTTTTGGTGTCTTGATGCCAAAGGGGGAGAGATTGAGGAGGAGTCTTATTCTTAGCTGTAGTTTGCGAGGGGAGAGTTCTATGCTTTTCTTTTTAACTCTTTTGTGGCTTGTAATGTTTTCATAATGATCTTATTTTAATTATGGTTCTGTGATGCAATGAGTTAATCCTTTGAGTAGTATTTATGAAAACTGTGATTTTGCTCTAGAATGTCATATATGCTTGCTATTTGGTAATTAATGTCAATTATATCATTATCAATGTTTCATTGTACTTAGTTATGCATCCCACCATAAAGAATGCACATATGGATAATACTTTTCACTGCTTCATGTATTTTGGATTCATATGTGCATACTTTAAGAAAATCTCAATTTTTATCACATTTTGTGAAATCTTAATTGGTTGTCATCAATCACCAAAAAGGGGGAGATTGAAAGTGCATCTAGGACTCCCTTGTGGGTTTTGGATGATTTATGACAAGCAATTGGGATCCTAACCTCTTTGTTGAGATGAGTGCAGGCTTATGATAGAAAAATAAGCAAAGTACCAAAAAGAAGGAAGAATGAGGAGCAAAGTGGAAATGAGCTCAAGGAAGAAGAGTAGTAGATTATTGTGTATGGAGTGTGTTAAGGAAACACATCCCAAGAGCTCAACCACATTTAAACACACACATTGCACAAAGTTACACAGGACCGGGCTAGTGTGACAGACACCGGACTAGTCCGATATCCTTTCTGCATGAAATCGGACAACTCCGATATCCATCGGACTAGTCCGATATCCTTTCTGACCAGAATCGGACTAGTCCTCCCCAGTGCGGACTAGTCATCAAAACACTTCACAAGTCACACAAAATCGGACAAGTCCGATCACATCTGGACTAGTTCGATATTCTTTCTTATCCAAATCGGACAAGTCCGATGTTTGCACGGACTAGTCCGAAAAACCCTATGATCTGAATCGGACAAGTCCTCCAAGTGCGGACTTGTCATCCTATACACTTAGGGTTTCACATAATCGGACAAGTCCGATGTCTATCGGACTAGTCCTATGATTTCGAGTAGCGAAATCGGACAAGTCGACTCCTAGCCGGACTAGTCCGATATTTCGGGACACTTAGGGTTTGCTACACACAGCACACCGGACTAGTCCGGTGACCACCATGGACTAGTCCGAACTTTCTGAACCCTAACGGTCACTTTTAGAAACCCATATAAATAGAGTTGTACGGCCATATTTTTCTCACTCTGGAACCCTAGCGCCGTCACACCTCCCAGGAGCCTCAAAAACCACATCTCTCCACGAAATTAAGTGCAACAACGATCAATCCTTTGAGGATTCACTATAGATCATTGGAGAGACACATTCAACACCACATTGAGTTCTTGGTTTGATTCTCTAACACACTCCTGCGATTTAATATTAATCCTTTGAGTGTGTTTTTGGTGGTATTTCGTGTTGTAATCCAAGAGAGCTCTTAACGTATGAGAAGGCCCCTTTGAATTCGGTTATTCACCACTTTTGTGATTAGTGGAAGAGGATTGGCCTTCGTGGCGATCCGACAAGGGTAGGTTTGGAGATGACCTGGTCCTTTTGTAGAATCCTCAACGTGGATGTAGGTTGCCTTTGTGGGAGCCGAACCACGGGATAAATCCTTGTGTCTTGTGTCTTTGGTGTTCATCATTCTTATTCATCAATATAACCTAGGGTTTCATAATCATTGCTTATCTCACGTTGAATTGTTCAACATAAGATTTAATTGTGATATAATCTAGCATATAACATTGAAACCTTTATTTGATTCTATATTTCCGCTGCATACATAAAAGAATCAATATAATCGATCAAGCTCAACCAACTTAGTTCGTGAACACCGGACTAGTCCGCACTTTACCGGACTAGTCCGATATCTCTGGTATTGAACTGGTTGTTAAGTGTCGCAGGATCCGACAATTTGCAAAAAGGCCTATTCACCCACCCCCCCCCTCTAGGTCACATTCAAGAAGTCAGGAGAATATGATATATTGGTTTATAAACTGCTTGGATGACCTTGTTTGGCTTAGAGATAGTACAGTTAAAAGTTTTCAGTTTCCCCATACTTTCCCTGTAATAGCATTATGTGCTTTGTGCACGTCATATCATTGGCAAAGCGTTTCTTGTTTGATTGTGGAGTCTATGATGTGCCATTCCTTAGGAATGTCATGTACTAATTAAAACATGACTATAAGGATCCACTTGTAGGCGAGTCCTTTATGCTATTCCTTACCTATGCTTAGTATTCATCCTTGCATATGTCTAGTGTGACGGGTTAGTCTTGCTGAGTCTTATACTCATGTTTGCAGTTAACGAGTTTTTGCAGATTATACAACTGATGACGAGGCTGCACCCCCTCCAGGGTTTACAACCGAGTGGGAACCCTACACGCCGCCGTGAATTGTGTGTTGCTAGTGCAAAGTATCCAGGACATGGATGACTTTGCTTTTGCATAGCTAGTGCTGAGAGCGTAGCTATGATGTATAGTTCTCTTTCCTTTCGTTAGTACTTTTAAACTCCCGCTGTGCTTTTCAATAAAGAATTGGTATTGTAAAATTTTTCTCGTTCTATTCTTGTATACTATTGTGTGTCGCATCGCACGACACCACCCAATGAGATCCTTGGAGGTCAGGATTCCGGTCCCCACGGACATGGTATCAGAGCATCATTGGGAACAGTGTACTTGAAAAGAACATATTTTAAAAAATTAGGATTTGAGTGAGGAATTAGCTATAAGCCCTTATAAGGAGTATTATTAGTATAAGATATAAAGGTGGTAAACTAACTTATATGTTATTAATTTTGTAATAACGCTCTGATGTCAGATAAGAGGTAAGGTACGCCACCGTAAGCGGATCAATTGCGGTAAGCTCACCATGCGAGAGGTAGCATGGAAGTTTTTCCTTGGATTAGCATGGAAATGTTAATAGGAGTCTCTGAAGCTTTCTATGTTTCTAAGAACCTATGACACGCGGTACCCCGGCGTGCTTCAAAATTAGTGGGAGCCCCCGTCGGGTGGTGTATAACCCGATAGTATGCCTCTCTAGAATCATTCATATTCTATGGGAGCATGCGAAACATGTATGCCCGAGCGTGTATAAGCCGGTTCGTACGGGAGTCTTTGCTGTACAGACGTATTTATAGCCATGTACCTCGAGACATGACCTCACTCGAGGGCCACTCACAACAGAGTCATATGCATTTATTTTCATATGTATTATTGTGACTGGCTGTCGTGTTTCCCCGTGCCGCCCTTGAGGTGTGAAGGTGTGAAAGGGGATTGTTTGTCTTTTGCAGCATTGATTACGGTAGCGACCTGTGTGGCAAACGTTTGTGAGTGAACGATACTAGGACCACCTATAAACGAATCCGGAAATAACCGGTTAGAATTTTCTTTGGTGAGGCACGTAGTACCATCGGTATCAACTTCGATACTTGACCACCCCCAACAACGACAAAATTGGATGCATTATATTTTGGGAAAGTCCGACTATCAGGTGCTGGTAGGTTTGGACTCCGCAAAGATAAAAATTCGATTCAACATGGGGTTAGCACCAAGATTCTTGATTTCTGGCCAAAGTTTGCTCAACTTTTCCAGGTTGTAATCTTGGTTAGTTTAAAATAAAAATAGGGTTAGGATATATGGATGAAAATTTCTCGAAGTCCTCTACAACTTTTCTGTTGACCATCAAGGCAGCAAAGCTTGATAATCTATTGAAAATTGGAGTATGCTTAAACTACTCCAGATAACCCTACTGTTGTACCAGTCTCAGTAATTTTACTATAACTCAATGTAGAAATATCTTCTGCCTTATTGTGATATATATCTGAAAATATTAGAAGCACATCACAGTTGTGTTATTTAAAGTTTCTCTTGACTCAAATTGGAGGCAATTCAAATTTCGAGCTCAAAACAGTGAACTGCAGGACTGCTGTTGAACAACCGTCAGTTCATCTGTCGAGTTTAGGTAGCTTTAGCTTTTGATACAGAATAATGACATGGTCATATATATACCTTTCTGGAAGCTTAGCCAGTCCTCTATCAACTTCGTGTTGTACTCGTGGCCTAAATCTTGGTATAGCCGTGTTAAATTACTATAGTTGCAAACTTGGTTCTGGCGGATCAGAACAAGGAAGAGTTGGCACATAGTTTCAAATTAACACACTATACCTAAGAAACAAATGTTTCTTGGCCGAAATCTTTTACCTATGGATTGTAAACTTGATGTTATACAATGTTTATTTTGTCACTACCTACATATATTGAAATGGTATACCTGTATAACTTGTGGAAATTACCACATATACAGGAGGGGTTCTGTCAAAATTTCATGAAAATATTGGTCAACTTAAAACCTGTATAGATTCTATTTCCCAGCTCACCTGGAGCTGTATGAGTACACTCTGGAAGGGTTGGATGTACTACAACTTTTTTATTCAAACCAACATCTGGCTCGGACGTTTCCGGTATGAAAATTTTGAATTTATACAGGAAGGTTAGCCAGAACAGACTGTGATGACAACTCCAGTTTTAAATTTTCTTAAACTGTTGAGAGTTGGAAACCTTCTCATTGTTCCAGTATTCTTTTCTATAAATGACGGATGTGATGATGCTATTACCGTACGGATGGATATTTTCCACTTGCGCTAGCCATCCGGGTTTTCCAAGTATGTTGCGGGAAGTACTCCAACAGTTTGGTTTCATCGAAATGCCAGGCTATTGGGGTAGAGAAACGATTGACAGGGGTGTTCGTTCCTGCACCATTTTGGTAGACATCCCAGCTAGTCCACGTCGTTATGGATGGGCTCCTTTCTAGGTTACCATCGAGGAGGCTCATTTAGAGGAGACTTGGGCAGTCGCTGCGGGTGAAGCGCTTATGAAGCTTTGTGAGCTTCATCAAGATGCCATGGCTGGGACTCAATTTGCCCTTATTCTGGTCCGTGGTATGGCTGGATTTTAGTGGCAACATCATATGGTTGCTGCCTATACACCATATGGCGACACAACCTCGACGACACTTGGGACATATGCGGCTGCTTCCAATATGGTGGTTTCTATGCAAGGCACCATTATTTTGGAGCAAGTCAAAGCCTTGCGGGAAGCGACGGAGCGGTGAGATACCCTTGATTATATCAACAAGAATCTACATTTGCTCCTAGCTCCAACAAATCACCGGTTAAATAAGTGCAAGAGTCAGCTGCATTACACTCGCATTAGGCTACGAAAAGCTCGTGCCGAACAACGGCAAGCTCGCACTGAACTGCAGCAAGCTCGTGGTGAGTTGCACGCAAGTCAGTTAGAGGTGCAACAACAGCAAGAGCAGCTGTTAGTAGTCACTAAAGAGCGGGACACCGCCATTGAGACAGCTCAGAATTGGGAGTATGAGGTAGAACAACTTCTCGATAATGTGATTGAGGCCGAAGCACAATTGCAACCAGTGGTGTACCCACCAGCCAACAATATACCACTAATTATGGGTGAACAATTGCCTTCGGATGACGAAGAAGAAGAAGATCCCGAGGAACTAGAGTACGTCGAGTAGGACGTATTGGAGTGGGATGTGACAGCATTTCTGCCATCACGGGGCAACTTATAGTTTCATAGTTGCTCGTGTTCATTTTGTGGCCATGTTTGTATCATATTAAGAATAGAAGTGGTTATTTCTAAGATGACAAGATGTGTATGACATCCCATGGGGACCGAGTATGGTAGAGATGCACTTCCATAGTGGGAGTCCATCATTTTGGAGTACACTACTGTAAACTTGGTCATGGGATAATATATCTAGTATAAAGTTTGTGCTTTATCAATATATGTGAATGTTATGCACTTATATCCTTGTCAATAAGTCGTGCTACTGAATGATAAAATGGATAAAGGAAAAGAAAACATGTGCTGATTTTAAGTCATTTGGATTCAGAATGGTGCGTACTCGCTCGAGACCAGAAATGGGAGGATCCAGTCATGGTCGTGAGGACGAATCTCCGACCCAGTATACAGCTGCAACACCGCAGCAACAAGTCCCTCCACCACCACCTCCTGAACATCCAAGGAGTCTAGTGGAGGTTCTCGCCGTAGTGCTTGGCCCGCGCGACGAGCATACGAAATTACTGTGAACTTTAGTCTAGCATTCGTCCCGTCAAGGAGGGCAACCAGATGCGGGTCCACGACAACCTTCTCCGAGTTCATACTCGGATTTCATGTCAACGCACCCGCCGGTCTTTATGGAGGCTGATGAACAGGTGGGAATGAGAAGCTTGAGTTGCCTGAAGGCCTCCCCAACGTCGACACTGCAGTTTGGAGTGAAGCTCCAGCGTTATCGGACACCTTCAACCCTGTCTGACCAGGATCTGCCAGTGCGTGGAAAGAGGGGTGACTCCTCAGGCGGTGTTTTGCAACTTTCTGACCAACAGGTGGGCTCCGCTGAAGAAGAGGGAGAAGCTTGCTTGGGCTCTCAACAGTGTGGTGGACGACGACCGGATTGAGACTGGTCTGAAGTCCAACATGGAGGGTGCAACTTTGGAGTTTCACCTCAAGAAGTTTCAGCACGGCATCGACGTTGAAGGTGACGACTTGACTCCGCCAGCGGCTTTTCTCCCTCTGAACATGGAGGCGGAGTTCGGCAGGGAGCTCCAGCGGACGATGCCGGTGCTTGACGACCTTGGTGTCATTGAGAGGCATTCAATCACCGGGTTGGTGAACTACGGAGTTTTCCCGAGGGTGGTCCCCCTTCCGTCCTGGAATAGTGGGTTGAAGTCGTGGGAAAGGGCAAGGAGTTGGACGATCCTTCGAGCCACATGAGGAAGCTGAAGCATGCCGACGGGAGGTCCGTCAAGCCTGCTCCTTCCGCAGTGACTCCTTCTCCCCCAAGGGGAAGGTCTTCATCGGCGGCAACTACTCCAGCATCAGCATCTCCCCGAGGCGCTAGCTCCGGCCATGCGGCTCCAGTCCTAGGGCCAGCTGAAGGCTCTGGGTCTAGAGGTCCTTCCTGGTTGAGGGGGGCCTCAACCCGAGTGACACTGACAGCAGCAGCGGGCTCCAGGGAACCTTCCGGAGCCACCACACCAGTGGCGACAGGGTCCGGCTCTGAGCGTCCGGAAAAGAGGTTCCGTGCTAACTGGTGCAGAAGCCTTCTGAGGTAATTTCGTTTTTTTACCTCAGTTGATTGTTTTTTGTTGTAACTGCATTTTTAGTGTCTTCGTCCTTCATTCACAGAGTGCCCAAGAAAGGGGCTGAAGCTCCGGTTCCTGCAGCAGCAGCTGAGGCTGTGCAGGTAGAAGTTCCAGCTCCAATTCCAGCGCCGCCCCAAGAGGTGTCTGAGGCCGCAGTAGCTCCAGCACCGGTTGTCGTGGTCTTGGACCTCGACTCATTCCTATAAGCTCTCGTGGTAGCGCCGGACCACGGGGATGAAGATGTACCAGCGGCACCAGCCCCAGAGGTTGAAGCTCCAGGCTTGGATGCTGAAATGATGGACGCTCCGGCCACAGAGCCGAAGGTAGCTGCAATTCCGGCCCTAGAGCCAGATGTTGTTGAAGCCCCGGCAGTCGAGCCTGTGGTTGATGAAGTCCTGGCTATAGAGTCAGGTGTTGATGAAGTTCTAGTGCTTGAGCCGGCTGTCGAGGTAGTTCCGGCGGTAGAGCCAATTGCTGCAGAAGTTCCGGCGATAGAGCCGGTCGTGGAAGAAGTACTGGCACCTGAGCCAGTTGCTGTAGAGGCACCGACGCTCGAGCCCATGATGGTCGAGGCGTCAGCACCAGAACAAGTGGTGGAGGAGGCGCCAACGTCGGAACCGAACGTAGCTTCAGCTCCAGCGGAATCTTCTACGCCCGCCCCGGAAGCAGTGGTCCCGGAGGTGCCCACACCTGAGCCAAGGTGTCAAGATGAAGCTGCCGGCCCCCCGCCTGAGGGGTCAGTTGTTGATGATCTGGCGGCGGGACCTTCGGAGCCAATTTCAGAGGTCGAAACTTCTACTGCAGGACGTTCCTTGGCGGCAGCCAAGGCTATCCCGGAGGACGGCCCTAGTGTCGTGGAAGCTCAGGGGACTGCTCTTGTAGAGTGCGACCCGATTTTTGTCATAGGGATCCTGCTGGAACCGGCGGAGATGACCCCAGCAGATCCTGACCCGATCCCCCTGTCGTTGTCTATTGACAACGCCTGCTCCAGTCTTCGTCAGGTCCAGCTGGCTTTCTACCATGATAGCAAGGCCCTCGAGGAGGAGCGCCAAACTCTTAGGAGGTGGCGCAACCGACTCCATTTCAAGACCAAGCTGGCGCAGTTGAGGCTGGCTGACGACAAGGAGTGGGTGCAGAGGGAGAAGGTCCGCCTGGAATACTGGGGTAAGCTGCTGGATGAGAGGGAAAGCATGACGCGATCCCTTGACAACCAGTCCCGGGCCATCTAAGAGCAGGCCAAAGATGCTAATAGTGCAGCGGATGATCACCAGGAGAGGCTCAACGCCATCCACGATAGTATCATCAAGCGCCGGGAGGCTCTTGAGGTGCGGGAAAGAAAGCTCGAGGATGAAGAGCAAAAACTCCTGGAGTTGCGGTACGACATCGTGAAGAGGGAGGAAGAGCTCACTCAGAGGCTAACTCCAGGTGACAAGAGTCTCGAGGAGCGCACCAAGAAATTGGAGGAGAGCTGCGAGAGAGAGGAGAAGAAGGCCTGGGAGCAAGGGCAGGAACTCCACAGGAGGGAGGATGCCATTGCTGCCAGGGAGAAGAAAGGGCAGGGCAGGAAGAAGGACCTGGTCGACCGCCGGAACAAGATCTACCTCCGGGAGGAAGAGCTCGGAAAACTCGAAAGGCAAGCCGCTGAAAGATTCAGCAGAATGTCAAAGAGGTTGAGTGCCTTGCCCATGAGAATTCGGAGCTTGCAGGGACCAGAAGATCATTGGAGGGGATGCGAGGCTCGAGGACTGTGGTGTCCCAACAAGTTTGGGACTTCCTGGGCAAATCTAACGACGCGCTAATGCCAATGGGATTCAGTGCCGTGCGTCCAGATGATCCGGAGCTGGAGCTGGACCTGGCGTTGCAGGCATTGAGTTTGGCAGGCGACAAGCTCACCAAGATGGGCAATGTCATCGCGGAGCACCTGGAGACAGAGGGACAATCCTTGGCGAAGCACATCGCAAAATTCGTGTTGACAAGCTACACAAGCCGGGACCCTCAATTCCCCTTGGACCCGGTGCTTGAAGGCCCCATCAAAGGAGAGGGAGAAGCTGCCCAAGCCAGCGTATCGGAGGCTGCCCGGAAGGTCGCCTTTTTCTTCCGTAGGGTCTAGGACCATCTCTTTATAGCTCCCACTTGTACCCCCTCTTCTTTTTCTCCAATTTTATAATCTCTTGTCTCCTGATGAAGAAATCCAAGTTTTTTGTGAATTTCATTTTTTGTCTTCAACACCTTTATCGCACTTGGCCCCCTGGTAGATGTACACAATTTGATTGTGAACATGTACCAAGAGGATGTAACAGTTGTTGAAGACGTGCACACTACGGACTTGTAGAATTTAGGTCCGAAGTATTCGATAGTGAAGGCCCCCTGAGGTTATCGGAGCTTAGTGGCTTCGGCATTGACCATCGTCGGAGCTTAGTAGCTCCGGCAGTAGCCTCCATCAGCGCGTAAAGCATCGACGGTTAGTCCTTTGGGGTGTCAGAGCTTGGTGGCTCCAGCAGTGGCCTCTGTCAACACGTGGTGCGTCGACAGTAGACTCCACTACAGAGTCTTTCCACCATCTTTTCTTCACATTGACGGCTTGCCCCCTAGCTTTACCGGAGTTGAGTAGCTCCGGCGATGCTCAATATCAATGTTTGAACATCGACCACAAGCCGCCTTGTGGATGTCGGAGCTTTGGCAGCTCCGGCTTCATTCACCATCATCATGAAATATTTATTTTTCCTACACACTGAAGTCAAGAAAAACAGTAAAATCCATTTCCTATCTATAACTTCATTGGGGCTTACTATTCCAGAGAAAGTTTTAGGTCGAACACAATTCTAAATACAATCAAGAGCGCCTCTTGTTTCCTTCAGGTCTGATCGCTTCTGGGCTCGCCTTACTTCAGCCCACTTAGGGTGCATGACCATGCTAAGTCGATAGCACACTCCGGCCCATGATTGGCTTGGCGGCATTCAGACGAGTAGACCGTCAACAATGTTTGGACCCGGAAGAATAGACAATGCAACTCAAATTGTACATGAACTGGTCGAGCTAAAGTTTCTTAAGAACTGCACAACTTTGTTATAGACAAGAAAGAGAAAAATAAAAAATGTTGAGCCTGTACAAAATAAATGCACGTGGAGTCTGTTTTCACACAATGATGTTTTTCATTATAGGTCCAGGGTACAGGGGAAACAAGTACGCTCTTAGGGTACAGAACCAGACAATGTGTGTTTCGTTTCTCGTTTGACCCAAGATAGCTAGCTTCACTTTTAGTTCTGAGACTATGACAAGTGTTGCATGGACGTTGCGTGCCTAACAGAGTAGGTTCGGCTGTCCTTGCGGAGGAGCTACCCGACTTTGTACAATGACTCTATAACATAAATCACATGTGATTACAGACTCACCTCCGTGATATTAAGCGTAGAACTTATGGAGGTGCTTAATGTTCTAAGGATTAGGGAGAGGTGTCCCATCCTCGGTTGCCAAGCGAACGCATCCAGGACGGGATACTTTGATCACTCGGAGGGGTCCTTCCCAGCTGGGGGAAAGTTTGTTTCACCCTTCTCTGGATTGCATTCTCCGTAGCACCAGATCGCCTTCCTCGAGCTGTCGGCTATGAACATGCCGTTGGTGATAGCGCCAAAGAGCTTGGCGGTATCAGGCATTCCGAACAGCTGCTTGGCACCTTCCCTCTTCAAGGAGGTCAAGGTCTTAACGCCGGAGCTGGTCCTGTGTGGCTTCGTCGAAGGTCCATACCCGGAGCGACCCCAGGGTGATTTCCGAAGGAAGGATTGCTTCATCTCCTTACACCAGAAAGGAGGGTGTCTCTCCAGTTGACCTGTTTGGAGTTGTCCTTTTGGCCCATAGAGTGGGCGGAAGCTCTTAGATCCAGTTGGCTCTATGTTTTTTCAGGCACTCATAAGTGCGCGTCTTGAGTCCTTTCAGGATTTCTGCATTTTCTCTCTCGGCTTGGCCATTGCTTGTTGGGTGAGCTACGGAGGCGTAGCTGACTTGGGTGCCGAGGTCTTCGCAGTATCCTTGGAAAGTAGAGCTTGTGAATTGGGTCCCATTATCTGTTATAAATTTGTTCGAGACGCCAAATCTGCATACGATGGACTGTAAGAAGTTGATAGCTGATTGCTTGTTTATTGTCACAACTAGAGTTGCTTTCGGCCATTTGGTAAATTTGCCAATGGCAACATACAGGAACTTGTAACCTCCGACGGCTCTTGGGAAAGGTCACAAGATGTCCATCCCCCACACAGCAAAAGGACATGTAGGAGGTATCCCTTGTAGAGGAAGAGCCGGTGTGTGAATTTGTTTTGCATGAAACTGGCATGCTTCACATTTCTTCACCAGCTCAGTTGCATCCTAGAGTGCTGTAGGCCAGTAGAAGCCATGCTAGAAGGCTTTACCAACAAGCGTGCCGGAAGACGCGTGGTTCCCACACTCACCTCCATGGATTTGCATGAGGATCTCATGGCATTCTTCCCTTGTGATGCACCGCATTAGGACGCCGTTGGCATCGCGCCGATAGAGATCCCCTTCTACCAACGTGTTACTTTTAGCCAATCTGGCTATCCAGTCAGCGGATACATCATCATTAGGAAGGATATTGTCTTTCAAGTAGCTCCGGATCTCCAAGATCCATGCATCGGAGCTTGCTTGAGCTTTTGAGTCTTGCGTGCTGGGTTGCTCGGAGCTTCCGGCAACACCTACGACCCTTGATGGCTGCCATGGTAACAGGGCCATCGGGATCTCCAACTTCGGGATGCTGGTCTCGCCCCCTTCGCTCGGTTCAGCAGGCTGAGCTGTGGGTTTTGACAACCTCCGGACGAAGGTTCTGTCGGGAGCCGGAGCTCCGGTTGAAGCTTTCGTCAAGAGTTCATCAGCTCCAGCATTATGGAGATGTTGGACATGGTGGAGGTCCAGGACTTCGAAGTCCTTCTTAAGCCTCTGGAATACAAGGAGGTAAGAAGCTAGTTGGGGATTGTTGCAGGAGCATTCACCCTTCACCTGTTTAATGATGAGCTGCGAATCTCCCTTGACCAACAGCTGCTTGACACCATATGATAGTGCCTCCTTTAGTCCGTAAGTGAGTGCTTCATACTCCGCCATGTTGTTGGTTGCCTTGAAGTCAAGGTGGACCATGTATTTTACCTTCTCCCCAGTTGGAGCGAGGAGAAGGACTCCAGCTCCGCCCCCATGCATTTGCATGGAACCGTCGAAGTAGAGAGTCCAGTGAGGCTCGGTGAAGACCGAAGCCTTAAGTTCTGGCTACTGCTCACTAGGGCCCCCAGGGTTTGATGGAGAGGAGGTCCATTCCGCCACAAATTCCACCAATGCTTGACTCTTGATTGCTTGCCTTGGGACAAATTCTAAGTAGAACTCGGCCAATTCTGCTATCCACTTTGCAATGTTCCCAGTGGAATTGGGATTATGCAAGATCACACGCAGTGGGTAAGAAGTCACCACTGAGATCTTATGAGCTTGGAAGTAATGGCGAAGCTTCCTGGAGGCGATAAGAACTGCATAGATCAGCTTATGCACGTCTAGGTATCGAGTCTTGGCGTCATGGAGTACTTCGCTGATGATGTACACTGGGCGTTGGACTGTTCGGACCCTCTCGGAAGGGCCCAATGCTTCCACTTCATCGACCCGGACCCTCCCGGAGGAATCCGGACCTTCTTCGGGGACTTCTGGGTCCTTGCTGGAGGAATCCGGAGCTTCTTCTGTAGTGACCCAGACCCTCCCGGAGGGGTCCGAATCCTCTTGTTCGACAAGGGTAACTCCTTGTATATCCAAGTCTGGGGGCTGGGACCCAGATTTGCCTTCAGGAACCTCCTGACACTCCCGGAGTGTTCTAGATTCCTGAGTTTGTGAGGGTTCTGGTCTCTCCGCAACCAGGACCATGCTGACAACTTCGTCAGTTGCCGAAATATAAAGTAGTAAAGGCTCACCGAGGTTCGGAGCTATCAAGGTTGGTAAAGTGGTGAGGAGCTACTTTAGCTCCTGGAACGCCTTTTCTGCTTCTTTAGACCTTTGGAATGGTCTGGTCTTCCTCAATAGCTTGAAGAAGGGTAGTGCCCGTTGTGCCAGTCTTGAGATGAACCGGCTGAGGGCTGCCAGACATCCAGCCAGCTTCTGAACGTCCTTGATGCGGGCTGGTGGCCGCATATCTTCAATAGCTTTAGTGGTTCACCAAGAATCCAAGAAGCTTTTCGGAGCTAACCCCGAAGACACACTTGTCTGGGTTCAGCTTTGTGCGGTTTACCCGCAGCTTGTCGAAGACAGCTTGCAAGGTGTCAAGAAGTGACTCCTTGTCCTTGATTTTGACAACGATGTCATCAACATACACTTACACTACATCTCTGATGAGCTCTCCAAAGGTTTTGTACATAGCTCATACAAATGTTGAGGATGAATTCTTGAGACCAAATGGCATGGCAGTATAACAATACAATCCATCTACTATGATAAAAGAAGTATGTTCTTCATCTTCCCTAGACATTATCATTCGATGGTACCCAGAATATGCATCTAGGAAACACAGTAATTCACACCCGGAGGTGGAATCCACTATCTAATCTATTCTAGGTAGTGGGAATGGATCTTTTGGACATGCCTTATTCAACATTGTGTAGTCAATGCACATCCGAAGCTTCCCGCCGGCCTTGGGTACAACAACTGGGTTTGCCAGCCATTCTGGGTGGAAGACTTCTCGGATGAATCCAGCTTCGAGCATCTTCTTCACTTCTTGTCGTATCTTGTTCCGTCGCTCTACTGATTGCTTCCGAGGCTTCTAATGTACAGGCCGAGCATCAGGATAGATCTTCAGATTATGCTCGAACATTTCCCTAGAGATCCCAAGCATTTGCGACGGTTACCAGGCAAACACGTCAGCATTAGCCCAGAGGAAAGTCATGAGTGCGAGTTCCTATTTGTCATTCAGACCTCCCAATATACGGGTGGTCTGAGCGGCATCGGAACCGATTTGGATGACTTTGACGAGAATGTCGGTGTCGCCTCTTGGTTGCACGCGAGGTGCGGAGGTCGAGCCTCGTTGACGAATGCTCGGGGGTTTCGGAGCATATTCCTACCTATACTCTTCCTCCTGTGTTGTAGCAAGCGCATGATGTTCTTCCAAAGCAGTCACGCCAGCAGTGCAGTCTCCGCGGATCTGGAGAACACCAGCTGGTGTCAGCATCTTCAACACCAGGTAGCCATAATGAGTAGCAGCCATTAACTTGTATAAGGCGGGTCTGCCCAGAATGGCATTGAAGGGTAAGTTGATCTGAGCAAAGTCAAAGATCAACTTCTCAGTGCGATAATTCTCTCGAGTCCCGAAGGTCACGGGGAGAGTAATGGCACCAAGTGGGGTTATGGCCCCCGGACCTACTCCAGAGAAAGGTCGGGAGGGGCGATGATCCGAAGGCTGGAGCTGGAGCTTGACGAAAGCTTCGAAGCTTATGAGGTTCAGCCCCGGACCACCGTCCACCATTACATGGTGGAGTTAGATGTTGTTGATGGTCGGAGATACCATCAGTGGGAGTTGGCCAGCTCCAATCATGTTCCGAGGGCAGTCCGACGTGTCGAAAGTGATGGGCAGTATCCATCCACTTCTAGTGTGGCTCCCCCCTGGCGGTGGGAGCTACCTAAGCCATGTCCTGTTGCATGGTCATGAGGACACGGCGGGAGGTGATGTCCCATGAACCACCAAAGATGGTGTTCATGGTTTTCTGACATTCATTGTCGGAGACGTCGGAATCATCGTCGATGGAGGTGTATAATGCCTTCAGGACCTTTTTAGGGTCCTGAAAACCTAACTCCTCTTCAGCTGGAGGTTCGTCGACTTTGTGTTTCCCTTCCCTTTGTCAGAAAGGAACTTCTTCCCGACGCTTGTTGTAGCGCTCGGCAAGGTTCTGGACCTCTCGGCAGTCTTTCAAGTTGTGGCCGTTTGACTTATGGATAGGACACCGCATTTTGGAGTTGCCGCCATCTTCAGATGAAGGTTGAGGTCGTTTCTCGGGGCGTGGCCCCCAGCCACCCGGAGCTGCAGCAGCTGCAGCAGTAGGTGTGCCAGCCGACGGCTTTTTCTTGCTGTTGGACTTTTTCTTCTTTTTAGCACTCCCGGAGGTAGTGGCCTCTCCCTTGGAGGATTTTTTGTTATCCTCTGGAGGTGGTTTGGAGTGCATTTCTCGGCCCTCCGCAGCTTTGGCGCACTTGTCAGCCAAGCTGAAGAGCTCTGTGACGCTGGTGATCTCCTTGATCGCCAACTTCTCCAACATCTTCTTGTCCCGTATGTCCTGTCTAAATGCCACAATAACAGAGGTGCTAGAGATTGAAGGAATAGTGTTTCGTACCTGGGAGAACCTCTGGATGAAAGAACGCAGGGATTCTACCCCCTTCTGCGTTACAGCAAAAAGGTCCAGTTCGGTGCCTGGCCGGGTGTATGAACTCCTGAAATTGGAGGTGAACTGTTGGCACAATTCCATCCAACTATTGATGGAGTTGGGCGGGAGGCTCATGAACCAAGACCTGGCGGTCTCAGTTAAAGCCACGGGGAAGTAGTTGGCCATTACGGCCTTGTTACCTCCGGCTGCAAGGATTGCAGTGGAGTAAATCTGTAGAAACACAGCGAGATTGATAGTCCCATCAAATTTCTCCAGAATGTGAGGCCGGAACTTTTGTGGCCACCTGACCATGCGTAGGTGCATGGCAAGAGCAGAACAACCTCCTCCTACTCCCTCAGGAGCAGGACTGTCTCGAGCCTCTCGCCTTTCACGAGCTCGCTCGATATTGACGCGACCGTCCTGTTGACGATAACGGCGATCAAGCTCCGCCCGAAGGTCATGAGTTGAAAGCCTCATTACTGTATGAGTGCGTCACGCCCCATAAGGTAGCAACGTCACTTGTTGGGACGCAGCACGCCTCCTATTTTGGGAAGCGTGCGGACCAAAACTGCCCGACAAAGTCCGATGCTGCGATGGGGCCTGCCCCGAGGGGGGAGGACCTTGGTTGCTGATGCGATCGGCTGCTGCTGCAACTAAGTGTTCCACATCATCCCTCCATTGCTCCATTGCACCCTGGGATGCACCCGGAGGTTGTGGGCGTTGGAGAAGAGCATGCGCTGCATGGAGCACGTGTTCGGGTTTGTTGTTATTCACCGACGTTGTGACCAACGCAGATGCTACGTCCTGCTGTCCAGCTAGATTTGCTGGTGCAGGCGGCGGCAGCGGTGGCATGACTCCTGCTGGAGCCGTGGCACCCGCTGGTTGCTGCATGTTGGAAGGGTTGCCTCTAGCAGGTTGCACAACGGGGTTGCCGTTGGACGATCCAGCAGCTGAGTTCACCATTCTTGAAATCTCGGGCGCCCCCTTCCTGGCGCGCAAATTGTCAGTGGTTGAATACGACAAATCTCCCGGTACTACTGTTGGTGTCCGTGGAGTTTGTAGTTCGGTAACGGGCGCGCAGAGATTCAAGAGGTGGTGACAAATTGACACAGAGGTTTACGTGGTTCGGGCCGCCTGAGCGTAATACCCTACTCCACGGGGTGTGTTGATGTTGTATTGAAAGAGTGAGTATGTGTGAGAGCGTAAGTGTCTCCAGAGCTCAGAGAGAGTCCAGCCCCCCTGCGTATCATCAACCAGTCCTTTTATAGTACAAGGACCGATCGTTACACGGTTAGCCTGGCCCGATAAGTGTCCCTGACAGTTACTAATGTTTGATACACAATTAATAAGATTAATTACCCTTAATAGCGTGGTAACGGGTCTTAACAGTGCTATTACTGGAATTAAGGGCCTTCAGATCGTGTCTCATTAATATGGTATTAATGACACTTAATCGGGTCTTGAAGTCCTTGATTGCCCCTTGAAGGTCCGAGACGTTGGGGGTCCACCAGTCTGATTGTCGAGGTTGAAGGTCCGGGGGTTTGGTCACGTGGTAGCTCCGGAGCTTACCGTCGTGGACAGGTAGGTCCGGTGCTGTTGGACACGTGTTGGTACCAGAACTTCTCTCTGTATGAGGTTAGGTCCGGGGGTGCCATACTGGTATCTAGTCCGGAGCTTTCCCTTGTGTGGGCGATAGTCCTGGTCTTATGATACACGGGGCGGCCCTGGAACTAACCATGTCGGGGAAGCAGGTCCGGTTACGGCTGTCAAGTGGGGCCTTCGGAGGTCTTTAAATGTGGTAGATGGAGTTTCCTTGTGATCTTTGCAGTCCCAAGGGGTATCCGGTACGCAGGGTACTGACAACTCGTACCACTACAAACTGCACCTTGCGTTTCTACAAGATCTTGTGGGGAAACCACACCGCTGATGAAGCAACGTGGGAAAGCAGGGAATATCTTAAAGCCAATTATCCTGACTTGTTAACATCATAGGTTCATTAGGTCTTTTCTTTTTATCCTTCCTTTTGTAATCTCGGGACAAGATTCTTTTAAGGGGGGGGAGAATGTAAAATCCGACATTTTCTTTCATATGAGGTTCAGTTGTAAATTGGTTGTTAACCCTAATGGGGAGCAATTATAGTCATGCTTATAAACTTGATTTCATCAAATCTTTTCTTCTACTCATGCTTAAATTTTATTTACATGAGGAATGGACTTCACCAATACATTTAGAATAATTCTTTTGACCTCTCTTCAAAGAGTGGAATTAATTGAATAAAGATTGCTAGGTCAAATTAATATGCAGTACCAAATAGATATTCAAATTAATATAAATTGAATATATACTACTGCATATTTGGCCCTGTCAAAGTAATTCAATTCAGAGGCCATAAATTTTTATATGGTTTTCTAATATTCCAAATGGACTTCCAGCAAAGTTTCATAAATTTTGAACTCCATTTGCTATTTAATTTGAAACGCTTAGCAAATTTAAACAATATTTGGAATTCAAAATTTGAATTCTGTTCAAATAGTTTGAACTTTAAGATTTGAACAAACTCTCATGGTCAGCATAACTTGCTTGACTTATCCTCATAGTTTCACAATTTTTGGAACCCAATTGCTATTTAAATCAGTAACACCATTGAATTTCATCCAAATTCAAATTTGAATTTGAAATTCGATTTAAACTTGCTCCAATTCAAAATACAATTGCAGAATCAAATTCTAGATATTTATTTGAGCCTCCCCACAAAAATCAAGAACTTTTGGACAAAATTTGGTAGGAGAATGGAAGTTACAGAGAAGGGGAGTAGATAAGAGGAGGTGGGGCCCACTGTCAGCCAAAGCACTCGAGTGAAACCCACGGAGGGGTGCTCTATCTCCAGCTCGCCGCGCCGATCGACGCCGGCAGCACGCGACAACGTGACGAGCATGCATCCACCGAGCTGCTTGCTTGCTTGACGCCGTGGCGCACTCCCCTCTCCCCTCTTTCCCTATAAATACCCCCCTTGGCCGTCGCCGTTGGACTCCATCCTAGTCCATGCCATTCTCGCCGCCCCTATTCGATCGATCTCTCACTGACGATTGCAGCCGTTTCTTCCCGAGCTGTAAGTAGATAAAAGGTGTGTCACAAACTCCTCTATGTATTCCATTTTGTCATTGATCGTGACATAGCTTCTGCTTGGCATATTTTGAAGTTTCCCGGTCGCTGTTGAGGAAGCTGCCGAGAACCTTCACTGTCTCGCCATCGAACACCAGTTCTAGACCATCTCCGGCCTCGATCCTTTAAGCAAAGAGGTTCGCAATCCTTTCTAGTTCATGCTCACAGAATCTAAGCTTATGACATGAAGTGTAACTTGAGTTCTTGTTCGAGAACCAAACAGTTTCTCAATAGAACAGCAAAGCATCGCACTTATATTCATTCCATTCTTGCAATCATCCTTAAATCTGGTTAGCAGATAGTTTCTATGTGTCCTAATGAAGCTCCATGCCCAAAAACCCTGAAAGTTATCAACCGAACATCTTAGATTTCAAGTTTTCGAGGCCGCCGATTGAAAAACCTCACTTCGCCGTCGAACTCAGCCTTGCCGGCGATTTCACCCCAATCTGACCTCCAAATCATACTCCTGGTACTCCCAGAAATCTCCCCGCCTTTTCTCAAGCCTATTGGGACATTCCTGAGCATTTCCGATGAAGGCCGAAACCCTAGCTCCGCCGTCACCGTCGCGCCGCCGTCTCCGGCCATTGCCGGCGTGATTGGACACCACCCTCGGCTTGCGCGGTCGATTTTAGGGTTGAGGGGTCACGGCGAGGCCGTACGGAGGTCGACGCACCTAAGTCTGGAGAAGCACCGCCGCGGTTCCGGCGAGAAGAGCCGTCGCGTCGCGAGGTAGACGAAGGCCTATGGGCCCTACTTGTCAGCGCCTATTCGAAATGCCCGTGATTAGCTACGGCACTGGATCCGGTGTGGCTGCGCGGTTGAACCCCGTGGCCCCCGGTGTGGCACAGATGCGATTGGCCCATTCAAATGAAGTGGGACCGGCCCCTTTTATTTAAAATTTCCAATAGGAAAATAAATCCAGATTCAATCCCAAATTAGAAAATCCATAACTTCCAGTAGAATTATCCAAAAATTCCCAAATAAGTTTTGTTAGAACCAGCATGAAGAATACTGTCCAGTGGTTCACTTGGATTTGTATGAAAAGCCATAGAAATTTCTCCATAATTCAGATAAGCAAAATGCTTAAAGAATTTATTTCCACAGTTTTGTTCATTGGACAATATCCAATTTTGGTCAGAACACGATAGTTGACACAATTGATCTCCAGTAAAAGTTTCAAGCTATTTGGACTTAAAATACTGGGTTGATCAATGTTTTAAACCTCTATGTAGTTATAAATTAAAAAAATAGAAAAAAATTTCCTGAAATTTACCCAAACATGAAAAATCAACTTCTCCCTGTAGGAAGCTTACAAATGGTGAAACAAATTTACCTAGAACAGTGAGACCCCCTCTACATGATACAACCCTTGGTAGCCATAATACAACTCCAAAAATTTCAACCAAATTTTAGAGAAGATTATTGCTTACCATAATTGTTATGAATAACAAACATCCTTTATCATCTCCTGTTCTTTGCAAGAGTCTTCTCTATAATCTATAGTATCCACCAAAAATCCCAAAGTCAGTTAAGATAATTATCTTATTTTATCTTAATATATGCACCCCACCTTAAGCATCTTAATTATTCACAAAATCATTTAGACCTAGTATATGCATATCGTGTAGTAGCTGAAGCCGAGGAGCAGCCGGAAGCCTTGGAGATCCAGCTGCCAGAAACTAACATAGACTCAAACTCGCATTCAGGCAAGCCTCGGTTTGCATTTATGTTCCTTATAGTGTTTTGCAGTTTATTTCACCTTACGTCTTCAGAAGATTGTGCATTACGTATAAGGTGTTTGACATCCACTTGCGTGGCCCAAAGATCCTATGGAGTCTAGGGTAGGTCTACGGCCCGTTGAGTAGAAACTGCTATGCTTATGCTCATAGGAATTTGGTAGAAGACGAGTAGTTGGAATCTACTCGCAAGATAGGAATTTTATCATATAGGATATACGGGAATAAGAATGGTGTATGAATATGAAATAGAGACCGAGCAGTGGATAGGATGCTGTGAGACGTGGTCTCACATGCGTAGCCCTGCTTGTGTCGATTGAGGACCATTTCGTGTGCGGTCCTGCTGGACAAGCTTGAATTGTAACGGCGACATACTGGAGGAATGGGCTCCACTAAACTGACATAGCTTGATACTGGTTTGTCGAGGCATTCCATTCCATTTTATAGGTGTGGGTTGAGGGCAGCATGATGTAAATCAGCTGGTGGGCACGTTAGAGTACGCCCCACGCAGTGACCTCCTGCTGGTGACGGATCGACCGGTTCGACATTCGAGTGTTTTGTAAAAGGTGGCCATATACGTTTAGTACTGAATTGTTATGTAGATATTGCTGAAAGTACTCGCTTGCATTTCCGAATGTGCGTATGTTTCGTGTTGTTCTGGGTGAATCCTGATTGCAATCACCGTCCCTCGCGATGATAGAGTACCACTTGTTCACTGCACTGTGACGTAGTAAATACTAAAGAAGTCAGGAGAATATGATATATTGGTTTATAAATTGCTTATACAACCTTATTTGGCTTAGACATAGTACAGTTAAAAGTTTACAGTTTCCCCATACTTTACCTGTAATAGCATTATGTGCTTCGTGCATGTCATATCATCGGCAAAGCATTTCTTGTTTGATTGTGGAGTCTATGATGTGTCATGCCTGAGGAATGTCATGTGCTAATTAAAACATGACTATAAGGATCCACTTGTAGGCGAGTCCTTTATGCTATTCTTTATCTTTGCTTAGTATTCATCCTTGCATATGTCTAGTGAGACGGGTTAGTCTTGCTGAGCCTTATGCTCACATTTGCAGTTAACGAGTTTTTGCAGATTATACAACTGATGACGGGTTTGATGATCAGGCTGCACCCCCTCCAGGGTTTACAGCCGAGTGGGAACCCTGCACGCATCTGTGAATTGTGTGTTGCTAGTGCAAAGTATCCAGGGCATGGATGAGTTTGCTTTTCCATAGCTAGTGCTGAGAGTGTAGCTCTGATGTATAGTTCTCTTTCCTTCTGTTAGTACTTTAAAACTTCTGCTGTGCTTTTCAAAAAAGACTTGGTATTGTAAAATTGCTCTCATTCTATTCTTGTATATTGTTGGGTGTCGCATCGCAGACACCACCCAATGAGATCCTTGGAGGTCGGGATTCTGGTCCCCACATTTGGGTACTACTCTCGGGTTACTGAAATAACCGAATGGTCGGTCCATCAAATAAGAAGTTAAATTATGCGTGCTAAACTATGAACAATTCAAATTTAGATATTTTATTTTCAAGTTGTGATGTGTGAAGTTGTTGGATTAAAATGTTTATTTTTTATTTTTCATTTGTCAATTTATAATAAATTACTTCATGGGATTAAATTTATCAATCATATTAAATTTGTGCAAACATGACATGGATATAATGTATAATTCGGATATATCGGGTAGGACCGAAGACCGAACCAGAATTTTGGTACCCAAAATGTTCGGGTAACTAATATTATTACAATAATTCGGGTAGTGATTTCAATAAATCGAATTTTGAAAAAGACCGAAATACCCGAACCAAAATATCGGGTAGACCGAATGCACACCCCTAACGTAAATCCATCCGAAATAATTAGCTAGTTTGAGGATGAATGAAGTTGAGCTAGCGAGCTTGATGAGCACCGTCATTGTTTTGAGCAGTGATTAATTTATGGCATCATCAAATCTGGAGTATTTTTTCTAGATCATTTGGGGACGAAAATTTAGTTAACACGCTATATATGAGGAGAAAGATTAGGATATGCTACCTATTGCTTGTGTTTAATAACCTTGCGCCGTGGACAACATATATCCGACACTTCATTCTGGTCACCAGGATCATTCTGCCCTAGGGATGAAAACGGTTCGGTAAATTCCCGAACCGTCCGATGCCGTTTCCGAAAATTTCCGAAGCGATTACCATTTTTGACAATTTACGAAATTTTCGATCCAATTACCGTTTTTATCGGACATTGAAATTTGGTAAACGGAATGGAAACGATTTATACTGATTTCCGACCGAATTGTAGGAATACCGTATTTTAATGGAAAATTTCCGAACAATAACCGAATACTTTCCGAATAGTAGGTTGGGTCTAATGGGCTCACATGTACTTTCTATGTCCCTCGCTTTGTAGTTTATTATTGAACTACAAAGCGACAAGTATTTAGAGACGGAGGGAGTAATATGTTCAATTCTTTAAATTTTTTATTCGGACACCAGTTTGAATAAGGAGTCGTCAAAGGTAATAAGCTCAATTCCGACCGTTTTCATCCCTATTCTTCCCCAAGTCATCTGGGGCAGCAGGCGGAGGACCTTGATGATTAGGATAAGGACTAGGCAAGAAATCATTGGTCAAAGGAAAGTTTGACCAAAGCTAAAAATAGAGTTGAGTTGGGACGGAGGTAGGAGTACTTTTTACAGACCGCTTTGGAGGCCCCGCTGCGGGCGATCTCCTGCCTGCTGACAACTCTAGTGGCTAAAGTAGCATAAAACTGCACTTTAGAAGTCGTAACCCCAATTTGCATCAAAGGAAACTCACGTGACAGTTTATAGAAATGAATCCTCCAGAAGGGAAAGACATTCATACGAGTTATGCAAGTAGCATTCCAAACGGTGCACTTTAGAAGCCATAACCATCAATGCGCGCGTCTCATCGTCTTCTCCACGCGTACTAATAAAGACACACCATCCTCTTCTCCGCAACACACACAGGCCATCCTCTTCCCCGCGCGTACTCTTCCTCTTCGTCTTTGTCGCGCGCGCCCTCATTGGTTCCCTTCGAAGCCCATGGAGTTCCCCTTGCCGCATGATATTGCGGTCTTGATCGCGGGGTGGGTCGCCGCAACCTCCCTGTAGCCCATGGACGACATATCCAGTCTGCGCGCCACCTGGAAGGCCATGCACGCGCCGTGATGGGATCGCGCCGTGGGCAGGTGCGTGGCGCTGGAGTAGGAGAGCATCTGGATGTTTAACTGGAGCTACGAACGCCTCGTGGGGCGCCTGGCAATCGTCGGCAACCCTCATGCATGCTACGTCACTGGCTTCGACATCGTCTTCCTGCATGGTCGCGCGGAGCCGGGCACCCAGTTCCTTGCCCGGGCGGCCTACGTCATCGCCATGCTCTGCTACGACGCTGACCTCAGGGCCCACAATGCCTTCGAGTATATCCGTCAGTTCAAAGGTGGGGCCTACATCAGCTACAACGTGGCCGGGTCTGTCGCCATGAAGTGGACAAACAAGGAGTGCTGCCGGTGTCAGCATGAAGTCATGAATAGTATCGATGGTGTCGCCTGGAGGTTCCTGGGTAGGCCTCGTCCAGAAGCGTCGCCGGTGGCGGTGCCCAACATTCATGATGATGTTTAGGGCTGCTCAATAGGTGGGAACTAGGGAACTGCCCGCTGCGGCAGGCCTACGTGGGAGAAGTGGATAGTCTTCTGTATAGAGAACTATAGGATTAGGCACGAGCATGACATGGTCTGTCGTCTGGCGTTGTACTATATGGGTTATATTCCCTCCATCCCCGTTTGGATGCACCACTAGTTCTCCCAACGCATATTAAAAAAGAACAAAGGGAGTATATAAAATAGACTTGTAGTATATGTGTTTCCCCTATGCCTGCTCGTCTCTGATGAATGTTACACTTGTTGTGTTTCCCCTATGCATGCTCGTGTTATGTTTAGCCCCGTTTGCATCAATGGAAACTCACGGGACAATTTAAAGAAAAGGATTCTTCTGGAAATGAATACATTCAATCATACAGTAGTTTGGAACAAAGGAAATAAGTGTTCCCTTCTCTCTGTTCATTGTCTTCACTCTTCATTCCAGTCGTCGCTAATCGACAGAACTAGCTGTTACATTATCCCCAATAAACACAAAATAAACTAATCGACACATCTAGTCCGCAGCACTTCCCTTGAAGCAGTGGTAATAACTTCTGTCCGAGTATAGGAGTAGTGGTAATGATTACACTACGTATAGGGGCATAGGGCCAGAGGTACGTTGGAGTTCTACCTATCTTTTTCTAACATTTTTCTCATCCTTTCTTTTCTTTTCTCTCTGTTGATTGTCTCCACTTTCTTTCCAGTCATCACTACCTGTTACTACTTCACAGACCGCTTTGCAGGCCCCGCTGCGGGTGATCTCCTGGCACCTCTTGCTGCTAAAGTATCGTACAAGCAACATTACAAGCCACTGGCGGTGTGGAGGGTTGTTCATTAACAGAGAATACAGATAGAACAGATAGTTCACTAAACAGCAGATAGAAAAAAAATAATAGATGGAATAGACCAACAACATTGAGTTCATTATCATAAAACATTACATCACGACTGCATTAATCAGTGTCAACAGATTTCCTGTTTTAAAGTTGGGTTGAACTAGAATGTAATAAGATGTTTGGTGCAATCATGTAATCAACCATCTTCAACCATTGGATCGATCTACATTACAGTCGTAGAATCTTTTTATTTAACACCCTCCACCAGGTGGAGGGGTGGTGGTGGGGTTGAAGGGGTTCAATGAAAAGATGTAATAACCGTAGGATGTATAGTTAATCATACATACATATCATAATGACAACAACAAATGAGCTTACTCGAACTATTCGAGCTTGAGCTCATCAAGCTGGCAATAATCAACTTCATCCTCAAACTTTCAATCAAAACTAAGTTTGGTCCTTGAACTTTCAAATGGGTAAATTATTTAGTCCATCAACTTCAAAAAACCATTTCACTTTCATCCTTACTCTTAGTTGGACATCCACACATTGGCATGCCACAAAATATAGTTAATGTGTTTTTAATCATGTTAATTTGTTATAGAAGTTTGTTTTATTTAAATGTTTGAAGTATGCATCATTATATGCATGTAAACTCTTTATCATGTTCAAGCAAGCAGGCAATAGTTAGAAACGATTTGAATGGACCCTATAGTTGGATAGCTGGGAAGTACAACCGTCATATCAAAACAAACGGTGGATGCAGCCTTTACTACACGCATGCAGCAAAATGTCGCTACGTCAGGCGAACCTGGTCCAGGCAAGTATGCTCCGATTCCTGTTCTCCAACTCCATCTAGGCTTTCGATGACCCAGGCGGTTCACCACCAGACTATACAAAGGATAAGCACGCACACATATAACAGTCATTATTGACTGCGTTGGTCTAACATCATTGTTTGACTGCGTATGCCTATGTTTAGTCATTAACGCTAGCTTTTGAATCTGTGTAGTGCGAAAGGGTTTTGTTTTGGTTTCACACTACACTAGCTAGCCTATATAAAGTGTATCTGTGTTCCCTAATGAATGCACAACAAACATTCTCCATACAGAATGAAACTTGCATGCCGCTTTATTCTGCCGGAGGTTCAAAGGAAACTACACGGCTGGCTGGGAAGAGCTTAACCCCCCATACGTACGGTACGGGTGTCCCGGTATAGCTTAACCCCCCATACGTCGTCCATCCCCGGTGGTTGTTGGGAAGAGCCTTACAGGTATGCTCTGATTCTAGTCCTCTTACTCCATCTCTAGGTTTCTGATGACGTAGGCAGTTCACCAGCAGACAAACCAAAAAAGGTTGAGCGGCATGCAAGTTTTTTGATGAAAAACTGACTGCGGCCCACTGACTGCGGCCTGCTGACGCATCCATCACAAGTTTTTTGATGACACTCCCGCTGATGTGTCATCATCTTATTTGTTGTGAAGGAATGGTAGTTAAACTAAGCATTAATAAAGGGATGAAAGTGCATCTAGGACTCCCTTGTGGGTTTTGGATGATTTATGACAAGCAATTGGGATCCTAATCCTTTTGTTGAGATGAATGGAGGAAAATCATGAAAAATGAGCAAAGTACCAAAAAGAGGGAAATTGAGAAGGAAAATGAATTTGAGCTCAAGGAGAAGAAATTAGTAGTTTAGTATGTATGGAGTGTGTTAAGGAAACACACCCAAGAGCTCAATCTCACTTAATCACACACACACAATGCACAAAGCTATACAGGACCGAACTAGTCCGATATCAGCCGGACTAGTCCGATATCACATTCTGCACCAGATCGGACAAGTCCGGTCACCACCGGACTAGCCCGATATATTTCTGTTCCACTTCGGACTAGTCCTCCCCAGTGCGGATTAGTCCTTATCAATGCACAAGTCACAAAAAATCGGACCAGTCCGTTGTGACCCGGACTAGTCCCATATTCATTCTGATCCACTTCGGACAAGTCCGGTGTCCACACGGACTAGTCCGATATACACCCTGATCTAAATCGGACAAGTCCTCCAAGTGCGGACTTGTCATCCTAAACACTTAGGGTTTCATATGTCCGGACAAGTCCGATGACAATCGGACTAGTCCGAAGCTTTCCAGTAGCGAAATCGGACAAGTCCGTTTTGGACCGGACTAGTCCAAGATTCCTGGACACTTAGGGTTTGCTTCACACAGCACACCGGACTAGTCCGGTCACCACCACGGACTAGTCCGATCTTTCTGAACCCTAACGGTAACTTCTAGAAACCCCATATAAATAGAGGTGCACGGCCCACTTTCACTCTCTCTCGAACCCTAGCGCCGTGACACCTCCCAAGAGACTCAAAAACCATCTCTCTCCACGAAATTAAGTGCAAAATCAATCAATCCATTGAAGATCACTTGTAGATCATTGGAGAGGCACTTGGCACACGATTGAGCTCTTGGTTTGAATCTCTAACACACTTTTGTATCTCAATATGTATATTTCGAAGTGTGTTATTGGTGGTCTTGAAACTTGTAATCAAGGGAGCTCTCAACTTGTGAGATCGCCCCTTCAACTTGGTGATTTACCCCAGTGTGATTAGTGGAAGAGGATTGGCCTTCGTGGCGATCCGACAAGGGAAGGGTTAGTGAAAACCCGGTCCTTTTGTGGGCTCCTCAACGTGGATGTAGGTTGCCTTCGTGGTAGCTGAACCACGGGATAAGTCTTGTGTCTTGTTCGTTTGTGTTCATCATTCTAGTTGATCAACATTATCTAGGGTTTGATTCATTTTGTTGAATTCAAGTTAAATAGTTGAACAAGAATCATACTTGCAATAGAACTTGACATACAACTATTGAACTGTTATTAAAGTTTATATTTCCGCTGCAAACATCTACAAAACAATCAAATTGACCTAACTTGATCAACCAAGCCCGTGAAATCCGGACTAGTCCGCACTTTACCGGACTAGTCCGATATATCTGGTTTTGACCTTGTTGTTGAAGTGCTACAGGAACCGAGAAAAACAAAAAGGGCCTATTCACCCCCCCTCTAGGCCTACATTCAATTGGTATCAGAGCGAGTTCTTCAAGAAAGAGTGCAACCACTTGAAGAGATCATGTCGGACATGAAGGAAGTCCAGAAAATCAACAACTAGGAAGAAATGAACAATGACAAGCACCAAAAGCTCGAAAGGTATCTCGAAGCCATTCAAGACTTCGATGATGATGATGAGGAGACATTGGAGCTGAAAGCACTGCTCCGAAAGAAAGCACTTTCCAAAGGGAAAGCTAAAGTTGAAGAAAAGAAGAAGGGGAGTAGTCACACCGACTACTCCCGATATCCTTTTAATTATGACCGTTTAAATTCTAACAGCAGTCATTATCTATCTATTCCTCTCAGAAAAGCCCCACACTTCGATGGGAGTGATTACTCCATGTGGAGGCAAAATATGAAGATGCACTTGATTTCCCTTAACCCAAGTTTATGGCATATTGTGTGCACAGGAATAAACATCCCTGATGACGATGAAGAACTCACACCAAGTCAAGAGCAAGCCATCCACAGGAATGCCCAAGCCGCAACCGTTATCACCTCATCTCTAAGTAGAGATGAATTCACAAAGGTGGACGGATTGGAGATTGCCAAAGAAATCTGGGACACACTACAGACAGCACATGAAGGTGACAGGCATGTGTGGGAGGCAAAGATTGAGATGATTGAAGGCGAACTGGGAAGGTTCGCGATTGAGGAAGATGAGTCTCCCCAGGACATGTACAACAGACTGAAGACTCTTGTGAACAAGGTTCGATCATATGGTAGCAAAAAGTGGAATGACCACGAGGTTGTAAAGCTCATCGTTAGAGCCTTTATGCCTCGCAACGTCAGACTTTGCTCTAATGATCCGAGAAAGTCCTGGGTACAAGAAAATGACTCCGGATGAACTGCTTGGCAAAATCATCAACTTTGAGATGATGGAGAAGCAAGCCAAGCACGTCAAAGAAATAGCCGACCTCACATCGGCCAAGAAGAAGGGAGTTGCCTTAAAGTCCTCACTCAAGCCTCTATCCAAAGAAGCAAAAGAAGCACAGCTTGAGGAGGACAACGATGATGAAAGCAGCGAGGTGGACGAAGAAGATATGATTTTGTTCATGAAGAAGTTCAAAAGAATTATGAAGAAAAGACAAGGAACAAAATCGAGTGAAGGAAAATACAAGGAGAAGACAAAGCCAAAGATGAGGCGGGCATGCTATAATTGTGGTGAGTACAATCACTTTATAGTTGACTGCCCATATGAGGACAACAAGAAGAAGAGTAAAGAGTCCAAGCCTAAACCGAAGAAATTCTTCAAGAAGAAGAAACAAGCTGAACAAGCACACATCGGAAAGGAGTGGGACTCAAACGATGAGTCCTCATCGTCCGATGAAGAAGAAATGGCCAGCATAGCCATTGAAAGCATGTCCAAGAAACCCACACTCTTCCCCACGCTCGGTGCAAGGAAAGCAAATGGAACTTGCCTCATGGCTAAGGAAGGTAAACGCAAGGTAAACATCAAAACTCCTTCCATGCATTCTTACTCGAGTGATGATGATCTAGATAGTGATAATGAAGATATGCTAAATGGTTTAGATAGAAAAACTGCTGCTAAAATGAAATTCTTGCTTAACCAACTTGTTGAGAAGGAAGATCTAATTGATTGTCAAGAAGACATGATTATCTCCCAAAAGGAGAAGCATGTCGAACTTGACAATCTACTAGCTCTTGAAAAAGGAGAGAAACCACTCACTAGAGCTTAAGCTAGCTTCAAGCAAGAAAACTTGCTTGGAGTTAAACAACTCAAACGTTGCAATCAAGGATCAACTTGATGACCTAATCAAGTTCAACAAGATCCTTGAAGTGCAGGTTGAGTCACTCAAGCTTAGTGAACCTTCCTCCTCTTCAACCCTACCTTCTCAACCCACTTCAACTAATATCGCTCATATTTGCAAATGTGATAAAATTAACACCAGGTTGAAGGAAAATTCTACCTCCACAAAGGACAAAAATCCTACCCAATGTGTAATATTTGACAAGGAGAGGATCAACTATGCACGTAGTGCATATTTGGTCCAAAGACCTCCAAATGTCAAGTACGGCATCGGTTACTCTCATGATGGAAAGCAAAGAGCTGGAAATCATAAAAATAACAAGGGAAGGATTACCTTTGTGAAGGGAGGACCCTCATAACCTGGTAACTCGAAAACTAAAAATCTGAGCTCTCATGAAAACCGGACTAGTCCGGTTGTGGTCCGCACAAGTCCGGTCGTCCGGACAAGTCCGGTCACACAGACTAGTTCGACCCATAATCAACAACAACTCTTGTTTAATACCTTTGATGCTTCTTATGTATTAATGAAAAATAATGTTGGTAAAGTGTATGCTTATTATGCTGGGCCACGCCATGGGAACACAAAATCCCATGTGTGGGTGCCCAAATGTATTGTTACTAACCTCCAAGGACCCAAGCAAGCTTGGGTACCTAAAACCAAGGCGTAATTTGTTTTTGCAGGCCTACTCCTCCGGTGGATCCAAATGGGTGCTAGACAGTGGATGCACCAACCACATGACCGGAGAAAGGAGGATGTTTGTGGAGTATGAAGTGAACCAGGACCCAAACGAAGGCATCTACTTTGGGGATAACAGTCAAGGAAGGGTCCTCGGTACCGGAGAAGTGATGGTTCCGTTGCATTCAAGGGTATGTTAAAGGGAAAGCTTTACCTTGTTGACTTCAACAAGGATAAAGCCGAACTCGACACGTGCTTGATTGCAAAAACCAACATGGGTTGGCTGTGGCATAGACGGCTAGCACATGTTGGTATGAGGAACCTTCAAAAACTCCTCAAGGGCGATCACATCCGAGGTTTGAAAGATGTTGTGTTTGAGAAAGGCAGGCCTTGTAGCGCGTGCCAAGCAGGAAAGCAAGTTGGAGCACAACATCCTGCGAAGAACATCATGACCACGACAAGACCGCTCGAACTACTTCATATGGACTTGTTTGGTCCAATTGCTTACATAAGCATCGGCGGTAACAAATACGGTTTAGTTATTGTTGATGATTTTTCCCGGTCACTTGGGTGTTCTTTTTGCATGACAAGTCAGAAACACAAGGAACACTCAAGAAATTCTTCAAGCGAGCGCAAAACGAGTTCTCACTATCAATCAAGAGTATTCGGAGCGACAACGGCACGGAGTTCAAGAACATACAAGTGGAGGAATACCTTGATGAGGAAGGAATCAAGCATGAATTCTCAGCACCATACTCTCCACAACAAAACGGAGTTGCCGAAAGGAAGAATCGAACGCTCATAGAGATGGCAAGAACAATGCTCGATGAATACAAGACTTCGGATCGATTTTGGGCGGAAGCAATCAACACCGCTTGCCATGCCACAAATCGACTCTACCTTCATCGACTCCTAAAGAAGACTCCCTATGAGCTACTCACCGGTAACAAACCGAACATTTCATATTTTCGAGTTTTCGGTTCTCCTTGCTATATTTTGAACAAGAAGCCCAGGACTTCAAAGTTCGCTTCGAAGTCCGATGAAGGTTTCTTGCTTGGTTATGATTCGAACACTTACGCCTACCGTGTTTTCAACAAGGCCTCCGGACTTGTTGAAGTGGCACGTGACGTGGTGTTCAATGAAACTAATGGCTCCCAAAAGGAGCAAGTTGATCAATGTGAATTAGGTAAAGAGGAAGCCCCCTATCAAGCATTGAAGAGGATGGCTCTAGGCGAAGTACGACCACAAGAGTCATCGGCACAAATACAAGAGGAAAGTGAACCAAGAGAGGAGATCAACAATCAAGGGGGAGCCTCGATACAAGATCAATCACAGGAATATGAACATGATCAACAAATCAACGAGGACAACAACTCAGGGGGAGAAGAAGATGAGCACCAACATACGACCCCCCAAGTGCCACACCCAAGAGTACACCAATGCATTCAAAGGGATCATCCAATCGACAACATCATCGGCGACATCCAAAAGGGAGTAACCACTAGATCTCGTATAGCAAATTTCTGTGAACATTACTCGTTTGTTTCCTTTTTGGAACCCCACAGGACTGAGGATGCATTGAAGGATCCGGACTGGGTGGTGGCAATGCAAGAAGAGTTGAACAACTTCAAGAGAAACGAGGTTTGGGAACTTGTGGAAAGACCCAATGCAAACATAGTGGGCACCAATTGGGTCTTCCGCAACAAGCAAGACGAACACGGAGTGGTGACGAGAAACAAGGCACGACTTGTGGCCAATGGTTACTCACAAGTCGAAGGTTTGGATTTCGATGAGACTTTTGCTCCAGTAGCTAGGCTTGAATCAATTAGAATATTACTTGCATATGCTACTCACCATGATTTCAAGCTGTACCAAATGGACGTAAAAAGCGCCTTCCTCAACGGACCGATCAAGGAAGAGGTGTACGTGGAGCAACCACCCGGATTTGAAGACGCAGAGTTCCCCGACCACGTGTATAAACTGCGTAAGGCTCTCTATGGCCTCAAACAAGCTCCTAGAGCTTGGTATGAGTGTCTTAGAGATTTTTTAATTGATAATGGTTTTCAAATTGGCAAAGTAGACTATACATTATTCACAAAAAATCTGGACAATGATCTTTTTATTTGCCAAATCTATGTTGATGATATAATTTTTGGATCAACTAATCAATCTTTCTGTGAAGAGTTTAATAAAATCATGACAGACAGATTTGAAATGTCAATGATGGGAGAATTGAAGTACTTCTTGGGATTCCAAGTGCGGCAACAAAGGGAAGGAACATTCATAAGCCAAACCAAGTACACACAGGACATCCTCAAGAAGTTTGGCATGGACAAGGCAAAGCCCATAAAGACTCCCATGGCAACGAATGGCCACTTGGATCTCAATGAAGATGGACCGAGCGTCGACCAAAAGGTATATCGCTCTATGATTGGATCCTTACTATACTTATGTGCATCTAGGCCAGATATTATGTTGAGTGTATGTTTGTGTGCAAGATTTCAAGCCAACCCTAAGGAATGTCATTTGACAGCAGTAAAGAGAATCCTAAGATATTTAGTTCACACACCCAACCTTGGTCTTTGGTACCCAAAAGGCTCAAAATTCAATCTCATTGGGTATTCTGATGCAGACTATGCCGGGTGCAAAGTTGATAGAAAAAGCACTTCCGGCACCTGCCAATTCCTAGGAAGATCCTTAGTTTCTTGGTCATCCAAGAAACAGAATTCCATTGCATTATCCACTGCCGAAGCAGAGTATGTTGCAGCCGGGAGTTGTTGTGCACAACTCCTTTGGATGCGACAAACTCTAAGGGATTACGGTTACAATATGAACCGTATTCCTCTCCTTTGTGATAATGAGAGTGCCATTAAAATAGCCCACAATCCAGTTGAACACTCTAGGACTAAACACATTGACATAAGACACCATTTCTTGAGAGACCATTCCATGAAAGGAGACATATCCATCTCTCATGTCAATACCCAAAAACAATTGGCCGACATATTCACCAAGCCACTTGATGAAAAACGTTTTTGTGAACTCCGAAATGAGCTAAACATTCTTGATTCTCGGAGTGTGGCTTGAAGATTTGCATACCTGTATGATTACTTCAAAATATTGATTGAATTGTGAAAATCATCCCTCTTCATTTTTCTCTTGAAAAACTATGTCAATTATTAGATCTTGATGAATTTTTGATCATAGTATGATTGTTGTTTGCTTACTGGTCAAATTCATCAAGATTATTTGAATTGTTTTTCCTCTCTCTGCTATCAATTATTGGACCTTCAAATATATATGAATGGGCTATGCAAGTCTTTCCTGGTGACCACGGACAAGTCCGTGGTTACCCGGACTAGTCCGCCATTGCTGACTAGTCCGCAGTGTGCCAGTTAGGCCGGACTAGTCCGACAGACCACGGACTAGTCCGACTTAAGTCTCTGGAGGACTTCGGACTAGTCCGGTCATGTCCGGACTTGTCCGATTTTTCGTGTCCATAACCCTAGCCGCCACCAAACCCTAATTCCCTCACCCCACACTCGCCCCCAAGCTTTCTCTCTCTTGGGCTCGAGCTCCCAAGGCAAATCCTTGCTTCCTCCGTCGAACAGCCTCAATCTTGGGCGGAGATCAAGCTTGAAGACTCGGGGATTGAAGTTAGCGGACAAGTCCGGCCTCCAACCCCCAAAATCTCAAGCTTCCTTTGATTTCTTGGTAAATTTTCTTCAAAACCCTAAGAAATCACAAATTTCTCTATTGCTTATCGTTTGGCCTAGCATTCTTCACTAGTTACATGTCTAGTTGATGTACTATGTGTATGCTAGACTAGTTTTACCTTAGGGATCAATTTTTGTCCAATCTGTTAGGTTTTTGCGGATGAACACCGGACTAGTCCGGTCCAGGTACGGACAAGTCCGGTCCCCCGGACTAGTCCGTGCCTGTGCACCGGACAAGTCCGTTGTTTCTGAACCAAAACCTAATTCTTTAATTCCCTAATGCCTTCCATTGCCATCTTACCTCACCAATACCTTGTATAACTTGTCCTCTCTCTTGATCACTCATTCTCAGATCATGTCGAGCTCCGACAACGAAATCTCCGATTTCGAGGCCGAGTTGTACCACGAGGTGGCACCTCGGTCCTCGGCGGGTCTTGGCAAGAAACGCCAAGAGAGACCCTCCGAGCCTGCTCCCTCACCTCCCCAGGTTCGGAGGAAGGTGTGTGTCAAGAAGCCCGCCTCGAAGGCTGCTACTCCTTCAAGTGGCCTTCGCCAAGCTAAAGGGAAGGGCAAGGGGGTTGCCACAGGGCCTGTTGGGCCCTAAAGCTGCATACTCCCAGAGAAGGGGTCCGGGACCCCAATGAGGAAAGATTCAATGGCAAGGGCAGCGATGTGGCTATGAAGTTGAGAAGTGTTGATTGCTATGCAAGGCCCAAGCAAGCAGCTGATGGAAGGTTTTGGTCAAATTTCCATGCTGATTTCTACAAGCTGGTCTATTTGCCGATGAAGACCCCGGTGGTGCACAGTCAATGGATTGACTTGGCCTACCTTGAGAAGAGGAAATGTGCAGCTTTTGATGAAGTGATAGCAGCTGCAGAGAGACATGGGCTGAAGGATCTGTTTGCCTTCAGATATAATTGGAATGATGAAGTGATTGCACAATTCTATGCAACGTGCCACTTCTCAAGCGAAGACGAAGAAAGTGTGACTTGGATGACTCATGGATCCAAGTATTCTATTACTCAGGAAGAGTTTGCCCGCCTGCTGCACCTTGACTCTGAAGGACATGACCACCTCATTATCCACAACATTGGGGTCATTGAGAGGGATGGAATGAAGTTCATGTATGAGCCCACCTCCAAGTATGTCCCTCCCTCCACAAAGAATATGAAGCCTTTCTTTGTGGTCCTCAACAGAGTCCTCAGGAAGACGATTGCCCCCAAGGATGGGGATGCAGTGAGTGTGCAAGGCTACCTCCGGACCCTGATGAGGGTCATTAGCAAGAAAAGGCAATTCGATGTTGCAGACTATATTTGCAATGATATGGTCAATATCTCAAGTACCCCCAACCGATCCTGTGGCTATGCCCCTTACTTGATGTTCATGATTGAGAAAGTCACATGAATCGAGTTTGTGAAGGATGTGGAGCACACTCCACTGAGGCCTCAGAAGCCTCAGTCAGTGAGTGTCCAGGCTGCTCCATCGCCGGCCTCAAGCCCCGAGGCACCGGCAAGGCAAGAAGAAGCTGCTAGGGCCACTCCTCCCTCCAGGGAAGCCCCTCAGAAAGGATCCGCCAGTGGGATCCTCAAGTACTTGGCTGCAATTTTCTCCTCATGCAAGAAAACTGAAGTGAAGCTTCACAAGCTAAATCAGAAGAGGAAGGAGAACATGAGATACATAAAAGCCAATGTGAAGCAGCTGAGTGAGAAGCTGGAGATCAACCCAATTGGATCTCCAGTACTTTCCGAAGATTCTGATCCGGACATCACCGAGCTCAGCCCCTTGACTCCCTCCGAGCTTGCCTATTTTGGCATTGGGGGCTCGAGCAGCTCCGCTCCTCCTCCTACCTCTCAACCTCGTCAAGCAGAAAGCTATGAAGACGATGAAGACGACGAGAGGACCGATAGCGAAGAGTGAAGCCCTAGGACCTTCCTCTCTCTCTTTTTGGTGTCTTGATGCCAAAGGGGGAGAGATTGAGGGGGAGTCTCTAGTCTTAGCTTTAGCTGCATAGGATGCGAGGAGAGAGCTCTCTCTTTTTTTAATTGTGATTGCATTTGCTTAACTCTGTTTTCATATCATGTTTGGTCCTGTTATGAATTGCTCTATTAATTTGCAAGTGTGTGATGAAATCTGAGTTTTTGCCCCTGAAGTGCCATATTCACTTGATATTAGTTGATAAATGCAAATTCGATCATTCTTAATGCACTCATGCTCTTAGTATGCATCCCACCATAAAGAATGCACATATGAATAATTATCTTGTTGCTTGATGTATTTTTGAGTCATATGTGCATACTTTATGAAAATCTCATTTTATACCTCATTTTGTGAAATCTCAATTGGTTGTCATCAATCACCAAAAAGGGGGAGATTGAAAGTGCATCTAGGACTCCCTTGTGGGTTTTGGATGATTTATGACAAGCAATTGGGATCCTAATCCTTTTGTTGAGATGAATGCAGGAAAATCATGAAAAATGAGCAAAGTACCAAAAAGAGGGAAATTGAGAAGGAAAATGAATTTGAGCTCAAGGAGAAGAAATTAGTAGTTTAGTATGTATGGAGTGTGTTAAGGAAACACACCCAAGAGCTCAATCTCACTTAATCACACACACACAATGCACAAAGCTATACAGGACTGGACTAGTCCGATATCAGCCGGACTAGTCCGATATCACATTCTGCACCAGATCGGACAAGTCCGGTCACCACCGGACTAGCCCGATATATTTCTGTTCCACTTCAGACTAGTCCTCCCCAGTGCGGACTAGTCCTTATTAATGCACAAGTCACACAAAATCGGACCAGTCCGTTGTGACCCGGACTAGTCCGATATTCATTCTGATCCACTTCGGACAAGTCCGGTGTCCACACGGACTAGTCCGATATACACCCTGATCTAAATCGGACAAGACCTCCAAGTGCGGACTTGTCATCCTAAACACTTAGGGTTTCATATGTCCGGACAAGTCCGATGACAATCGGACTAGTCCGAAGCTTTCCAGTAGCGAAATCGGACAAGTCCGTTTTGGACCGGACTAGTCCGAGATTCCTGGACACTTAGGGTTTGCTTCACACAGCACACCAGACTAGTCCGGTCACCACCACAGACTAGTCCGATCTTTCTGAACCCTAACGGTAACTTCTAGAAACCCCATATAAATAGAGGTGCACGGCCCACTTTCACTCTCTCTCGAACCCTAGCGCCGTCACACCTCCCAAGAGACTCAAAAACCATCTCTCTCCACGAAATTAAGTGCAAAATCAATAAATCCATTGAAGATCACTTGTAGATCATTGGAGAGGCACTTGGCACACGATTGAGCTCTTGGTTTGAATCTCTAACACACTCTTGTATCTCAATTTGTATATTTCGAAGTGTGTTATTGGTGGTATTGAAACTTGTAATCAAGGGAGCTCTCAACTTGTGAGATCGCCCCTTCAACTTGGTGATTTACCCCTGTGTGATTAGTGGAAGAGGATTGGCCTTCGTGGCGATCCGACGAGGGAAGGGTTAGTGAAAACCCGGTCCTTTTGTGGGCTCCTCAACGTGGATGTAGGTTGCCTTCGTGGTAGCTGAACCACAGGATAGGTCTTGTGTCTTGTTCGTTTGTGTTCATCATTCTAGTTGATCAACATTATCTAGGGTTTGATTCATTTTGTTGAATTCAAGTTAAATAGTTGAACAAGAATCATACTTGCAATAGAACTTGACATACAACTATTGAAGTGTTATTAAAGTTTATATTTCCGCTGCAAACATCTACAAAACAATTAAATTGACCTAACTTGATCAACCTAGCCCGTGAAATCCGGACTAGTCCGCACTTTACCGGACTAGTCCGATATATCTGGTTTTGACCTTGTTGTTGAAGTGCTACAGGAACCGAGAAAAACAAAAAGGGCCTATTCACCCCCCCTCTAGGCCTACATTCAAGGGAACAATAACATTTTGACACATTAGCGGGATGATGCATTGGAGGACAGAACGGGAGGGACACGACTTGTATACTCCCATTCAGTGCTTCCATGCGTGCCCCTACTTAAGTGTCATGATTTTATTGGCCCTTTCATTTACTTAACATAATGCCTAATTTAACTTCAACAAATTAGATGATGACACATAAGTGGGAGTACGCATGGAAGCACAAACGGGAGCACCGAAGTTGCATCCAAATGGGAGGCCCCCGCAAGCAGTTTGTCATCAAGAAATTTGCATGCCGCTCATCACCGAGGCTTTGCTGGTTTTTCTGGTGATGAACCACATGCGTCATCGGAAACCTAGATGTAGTTGGAGGACAGAAATCAGAACATACCTGTAGGGGTCTTCCAACCACCACCTGGAATGCACGACGGGGGTTAAGGTACACACCGGCACACCCAGACCGTACATATGTGCCGCTGAAGATGGAAGTCAACCATAGAGATGAGTTTGTTTATTGGTTTCAGAAACGAGTAAGTACATGCAAGTTTTTACTTTGATGAAATATTGAAGAAATATTTGTTCTGAAGTTGGTTTATCGATGACCCCTTTCATACTAATTAATGTATGCAGATTACGACATTACACAAAGAAGGCAAAGTAACCGATTATTTGTATGCATTATCTAGAGGACCTGATCGTCATGCCAAAAGGAGTTGTATCTAGGTTGTGAGAAGGTGACCCAATTATCCTTCATTGTCAGGTTGTAGCAGATAAATTGTTTAACTGGTTTGAGCAAAAAAGAGTGTGAGTTAATCCTTGAGCTATTCTCATATCTGCTTCCAGAGGGCCATTGCATTTGTAATACACTTGATAAAGTTCAAAAGGTTGTTTGTGACCTCGGGCTGAGCTACGAAAAGATCGATGCATGTGTCAATGACTGTGTGTTATTCCGGAAGGACTATTCTCTGCTGGATCGATGCCCAGAATGTGGTGAATTAGGATGGAAAAATAGTACTGGTGGGGATGCAAGTGAGGCTTTACCTTGTGGAAAAGCCAAGAAGCTTGTAGCACACAAGATTCTACGATACTTCCTCTTATTCCCCGTCTTCAAAGGTTTTATATGGCAGAATCGACGACATCAAACATGCGCTCGCACAAAGAAGAATGTATTGATGATGGAATATTACGCCATCCTGCAGATTCGAAAGCATGGAAGCATTTTGATAGCATTCACCCAAATTTCTCATCTAATCCTCGCAACATAGGACTAGGGCTAGCATCTGATGGTTTCACTCCTTTTGGAGTAATGAATGTTTCTTACAGTACATGGCCTGTGATTCTAATCCCTTATAATCTACCACCTTGGTTGTGTATGAAGCAGCCTTATTGGTTGATGTCAATGATAGTTCCTGGGCCAAAGTCACCTGGAAACAACATTGATGTGTATCTGCAGCCTTTGATTGATGAGCTACTGAAATTACGGTCTGATGGTGTTGAAACATACGACAGTTCAAAGAAAGAGACATTTCTAATGCGAGCTTCTATATTATGGACAATAAATGATTTTCTAGCATATGCAATGCTATGTGGGTGGAGCACAAAAGGTAGGCTAGCATGTCCATACTGCCATGTAAACAATGATGCCTTGTGGTTGAAACATGGACGAAAGTATTGCTACATGGGTCATCGTCGTTTCCTACCTCAGGATCACCGGTGGCGTCGGGACAAAGCTTCTTTCAACAACTAAATAGAGAATAGAGAGGCTCCAACATCACTCTTTGGTCACGAAGTACTCCAACAATACGATACTTTTTATCAGGTGAGTTTTGGACAGACGAATAATAAGAGAAAGCGCACTAAGGAAGATAGGTGGCATAGTTAGAAGAAGAAAAGTATATTTTTTCAGCTCCCGTATTGGAATACATTGCTAATAAGGCATAACTTGGATGTCATGCACATTGAGAAAAACATTTGTGATAGCATATTGGGGACATTGCCCAATATGGATGGTAAAACAAAAGATAGTCTACAAGCTCATTTTGTTATGCAGGAAATGGGTATACGGCCAAAGCAACATCCGGTGGGTATGAAAGGGAAGTATGATTGTCCATCAGCATCATATACTTTGTAAAAGATCAGAAGACCTCCTTTTGCAAGTTTTTGGAAGATGTTAAGATGCCCGATGGTTATGCCTCAAACATCAAGAGAAGTGTGGACATAACAACATGTAAGGTATCAGGTCTAAAAACTCATGACTTCCATATTATATTTCAGAAGCTCCTTCCTATTGCAATACATGACATATTTCCTGAAAAGGTTGTTGAACCTTTAATTGAGTTTAGCAGATTCTTTTCTGGAATTTCTTATAAAGAATTGGCGGAACCAGATTTGGGTAAGATGATTGATCAATTTCCTAAAATAATTTGTAAGCTTGAGATGTTGCTTCCTCCCGTTTTCTTTGATATCATGGTACATCTTCCAATCCATCTTGGCGAAGAAGCTCGATTGGGTGGACCTGTTTCTTACATTTGGATGTATCCAATTGAGAGGTACCTTAGTACATTGAAGAGGTATGTACGTAACAGAGCTCACCCGGAGGGTTCTATAGCTGAGGGATATATTATGGAAGAGTGTATGACTTTTTGTAGCCAGTTTTTGGATAACATCAGCACCAAGCTTAATAGGCCAGAACGTCATGAAGCTGCAGCTAAGAATGAACCTTCTCTGGAGGCTAATATATTTTCAGAAGTTGATAATTCTAAAAAAGGGTTTAAATGGGGTGAACGTACTATGGTGGAACTACATAACATCAGGCATTATATTATTTCTAATGTTGAAGAGGCCGCTCCATGGATCAAGTACATATAACACTCAGATGTTCTATAATATATTAATGGATCATGCTTATTGTAGATGGCTAATTTAATTTTGTACCCTTTTCAGTGACCATTTTGAAGAGCTGAAAAAGATTCATTCCATGTGGATGGGTTGGATGTTATGGTGGTTTGCTTGCTTTAGATCTAAGGACCGGTTCATGCGAGAATAGGCCAGGACTACTGTCGACTGTTGGAGTCGGCAGATCTCCTGACACTACTAAAGTGTTGAAGGAGTTTGTAGTTCGGTGTGGGCGCGCGGAGACTCAAGAAGGTGAATCACGATTGGACACGAGAGACTCAGTGGTTTACGTGGTTCGGGCCGCCTGAGCGTAATACCCTACTCCACGGGTGTGTGGTGTTTTATTAGTTTATGTATGAAAGCTCACGTCAATCCGTGTGTGCCTGAGAGCGTTCGAGAGCCTCCTCCGTGTATCGTCGGTCTGTCCTTTTATAGTACAAGGACAAACCGTTACAAGTTAGCCTGGCCCAACATGTGGCCCCGGCGGTTACTAGTATTGATACACGATTAATTGTTGTTAATAACCCTGTAACGGGCTCCGACAGTGCCGTTACAGGTGTTAAGATTGTCCGATTAAGTGTCATTAACATGGAATTAATGACAATTAATCGGGTCTTGAAGTTCGCGGCTATCCTTTGAAGATCCGGAGTCGTTACAATGTCTTCCGGAGGTTTGAGGCGGCCAGCTCCGACCTTTGGACACGTGGCAGCTCCGGAGCTTGCTTGTGGGAAGCGGGAAGCTCCGGGGTGGCCTGGCACGTGTCAGGCCCGGAGCTTCTCTCGGTCAGGGGTTAAGTCCGGAGGTGCCGTTTCGGTACCTAGCCCGGAGCTTCACCCTTGTGGGTAGTAGCTCCGGTCTGGCAGTACACGTGGCAACCTAGGGGTTAACCATGTTGGAGAAGCAGGTCCGGTTATGTCTGACAAGTGGGCCTCCGAGGGTCTTCAATTTGAGTAGACGTCCTTCCCTTGAGATCTTTGTAACCTCAGGGGGTGTATGGTTTTTAGGGTACCGACAGTGGCCCCCTGGACCTACCTCCGGGGAAAGTCACCGGGGTGAAGTCATTCCGTCGGAGGTGGGTCCATACTCGCGACTCTTGAACTGGGTCTTCAAGGGTGGAGGTGCCGTTGGCGGGGATTTACGGTTAAATCCCGACGCGTGGCGCACCTCAGGCGGCAGATAAGATCTTTGACGTGCGGATCTCTCGCAATTGAAGGTCGCCGGTTCCCGATACAAAAACCGTATCGGTTCTGCGCGCCTTGTCAGGTCGCCGCCTTTGGGTTTCCCGCCTCGTGATGACAACTGTTCGCCTGGGTAAGAGCCTCGACTTGATCGTCAGGGTGGTCCCGGGCCCTCTTGTCATCGGCAGGGTTGAATTCTTGAGTAGTATCCTTGACTCCCCTGCAGTTTCCATCCAAGCGTTGCGAGGGCTTACTTAAGAAGGAAAGCGCACCGTCGGGAGTTCTTTACGCTTCCCATCTGTTCTTGCGCTCAAACTCCCAACTCGTACTTTGCTCCTCTTCTCTTGCCTAGCTGTGCTGCGATGGAGTTGGGTCTGCGTGAGAGTCGCTTGAAGACTGACAGCGATCTGAAGAAGGTCCGGGCCCTCATGGGGTGGTCTTCGGACTTCTTCAACCGCTCGGTCCGCGCCGGCGGAGAGCTCCCCTTTGAAAAGGAGCACGCTGGCGAGATGGTGTACTTTTCCTCGTACGCCATGGTGGGGCTGATCCCACCGTTTTCTTCTTTCTTCTTGATGCTGCTGGACTTCTATGGTCTGCCGCTGTACCACCTTGGCCCTCACTCCATTCTCCTTGTGTCCATCTTTGTCCACTTCTGCGAGATGTGGGTGGGCATCCCTCCCTGCATCGAGCTCTTCCGAACCTTCTTCACCGTCCACACCACCGGCCGAAGCAATGAGTATCTTGGCTTCTACTACTTCGTGAAGCGCAAGAAGTGCCCATTCAAGTACCTCCGGTCATTCCCTTCCGGGAAGTGGGATGACTGGAAGAAAGATTGGATAGTCGTCCGGGTGGAGGAGCATGAGCGGTTGGAGTTGCCAGACGGTCTGCCCGGCATTGACACGTCGGTACGGAGCGAAGTTCCGGTGCTGGCGGAAGCTTTCGACCCTGTCCTGACCAGGATCTGCCAATGTGTGGAGGGAGGATTGACTCCCCAGGCGGTGTTCTGCAACTTCCTGTCCAACAGGTGGGCGCCGCTGAAGAGGAGGGAGAAGCTCGCCTGGGCCCTCAACAGCGTGATGGACGAGGACCGGGTTGAGACTGGGTTGAAGTCCAGCATGGTGGGGAAGACCTTGGAGTTTCACCTCAAGAAATTCCAGCACGGCATCGACGTTGACGGAGATTACTTGACTCCGCCGCCGGCCTTCCTCCCTCTGAACGTGGAAGTTGAGTTCAGCAGGGAGCTCCGGCGGACGATGCCCGCGCTTGACGACCTTGGTGTCGTCGAGAGAATATCAACCACCCGGTTGGCGATCCTCAGGTTGTCCGAAGACGGCTCCGCCCCTGTCCCACAGCCAAGAGCTGAGGTCACCGGCAAGGGCAAGGAGCTGGCGGAGGAGCCGGAGAGCCGGAAGAGGAAGCTGCAACATGCTGACGGAAGGTCCATCGGGCCTGCCACTTCCCCCCCCGGTTCCCCCTCCTCAGGAAGGAAGATCCTCCGCCGCCGTGGCGACTGTCCCCGTGGTGGGGTCCTTCCGGAACGTTACTGTTCCGGCGGTGGGATCCTCCCGGAGTGCGACTGTCCCCGTGGTGGATCCCTCCTATGGTGCTAGCTCCGGGCGCGCGACTCCGGCATCTGGAGCGGTGAGGGCCTCCAGGTCCAGGAGTTCCTCCCGATCAAGGAGAGCTCCGACCCGGGAAACGCCCGTGGCTGTGGCAAGTCCTGGGAGTCCTCCCGGAGCTCCTACGCCGACCGTGGCCAGCTCGGATCGTCCGGGAAAGAGGTTCCGCGCAAGCTGGTGCGGGAGCCTCCCAAGGTAATTTTTCTTTTTTACCTCGATTAACTTTTTAATTGTAGCATCTGTTTGCTCAATTTCTTCGTTCTTCATCTGCAGCGTTCCCAAGAAGGGGAGTGAAGCTCCACCCTCAGCCACAGTGTCTGAGGCTGCGAGGGCTTCTGCTCCAGTCCCGGTGCCGCCCCAAGCGGAGGCTGCGACAGCTCCGGCGCCGGCTGTCGTGGTCATGGACCTCGACTCGTCTCCAGAAGTTCCCGTGGTAGCGCCAGACCACGGGAATGAAGATGCGCCAGCGGCACCCGTCCCGGAAGTGGAAGCTCCGGGTCCTGGTGCTGCAGTAGTAGAAGCTCCGGCTGTTGAGTCGGAGGAAGTAGCAGTCACGGTTTCGGAGCCGGAAAGTGCTGAAGCCCCGGCAATTGAGCCGGAGGTGGCTGAAGCCCCGGCATGCGAGCCGGAAGTCGAAGTAGTTCCGGCAGTTGAGCCGGTTACTTCTGAAGCTCCGGCCGCAGAGCCGGTGATTGTTGGAGCGCCGGTCACAGAGCCGGCGGTTAAAGAGGCGAGGGAGCTTGAGCCTCCCTCAGAAGAGGTGTCCCGGCCGGAGCCAGTAGCGGCTCCTGCTCCGGAGGCGACGACGTCGATGGTACCTGTGGCAGAGCCAGAGTGCCTGAACGAAGTCGCCGGCCCCCTGCCTGAGGGGGCGAATGAAGACTTGGTGCCGGGACCTCCTTCGATGGCGACTGAGGCCGTCCCGGAGGAAGGCCCTAGCGCTTTGGAAGCTCGGGGTTCCACTCTCGTAGAGTGGGACCCAATTTTTGTATGTGAAGACCCGCTGGAACCAGCGGAAGAGATCCCAGCAGGTCCGGAGCCCATGTCGCTGTCGATGTCCATCGACAACGCCTGCTCCAGTCTACGTCAGGCCCAACTGGCCTTCTTCCACGACAGCAAGGCTCTTGAAGAGGAGCGCCAAACCCTTAGGCGGTGGCGTAATCGGCTCCACTTCGAGACTAAGCTGGCGCAGTCGAGGCTTGCGGATGACAAGGAGTGGATCAAGCGGGAGAAGATCCGCCTGGAGCTCTGGGATAAGCTGCTGGACGAGAGGGAGAGCATGACTCACGCCCTCGATGCTCAATCCCGGGAGTTCCACGACCGAGCTAAGGCTGCTAACGACGCGGCCAATGCTCGGTTTGATCAGCTCGAGGCCATCAGCACCACACTCATCAAGCGCCGAGAGGCACTTGAAGGGAGGGAAAGACGGCTCGAGGACGAGGAGCAAAAACTCCTAGAGCTACGGGATGACGTCTTGCGACGGGAAGAAGAGCTCGCCGAGAAAACAGCTCTGGCGGACAAGGGCCTCGAGGAGCGCACTAAGAAATTGGAAGAGCGCTGCCTCGAGGAAGAGGAGAAGACCTGGGTGCGGGGGCAGGAACTCTACGAATACGAGTGTGCCCTTGTCGCCCGGGAGAAGAAAGTGGAGGCTAGGGAGAAGGACCTGGTCGACCGCCGGAACAAGATCCACCTCCGGGAGGAGGAGCTCGGAAGACTTGAGAAGCGGGTTGCTGCGAAGATCCAGCAAAACGCCAAAGAAGTTGAGCGCCTCGCCCGCGAGAATTCAGAGCTGACGGCGGCCCGGAGATCCCTGGAAGAGATGAAGAACTTGAGGAAGGCGGACTCCCTGCAGATTTGGGAGTTCCTGGGCAAGGCCGACGACGCGCTGACGCCGATGGGTTTCAGCCCCGTGCACCCGGATGATCCGGAGCCGGAGCCGGACCTTGCGTTGCAAGCGTTGAGCGCCGCAGGCAGCAAGCTCTCCAAGGTGGGCGACGTCATCGCGGACCAGCTGGAGGTCGAGGGGCAATCCCTGGCTAGGAACGTCACAGAATATGTGTTGACGTGCTACACCAGCCGGAACCCTCGATTTCCTCTGGACCCGGTGCTTGAAGGCCCCGTCGAAGGAGAAGGCGAAGCTACCCGAGCCTGCGTGTCGGAGGTCGCCCAGAAGGTCGCCGAGTTCTTCCATAGGGTCTAGGACCGTCTCTTTTAGCCTTTACTTGTATCTTCTCTTCTTCCTCAATTTTGTAATCCCTTGTCTCCAGATGTAATCTCCGGTCTTCAGATGAAATGAAATCCCCATTTTTTTGCGAATTTCATTTTTTTTGTCTTCAACATCTTTATATTCACTTGGCCCCCTGGTAGATGTGCACAATTTGATTGTGGACATGTACCAAAAGGATGTTGAGTTTTGTTGAAGACGAATTTGCTTCGAACTTGTGGAATTTAGGTCCGAAGTTTTTGATAGTGAAGGTCCCCTGAAGTTGTCGGAGCTTAGAAGCTCCGGCACTGTCCATCGCTGGAGCTTAGTAGCTCCGGCAATAGCCTCTATCAACACGTTGAGCGTCGGTAGTTAATACTCCAAGGTGTCGGAGCTTAGCAGCTCCGGCAATGACCTTTGCCACACTTGGTTTGTTGGCAACAGACTCCAGTGACGGGGTCTTCTCACCATCTTTTAATCAACGCCGACGGTTGACGCCCTGGTGGGAGTCGGAGCTTGGTTAGCTCCGGTTTTTCTCCATCAACGTAGGGTTCATTTTTCCTGCACACTTAAGCCAAGAAAAATAGTAAAATTCGTTCCTTGTCTATAACTTCGTCGCGGCTTACGGTTCTCAAGAAAATTTTAAGTTGAACACGATTTTTAATACGACTGGATGAATTGTCTTTTCTTTTAGATCCAATTGTCCATGGACCCACCCTACTTTGGCCTGCCGGGATGTAGGTAGAGTGGCGTACTTAGGGTGCTTGACCAGGCTAAGTCGATAGCGCACTCCGGCCCTAGAATGGTTTGGCGGCTTTCAGGCGAGTTGGCCACAGACGATATTTAAATCCAAAAAATCTGACAATTCAACTCGAATCGTATGTAAACCGGTCAAACTAGAACTTCTTAAGAATTGCACGTTTCTATTATAGACAAGAAAGAGAAAAATAAAAATGTCGAGCCTATGCAAAAATGAATGCACGTGGAGTCTATTTCACATGAAGATGTCTTTCATTATAGGTCCGGGGTACAGGGGAAACAAGTACACTCTTAGGGTACGGAACCAGGCTAAGTGTGTTTGGTTTCTCGTTTGACCCAGGGTAGTTAGCCACACTTTTAGTCCGGAGACCGTGTCAAGTGTTGCATGAGCTTTTCAAACCTTTCGGGAAAGGTCCGGCTGCTCTCCCGGAGGAACTACCGACTCTGTACAATGACTCTATAACATACATTTCAAGTTACTTAAGACTCACCTCCGTGGAATTAAGTGTAGAACTTACGGAGGTGCTCGATGTTCCAAGGATTTGGGAGAGGTGTCCCATCCTCGGTAGCCAAGCGAACGCTTCCGGGACGGGATACTTTGATCACTCGAAAGGGTCCTTCCCAGCCGGGGGAGAGTTTGTTTTGCCCTTCTCTGGATAGTATTCTCCGTAGCACCAGATCACCTTCCTCGAGCTGTCGGTTGTGTACTTGCCGCTGGTGATAGCGCCGTAGAGCTTGGCGGTATCGGGCATTCCGAACAGCTGCTTGGCACCTTCCCTCCTCGAGGAGGTCTAGGTCTTCGCGCCGGAGCTGGTCCTGCGCGGCTTCGTCGAAGGTCCGGACTCGGTGGGAACCCAAGGTGATTTCCGGAGGAAGGATCGCTTCAGCTCCGTACACCAGAAAGAAGGGTGTTTCTCCGGTTGCCCGACTTGGAGAAGTCCTGTTGGCCCATAGAGTGGGCGGAAGATCTTCGATCCAATTGGCTCCGTGCTTTTTCAAGCGCTCATAAGTGCGTGTTTTGAGTCCTTTAAGGATCTCTGCATTTGCTCTCTCGGCTTGTCCATTGCTGGCAGGATGAGCTACGGAAGCGTAGCAAACTTGTATGCTGAGGTCTTCGCAATATCCTTGAAATGCGGAGCTTGTGAATTGAGTCCCATTATCAGTGATGATCTTATTTGGGACTCCGAATCTGCTCACGATGGATTGTAGAAAATTGATTGCAGATTGTTTGTTGATCGTTACAACGGGAGTTGCTTCCGGCCACTTGGTGAACTTGTCGATGGCGACGTACAGGAACTTGTAACCTCCGACGGCTCTAGGGAAGGGTCCCAAGATGTCCATCCCCCACACAGCGAAAGGCCATGTGGGAGGTATCATTTGTAAGGACTGAACAGGTGTATGAATTTGCTTTGCATGAAATTGGCATGCTTTGCATTTCTTCACCAGCTCAGTGGCATCCTGGAGCGCTGTAGGCCAGTAGAAGTCGTGCCGAAAGGCTTTTCCGACCAGCGTGCGGGAAGATGCGTGGTTCCCACACTCGCCTCCATGGATTTCTGCGAGGAGCTCGCAGCCTTCTTCCCTTGTGATGCACCGCATTATGATGCCGTTGGCACCGCGCCGGTAGAGATCCCCTTCTACCAACGTGTACCTTTTAGCCAATCTGACTACCCGATCAGCGGATACATCATCGTCAGGAAGGATGTTGTCTTTCAAGTAGCTCCGGAAGCTCCGAGGACATCTTGGGTAATTGGCCAGCTCCGACCATGCTTCGAGGACAGTCCGAAGCATCAAAAGTGATGGGTGTGTCCATCCACTTTCGATGTGGCTCCGGTCTAGCTGTAGGAGCTACAGCAGCCATATCCCGCCGCATAGTCTTGATGACACGACGAGAAGTGATGTCCCATGATCCACCAAAGATGGTGTTCATGGTTTTCTGAAGCTCGTTGTCGGAGACGTCGGAGTCATCGTCGACGGAGGTGTAGACGGCTTTCAGGACCTTTTTGGGGTCCTGAAACCCTAACTCCTCTTCAGCTGGAGCTTCTGTGGCCATCTAACCATGCGCAGGTGCATGGCTAGGGCGGAACAGCCTCCTCCTACTCCTTCCAGAGTAGAAAGGTCTTGAGCATCCCGTCTTTCTCGAGCTCGCTCGATATGGACACGGCCATCCTGTTGGCGGTATCAGCGATCAAGCTCCGCCCGGAGGTCATGTGTCGAAAGCCGAGATACCGTATGGGTGCGTCGTGCCCCAGAGGGCAACGACGTCACTTGCTGTGACGCAGCTCGTCTTCGGTTGTTGGAGACATGCGGACCAAGTCTTCCAGACAACGTCCGTCGCTGCGACGGGGCTCGCCCTGAAGGAGGAGGACCCTGGTTGTTGAGGCGTTCAGCCGCTGCTGCGACCAAATGCTCAACATCAGCCCTCCATTGCTCCATGGCATCTCGAGATGCATCCGGAGGTGGTGGTCGCTGGAGAAGAGCACGCGCTGCATGGAGCGCGTGTTCTGGGTTGTCATGACTTGCCGGCGCAGTATGTGACGCCGGCGCACCATCATGTTGCCCGGCACGTTTTGCCGGAGAAGATGGTGGTGGTGGGAGTGTGACTCCTGCTGGTGCTGAGGCTCCTGCTGGTGGCTGCATGTTGGAGGGATTGCCCCCGACAGCCTGAGCAGCAGGTTTCCCATTGGATGATCCAGCCGCAGAATTCACCATTCTTGAAAATCTCAGGCACCCCTACCTGGCGCGCCAACTGTCGACTGTTGGAGTCGGCAGATATCTTGACACTACTAAAGTGTTGAAGGAGTTTGTAGTTCGGTGTGGGCGCGCGGAGACTCAAGAAGGTGAATCACGATTGGACACGAGAGACTCAGTGGTTTACGTGGTTCGGGCCGCCTGAGCGTAATACCCTACTCCACGGTTGTGTGGTGTTGTATTAGTTTATGTATGAAAGCTCACGTCAATGCGTGTGTGCCTGAGAGCGTTCGAGAGCCTCCTCCGTGTATCGTCGGTCTGTCCTTTTATAGTACGAGGACAAACCGTTACAAGTTAGCCTGGCCCGACATGTGGCCCCGGCGATTACTAGTATTGATACACGATTAATTGTTGTTAATAACCCTGTAACGGGCTCCGACAGTGCCGTTACAGGTGTTAAGATTGTTCGATTAAGTGTCATTAGCATTGAATTAATGACAATTAATCGGGTCTTGAAGTCCGCGGCTATCCTTTGAAGATCCGGAGTCGTTACAATGTCTTCCGGAGGTTTGAGGCGGCCAGCTCCGACGTTTGGACACGTGGCAGCTCCGGAGCTTGCTTGTTGGAAGCGGGAAGCTCCGGGGTGGCCTGGCACGTGTCAGGTCCGGAGCTTCTCTCGGTCAGGGGTTAAGTCCGGAGGTGCCGTTTCGGTACCTAGCCCGGAGCTTCACCCTTGTGGGTAGTAGCTCCGGTATGGCAGTACACGTGGCAACCTAGGGGTTAACCATGTTGGAGAAGCAGGTCCGGTTATGTCTGACAAGTGGGCCTCCGAGGGTCTTCAATTTGAGTAGACGTCCTTCCCTTGAGATCTTTGTAACCTCAGGGGGTGTACGGTTTTTAGGGTACCGACAACTACAGTGCCACAACGAGGCCAAGTATGGGTGCGGTGTAGCTGATTAATTAGGGCTTTGCTAGTTCTGTTTGGACCACTGTGGATGCTCAGGGAAGGGGTAGTCGGATTGGGTTTGTTGATGATTGGTGGGACTACCCTGGGATCCGAATGGCTCATGAGCACCATGTAGATACCGAACAACAATTGGCTGACATTTTTACAAAACCTCTGGATTTCACTCGTTTTTGTTACATTCGTAGTGAAATACGGGTTATGCATCATCATGGCTTAAATTTAGGGGGAGTTTTGAAACTTGGGAAGCTTATGTGTTATTCTGAAATTAAAATAATATGAGCATAGTATTTCATACATATATGACTTTGTGATTCCCTTTACACGCTGAAAGTTCTTACTACATTACTCGTGTTATACATTTTGTAGTTTTTGCCATGTCTAGTAATTGGAATAATTACTTACACTAAAACTAGTCATGGTCGAACTTTCTTGCTGTTTTGAACTTGTTACATGTTCACAAGTGCTTTTAATCATTAAGAATTAATCAAGTAATCAACTCACATGTTGAATTTTTATGAGCAAATATAAATTGAGAAAAGATCAAAATAATATGCATGCATCGCACTTCTTCTTTTGAGATGGCTTATCATTGCACTTAGATATGAACTTGGAAGAAGTTGTGTATGATTAAAACCATGTCCTTAAGCTTCTGATTGTCAAATGACATAGGCTTGCCTTGGTTGGTTAGAATAAGGCAGATGTGCATATAATCTCTTGCAAATATCATATGATCTAAATTTATGCTCTGAAAAATAATAAAATGCAGCAACTAGTGTCATGATTTCAGGTTTTGAAATAGTTAAGTTTGTGAGATCATGACTTACTCAAATTGAAAATTACATTTGATCTCTACCATGGCTTACACTACTTTATGTATTTCATTGATGTGATAATGTAAGGTATTTGATAGTATGACTTGGATGAGCTTTGTTTATATGTATATGTTATAATATGCTCATAACAACTAAAGGTGGAGAGATAATTTGTTTATATGCTCATGACTTGTTGAATACATTGTCAAAGGGGGAGAGATAAAACATGAAGAGAAAGAGAATATGTGCATAAGGAGAGATAATAAAGGGGGAGAGATAATATGGGATAATTTTTGGATTTTCTTCTTATTTTACTTTTGATTTACAAAGGGGGAGGAATTACCATCAAAACTTTTATGTGAATAAGCTAATGTTCGGATTTAAATGGTGTTGCCAATGCATTCATCAAGGGGGAGATTGTAAGACCTATGTGTGCTGAATACGTTGGCTTGTAGTGAATACACTTGCTTTGATGATAAATGTTTTGAATATCACCAAAACACCTTTTTATTAAGGTCCTGCTAGTTCTGTAAGATCCGGTGGGAACTTGGTTATACTAGTTTTGGTAAGTTCAGGCGCTAGGTTCTACTAGCTTTTGTTAGTTCCGGCTCAATGTCTGGGTTGCTCTGGCAAGGTCTGGAACTTGACCGCAATGCTTCTGTTTTTCATTTGCAATGTTTCGTACTTGCTTTACATCTCTGGAAAGATTGCTTAGTATTCATTTGCTAAGTCTTTGGTGCGTTTTTGGTTGACATGGATGATATTGTGTTACTGTGGTTTTGCAACATGCTTATGTGAGGTTCTCACGTAAGGTGTTGTGTTCAGAACTCACTTGAGTCAAGTCGAGGACTTGGGCTTGTATGAGTTGGTTGTTTATTCATGTGCAGGTGTTGCTTGATTTCAAGACATGGCTGGTGATGGGATCCATTGGACTAGTCTCAGGGAGGAGATGAGGCTCCAACAACCAAATTCAGAAGGAATTATGGTTGAGCTGATCAGGAGGTTGCGCAGCATGATTGAATCAAGAACAATGCATGTCAAGGTATTGTGGACGTCATTGGAAGAAGTTTGCACGTGTGCAAGGAGTGCATGGACGCGGCTACATGGTTCGGAGACGTGATGAAGAGATATGGACGTAAAGAGTTGGTCGGAAAGGTCCAACTGACTAGGTTATGGAGTCAGGTTGCGGCTGAGTCGGGTTTGACTCAAATGTGGAAAGATTTGAGTTGGTTATGATAGGATTTCGTGTGGGTCATGAATTTGAGTTGTTTAGAAATGTGGGATACATTCCTAAGGTGTTTGGAAGTCTTAAGATTGCTTCTATCTGCGTATAGAAGAATCCTAAGCAGTTATGGAAAGTTACGATTCGTGAAAAGAGTAAGTTAGGTTCCTGATCTGAGTTGAGTTGGCTTTCGAGCTGGTTATATAAGCAAGGGAGCCTAGAGCTCGTGGGGCACGACATTAGGGGCTGTTCCTCTTGTGTTTTGTTGAATAAAATTCGTAGTTTGAAGGAACTTTTGTGCCTTGTTCGTCCGACTTGTTCCAAACAAGTTTTACTCATCGAGTTTCTGGACAGCACTACCTTTCGTCGGTGGTTTTATCATAACTAGATTTTTAGAGATCCAATTGACGTGATTCTTTTTGGGTTGTCTTCACAACTTGATTATCTATCATCTGTATAAATTTCACGGTCATTGGATTTGTGGTCTATGATCTATACGAGTTTCTTTGCAGCATTCCAGAACTGTTTTTTTCTCGGGTAGGGCAGATTGACCTCTGTTTGATCTTTCGATCATAACTTGAGTTGTTCTAGATGGATTTGAGTGATTCTTGTTTTGTTGTCTTCGTGACTTGATTCTCTCTGATATATATCACTTTTGTCACGGTGAAACACGTTTAGATTAGTGTCACACATGGTTTCTTTAACATATCGTTTTTCTCCCGAAGGGGTTGGGGTTTAATTGTTTCCACTGCATAAGATTTTTAAATCTACCATTCACCCCCCTCTGGTAGCTTTTAACGTGCTCTACGATCCTACAAAGACCTTTACACTGTTCTACTAATCTTAAAATTTACAATAGTGGTGCCCAAGGCTCCAATTTAGTTGTGATGATTGTGGTGCAACCTTGCTGTTGACAACTACCAGAGGGTCTATGAGAGAGCGTCCCAACTTCCTGCCCCTGCCACCCATCTTGTGGGTGGTATGAGCAGTGCTGGGACTGAGCTTGGCTGCTTTGACGGGGAGATTGGTGCTGCCAGAGTGCTGGAAATGGAGCACAACAGGTGCTCCGTGCTGATGTGAGCTCTTCGAAGGCTGACTTGACCCAGCGCCGCCCAGGGTGGTTGTCGAGTCTGCTGAGAGGGCTTGGAGCTGCTCCAAGGCTAACACCACGGCGGTGCGGTCTTTGCGGATCATGTGGATGCCAGAGGGGGTTGAATCTTAGGACGATATAGCTGTAGTGGGCTACGGCGATGAGTCGGTACAGGGTCGGCTTGCCGATGGTGGTCTTGAAGGGGAGGCTGACATTGGTGATGTTGAAGAGGATGCTCTCCGTCCTATAGTTGTAGGGTGTCTCGAAGGTCACCCGAAGATGGATGTTGCCGTATGGGATGATGCTCCCTGGTCCCACCCCGAGAATGGGCTCGAGGGGGTGAGCTTGGACACCGGGATCTGCAACTGCTCAAAGGCTGCACGGGTGAGGAGGTTGAGGCCGGCCCCTCAATCTATCAAGACGTAGTGGAGCTCGACGTTGGATATGGTCGGGGCGACTAGAAGAGGTAGGACCCCTTCCCCAGCCATCTTCTTGGGGTAGTTAGAGGCGTCGAAGATTATCAGCGTCTCCTTCCAACGGTGGTGCCGCTCCGGAGTGGGTACAGGGGCTATCGAAGCCACTACACGACGAAGGGTCTTGACCGCATTTCGAGACGTAGGATCCCAAGACCCTCCTAAGATGACGTGGAGGGTCTTGCGACCCTCGTGGTCGCTGTTGGCGTCGGAGTCCTCATCTTGGTGGACAATTTTGATGGCCCGCTCTTGCTTCTGGCACTCCATCTCCTCGTCGTCATCGACCTTGGTGTCGACCTTCTACTTTCCCTCCCGTTGGTGGAAGGGGGCGCCGTCTGGGCGCTGTTCCGCCCGCTCTTTGTAGTATTCGGCGCTTCTTTTTATCTCCCGGCACTCGCCCGTGGTGTGGTCGCGAGTTTTGTGCATCAGGCAAGGCTTGACGCTTTTGTCAGTAGCAGGTGGCTGACGTGGGCGCTTCTATGAGCACGTGGGTTTGCAACCTCCGGTCGCGGCCGCTGCCACGACGGGGGACCCATGCAGAAGGTTTTTCTGGCTGCCACCCTGATTCTTGTTCTTCTTCTTGCCGCTACCAGGGGTAGCAGCTATTTCTCTAGTTTGGTCGGCCCCTCACGCTCCGAGGGCGGGATGAGCGTGCCAATCGCGGCCTTCTGCCGCCCTGGCACACCGATCGGCGATGGAGAAGAGCTCGGAGACATCTTGTATGTTGTGCATGGCTAACTTCTCAAGCATCTTGTGGTCACGCACTACCTGCTGAAATGTCACTATGACAGAGGCATTCGGGATGTTGGGGACACAGTTGCGTACCTGGGAGAAACGCTGGATTTATGACCTCAATGTCTCCCTGGGTTGTTGCCACTTGGCCTGGAGGTCGAGCTCAGTGACAGGCCGAGTGTAGGAGCAGTTGAAGTTCGCCGTGAACTGCTGGCACAGCTCATCCCAATAGGTTATAAACTCCTCAGGCAGGTTCATCAAGCACGAGTAGGGCCGATCCAGTAAGGGCGACTGGGAAGTAGTTCGCCAGGATGGTCTCGTCTGCTCCTGCAGCAAGGAGCATCGTGGTGTAGATCTGTAGGAACTTGGCCGGGTTGATGCTCCCGTCGAACCTCTATGACATTCGTGGATGGAACCTGCGTGGCCATGTCACGAAGCAGATGTGCGGAGACAATGCTGCACAACCCCCAATAGGTTTCATTGGAGAGGCGTACGGGGTAGCATACCCCAAGGGGGTCTGCTGCATGACATGCGGCGCCTGGGGAACCTGCGGTTGTGGCACAGGTTGTGCCATGCGTTGCTGCAATGGTACAGGCCGTGCCAAGTACTGTTGCTGTATGTCCTGCTGCACCGAGTACTTCATGAGGGCTGTCGAGCCGACATACTCCTAGTCAGGTGACGGAGGGTTTACCTGCGGTGCACCTTGGACGAAGGATGCCTCGTGAATAGGGCATTGAGGGCCATATTCCGTGTCAAGATTGCGCCGCCTCTCTTGCTGTCGCTCGTTGATGACTCGACTGTCCATGTGGGCTTGACGACGGTCAAGCATAGCCTTGAGGTCCTCTGTGGGGGCCCGACCGACGCTCGTAGGCCTGGAGGAGTGGGAGTTGGTGGTGCGATGATCGATGGACAACGTTTGTGATAGCGACACCAGGCGCCTTCCCCTGTCGGGGGAGTTGATGGCTGCGACGACGAAGTTGTCGATGTCTTAGACCCACTGTTGAGCCGCTCCCTGGGAAGCAATCAGCAATAGTGGGTGGTGGAGAAGGGCCCCGGCCGCTGCTAGAGCGCTCTCCAGGCTTGCAGTCGGTGGCGTTGGTGGGGCCGACTAAGACGGGATGAGTCCCGACGTGCCGTCTTGGCCAGCTGTACCTCCACGGGGGCGTGATGGACCAGAGAGCGCCACTCGAGCGACATATCTGGTCACCGGACGTCGGTCGCGGAAACCGCCTACCACGGGCCTAATGAACACCATGGTGGTGAAAATGCTACCACTTTTTTGAGGGAAAAAGCCACTACCTTGCCCGCCAAATGTCGAAGTATTAGAGCGACACTTCCCCCGGATCTGCTAAGTAGAAGCCTGCGGAGGTTCTTTGATCGGCAGAGCTTAGGCCTCAATCAAGTGTTCTTGCGGATGGAAATATGAGACCGTGGTTTTTACATGGTTCAGACCTCAAGGAGCGTAACACCCTACTCCACGGTGAGTGGTATTGCTCGTATGTATGTGTATTTGATGTTCGATGTCAGGATCCTTGTAATGCTGGCGGTACGGGCCGTTTATAGACAAGGCCGGACGCCTAACATGTGGGGTCCCGGGGCCCAACAAGTGGTCCTGGGGCGATCCTATCCTAATGATCTAAGGATTCTTTCGTTAGCTTGCTCTGACCTTGGTCTTCAAGACTTGTTGTCTTGCCGCCTACATCGTCAGTAGCCCATGCGCCATTGCTGACATTGGCAGGGGATGTCCCGTCCAATTGTCTCTGTTGGCGTAAGCTACCCACATGGCAGAGTGGGATATGCCAGCGTCTTCACTATGATGCGATTGGTCACAGCGGTACTAGACATTAGTCGTGCACTGCGCCATGCGTCTGGGGAAGCCGCGTATCTTCAATCCTTGACATGGACAAGGCACACTATCCTCTTAACTCCCACATCCATCTGTCCGGGGCAAGTGGCTGGACTATGTGATAGATCGAGAGCTCACCTATACGGAGGAGGTCAGGTCTTGCCTTGGAGACCATGTGGCAGCTCGGGAGCTCACCTCCGTGACGGAGGTCAGGTCCCGCCTTGCGTGCCACGTGGCGGCTCGGGAGCTCACCTCCACGGTGGAGATTAGGTCCCGTCCTACTGGACACATGGCGGTGCCGTAAGCTCACCACTGCGGTAGAGGTTAGGTCCTGCCTTGCGGGACATGTGGCAGCGCTGGAGCCCACCCATTCAGGAGGTGGCCCGCCTGATGTCTTGGCCCACGTGGCAGCTCCGGATCCCTATCTCCCCGGGAGGAGGGATCCATACCTGCTAGACACGTTGTTACCTGGGGGCTCGTCTTCATAGGGAGTCATTGTGCTTCTCCCTCGAGTTCCTTGGGATATCCTGGTCCTCATATCTGACACTGATGGATCAAGGTCCGTTGAACATGTGGCGCCTTAGGACCTCGCCTCTCCTGGGAGGCGGGCTACCTAGGCGGCTCTAGCTTATGCGCAAGGGTACCCAGTATGTTGGGTGTCGACACATACCATTCTCAATTTGGAATTGAGACTAGAGGCTTCTCTCTACATCCTAACCTCCACTAAGAACTAAGGGAGCACTAGTGTAATACAAGAGAGAATGCTTGAGTGGTGTGTGGGAGAAGTGAGGCATGCCTCTATTTATACACGGAGTAGAGGTGGTTCCCGCCACAATTAGCGCGCGAAACAGCCTTCACCACCTTTTGGGAGCCACGAGGAGCCAACATGTGGAAGCTGATTGGGTTTGGCGCAAGGGCCAAGACGGCCGAGCTATGGGGTCGGTTCCTTCCCCAAGTGAATTTCTGTTGGATTCCCTCGGATACGCATGGGAATGGGTCCATGGATCCATGTGATGCCACATGTTGTCGCGTGGGGTTGCACTTTTCAAGATTGCTCCCCTCATTCTCCATCAATTCTGCATAAAAACTCCTGCATGCACTATTTGTCCATGCACAAGTGAAATTATGTGAAATCTAACTATGATGTGTGAGGAAATATTTATTCACTCACATAATTCAGTTATATTGATGGTCAAAAGTAGTCGATAATGACAATCAACAGCAATGAACACATATTATTTTTGGATCTTAAACCATACACGAGCACATGACTAGTATGTATATCCAGGCATCCAGGGTTAGCCTGCATGTGCCTCAGCCATTTTGGCTCGACACGAACATGCACAACACATAGGTACATGCCATATGCTTGGGCCGCCACCTAGGCACAAGGACAAGAATTTAGCCTCAGCTCACTAATAACCTACTACTGCTAGAAAGGAGGTTGGCCCAACTCCCAACCCTATCGGTCAGTTGACCTATATAGGATGTGGCTACCCAATCTCTCATTTCCAGATTTCCACACCCCCAAACCCTAGAGTAACTCTAGAACTCTCATCTACAAATTAGGTTGCCTCGCTAGATCACTGTCGCATCCACATTGCGATCGCTCCTCCATCTCTCTTCTCATCTCCCACTGCAAAACCCTCGAGCTATAGAGTTGCTTTGACACTCCCTCCACCTTTCTATTCTTCTATTGCCTCAGTCATAGCCATCTATATCACCTCTAGTATTCTTCACTGGCTCCAATTCACTTTCTGGTCTTTGTCTATGACCCTGGATTTTTTTCTTCTTTGCTATTCTCTTTAATCTTGTTCTATTACAATTGACGATTCTCCTTTCCTTTTGTCACATCTTCTCGTAGGTTATTGGCTATTGTGTCCATCGACTGCATGCAACGTGCATCATTGAGTCACCAAAGTCAATGATGATTGCTGAGATGTTCAGATAATTGTTGAATCCCACTTCCATCGATCATGACTACGCTATGCAAATGGGGCATCTCAAAAGGATGAAGTCAGGACAAACCTGTTCAACTCCTATGTCACAACCACGGATTTGAGCCATGTGGCTCCGGGTACCACGACCAAGAGAGGTCGAGCAAACAACTCTTAAGAATTCGACCGCGTTCGACCTCCGGAATGAATATGGAGCTACCACTCGATCCCCGACCAGTGAGGTTAAGGAAGTGAATCCGTCCAAGCCCCGACCACCAAGGACGGGCGCCGGACCCTCTTGAGAACGAGCTTTGGAGCAGGGAGCTAGTAGTTGCATTCAATACAGATGCAGTCTCGAGCAGAAACCTTCAATAGTGAAAGGACGCCGCAGGCAATGTGACTCTACCACGAAGCATAGTGTCAGCTGATGCCACTCTTGTGCCATCCCGTTCAGTGCGACAGCGAGCACGCATCGATGGATGACAGGTAGACCGAGCGTCACGATAGGAGTAGATACTTTGGCAATGACTTCTATGACCCATGCGGCCCAGGTAGTGCGCTGACATGAACACTATACCACCTGCCCCATTTATGAGAAGACAGGTAGATATTTTTGTCTGACTATAAAAGGGGCCCGAAGGCCACCTTCACGGGCATGTTGGTAGACCATGTTCAAATAAGTATATTAGAACACAGAGAAACATTCCGCACGAGAACTCCTAGAAGAGGACTTGATTATAAATCGTTGTAACCCACTCTCGAGCTAAAAACTGTAGGTGTCGACCACACCGAACGTAGGGTATTCTTGCCTGAACCAGTATGAATCTCTTGTGTCCCATGTGTTTTGTTAGCTAGGCCATTCGAGGATTATACATGCGGTAACACAATACTAGTCGATGATCAAAACACCGACATTTTCTTTTCCTATATCACCTAAATCATTGCCATCTCTGTCACCTCTCATCTTCTTAACTGGCTCCAATTCATTATGTTTGGTCCTTGTCTACGAGCCCAGACTTTGACTCTTCTTTATGTTCGTTTTTTCTTTTTTGTTGTTCTCTTTTTTTCAATCATGTTCTGTTACAACTGATGCTTCTCCTTTCTTTTCTTCATATCTTCTCATAGGTCGTTGGCTCATGTGTCAATCGATTATGTGCAACGTGCATCATTGGGTCACCAAAGTTGATGATGATTACTGAGATGTTGAAATAATTGATGAATCCCACCTCCATCGATCATGACTTTGCGATGCAAGGGGGGCATTGTTGGAGGATGACATCCGAACAAACTTGAGTCGCAACCACAATTTTGAGCCATGTGGCTTTAAGTACCACAACATAGCGAGGTCGAGCAAACAACTGTTTTGTGTAGGACAACTTTGAAGGGTTGTTCCATGACATAAGCAACAATTGGAAGAGGTATGGTGCTCATTATCATTTCTAGAAGAAAGAAATGCATGTTAAGTCTAGTGGTGATACTGGGCATTACTCTATGTGTCCCAAAATTGATCACATTTTAGTTTATTTGAACTAAAAGATGAAAATTTTTTGAGGAGGGGAGTACATTGTAATGGTTCGTAATCTAAATTTGTGCACAATATTAGAACTAATAATTTTTTGGTTTAAGTAATGACGGGCTCTGTTGACGGGTTTATAGTTCTCATGTTGAGTAATGACGGGCTCCATAGCTGGGTCCTCCTATGAATGTAAAGGGGGGCCAAAGCCGTCCTTCAAGGAGACAATGAAAAAGACAATCATAGAAAGAGGGGCTTCGTCCCCTCCACGATAGCACTAGAACCTCTTCGCATACATGTACTCCCTCACCATTGATAATGAGAAGAAGTGATCGCCAGACTGGATGTAGGGTGCCTTGCCCGAACCAGTATATGTCTTTTATGTTAGCTGTTAGGCCGCTTCGAGGAAGACCGCACGGTACATACGGTACTTGTCGGCAATCAACACATCGATAGTTGGCACGCCAAGAAGGGGCACCACCATTCTCGCTCATCCTCACCTCGATGGCTTCACCAAGCTCAGCCTCCATCCCCATCATGAAGCTTTGCTCTATGTGCTGACAGACCGTACACCGGCATGGGCGTCCCAGCGATGGCTCCGCCAAGCTCAGCCTTTGTTTGCGCCTTGAAGCTCCTGTGACACCCGATTGCGGGAATAAACCAAGTGTGACGCATATGTGTTCCCAGGATGTTTAACACACATACATGAGTGCATCACAAACTATATTTGCATAATAACCACATCTCAATAAGTAAATAAGTACCTTATTATAATAATTCAATGGGTCATGAATTACAAGTCTCTAATTATTGTAGCGGAAATACACTAAGTAGCACAACTCCACTCCACAAGAAATTGATGATAGCACGCATTCTAGTACTCCACATGATCCTCGTGGTACTCCCAAGCGTCTCATGTAACTGTTTTCGTGTGGGAATAGCAAGGGTGAGTACATGTCGTACTTAGAAAGTGTGGGAAAGTATGACATGTAGCTGATACAAGGATGATAATAAATGGCTAATTGCAAAAAAGTACATTTTATAAACTTTTAAAAGCATCCTAAAATGTCTATGTGAGTTTAATTCCCATCATATCCTAAGTAATTATCATAATCCATATCCAACATTCTCATTCACCATCACAAATCAATTATAACCGGGCAACAACTAATATCATAACCATATGCCAATTTCATCTATTCTCTTAACCGGCCAACTCATATGACATAACCATTCCCATATCGAACCATACCGACAATCCAAGTCCAGTTGTCTAGGTGCCCATAACCAGGAGCATGGCTATCATGATAGTTTTTAAGACTCTGCAGAGGTTGTATCGCTTTACCCACAAGTTCATGATTTCGTCCGCTTTCGGTGACTAAAGAACCTCCATTATGCTTGTGACCCATCGGTCACATTACACACTTCTGACGGTGTGCGACCAAGAGATCACAAAATAGCCTTTACAAAGGGACTACCAGCATGTTTAGACCCACTAAGGCTTCAACAGAGGTGATGTCTCACAACTGAGCACATCCATCCAAGGGCCCCCTCTTGTGTCATTTAGATCCGAGGGTAGTCCCGCTTCTATTGCAAACCCAACCGACTCCCATTCCCCGTTCCCCCAAATGATCCAAACAATGCTGGCAATACAACTAATTAATTTGCCAAGCCACACCCATATTTGGACTTGTGGTGACACTGTTGTCCTGGCTTATTCTTGCATGAACCGATTGATCTAAGGCAAGTAAAACCGCCATCTCATCGAACCCAATCCACAAACCATGCTTGCTTAGATCATCCAAGTCCATATTGCCAAAATAGTCATTATCACCAATTCACTTAGTCCATATGTTCATTAGGTGTTAATTAATCCATTTCATTACCTCCAGTCCCAATTAACTTAAGGGGAGCAAAACTGGAAAATACCCTTCCCAACATTCTACATAATATTACATGCGAGAAGGATGGACATACAAGTCTAGTAAACACCTATTCATGGGTTTCCCATCAATTTGACACAAGCATGAAATTTTACAAACAAAACATTTAAAAACAGGATCAAAATGGTCAAGGACACTTGCCTTGCTCCTGAGGCTGGTTTGGATCTAAAACTTCCAAGTTTTCGTGCTGAAGGTCCTCGTAAGTACCTCCTAGAGTGTTTCCTTCTATTCCGCACGACAAATATGCAAAATAAGCATTACAATCAAGAAAAACTCATATAGTACTCAATATGCCATTATATGCATGAATGATGGAATTATGACGTAATACATGTTATTAGGTTACTACTGTTGCTTACTAACCAGTTACAATTGAGTTTTACATGTTTAAGAAAGTTTCGAGTCATTTCTGGAAAAACTAGGAAAATTCCAGGATTTTAGGAATTCATAGGCCGGATTAGTCCGCACAATGGGCCAGACATGTCTGATCTGGACCAGAAAGTTCAATGAACTTGTCCGCAATGGACCAGACAAGTCTACTATGTCAACGGTTTTGCAAACTTCCCATCTAAGGCATGATTTAAATAAAGATTAGGACCATAATTGATGTGGAATGTTAGATGTAGGATAGTTATCGTGGATAAAAAGGTTCAATGGTTGAGAATAGGCGTATCATGTGAACCTTGACGTCGGCATCCGATGAAAACGAAGAATTGGTGAAGAAGAATGTTGACGAAGAAGAATTGGTGAAGAAGATCGTAGTAGAGATGACGATCTCGCTTGATCCTCCTTCTCCTTCCTCTTCTCCCTCCTCTCCCTAGCGGTGAAGGCTTCTTGCTTCTTGATGGTGGCTCACGGCGTGGATAGGGGCTGAGGGTTTTCTATCGACGTGGGCAAAAGGGGTAAGAGGTGGCGGTGGGGTGTTTATATAGGAAGATAGGTGGTGGGGAGGATTAGCGCCGTGGTGGGGTCCCACTTGGGCTCCTTAGGGTTGAGGCACGACGTTCTTGGGCCCAATTAAGGCAAATACCCAATAACTCCTTGTGGAGCAAAAATAGATTTCAAGTCACAACCCTAGGAATTGGACAAGTCCGAAGGAGGCCGGACAAGTCCGTTCGGGGTACAGAGAATTCATCGAACATGTCCGATCTGGTGCTGGATGTTGACGACTATTATATACCAATTTTATCCTTCGATATAACTCAATTATTTGAAGGAAATAACATTCCTCACACACATAACTTTCCATTTAATATATTTCCACTTGTCCTTGGAGAAAAGAGTGCATGCATGTATTTTATACAGAATTTAAGTGAAACAAGGGGATGGATCCTATAAAATATCATCCCAGCCAAACAAGCATCAACACGTGGCGCCATGTGGATCAAATGGCCCAAAAATAGAAGTATCTGAGGCCATCCAATGGTGTAGCACCCATATCAAGTGATGGGACCTACCTGGAAGTCATCCCAAGAAAGCACTGAACGTTTGGAGGACTGACCATGTCGGCCGACCCCCCCTAGTCGATTGACCTAGTCTTTCCTCCAAACTCGGTAAGCTTCCACGTGTTGGCTCCTCCCAGCTTGAAGAAATCAGTGGTGACTGATTCGCGTGCTTTTGGTGGCGGGAACCGACCCTTCTCAAAGCTATAAATGGGACCCCTCACCCCTCACTTCAACACACACCACTTGAGCATCATTCTATTGTATCACTAGTTCTCTTACTACTTAATGGAGTAAGGCTATAGAGAGGAGAACCTCTAGTCCCAAGTCCAAGTTGGGAAAGGTATGGCTCATGTATCTTTTCTTATATTTGTGACTTTATGCGTAATAAAGATATTATCTTTAGTCTTCTTTTATTCATATACTTGAATGAAGCGTTTCTTGTTTGATTCTGGATTCCATGTATGTGGTAGGAATACTCTTTATGATCATGCCTTAATGTCATTATACTATCATCATAAATACTATAAACCCCCACTATACCCTAATTAGTTATGATATGATCATGTTAATATTAATCGCTTGTGCTATGTATCAACATTGGTTCAATGATGATTTAGTTCATTGCACTAGGATTGCTTGTGCCCGGGCTCTTAAGGTATTTACTTAATATGCTAGCATGGTGCCAGGATAGGATGTAGTAGTTAATGTCTCGTAGACCCACAGATTGAAGAGATAGGCAGTAGGTGGTGACATCGCTATCTTTCCTTTGTAATCCTCTACGTTTGGCTATGCCACAGGCTCGTAGCGGGAGTCGCCTAGTGTTGCTGGTGGTAAACCCGTGCCCAATGTGTTGAACAACTTAGCATAAGTAATCACTATTGACATGCTCATTGGTACCTAACCTAGGCTATGTATATGTATATTAGAAGCATTATAGGAGCAACTCCCCAACTCTAGTTCTATCCTCCATTAGGACCCATTTACCCCTTTGAATAGATTGCTTAGTTGTGTGTCACACTACCCATATATTATCAACTTACCCCTGTCTTGATAGTTGATTAGTATCCCTTAGCTTGATCATAAGAGTAGTTTTTACTTTACTCCATTGCCTTCCTTTGGGATAAATACGATACCCCTGCGAATACTCTTGGGTGAAATGCTACACAACTGTTCCCGTGCGCTTGCGGGCCTTATCTCTTTCGAGATATGATCTGTGACGTAAGAAACGTCAACAAGCATTTTTGACGTCGTTCCCAGGGAAGGCAAGGGAAGTGCATGATAGCTATCACTTGTGATTAAGATATAGGTACTAATAGTTATTAGACGGGATTACCCTTGTTTGTTTTCTCCTTTTGTGGTGAAAACAGGGTAGTGTTGTCTAACCCATTTCATGGGATGGCCAACGAGGACGCTAGTGCTCGACTACAAGATGATTCATGGCGTACTTTAACAAATGTCCGCTAGGCAACACCATTGCCTCTTGTGGAAGAATTTCAGCTTCCAGTAGGAGCCAAAGACATCAATTCCCAAGCTTGGGTGAGGCTCCAAGAGTACTTCTTTGTTTGCCTCCACCATATGTTGGATGGTTGGCTTCTCATCCAACATTCATGTCATGGGTTGGTCCACCAATCCATGACTACATTTGTGCTGCAGCTGAAGGAGTCCTATTCTCATTCATCATGGATGAGAATATGGTCTCTAATAAATGGGTGGATTGAAGAGTGCTCTAGTTCCTTTAGCTTGGCATGCACACCACTTAACGAGGTGGACATGCTAACTAAGGAACTACACCTCCTATTGAAGTATCATGAAGATCAAGCCAATGGAGAAGTGTTTGGATGATCCAAGCCAAGGATATTTACATGATTTGTGAAAATCCATGTCACTGTGGGCCACTTTTTGAATCATTTCCCTAAAGACCCATGAGGATTCTTCCTTCCAAACACAGCTCCAATGGCTATCACTTACAAGGAGGTCAAAGGTGAATCAACATCACCCTTGTAATCAAGGAGGCTATACGGATTTCAATGGATTTAAGTCTAACTAGCCTACCTTGAAGTATCTTGTCCATGGCCAAACAAGAAATCAAAACAACATTTACATGAAGTTCTTCCCAAGGACAAGAAACATAAAGAACATTCAAGATCAAAGATATCCCACAATCCATTATTGGGATTCCTACCCTTCGACCAAGCCCATGCAATCTAGAGAAAGTGACTTTGTGGATGAAGCTTTTCTTGATTGATTGTGGAGTACACATGTCATTATGCCCAAGGAAGCTTTTCATCCATGATCAAAGTATGGGTTAACTCAAAAGAACTTCAATAAGGTCGAATTGACACCCCTAAAGAAGGACAAGCCTCACCATGCTCACAAGAGAATATCTTCAAGAAGGAGAAACCGTCACTACATCAACAAGTCTTCATCAAGATGACAGAGAGGCTAATGTCACAATGTGGTCCACATGTCCAACTAACATGCCGAAGGAGCATGGCAATCAATAGAGTTTGTCCATATCTTCAACTCCGGGATTGGACAACAAATAATCGCACTAAACAGGACGGAGGTAAGTCCCACTCATCAGACATTAAAAATTTGGTGAGTCCTTGCCAATAGGTTAATTGGTAGTTATCTCTTATTTGATTTCCCAATTGCACATTTGAGTTCCCCATCAATCTTTTCATTTGCATTTAGCTTGTTTGAATTTTCACACATGGATGTTGGAAAGTAAAAATTCTGAATTAGGAGGTAAATTTATTTTGATATGAACCTTGGGCGTAACTACTGGAATTCATCTTCCTAATTCAACCCAAAAATATTTCCCTTAATATTCATTGCATTTGCAAGTTGCTTCAAGTTGGGAAAAACAATTTAGCAAAGGGTACAACATGCTTTTGAGCTAACATAACCCGTTTTCAAGTTGTTTTGTTTGTTCTTTATTTTAGTGTAGCTAGGACAGAATTTGTGAAGAGGTTGGAAGGCCCCATCAAGCGCATATCTGCCCATCGATCTCATTTTGAGTTCATGATTGAGGAATGCCCAAGATGGTGGTCCAATGGAGGAACAAGATGAAGCCCATTCAACTCCAACCTCAACTTTGCATTGATGAAGGCTACACCAAAATTCATGGTCGTGAAATTCTCACAAAACGACCTTCAACCCGGACCGCTCTTCAATTGGGGTACAAGTTTAAAAATTTCCATCATTTGAACTGCGTTAGGATTGAATGACTTCTGTTTACATTGGTAAGGAAGTTTTAAACCTTCTCATTATTCAATTCTTATGCACCCTCACGAGAGTAAATGTTGGCATTGCTATTTTAATTTTTCAAAAAAGGAATGTCACCTTACTTATGAATAAATTTAAACATGTACCTAGAATTTCATAAGCATTGCTAAACATAGACATTTTCTGCCTAGGTAATGCTTATGGAACTACTTAATGTTATAATTGGTATGTAGTTACCTAGGATAGTGATATCCATAATTTTGATTTGAAACTCGTTGATGCATGGATCACTAAAATTAAATTCCTAGGCAATAAATGAAAAATGTTCAGCAGGATAAAATCGAGAGTCTTGTTTGCCATGATCTAAATGATAAGATTTGTTCTTGTAAAAAAAACTATGATGGTTAGAAGATTTACATGGTGAAGGGATCCATATAGTGTATTACTTGCATTGGTATGAGTAGGAGCTTTGGAAAATGTGCAAATTGATTTATCCATAAAGCCCCACTCTTGTCAATGAAACATACATTGTTCACAAATACACTTGGAATTGGACCCAATGCATCTTTGGTCTAGTTCTTCCCCACGCGTACGAATTAAGATTCGGTTACCTAACCCAAAAATTCATTTGTACAAGTATCGGGAGCTAGCCATCCCTCTCTATTATGGAGAGGAAGTTTGCAGGAGTAAAAGAACTATGCAGGCATTCAAAGATCCGATTGTTGGAACCCCTAAGAGGATAGCATTTCAATATTTCATGGCCAAGGGGTAAATTAGGATGGTTGCTACCTATCGGAAATTAAGCCCGAAGGTCAGCCATAACTATACGAGGTCAGAGATTTTACATGGAAACCCTCCGTGAGCAACCAATGGGCTGCTACAAATACGTGAGAGTAATATGCTCTCAACTATTGCAAGCACTCATTCGAGCTCAAGAAAATTTCCACCATCATTGGGTGTAAGTTATTACTTTGTGGCTAAAAGGTATGATGTACCTTAACCAAGGAATGACAAGATCGCATCTAATGTATATTGGGTGCAAGTTGGTTCTATGTGGCTACAAGGTATTTTATACCTTAGCCAAGGAACAACAGATCACACACAGCCCATGTTGAGTGAACGTCATCCCTTTGTGGTTATAGGTTGTTGTACTTTAGCCAGGGAATAATGGGTCGTACTCAAATCATCTTTGCTACATGTCACTCCTTTGTGGCTAAAGATGATCATTAACTTAGCCAAGAAGTGACGGATCACACCCAATGGATGAGGGGTACAACTTATTCCATCATGGCAAGAAAGGTATTATACACCTTAGCCAATGAATGATGGAACACACTCAACGCATGTTGAGTGCACGTCATGCCCTTGTGTTAAGAGTTATCACTACCTTAGCCAAGGAATAACAAGGTACATCCAGCCTATAGAAATCTTGAAGTGTGGATTAGCGACATCCACAACACTCTCCTCGACCACACTCATGAAACCCATGTAAGGCAATCCAACATCAAAACTCAACCCTCCAATGTCAAAGCCATGCTGCAACAAGGTTAGGCATCCCTCATGGCCTACATCCTTCGTTCGGATTTCATCCCCTATCGCTGACCTTGACCAAGAACAAGCTTGGGGGAGGACCCCCACTTGAGGTAACTTGTATCACAACCCTTGCATATTTATTTTCCATTCACCCATCATCCACCTTGCATATAAAAAGAACCTTAAAAATAAGTAGAGTAGGTTTTCTTTCGAAATAAAATAAAAGATGTGCGGTAAGCATGATTTGGAATTCACATAGATAAAATGATGAAAGTTGGTCTATTTTAATTTTCCTAAGTCCCTAGTTTACAACTTACTACTCTCCAGAATATTGCTTTCATTGGCTAAGATTACTTTTGCCTTGATTTAGAAATTGTGGGTAGCAAAAGATTGATCCAATTCTAAGTTGTTGTGAGATATTATATAGTGATAGGGCTGCTATTCCTAGTTTGAAAGTGAAACATAGATTTCTGGGGAAATTCTAAAAAGATTTAAGTTACTCTCAATTGATTGGAAATAACCAACAAAGCCATATGATACATTATATTGATAGACCTTATGCATATGTTGTCTTCACATTGAGATTTGTCAAACTAGTATAGACCTATATGAGATTTCATTCATTACTTTTGAATTCAAGACTTCACTTGTACATGCTATAATTCTACACTAGAAGTAAGAAAATTCCCATCATACTACCATTCCACAATAAAAAGAGAAACTCCATACCATTCATGCTTAGTACTCTATCTAAATATATTGCATAAAATGGGAGTAGAAGACATGGCTACAAGAAAAAGAAAAAAAATGCATGCTTACATCATAGACATGAGAAAAAAAGAGAGAGAAAAAGAAAAAGGAAAAGTAGCCATGTTTCATCCCTGCAAAATAGGAGAGTCCACTAAATAAGGAGTCATCTCAAGATCCACATCCACTCCATTCCATCACACAGGCACAAGTCTTGAATCAAATTGTTTTGAATTGGTTTCTCCTAAGGCTTACTTTTTTGACTTAGCAATATTATTTGTTGCAAATATGACTACTATATTCCATACCAAGCTCCACATACAAGCCTTATGTAGAGGTAGGATGAATTTAGGCAAAATTCCTTGGTGAGGATTTATTTCCAATACACATAAAGGAGAGACTTGACAGAATCAAATTGAGGTGCTTAGAATCTAAATTAGACTCTCTGGAATTTGAGTGGAACTTGATTTCTAGGGTATGTGTGCTCCATTTGCTGTTCTATCTTTCAACCACCCATGAATAGGAGATGGCATAAGCCCCATAATAACTTAAGATGGGTGAAGTTGCTAATTTTTGCAATACTAGGTAAAGTATTTTGTTGTGCACATGATACCTTTAAAAAATAGAAACATTGTAGAAACTCCTGATCATCAACCTAAAGTCTTGACTTTGCTCAGGACGAGCAAAGGATAAGCTTGGGGGCGTCTGTTGACAGCTGTTATATACCATTTTCACCCGTCAATATAACTCAATTATGTGAAGGAAATATCATTTATTTCACACATCACCTTTCTATTTAACCTATTTCCACTTGTCCTTGGAGAAATTAGCGCATGCAGGTATTTTATACAGAATTGAAATGAAACAAGGGGATGGATCCTACAAAATATCATCCAAGCCAATCGAGTGTCAACACGTTGCACCACATGGATCAAATGGCCCACAAACAGAAGTATCTAAGGCCATCCAATGGTGTAGCACCCATATCAAGGGACGGGACCTACCTGGAAGTCACCCCAAGAAAGCACAGACCGTTTGGAGGACTTACCGGGTCGGTCGACCTCTCGAGTCGGCCGACTTAGTCTTTCCTCCAAACTCGGTCAGCTTCCACTTGTTAGCTCATCCCAGCTTGAAGAAGTCAGTGGTGTCTAATTTGCGCGCTTTTTGTTGTGGGAACTGACCCTTCTCCAAGCTATAAATAGGACCCCTCACCCCTCACTTCAACACACACCACTTGAGCATCATTCTATTGTATCACTAGTTCTCTTAGTCCTTAGTGGAGTTACTCTATAGAGAGGAAGGCCTGTAGTCCCAAGTCCAAGTTGGGAAAGGTATGTCTCATGTATCTTTTCTTATATTTGTGACTTTACGCATAATAAGGATATTATCTTTAGTGTTCTTTTATTCATATACTTGGATGAAGTGTTTCTTGTTTGATTGTGGATTCCATGTATGTGGTAGGAATAGATTATGTTAATATGAATGACGTTTGCTATGTATCAACATTTGTTCAACGATGATTTAGTTCATTGCCTTAGGATGGCTTGTGTCCGGGCTCTTAAGGTAATGACTTAATATTCTAGCGTGGTGCTAGGATAGAAGGTAGCATTGAATGTCTCGTAGACCAACAGGTTAAAGAGGTAGGCAGTAGGTGGTGACAGTCATATCTGTCCTTTGTAATCCTCCACGTTCGGCTATGCCACAGGCTCTTGGCGGGAGTCGCCTAGTGTTGCTAGGGGTAAACCCGTGCTCGATGTGTTGAACAATTTTGCATAAGTATTCACTATTGACATGCTCATTAGTACCTAACCTAGGCTACGTATATGTATATTAGAAGCATTGTAGGAGCAACTCCCCAACTCTAGGTCTAACCTCCATTAGGAACCATTTACCCCTTAGAATAGATTGCTTAGGTGTGTGTCATGCTACCCATATATTATCAACTTACTCCTGTCTTGATAATTGATGAGTATCCCTTAGCTTGATCATAAGAGTAGTGTTTACTTTACTCCATTGCCTTCCTTTGGGATAAGTACGATACCCTTGAGAATACTCTTAGGTGAAATGCAACACGACGGTTTCCATGCACTTGCAGGCCTCATCTCTTTCGGGAGATGATCTGTGATGTAAGAAACGTCAACGTTGGACAAGTCCGTCGAAGGAACAGAAAGTTCAACGGACCAGTTTTGTGCTACGCCAGTTAAGGTCCGGCTTTGTACAATTCCAAAACCGGACTAAGTTTTGTGATTTTGTTGGAAAACTCCAAAGGGTTCTAGTAACGATCTTTTGACTAGTCCGTAGGCATTAATGGACAAGTCCGGATGGGAACAGAAACAAAACCTGATTAGTCCATAAAATTAGCGGTCAAGTACAGACGACATCAGCAGCAAAACCATACTAGTCCATAGAGAATAGCAGACAAGTTTGTTTCCCTAAAGAAAACTGATTTAGGCCAGACTGACGGGTATACCGGATTAGTCCGGGTTGAGGTCCGGACAAGTCCATACCCAAACAAATTTTTATTGCTGTTTTGCCTCTAATAAATTTTAATCTTGTTCCTTTTTGTGTTTCATTATATTAAACATGTATGAGAGTGAATCCAATGCATGATGGATGAAAATGAGGGTTTTACAAACCTACCCCTTAAAACGAATCTCGACCTTGAGATTCGATGTGGAAGGAAAAAGATATAAAAATTCTTTTCTGATATCATCTTCATGCTTCCAAGTTGCTTCAAATTTAGTATGATGTCTCCATTGCACTTTGCACCATCACATTGCCTTGCTTCTTGTGACTGTCTCCTTTGTTTCCAAGATTTTTATAGGTTGCTTGGCGTAAGTCAAATCTTTCTCAAGCTCTAATATGTCCATTAGTACTTGCTCTTCTGGTACCCATAAGCACTTCTCGAGCTGGGAAACGTGAAATACATCATGAACCTCTGAAAGATGTGCTGGCATTTCCAATTGATATGCAACTTCTCCACATTTGTACAAAAACTTGAATGGCCCAATATAGCGAGATGCCAACTTGCCTTTAACATTAAATTGCTTATGACCTCACATAGGTGACACTTTAAGATATACAAAGTATCCCACATCAAAAGATAAGTATCTTCACCTATTATCCACATAGCCTTTTTGCCGTGACTGAGCAGCCTTTGGTTTTCATGTATTATTTGAACTTGCCTTTCAACATCTTGTAACACATCAGGTCCAAATACTTGGTTCTGTCCTGTCTCATTCCAAAAGAAGGGTTTCCTACACTTCCTTCCTTATAATTCTTCATAGGGTCCCATTTTCAAGATGGCTTGATGACTATTGTTGTACGAGAATGACCATACGACAAGCTCACTACAAGGATTCCACCCTGTTGCAACGATTGTACTGCAACGAATACTAAATCGTTGCAGTACGCTTGGTCTTTTGCCACAATTCACTAGTTTGTGGAATTAGCATCTATCGCCATGGAACACGATCATTGCATTCGGATATGTTGCCACGATTCACTAGTTCGTGGCATTAGGATCTATCGCCATGAATCTGTTGCCACGATTCACTAGTTCGTGGCATTGGAATCTACCACCACGGAACCCGATCGTTGCATTATTATCTGTCACCACGATTCACTAGTTCGTGGCATTAGGATCTATCACCACAGATCTGTTGCCATGATTCACTAGTTTGTGGCATTATCATCTATCGCCACGGAACCCGATTGTTGCATTAGAATTTGTTGCAATGATTCATTAGTTCGTGGCGTTAGGATCTATCGCCACGAATCTGCTACCACGATTCACTAGTTCGTGGCATTAGCATCTATCGCCACGGAACATGATAGTTGCATTAGGATCTGTTACCACGATTCACTAGTTCGTGGCATTAGGATCTATCGCCATGAAACTGTTGCCACGATTCACTAGTTCATGGCGTTAACATCTATCGCCACAGAACACTATCATTGCACTAGGATCTGTTGTCACGATTCCCTAGTTTGTGGCATTAGGATCTATTGCCACGAATCTGTTTCCACAATTCACTAGTTCGTGGCATTATCATCTATCGCCATGGAACCCGATCGTTGTATTGGAATCTGTTGCCACGATTCACTAGTTCGTGGCGTTAGCATCTATAGCCATGGAACACGATCGTTGCATTAGGATCTGTTGCTATGATTCAATATTTCATGGCATTAGCATCTATCGCCACGGAACCCGATCATTGCATTAGAATCTGTTGCCATGATTCACTAGTTCGTGGCATTAGCATCTATCGCCATGGAACCCAATCGTTGCATTAGAATCTGTTGGCACAATTTACTAGTTCGTGGCATTAGCATCTATTGAAATGGAACGCGATCGTTGCATTTGAATCTGTAGCCACGATTCACTAGTTCATGGCATTAGCATCTATCGCCACGGAACCCGATCGTTGCATTAGGATCTGTTGCCACGATTCAATAGTTCGTGTCGTTAGCATCTATTGCAACGAAACACAAACGTTGCATTAGGAACTTATGCCACGATTCACAAGTTCGTGGTGATAGGATCTATCACCACGAAACACAATCATTGTATTAGGATCTGTTGCCACGAAATACCAGTTGGTGGCGTTAAGATCTATTGCTACGGAACACAAACTGTGCATTACATAGTTCACATACAGCTAGCTCACATAGTACCTATATGAAAAAATCATCATCTTCGCTATCCTCCCTCAATAATGGAGGTACAATACCATCATTGATATATGTATCATCATCGTCGTGGTCGTCGTCATTGTCATCTTCATTTGAAAGAGTGGAAGCATCACCGGTTGCTCCGTCAATGTCATTCCTATACCATGTGGTCATATCCTCATTTATATCAGTAAGTCGTCGATCATCAAATAATGTCTCAGCCTCCATCGTCTCAGTGAAATTATTTTCACTATCTCCAGGGGGCATGGCAAAAAGGTTTTGTGGCTTCATTTTAACAATTGTAGCCCATTTAGGTTACTTCACACTTCTAACGTAAAAAACATGTTCTGCTTGGTGGCTAGATTGTAAAGCTCATACTTAAATTGAGAAATAGTAGTGTCAACATCCATAATTCCATATCGATCCATTTTGTAGCCTCTGCTTTTGCTCTGACCAGAACGAGACCGATCAAACCATTCACATTCAAATAACAGAACCTCTCGATTTTTTTTCGAAATCAACAGAAATCATTTTCTCGATTACTCCATACCACTCATGATCACCATACCGAACAACAATCTTTCCCTTTTCAACATTATCTCGGAGAAAGTGATACCTAATGTCAATGTGCTTAGTTCTAGAATGTTGCATCGGGTTTTTAGCAATGCAAATGGCACTAGTGTTATTACAGAATAGTGGAACACTATCTAGATCAACCCCATAGTCCTTAAGTGTTTGAACAATCCAAAGAATTTGTGAGCACGCACTAGCAGCAGCTACATATTCAGATTCGGCTGTGGATTGTGCAACTGAATTTTGTTTTCTAGAGGACCAAGCAACAAGAGAATTACCAAGAAAATGACAAGCACAGAAAGTAGTTTTCCTATCAATCCTACAACCCCCAAAATCAGCATCCGAAAAAGCTTTCAAAGTAACGGTTGAGGAAGAAGGAAGAAAAATGCCAAATTCTTAAGTTCCATGTAAGTACCTGAGAATCCTTTAGATGGCTTTACGATGTGAAGCACGTGAGGAGGCTTGAAACCGTGCACAAAGACATACACTGAATTGTATGTATGGTCTTGATGCCGTAAGGTACAAAAGTGTTCCGATCATGGTTCTATATTCTTTTTGATCCACTAGTTCACCATCTTCATCAAGTTCAAGTGTTGTTGCTGTTCCCATTGGTGTCCGAAGAGGCTTGCTTTTGTCCATGTTGAAGCACCTTAGGAGGACTTTTGTATACTTTGTCTGGTGCACAAAGGTACCCTCCTTTGTTTGCTTGATTCGCAGCCCCAAAAATTAAGTGAGTTCACCCATCATAGTCATTTCAAATTCGGAACTCATCATTGCTGAAAACTTGGACAAAAGATCATGAGAAGCACAACTAATGATAATATCATCCACATACACTTGAATGAATAATGAGTCATTGTCATGCTTAAGCACAGAAAGATTTTTATCAACCTTGCCCATCGTAAACCCTTTTTCAAGTAAGAATGTTTTTAACCTATCATACCATGCTCTAGGGGCTTGTTTGAGACTGTACAAGGCTTTGGACAGTTTGTAAGCATTATTAGGAAAATCAGGATTTTCAAAACCCGGTGGTTGTTTCACATAAACCTCCTCATCTATGTAGCCATTAAGAAAAGCACTGTTAACACCCATTTGATATAGCTTAAAACCAATAGATGCAGCAAAAGCTAACAAAATTCTTATGGCTTCTAATCTAGCAACAGGAGCAAAAGTTTCATCAAAATCTAGACCTTTAACTTGAGTGAAACCTTGAGCAACCAACATAGCCTTATTCCTAACCACAACCCCATACTCACTTTGTTTATTTTTAAATACCCATTTAGTTCCAATTAAAGTGTGACCTTGAGGTGGAGGTACAAGTTTCCAAACATTATTTCTTTCAAAATTTTCTAACTCTTCTTGCATGGCATTAATCCAAGATTCATTAGTGAGTGCCTGTGATATATCTTTGGGTTCAAAAGAAGCAACAAAAGCAGAATGAGCATAAGAGTTTGGATCGCAAAACCTGGACCGTGTGACTCGTTCGTGCAAGCTTCCAATCATTTGTTGTGGGGGATGATCTTTGTAAAACCGTAGGAAAACAAATGTCTCACAAGCTTCTTCTTCTTCATGTTCATCACAAATCGATGAGCTTGTGACTTGAGGATGATTTGAATCAGCATTGATGGTTGTCGGTGCTGGTTGAGAATTAACATCCAGAGCTGAACCAAAGTCTTTAGCTGCTGAATTTTCGGGCAGCAGCTCCAATTCTTTCTCATCTTCAACGAAAATGCTCCCCCCTGCGGATATGGATTTGGACCTACAATGTTTGAGCTGGTACTGGGCTAGCTTCATCAAAAAACACTTCACAAGTATCCACAATTTTGTTAGTGTCAAGTAAAAGCACACGGTAGCCTCTAGTATGAGATGGATAACCAAGAAACATGCCATCAATGGATCTAGGTTAAAATTTATCAAGATTACCATGTTTCTTAACAAAGCATTTGCAACCAAAGACCCGAAAGTGTGTAACACTAGGCCTATGTCCAAACCGGAGCTCATATGCTGTTTTACCTAGCTTAGCACGCAAGAAAACACGATTTGAGACATAACAAGCGGTTGCTAACGCATCAGCCCAAAATTTCATCGGAGATTGATATTCATCAAGCATAGTCCTAGCCATCTCAACTAAGGTTCTGTTCTTTCTTTCTACAAAACCATTTTTTGAGGTACATATGGTGAAGAAAATTGATGATCTATTCTATTTTCAGCACAAAAGTGATCAAAAGATTAATTTTTAAATTCAGTTCCATTATCACTTCTAATTGCTTTTAAAGATCCTGGGTAATCAATTGATAATCTAAGAAATAAAGTTCTAAAGTGACTAAAAACTTCATTCTTAGACGCTATAAAGTAGACCCAAGAGTATCTAGAATATTCATCAACAATCCCAGGTACATACCATTTACCTCCGAAGTATTGAACACGTGAAGGTCCTACGGTGTCAAGATGCAAAAGTTGACATGGTTCAGTTGTCATGATCATTGTGAGAGGAGTATGTGAACCTGCAACCATCTTAGAATGTCTACAAGAAGAGCACACAATTTCTTTGTCCTTTTAAGCTTAGGCAGCCCACATATGCGATCAAGTGCACTAACATGTGTTAGGTGATCAAAGCCTATGTGACCAAGTCTACAACGCCAAAAATATAGGTCCTTTGAATCATTAGCAACTAGACACCTATGCTTAGAGGAAGACATATCAAAATCAGCTTTAAAAGCTCTTCCAAACCGAGACATGTTAAAAATAAGCTCACTATTTGAACTTACAACTTTGAACCAGTTTTCATTGAAAATAATTTCCAGATTTTCATCTAGCAATTGTGAAATAGAAAGCAAGTTGTATTTAAAATTTTTGACAAGTGCCACATCCTTTAAAGTGTAGTGATCATTTACTCTAACTGAACCCTTAGCAATTGTAGGAGTTGAAGAATTATCGGCAAAAGTAACATTCTCTACACATGGTACAAAAGAGAGGAAGGAGAACCAATCTTTGTTACCGGTCATGTGGCCTGAGCAACCAGAATCCACAATCCAAATGTTCTCCTTCCTCAAACTTGTAACCTACATAGAAGCACAATACGTCGATGACTCAATACTGGGGTTAGTCAAAAGGCATTTAGGAATCCAGTACTGAGTCACGCGATGTGCAGCAGGACAAACACGTGAAAGCTGAGACAAAACAGCAGGTTTATGAGTCAAAGTTTGAGATTTTTTATTCTTAACTACTGACCTATAAGGTGTTACTTGTGTAGCACAAAAATCAGTAGCTCCGGAGACAAAAACAGAAGGTCCGGAGGTAAACTTTGAATGTTTTTTACTCAAAATAGCAAGTTGTACATTCGGTTCAATATGTGCAGCAAATTTTGCATGAATGTTATGAGATATAGCAACCATTCTTCCCCTTTTCTGTCGTTTAGCTAGTCTATAACAAAAATCTATGACATGACCATCTCTACCACAGTAGGTACAATGAAATTTAACTTTGTGTTCATGTCTAGATGAGCAAACAATATTCTTATTTGAAATCTAATGAGACAACACCCCTGCAGATTTGAAAACCACTTCTTTTTGTTTCGGATCTGTTTGAATCAAACCACTTCCTAATGACTTTACACTTTTAGGTGGATGTGCCTTAGCATGAGCATGAGAATCAAAACCTAAACATGTTTTATCATTGCAAGACTTGGAAGAATTCAGCAGCAAGTTTAGGTTCTTATTCCCATTACAAAACCGATCTAATGTCCTATGCATGTCATCAAGTTTATTGGACAGATCAAGGCAATTTTCACATGAAGTTTTTCCTTTTAGTTTGCAATTGGAACAAAATTTAACTTCATGAGAACGTAAAGCATTGTTTAATATAGAAATTTCATTCATAGCATCCTGTAGTTTCTTATCAAGATCATCACAAGTAGAACAATGCAAATCAATTGTAGAACAGCTAGCATCTTTCAAGTTTTTATCATTAAGTGCAACAAGATCTTTGTTCTTTTCAATTTATAACTCAAGTTTATCAAGTGTGGAGGTGTGCGCATTTCTTAATGAGGACAATTGTTCATATATTAAATCACATGAGGGACATGAATCATCACTAGGAATCAAAGTTTTTAAAAGGTTGATTTCAGATTCTAGTGATTCAATTTTAGCAGCACTATATCTAAGCCTTTTGTCCTTTTTCTTAACAATAATAGTGGCACGAGAAATAGCATCACACATTTCTTCGCAAGTAGGACATACCTCTTCATTGTCGCTGTTGTGTTCTGCCTCCTCCATACTTGATCTTGACTTGCCCGCCATAAAGCACAAGTTTGCCAAATCATCTTCATCTTCATCAATTCCAATGTCCACGTCACTTGAGCCAAGTTCCTGGAGTGCTGAGATAAAACTGTTCACCAGTTGGCGACCTGTAAAGCCCTTCTTTTTCTTCTTATCGTTTGTTGAGGAGTGCTTTATCCTTGATTGTTTTTCTTCCCGGGAGGTAGGACCTAAAAGGTTAGGACAATCTGTACGAAAATGTCATGTCTTACCACATTCAAAGCATCGTTGAGGTCTGGAGCTTCCTCTCCTTCTAGTTCTCACATTTTGCAATGCTTTTGAGAACCGGGTATAGAGGAGCACTAGCTCCTCCTCTGGAAACTCCTCAATCTGTTCAAGGGTTAGAGAGGACAGCAAAGCAAGTGTACCACAAGATGATTTTTGACCGGAACTAGGCATGTCACGTTGAGAAACAAAAGCAATAGACTTGTTGGGGTTCTTACATGAGATTATGTCAATTTCACGTGTTTTTAACTTGCAATATAGCACATCTAAAGTAAGTGAACTCATGACAATAGATTCACAAATAGATTTGACTTTCATCTCCCAAATTGACATATCTAATGCACTTAGCAATTGCCTATCATTTTCAGCATCTGAAAAATTAACATTGACACTACGCAAGTTGCTGAGAATCTTATTAAAGCGAGCAAAAAGGTCATCAATAGACTCACCGGGTTGCATCTCAAAGCGCATGTATCCTTTCTTGAACATGTCTTGCCATACCTCTTTGATTGTGTTGGATCCTTCGTGGTAGTCACAAAGTGCTTTCCACACATCGTATGCAGATCGGAGGTGTGCAATACGGTCGAAGTCGCTTTGTGTTAATCCTTGTATGTTCAAGTTCCGAGCCTTGTTGTTGTTGTCGACATCTCTCAGATTTGTAGTTGTAACTTGATCATTTGATGGCACTTCATAAGGCTTGTATACCATATTGCAAAGCCTTGTGCCTGGATGAAAGCCTCCATGCCTGCCTTCCAAACCTGAAAATCAATACCAGCAAACACACAAGGTTTGGTGGCGTACTTCTCCATGATGGTTAGTCAAAAACACGTGCAAATCACAAAGATTAGAGGACCGTGGCTCTGATACCAATTGTAGGATCGAAGAGCACGTGAAAAGCTACCAGACGGGGGGGGGGGGGGGGTGAATGGTAGATTGAAAAATCTTACGCAGCAGTAATAATTAAACCCCAACCCCTTCGGCAGAAAAACGATATGTTAAAGAAACCGTGTGTGAGACTAACCTAAACGTGTTTCACCGTGACAAAAGTGATAGATATAAGAGAGAATCAAGTCATGAAGACAAAACAACAAGAATCACTCAAATCCGTCGAGAACAACTCAAGTTATGATCGAAAGATCAAACAAAGGTCAATCTGCCCTACCCGAGAAAAAAACAGTTCTGGAACGCTGCAAAGAAACTCGTGTATATCATAGACCACAAATCCAATGACAGTGAAATTTTTACAGATGATAGATAATCAAGTTGTGAAGACAACCCAAAAAGAATCACGTCAATTGGATCTGTAAAACTCGAGTTATGATAAAACCACCAATAAAAGGTAGTGCTGTCCAGAAACTCGATGAGTAAAACTTGTCTGGAACAAGTCGGACGAACAAGGCACAAAAGTTCCTTCAAACTATGAATTTTATTCAACAGAACAGAAGAGGAACAGCCCCCAAAGTCATGCCCCACGAGCTCTGGGCTCCCTTGCTTATATAACCAGCTCGAAAGCCAACTCAACTCAGATCAGGAACCTAATCCTACTCTGTTCACGAATCGTAACTTTCCATGACTGCTTAGGATTCCTCTATACGCAGATAGAAGCAATCTTAAGACTTCCAAATACCTTAAGAACGTATCCCACATTCCTAAACAACTCAAATTCATTACCCACATGAAATCCTATGATAACCAACTCAAATCTTTCCACATTTGAGTCAAACTTGACTCAACCGCAGCCTGACTCCATAACCTAGTCAGTTGGACCTTTCCGACCAACTCTTTACGTCCATATCTCTTCATCACGTCTCGGAACCATGTAGCCGCGTCCATGCACTCCTTGCACACGTGCAAACATCTTCCAATGACGTCCATGATACCTTCACATGCATTGTTCTTGATTCAATCATGCTGCGCAACCTCCTAATCAGCTCAACCACAATTCCTCCTGAATTTGGTTGTTGGAACCTCATCTCCTCCCCGAGACTAGTCCAATGGATCCCATCACCAGCCATGTCATGAACTCAAGCAACACCTGCACATGAATAAACAACCAACTCATACGAGCCCAAGTCCTCGACTTGACTCAAGTTTGTTCCGAACACAACACCTTACGTGAGAACCTCACATAAGCATGTTGCAAAACCACAGTAACACGATATCATCCATGTCAACCAAAAACGCACCAAAGACTTAGAAAATGAATACTAAGCAATCTTTCCAGAGATGTAAAGCAAGTACGAAACATTGCAAATGAAAAACAGAAGCATTGCGGTCAAGTTCCAGACCTTGCTAGAGCAACCCAGACGTTGAGTCGGAGCTAACAAAAGCTAGTAGAACCTAGTGCCAGAACTTACCAAAACTAGCATAACCAAGCTCCCACCATAGCTTACAAAACTAGCAGGACCTTAATAAAAAGGTGTTTCTGTAATATTCAAAACTCTTATCATTAAAGCAAGTGTATTCACTACAAGCCAATGTATTCAGCACACATAGGTCTTATAATCTTCATAGGGCTTAGGAGCAGCAATAAGAACAACCGAGCACCGGGAGGGTCAGGTCCAGAGTTTGTAGACAACTTAGCTTGGTTCCAAACCCTAAACCTGTACACCCTGCCTCCCTCATTGTCTGGAAACAAGCCATTGCCCTCTTTTGTAAAAGCCTGACTCCCCCTACAAACTCCGATAAAAAAGAATCATTGTTTTACTTAATCGCTATCTTAGAAACATTATTGTTCATTTAACTATGCATTAATTTTATCATTATACCGTACTAGCCTCGTTTATTGTATGTTATCTTCATATACACAGTTGTATGCTCTATAACTCACCCCTGTTGAACTCATGCCGTCTAGCTACATGCGGGTTCGCTTGAGGTACCTGCAGTGTGTGAGGAGTTCTTCTGGCTGCTCTCATCATTAGGGTACGGTGGCGCCAGAAGGTTTCCTAGGAAAGTTTTGTGCTGAGCAGGAGGTCCAGAGGGTGTAAGTTGCTTCGCCTGGTCCTGCACCCTAAACGTACACACCCATCCTCTCAGCGCTACAGCTAACTACTGGAACCAGAAAGCTCACACCCTAAGGACGGCAGGAGCTGGACCTCAGAGCACCAACGCATCGAATTACCCAAGCCCGGTGCGTCAGTCCAGGATAGTAAGACATGACAGAGCTAAGGAGAGGAACAGGTATGACTGACGATCAAGACTAGACCACCCTCATTCTATATGCAGGACAAACCACCGGAGCACCAAGCTCTCGCATCCCCCAAGGGGCCCGCCGTTGAAGACTCTACGACGATGATGGACGACGCTAAAGCATCCTGCTCCAGCACTTTGCAAGGGGCCTGCCGTCGATGTCCCAGAACATCAACATCGGCACCATGCGTAGATAAGTGAGTAAACTCTCCTACCCACCACTTATGCTAACAGGTTTCTCCAGCGATAGCCTGTGCAATAGGGGCCTGCCGTCGACGACTCTACATCGATGGTCGGCGACGCCAGAGCATCCTACTCCGGCACATCGCAAGGGGCCTGCCGTCGACATCCCAGAACATCAACATCAGCACCAAGCCCGGATAAGATGAGCACCAGAGGTCTGCTGTCAACGACTCTACAACGATGGTGGACGAAGCCGGAGCACCCACCTATGGCACTTCACAAGGGGCCTGCTGTCGACGACTCTATGATGATGGTGGAGGACGACGGAGCATCCGGCCCCGGCACCTACCAAGGGGCCTGTCATCGATGACCCTACGATGATGGTGGGCGACGCCAGACCACCCAGCTTTGGCACTTCCAACGGGGCCTGCCGTCGACGTCTCCACGACGGTGGTGGGCGATATCGGAGCATCCTGCTCTAGCACTTCACAAGGGGCCTGCCGTCGACGTCCTAGAACATCAACGTCAGTAGCAAAAGCGAATAAGTGAGTTAACTCTCCTGCCTCACACTTGTTGCTAACAAGGTTCTCTTGTGATAGCCTATGCACCAGGGGCCCGTCGTCGACGACTCTACGACGATGGTGGATGACGTCGGAGCATCCAGCTCTGGCACCTCCCAAGGGGCCTGCCATCGATGACTCTACGATGATGGTGGGCTCCAGAGCACCCAGGTCCGACACCTCCCAAGGTTCCTGCCGTCAACGTCTCAACGACGATGGTGGATGATGCGGGAGCATCCAACTCCAGCACCTCCCAAGGGGCCTGCCATCAATGACTCTATGACGATGGTGGGCGACACCGAAGCATCCATCTCCGGCACCCCCCGAGGGGCCTGCCGCCACGTCTCCACGATGGTGGTGGGGTGGGTGACGCTGGAGCATCTTGCTCCGATACTTCGCATGGGGCCTGCTTTCGACGTCCCAGAACGTCAATGTCAACACCAAGCACGGATATGTGAGTAAACTTTCCTGCCCCGCACTAGTTGCTAACAGGGTTCTCTTGCGATAGCCTGTGCACTAGGGGCCTGCCGTTGATGACTCTACAATGATGGTGGATGATGCCAGAGCATCCACCTCCGGCACCTCCCAAGTGGCCTGTCGTCGACGACTCTACGATATTGGTGGGCGACGCCGGAGCATCCAGCTCCGGCACCTCCCAAGAGGCCTGTCGTCGATGACCCTACGATGATGGTGGGCGACGCCAGACCACCTAGCTCCGGTACTTTGCATGGGGCCTGCTGTCGATGTCCTAGAACGTCAACGTCAGCACCAAGCGCGAATAAGTGAGTAAACTCTCCTGCCCCACACTTTTTGCTAATAGGGTTCTCTTGCAATAGTCTGTGCACTAGGGGCTTGCCGTCGACGACTCTACGACGATGGTGGACGACTCAGGAGCATCCAGCCCCAGCACCTCCCAAGGGGCCTGTCGTCGACGACCCTACGACAATGGTGGGCGACGCCAGTCCACCCAACTTTGGCACCTCCAAAGGGGCCTGCCGTCAATGTCTCCACGATAGTGGTGGGCGACATCGGAGCATCCTGCTCTGGCACTTCACAAGGGGCCTGCCGTCGACGTCCTAGAACATCAACGTCGGCACCAAGAGCGGATAAGTGAGTTAAATCTCGTGCCTCACACTTGTTGCTAACAGTGTTCTTCCTATGCACCGGGGGCCTATCGTCGACGACTCTACGATGATGGTGGATGAAATCAAAGCATCGAGCTCTGGCACCTCCCAAGGGGCCTGCCATCGACAACTCTACGACGATGGTGGGAGCCGGAGCACTCAGCTATGGCACCACTCATGGGTCCTGCCGTCAACGTCTCAACGACGACTGTAGATGATGCTGGAGCATCCAGCTCCGACACCTCACAAGGGGCCCACCATCCATGACTCTACGACCATGGTGGGCGACGCTGAAGCATCCATCTATGGCACCCCAAGGGGCCTGCCGCCGACGTCTCCACGACGGTGGGGGGGGGGGGGGGTGATGCTAGAGCATCTTGCCCCGACACTTTGCATGGGGCCTATTTTCGATGTCCCAGAACATCAACGTCAGCACCAAGCGCGTATAAGTGAGTAAACTCTCGTGCCTCGCACTAGTTGCTAACAGGGTTCTCTTCTGATAGTGTGTGCACCAGGGGCCTGCCATCGACGACTCTATGATGACGGTGGACGACGCCAGAGCATCCAGCTCCGGCACCTCCCAAGGTGCCTGCCGTGGACGACTCGACGATGTTGGTGGGCGACGCTGGAGCATCCAGCTCCGGCACCTCCCAAGGGGCCTATCGTCGAGGACCCTACGACGATGGTGGGCGACGCCAGACCACCCAGCTTTGGCACTTCGCAAGGGGCTTGCTGTCAACATCCCAAAACGTCAAAATCAGCACCAAGCGCGGATAAGTTAGTAAACTCTCCTGCCCCACACTTGTTGGTTACAGGGTTCTCTAGTGATAGCCTGCCATCGACGTCTCCACGACGGCGGTGGTCGAAGCTGGAGCATCCTACTCCGGCACTTTGCAAGGGGCCTACCATCGACATACCAAAACGCCAACATCAGCACCAAACACGGATAAAGTGAGTAAACTCTCCTGCCCCGCACATGTTGCTAACAGGATTCTCTTGCAGTAGCCTGTGCATAAGGGGTCTTCCGTCGACCACTCTACGATGATGGTGGACGATGCTGGAGCATCTAGCTCCGGCACCTCCTAAGGGGCCTGTCGTCGACGACTCTACGGCGATGGTGCGCGATGCCGAAGCATCCAGCTCTGGCACCTCCCAAGGGGCCTGCCGTTGACATCTCCACGACGGTGGTGGGTGACGCCGGAGCATCCTGCTCCGGCACATCGCAAGGGACCTGCCATCAACATCCCAGAAGGTCAACGTCAGCACCAAGTGTGAATAGGTGAGTAAAATCTCCCGCCCCACACTTGATGCTAACAGGGTTCTCTTGCGATAGACTATGCACCAGGGGCCTGCCGTCGACGACTCTCTGACGACGTTGGATGACGCCGGAGCATCTAGCCCCTGCACCTCCCAAGGGGCCTGCCGTCGACGACTCCACGATGATGGTGGGCGACGCTGGAGCATCCAGCTTCGGCACCTCGCAAGGGGCCTTCCTTCGACATCTCCACAACGGTGGTGGGCGACGTCGGGGCATCCTGCTCTGGCACTTTGCAAGGGGCCTGCCGTCGACGCCATAGAATGTCAACGTCAGCACCAAGCGCGGATAAGTAAGTAAACTCTCCTACGTCGCACTTGTTGCTAACAGGGTTCTCTTGCAATAGCCAGTGCACCAGGGGCCTGCTGTCGACGACTCTACGACGATGGTGGACGACATCGGAGTATCCATCTGCGACACCTCCAAAGGAGTCTGCCATCGATGACTCTACGACGATGGTGGGCTATGTCGGAGCATCCAGCTCCGAAACCTCCCAAGGGTCCTGCCGTCGACGTCTCCTACATGTGGCTATTCCTAGGAGTCCTACATGTGACCTCACTAGTTAGCTCATGCCAAAAACTTTGTTTGTTAAACTTAGGCAAATTGTCTAAATCTGGCAAACACCGTTTATGGAAGACTAGGATACTACCTAATTCTTTCCATAGGATGTTGTATTCTTTTTGAAATAATCTAAAAGTAATACCATCAAATCCTATTCTTAGCGTGCAAAGGAATTGGATAGTGAGGAGGTGTGAACCTTTCTCCTCTATGTGAGCAAAGTCATAAAATCCAATTGCATGCCAAATGGAAAGAAATTCGGAGTCCATACATATTTTGGAGATCAAATGTGGATCGTAAGCCTTGGCGTGGCAGAACTCACGATCTTGGAGAAGTCTGCGTGCTTGATCTTCAAATTCGCTTCGTATGTCGAGGTCGTTGTCATGAAGAAGTTGGTGTGGGTTGCTTCTCTCTTCCATGGGAGTGTCCTCACACACACTTCTCCTCCTTGGGCTTGTACCCATGGAATGGAGGCGTGCACTAGAACCTTCACCATGGCTTGAGCTTGCAGCCTCCTTCCTCTTTCCAAACAACCTCTTCATGTCTTTTTGAGTTCAACAAGCAAGAACAAAACAAGGTGAGAAAATCCGAAAAGAAGCGATGTTTGGAAAACAAAACTCTCAATGAATTTTCTCCTCTTGAAAGCTTGAGTGTATAATGCAAATGCAAACAAAAGAAAATCTTTTTGGGGATGGATTTGAGCAAGAGTGTTGCAATGAAGAGCAATAAAAACAAGGTGAGCTAGAGAGTGACTTGGGGAGGTGTAAAATGATGTAGTGTGAAAAGAGAGGTGCTCCTCACAACCACAATTTATAGGGTGCACCCTCCAACAGTCACTTGGGGTTCAAAATGTAGCCGTTGGAGAAAGGGGAGCCAATTTGGCACCACTCCCTGTTCGGCCGACTAGGGGGTTCGGCCGACCTGACAGGTGGCCCCCTCTGGTTCCCCTTTTGGCAAGTGGCTCCCCAACGGCTATAAAGTTAGCATGTTGGTGAAATTCCACATGTGCAGCTCAGAAAAAATTGTTTTTCAAATAAAAACCTTTTTTCACATCAAATAAAAAATTTTCTTTTGAGAAGAAAGAAAGAAAAATGATAGTTGAGAATATAAGATTCTCAAGTTGCTAGAAAAATAAAATATGCAATGGGAAAAATCCAAATGGGTTGGAAAAAGAAAAAAAGAAAAATAAAGTGGGATAACTACTAATTTAACCTATTGGTGTAGGTCTCACCGTCCGATGAGATTGACATTCCTCCGTCTTCATTTCACATCTGGGCCCGGAGGGTGGGCTCGGACGGCTTGCCTTGCTTCTTTCGCCATTCCTTCTATGGCAGCTTGGTTGACTTGGGCCTTCGGGAAGGTCCAAACGATTCCGCCGCCTTTGGATATCGGCGTGGTCGAAACGACGGATTCTCCTCGAAGATTAATCTTCTCATGAATGCAAGGAGTGAGTCCACCTTTGGAGGTGTGACTTCGACCTCTCTGATGTGTTTATCATTCGTCCCATACTTGATTTGAATCATGGAGCATTATTCTGATTTTGGCTGAAAGTTAAACCTTTCCTCCTTGCCATTGATATGGAAGTGGATTTCTCCAACTCCCACATCTATGCGAGCTTTTGCAGTGCTTAGGAATGGACGCCCAAGAATGAGTGGTGTATCTTTCTCAGTGTCCATGTCTATCACCACAAAATCCACGAGTATGAAGCAGTTCCGGATCTTCACCGGGATGTCTTCAGCAATACCAACTTGATAACGGACTGAAGAGTCAACCAGTTGTAGCTGCATTGGTGTTGGAGTCAGTTCTATGAAGTTCAGCTGGTCGAACACAACCTTGGGCATCACACTAACACTTGCTCCCAGATCACAAAGTGCCTTGTCAATGTGGTGAGCCCCAATTGAGCATGAATTGGTAGGATATCTGAGGTCCTTTTTCTTTTCAGGAAGCCTATTGAGGATGGCTGCACTGCAGTCTTCTGTAAGCTTGACGACCTCAGTGGTGGGCAATGGTCGTTTGTTGTTCAATATGTCCTTGAGATAGCGAGCATAAGTGGGTACTTGCATCGCATCAATCAAGGGCACATTGATGTGGATCTTTTGGATGATCTCAACAAAATGGTTGAATTGCTCATCCACTGTTGGCTTCCTTTGTTTGTGAGGGAATGGCAATAAGTTGGTGCCTTCAAAGTGTATGGCCATTCTCTCACCAAGTAATTCACTTGGGACATCCTCCTTCTCAGGCTCACTTATCCTCTTTTCTTGTGTGGGATATGGTGGCTCACGAGTGGTCTTTCCTCCTCTCGTAACCACTGCACTGACGTTCTCCACTGGGGCTTCTGGCTACCCGAGAATTTTGTTTTTTTCTAATGGAGGGACAACTGCAGCATGTTGTGCCAGCTGAGTCTCCAACATCTTGTTGAAGCTCAGTTGATTCTTGAATGCTAAGGATAGTCCTTCAATCTTTGCATTTATGTTTTCCAGGGTCTTGTCATTAGCTGACAGCTTCTTGGATAGGGCACCGTTGATCTTGAGCTGGCTAATGGCAAGTTCTCTCAAGTTGGGCTGATATCCAGGGTTGCCATTGTTGTTGTACCCTTCTTGAAAGAATGGGCGTTGTTGACCCCACCCTTTACCTCCTGGGCGATAGCCATTGTTGTTGAAATTTCCGTTGTTGGCGAGGTATAAGGAATCCTCACGAGTTTATGGGCAATCATTGCCCATATGACCCGTGTTGCCACAGACTTCATACGTGATGTGAGAGTCTAGGGCATAGGCATTGCCAGACACTTCACCACTGGCTTGTCCATCAATTTTCTTCATTAGGAGGTCCAATTTTGCAGCGATCATGTCCACCTCCTTCAAGGTGTGCATGCCTCGCTGTCGGGTATGGAGACGCTCATCGTTCCATCCCATGTTGGACACCATCTTCTCAATAAGATCTTTAGCTTTTGGCACCGACAGTGAGAAGAAGGCTCCTCTAGCAGCAACATCTAAATGGTCACGAGCTGATGGGATCAGCCCGTTATAGATATTTTGAATAAGGAGCCAGTCATCCATCCCATGGTGGGGACGGGCTAGGATGTACTCCTGAAGCTTTTCCCATGCCTCGGGAATAGATTCCTTGGGCTCTTGCTGAAAGCTAGAAATCCTTCCATGTAGGGCATTGGTTTTGCCTAACGGGAAGAATTTGGCGAGGAATGGCGTAGAACACTTCTCCCAAGTGTCTACAGCACTTTGGTTTACGTAGAACCACTGTTTTGCTCTCCCAAGGAGAGAGAACGGGAACAGTCTAAGACGGACCACATCCGGAGTCACGTCCTTGATCTTAAATGTGTTACAGATCTCCAGGAATTGTTGCAAGTGAGCACTTGCATCCTCGTTAGCCTTCCCACATAATGGGTAGGCTTGCATCATAGTGATAAGACCAATTTTGATCTCGAAGTTCACATCTCCCGTGTTAACAGTGGGCCCAATTGGCACATTGTTAGCAGAGGGATCTAAGAACTCACAAAAGGACTTCTGAGCCATTGGCGTTTGGATTGTTGGTGCAGAAATGGTGGCTTGCCTTGCCACTCGAATCTTCTGAGGAGTAACGACACGAGGTCGGTCTCCCAGAAGAGATTCGGGATCTTCAACAAAGTTTTCTGGCTGGCGGAAACCAGACATACACAACCATGTTTTCACATTTAAAATGCAAAAACATAGAATGGTTATCCTACTAAAATCCTACCCAGATTTCTATCCTATTCAATTAGTTATGTTATATATCTATTTGCCTTCCTCGGCAATGGCCCCAGAAATGCTTGTTGACGGCTCCTAAGATATACTAACAAATCATCCATAGCAATAGTTCCAGAAATGCTTGTTGGTATTACTTATGCACCATTAACTAAACATCTCCAACTAATGTGTCTGAAATGCTTGTTAAAAGGTTCTATTGGATCACAGAGTGAATTCCGCAAGCGCATGGAGGTATCATTATAGCATTTCCCCTTAAGAGCATTCCCAAGGGTGTCATTTATTTGATCCCAAAGGAAGGCAGGGAAGAGATATAACAATCATCAAGTGGAAAGGGTAGAAAGGTCTAGGTAAGAATCTAGTAAGGATGGATAAAATAATAGTGGAGTTAGTGTGACACACACAAAAGCTTTCAGGTCTAAGGGTGGTAAGAGGATCCTAGAGGTTAGTTAAGGTTGAGAGTTATGGAGGTACTCCTACTATGCTCTATTGTACATATACATAGTCTAAACTAAATATTCATAAGCTAGATCAATAGTGAATACTTATGCTATGTGGTTTGACACATCGGGCACGGGCTTACCCCTAGCAATACTAGGGCGACTCCTGCCAAGAGCCTGTGGCATAGCCGAACGTGGAGGATTACAAAGGACAGACAGGGCTGTCACCACCTACTGCCTACCTCTTCAATACGTGGGTCTACGAGACATCCAATGCTACTTAGCTATCCTAGCACCATGCTACCATATTAAGTAATTACTATAAGAGCCTAGGCACAATCCATCCTAAGGCAATGAATTGAATCATCATTGAACCAATGTTGCTGCACAACATAATTATCCATGCTAACCTAGTTATGTTATAATTAACTAGACTATAGTGGGGGTCTATAGGTTCTATGATATTGAGATATGTTCATGATAAAACAGTCATAGAAGCTATACCTTCCACATACATGGACTCCACAATCAAACAAGAAACGCTTCACCCAACTATATGTATAAGTAGAGACTAAAGATACTATCTTTATTATGCATAAAGTCACAAATACAAGAAAGAATACATGAGCCATACCTTTCCCATGTAGGATTGGGAAGAGAGTGACTCCTTACTCCTTTCCCAATTTGGGCATGGGACTAGAGACTCTCCTTTCTACAACCTAACTCCTCTAAGACTATGGATGATAGTGTATACAATAGAGATGAAGCTCAAGTGGTTTGTGTTGAAGTGAGGGTAGGGGGTCCTATTTGTACTAGTCTTGAGGTTGGTTCCTACCACCAAAAGTGCATGAATCAGTCACCATTGACTCCAGGGAGCCGGGAGGAGCCAACACGTGGAGGCTGACCGAGTTTGGTGCAAAGACCAGGTCGGCCGACCCCCTGGTTCGGCCGACATGGTCATTGCACCGTTTCTCGTGTGCTTTCTTTAGGTTGCTGCCAGGTGGGTCCTATTGATGTATATGGGTGATACACCGTTGGATCTCCTTGGATACTTCTATTTGTGGGCCATTTGATCCATGAGATGCCACCTGTCATCGCCTGATTGGCTGGGATGATATTTTATAGGATTGGTCCCGCTACATTTCCTCATTTCCTGCATAAAATGTTGCATACAAATATTTCTCGAAGTCCAAGTGGAATTGGGTTAGCTAGAAAGGTGATGTGTGCAATAAATGACAAATCCTTTACATAATTGAGTTAAATTGACGGATGAAATTGGTATATAACAGCCGTCAACAAGGGGTAGATCAGGGTACCAGCTCCGGTAGCATACCAGGACATGGGTTACCACCATCTTCGCCACTGCCCTACCCTTGGCTTCCAGGTGCTGGGCCAGCTGACGCTCCTGGAGATTGAGCTCCTGGGCGCGGTGCTCCATCGAGTACTCCCGGGCTTGGATGTCGAGATCGCATAGGGGAAGATCCTGATGCTCAGCTGAATGTTGCGCCTGATCCCGTGACAAGTCACTCTCCCGGAGATCATGATCTTCAAGTCGGGACTGCAACCTGTCCAGATTAGCCTCAGCCCGAGCCATCATTGTCTGGGCTGTTATTGACGGTTGTTATATACCAATTTCATCTGTCAATTTAACTCACTTATGTGAAGGATTTGTCATTTCTTGCACACATCACCTTTCTATCTAACCCAATTCCACTTGGATTTGGTGAAATATGTGTATGCAGAAACTTATGTAGGAAATGAGGAAATGTAGAGGGAACAATCCTATAAAATATCATCCCAGCCAATCAGGCGACGACATGTGGCATCCCATGGATCAAATGGCCCGCAAACAGAAGTATCCGAGGAGATCCAACGGTGTATCACCCATATACGTCAATGGGACCCACCTGGCAACCACCTAGAGAAAGCACACGAGAATTGGTGCAATGACCAGGTCGGCTGAACCAGGGGGTCGACCAACCTGGTCTCTGCACCAAACTCGGTCAGCCTCCACATGTTGGCTCCTCCTGCCTTCTTGGAGTCAATGGTGACTGATTCGCGCGCTTATGGTGGCGGGAACCAACCTCAACACTAGTACAAATAGGACCCCCTACCCCTCACTTCAACACACAACACATGAGATTCATGTCTATTGTATACACTATCATCCATATTCTTAGAAGAGTTAGGTTGCAGAGAGGAGAGTCTCTAGTAGCAAGTCCAAATTGGGAAAGGAGTAAGGAGTCTCTCTCATCCCAAACCTACATTGGGAAAGGTATGACTCATGTATTCTTCCTTGTATTTGTGACTCTATGCATAATAAAGATGGTATCTTTAGTCTCTACTTATACATATACTGGGCAAAGCGTTTCTTGTTTGATTGTGGAGTCCATGTATGTGGAAGGTATAGCTTCTACGACTATTTCATTATGAACATATGTCATTATCATAGAACCTATAGACCCCCACTATAGTCTAGTTAATTATAACATAACTAGGTTAGTATGGATAATTATGCGATGTATCAACATTGGTTCAATGATGATTCAATTCATTGCCTTAGGATGGATTGTGCCTAGGCTTTTAAGGTAATTACTTAGTATGCTAGCATGGTGCTAGGATAGCTATGTAGCATTGGATGTCTCGTAGACCCACAAATTGAAGAAGTGGGCAGTAGGTGGTGACAGCCCTATCTGTCCTTTGTAATCCTCCACGTTCGGCTATGCCACTGGCTCTTGGCGGGAGTCACCCTAGTATTGCTAGGGGTAAGCCCGTGCCCGATGTGTTGAACCACATAGCATAAGTATTCACTATTGATCTAGCTTATGGATAATTAGTTTAGACTATGTATATGTACAATAGAGCATTGTAGGACTACCTCCATAGACTCTCAACCTTAACTAACCTCTAGGATCCTCTTACCCCCCTTAAACTTGAAAGCTTTTGTGTGTGTCACACTACCTCCACAATTATTTTATCCATCCTTACTAGATACTTACCTAGATCTTTCTACCCTTTTCATTTGATGAATGATTGTTCTCTACACCGCATTTCTTTGGGATCAAATAAATGACACCCTTGGGAATACTCTTAAGGGGAAATGCTACAATGATACCTCCGTGCGCTTGCAGAATTCACTCTGTGATCCAATAGAACCATTAACAAGCATTTCTAACATGTCAGTTGGAGATGTTTAGTTAATGGTGCGTGAGTAATACCAACAATCATTTCTAGCATGATTGCTTGGGATGATTTGCTAGTATATCTTAGGAGCTGTCAACAAGCATTTCTGACACCGTTGCCGGGGAAGGAAAATAGATATATAACATGACTGAGTGAATATGATATAACCATGGGTACGATTATAGTAGGATATCCATTCTTTGTTTTTGCATTTAAAACGTGAAAACAGGGTAGTCTATGTCTTGTTTCCTCTTGCCGGAAAACTTTTTTGAAGATCCCGAATCTCTTCTGAGAGACCGACCCCGTGTCATTACTCCTCCCAAGATTCTAGTGGCAAAGCAAGCCAGCATTTCTGCACCAACAATCCAAACATCAATGGCTCAGAAGACCCTTCGTGAGTTCTCAGCTCCCTCTGCTAACAATGTGCCTATTGGGCCCACTGTTAACACGGGAGATGTGAACTTCGAGATCAAAACTGGCCTTATCACTATGGTGCAAGCCAACCCATCCTATGGGAAGGCTAACGAGGATTCAAGTGCTCACCTGCAACAATTCCTCGAGATCTGTAGTACTTTTAAGATCAAGGACGTGTCTTTCGATGCGGTCCGTTTGATACTGTTCCCGTTCTCTCTCCTTGGGAGAGCGAAATAGTGGTTCCACGCGAATCTAAGTGCTATAGACAGTTGGGAGAAATGCTCTACGACATTCCTTGCCAAATTCTTCCCATTGGGCGAAACCAATGAGCTACGTGGAAGGATTTCCAGCTTTCAGCAAGAGCCCAAGGAATATATTCCCGAGGCATGGGAAAGGCTTCAAGAGTACATCCTAGACTGTCCCCACCATGGGATGGATGACTGGCTCCTTTTTCAAAATTTCTATAACGGGCCGATCCCATCAGCCCGTGACCATTTGGATGCTGCTGCTGGAGGAGCCTTCTTCTCATTGACGGTGACAAAAGCTAAAGATCTTATTGAGAAGATAGTGTCCAACATGGGATGGAACAATGAGCGTCTCCATACCCGATAGCAAGGCATGCACACCTTGAAGGAGGTGGACATGATCGCTGCAAAATTTGACCTCCTAATGAAGCAAATTGATGGACAAGCCAATGGTGAAGTGTCTGTCAATGCCTATGCCCTAGACTCTCACATCATGTGCGAAGTCTGTGGCAACACAGGTCATATGGGCAACGATTGCCCAGAAGCTCGTGAGGATGCCCTGTACCTCGCAACCAAAGGAAATTTCAACAACAACAATGGCTATCGTCCAGGAGGTCAAGGGTGGGGTCGACAACGCCCATTCTTTCAAGGAGGGTATAACAACAATGGCAACCCTGGATCAACGAGGCCCTATCGAAGAAGTTGTCAGCTAATGACAAGACCCTAGAGAATATCAATGCAATGATTGAAGGACTATCCTCAGCATTCAAGAATCAACTAAGCTTCAACAAGATGTTGGAGACTCAGTTGGCACAACTTGCTGCATTTGTCCCTTCATTGGAAAACAACAAAATTCCAGAGCAGCCAGAAGCCCCGGTAGAGAACGTCAATGCAGTTGTTACGAGAGGAGGAAAGACCACTCGTGACCCACCATATCCCACACAAGAAAAGAGGACAATTGAGCATGAGAAGGAGGATGTACCAAGTGAATTACTTGGTGAAAGAATTACCAACACTTTGAAGACACCAATTTATTGCCATTCCCTCACAGACAAAGGAAGCCAACAGTGGATGAGAAATTCAACCGTTTTGTTGAGATCATCCAAAAGATCCACATCAATGTGCCCTTGATTGATGCGATGCAAGTACCCACTTATGCTCGCTATCTCAAGGACATATTGAAAAACAAACGGCCATTGCCCACCACTGAGGTCTTCAAGCTTACGGAAGACTGCAGTGCAACCATCCTCAATAGGCTTCCTGAAAAGAAAAAGGACCCCGGATGTCCTACCATTTCATGCTCAATTGGGGCTCACCACTTTGACATGGAACTTTGTGATTTGGGAGCAAGTGTTAGTGTGATGCCCATGGTTGTGTTCGACCAACTGAACTTCACAGGGCTGAGTCCAACACCAATGCAGCTACAACTGGTTGACTCTTCAGTCCATTATCCAGCGGGTATTGCTGAAGATGTCCCGGTGAAGATCTGGAACTGCTTCATACCTGTGGATTTTGTGGTGCTACGCATGGACAATGAGAAAGATACACCACTCATTCTTGGGCGCCCATTCCTAATCACTGCAAAAGCTCGCATAGATGTGGGAGCTGGAGAAATCCAGTTCCATATCAATGGCAAGGAGGAAAGGTTTAACTTTCGAACAAAATCAGAACAATGCTCCATGATTCGAATCAAGTGTGGGCCGAATGATAAATACATCAAAGAGGTCGAAGTCACACCTCCAAAGGTGGACTCACTCATTGCATTCATGAGAAGATTAATCTACGAGGAGAATCCGTCGTTTTGACCACGCCGATATCCGAAGGCGACAAAATCATCTGGACCTTCCCGAAGGCCCAAGTCCACCAAGCCGCCAAAGAAGGAATGGCGGAAGAAGCAAGACAAGCCGTCCGAGCCCATCCCTCCGAGGCCGGATGTGAAATGAAGGCGAAGGAATGTCCATCTCATCAGACGGTGGTGAGACCTACGCCAATAGGTTAAATTGGTAGTTCCGACTTTATTTTTCTTTCTTTCTTTTTTCCACCCCATTTGGATTTTTCCCATTGCATATTTGATTTTTCCTAGCATGTTGAGAATATTATATTCTCCACTATCATTTTTTTCTTTCTTTCTGTTCAAAAGAAAATTTTTTAGTGGATTTGAAAAAAAGGTTTTTATTTGGAAAACAATTTTTGTGAGATGCACATGTAACATTTTTAAAACGTGCTAACTTTATAGACGTTGGGGAGCCATTTGCCAAAAGGGGAACTAGGGGGGGCCACCTGTCAGGTCGGCCGAACCCCCTGGTCGGCAGAACAGGGAGTGGAGCCAACTTGGCTCTCCTTCCTCCAACGGCTACATTTTGAACCCCAAGTGACTGTTGGAAGGTGCACCCTATAAATTGTGTCCATGAGGAGCACTTCTCTTCACACACCACATCATTTTAAACCCCCAAGTCACTCTCTAGCTCACCTTTTTTTCTCTTGCTCTTCATTACAACACTCTTGCTCAAATTCATCCCCAAAAAGATTATCTTTTGTTTGGATTTGCATTTTACACTCAAGCTTTCAAGAGGAGAAAATTCATTGAGAGTTTTGTTTTCAAAACATCGCTTCTTTTGGGATTTTTCTCGCCTTGTTTTGTTCACGCTCGTTGAACTCAAAAAGACATGAAGAGGTTGTTCGCAAAGAGGAAGGAGGCTGCAAGCTCAATACATGGTGAAGGTTCTAGTGCACTCCTCTCTTCCATGGGTACAAGCCCAAGGAGGAGAAGTGTGTGTGAGGACACTCCCATGGAAGAGAGGAGCAACCCACACCAACTTCTTCATGACAACGACCTCGACATACGAAGCGAAGTTGAAGATCAAGCACGCAGGCTTCTCCAAGATTGTGAGTTCCGCCACACCAAGGCTTACGATCCACATTTGATCTCCAAAATAGGTATGGACTCCGAATTTCTTTCCATTTGGCATGCAATTGGATTTGATGAATTTGCTCACATAGAGGAGAAAGGTTCACACCTTCTCACTATCCAATTCCTTTGCACGCTAAGAATAGTATTTGATGGTATTACTTTTAGATTATTTCAAAAAGAATACAACATCCTATGGAAAGAATTAGGTAGAATCCTAGGATTCCACAAACCGTGTTTGCAAGATTTAGACAATTTGCCTAAGTTTAACAAACAAAGTTTTTGGCATGAGCTAACTAGTGAGGTCACATGTAGGGCTTCCAGGAATAGCCACATCCAAAACCCTACCTTACGTCTCATGCATAGATGGGTGGCTATGACTATGTTCCCTAGGGGAGATGTTAGGGTTGTGCGAGATGATGAATTGAAAATTTTGTTTGCCATGACTAAAAAGATAAAAGTTGCTCCAGTCAAAGCCATGATGACACAATGGTTAGGTTACATTTCAAAATCAGGACCAATTGAATGCACTTCATTGATTACTCATATTGCTGAAAGGGTAGGAGCACTTAAATACTCTTCATTTGAATATAATGAAACTGAAAGAGAATTAATTGATGAAGACTATTTAGTGCAAGAACATACCCTTAAGCATGATCAAGATGGGTTCTTTATATTTTTCTATCCCGGCTTTGTCAGTGAAATTCAGTTACCTAACCCGGATTTTCATTTGTACAAATGCCGGAGGCTAACCGTTAATCTTCTTCCCCTTGAGGAAGCAAGAAGAAGTAATGTCTCTGGCAGGGAAACAAGGAATCGTGTGAGGGCTACAGCCACAGGCATGCCACTGATAATCTGTCTGGTCCATGAATACCAAGAGGAAGAGAACCCAGTGGGTTATGCACCAGGATGGACTCAACCTCCGACGTATGAGACTAGGGGATCATCTTGGCAAGAATGGCAAAGGGATCCACCCTTATCCTCTTCAAGCTCTAGCAGCTTGCCCCCAACGTACATGAATGGACGTCGTTCCTTTTCGGCTAGAAGTCATCATGACTATAGCCAAGGAATGGCGGACCTCACTAGACATATGGGAGAACATGAAGTGAGAACGGGTGATATCTACAGCACCCTCCAGGAGCATGTTCAAGGTACCCAGGATTGGCAACAACACATGGATGCTCAATTCACCGACTTCAACATGGCGCTACAACAACAACAAGCCGACCTTGCAGCATACTTCCGTCATCAAGGGTTCAACCCTTATCACGGAGGTAGTTGATGAAGAAGCTTGGGGGAGGACCCCCACTTGAGGTAACATGTATCACATCCCTTGCATATTTATTTCCATCCATCTATCACCCATCTTGCATATAAACATAATAATAAATAAATAGGTTAGATTTGCTTTCATCAAATAAAGGTGTGCGGTAAGAATGATTTAAGAAATCACATAGATGAAATGATGAATAGTTGCTCTTTTTTATTTTCCTAAGTCTCTAGTTTACAACTTCCTACTCTCCGAATATTGCTTTCATTGGTTTGAAATACTTTTACCTTAATTTTGAAGTTGTGCGTAGCAAAAGCTTAATCTAATTCTTGGTTGTTGTAAGGCTAGAATCGGTAATAGGGCTGCTAGTCCTGTTTTGAAAGTAAAACTTAGATTTCTGGGGAAATTCTAAAAATATTTAAGTTTCCCTCAATTGATTGGAAATACCTACAAAAGCCATATGATGTTCATACATAGACAACACCTTATCCATATGCTATTTGCTTTCACATTGAGCCTAGTCAAACTAGTATAGACCTATGTGAGAAATCATTCAACCCTTTTTGAATTCAAGACTTCACTTGCACGTGCTATACTTCTACAGTAGAAGTAAGAAAAGCGTCCATCATATTCACCATACCACTTAAAATGAAAAACTCCATGTTATTCATGTTTAGCACTCTCTTTAAAATTCATTACAAAGAAAGGGACTAGAAGACATGGCTATAAAATGAAAAAAAAAGAAGCATGCTTACATCATAAGCATGAAAAAAAAAAGAGAAAAGAAAAGTAGCCATGTTTTACCCCTGCAAAAGAAAGAGAGATTACACCAAAAAGGAGTTATCTCAAGTATCCACTTCCACTTCCACTCCATCACACATGCACTAGTCTTGAATCAAAAAGTTTTGCTTTGAATTCTCCTAAGGCTTACTCTTTTGACTTAGCAATATATGTGATGCAAATATGCCTATTTAATTTCCTTACCAAGCTCCACATATAAGCCATATTCAATAAATAGGAATAGTAGAGGCACAATACTTTGTTGAGGAAATATTTCCACAATCCACAAAGGAGTGACTGAGAGAATCAAATTGAGGTACTTAATATCTAAATTGAATTCTCCGGGGTTTAAGTGGAACTTGATTTCTAGGCTATGTTTGCTCCATTTGCTATTCTACCTTTCAACTACTCATGAAAATGAGAAAGCATAAGCCCCATGACAACTTAAGAAAGGTAGGGTATCATAGCCAATTTCTGCAATACTAGGTAGAGTATCTTGTTGTGCATTAGATACTTTTGAAAATAAGAAATTGTAGCAACTCCTGATCATCAACCTAAAGTCTTGACTTTGCTCGGGACGAGCAAATGATGAGCTTGGGGGAGTTTGTTGACGCACTACAAGGATTCCGACCTGTTGCAACAATTGTACTGCAACAAATACTAAATCGTTGCAGTAAGCTTGGCTTTTTGCCACGATTCACTAGTTCGTGGCACTAGGATCTATCGCCACGGAACACAATCGTTGCATTAGGATCTGTTGCCACGATTCACTAGTCCGTGGCGTCAGGATGCTAATGCAATGGATCACAATCGTTGCATTAGGATCTGTTGCCATGAAATATTGGTTCGTGGCGTTACAGCTTTATTGCCACAGAAAACAGTCGTTGCATTAGGATCTGTTGCCACGAATTACTGGTTCATGGCGTTACAGCTTTATTGCAACAGAACACAGTCGTTGCATTAGGATCTATTGCCACGAAATACTGGTTCGTGGCGTTACAGCTTTATCGCCATGGAACACAGTCGTTGCATTAGGATCTGTTGCCACGAATTACTGGTTTGTGGCGTTACAGCTTTATTGCCATGGAACACAGTCGTTGCATTAGGATCTGTTACCACGAATCAGCAAACAGTTGCATTTGGACCGTAATGCAACGAAACAGAATCGTTTCATTAGGATGTGTTGCCACGAAATACTAGTTCGTGGCTGTCGGTACCCTGGGAACCATACACCCCTTGAGATTACAAGGATCTCAAGGGAAAGTCATCTAATTGATTTGAAGACCTTCGGAGGCCCACATGTCAGACATAACCGGACTCGCTTCTCCAACATGGTTAATCCCAGGGTCGCCACGTGTACTGTCAAACTGGAGCTACTGCCCACATGGGGGAAGCTCCGGACTATGTACCAAAATGGCACCCCCGGACCTAACCCCAGACCGAGGGAAGCTCCGGAACTGACACGTGTCAGGTAGCTCCGGAGCTACCTGTTTCCCACAGTATGCTCTGGAGCTGCCACGTGTCCAACCGGTGGATCTTTAGCCTCTAACCTCCGAAAGACTCCACAACGGCTCCGTATCTTCAAAGGGGAATCAAGGGCTTCAAGACCCAATCAAGTGTCATTAATACTATATTTATGACACACGATCGGACGACCTTAATTACCAGTAACGATGCTGTCAAAGCCCATTACCCGGTCATTAAGGGAAATTAAACGTGTTGAATGAGTATCAATATTAGTAACCGTCGGGGCCACATGTCGGGCCAGGCTAACTTGTAACGGCCTGCCCTTGTACTATAAAAGGACAGGCCGGCGACACACTCTACACGTTCCATAGACGCTCGATACAAGCTCATACAGCTAATACAACACCAACACACTCGTGGAGTAGGGTATTACGCTCAGGCGGCCCGAACCACGTAAATCTCCATGTCTCCTGTGTCATTTACAATTCACCTTCTTGAATCTCCGCGCACCCACACCGAACCTCAAACTCCTCTAACACTTTAGTAGTGTCGGGAGATCTACCGGATCCAAACCACCGACAGTTGGCGCGCCAGGTAGGGACGTCTGAGATTTCAAGAATGGTGAACTCAGCTGTTGGATCATCCGACGGTCGTCCTGCTATTCAAGATGTTGGGAGCAATCCCTCCAATATGCAGCCACCAGCAGGAGCCTCAGCGCCAGCAGGAGTCACACTACCACCACCGCCGCCTCCACCAGCAAATCAAGCTGGACAACGCGATGGTTCACCGGTGTCAATCACAGCGTCGGCAAATCATGACAACCCAGAACACGAGCTCCATGCAGCACGTGCTCTTCTCCAATGCCCACCACCTCCGGATGCATCCCGGGATGCACTGGAGCAGTGGAGGGCTGATGTGGAACATTTGGTTGCAGCAGCAGCCGACCGCATCAGCAACCAGGGTCCTCCTCCTTCAGGACGGGCCCCGTCGCAGCGACGGACCTTGTCTGGCAGATCTGGTCCGCACGTTTCCAACAACAGGAGACGAGCTGCATCACAGCAGGTGATGTCATTGCCCTCTGGGGCACGACGCACCCACACAGTATCAAGGCTTTCAACTCATGACCTCTGGGCGGAGCTTGATCACCGATATCGCCAACAAGACGGCCGAGTCCATATTGAGCGTGCTCGTGAAAGACGAGAAGCTCAAGACGTTCCTGCTCCTGAAGGAGTAGGAGGAGGCTGTTCAGCCCTGGCCATGCATCTGCGTATGGTCAGGTGGCCACAGAAGTTCTAGCCTCACCTGCCGGAGAAGTTCGACGGGACCGTCAATCCTGTCGAATTTCTTCAGATTTACTCCACTGCTATCTTGGCAGTTGGAGGAAATGAGGCCGTAATGGCCAATTATTTCCCAGTGGCTTTAACTGGGACCGCCAGGTCCTGGTTTATGAGCCTTCCACCCAACTCCATCAACAGTTGGGAGGATTTGTGCCGGCAGTTCACCGCCAATTTTGGGAGTTCATACACCCGACCAGGCACTGAACTAGACCTTTTTGCAGTCGTGCAAAAAGGTGGAGAATCCTGCGATCATTCATCCAGAGGTTCTCTCAGGTACGAAACACTATCCCTTCTATCTCTAGCGCCTCTATCATTGTGGCATTCAGACAGGGTGTACGGGATAAGAAGATGTTGGAGAAACTGCCGATCAAGGAGATCACCAGTGTCATGGAACTCTTCAGTTTGGCCGACAAATGTGTCAGAGCTGTGGAGGGCCGTCAAATGCACTCCAAACCAACTCCGGAGGATCACAAGAAATCCTCCAAAGAAGAAGCCGCTACCTACGGGAGTGGCAAGAAGAAGAAGAAGACCAACGGCAAGAAGAAGCCACCGGCCGGTGCATCCAATGCTGCAGCTGCTGCAGCTCCGGGTGGCCGGGGGCCACGCCCCGAGAAGCGACCTCGACCGTCTTCTGAAGACGGTGGCAAACCCAAGGTGTGGTGTCCAATTCACAAAACGGGCAGCCACAGTTTGGAAGACTGCCGGGAGGTCCAAAACCTTGCCGAGCGCTATAACAAGCGCCGGGAAGAATCTCATTTCTGACAGAGGGAAGGAAAACAAAAAGTCAACAAAGTTCCGGCTGAAGAGGAGTTAGGTTTTCAGGATCCCTAAAAGGTCCTGAAGGCCGTCTACACCTCCGTCGACGACGATTCCGACGTCTCCGACAACGAGCATCGGAAGACCATGAACACCATTTTTGGTGGATCATGGGACATCACCTCCAGCCGCGTCATCAAGACTATGCGTCAGGACATGGCTGCTTTAGCTCCTACAGCCAGACCGGAGCCTCATCGGAAGTGGGTGGACACAGCCATCACTTTTGATGCTTCGGATTGCCCTCGAAGAATGGTTGGAGCAGGTCAGTTACCTTTGATGGTATCTCCTACCATCAATAACATCCAGCTCCATCATGTCATGGTAGACGGAGGTTCGGGGCTCAACCTCATAAGCTTCGATGCTTTTACCAAGCTTCAGCTCCGACCTTCGGATCTCCACCCATCCCGACCTTTCTTTGGAGTAGGTCCGGGAGCCATTACCCCACTCGGAGCTATTACCCTCCCTGTTACCTTCGGGACGAGGGAGAAGTATCGCACCGAGAAGTTGGTCTTTGACGTAGCTCAGATCAACTTACCCTTCAACGCCATCTTGGGTAGGCTTGCCTTGTACAAATTCATGACAGCTGCTCATTATGGCTACCTGGTGTTAAAAATGCCAACACCATTAGGCGTTCTCCGAATCCGCGGAGATCGTACTGCCGGAGTAACTGGACTGGAAGAACTCCATGTGCTTACAACGGCACAAGTGGAGTACTCCAGGCAGGAACAAGCTCAAAAACCCCCGAGCATTCGTCAATGAGGCTCAACTTCTGCACCTCGTGTGCAGGCAAGCGGCAACACCGACATTCCCGTCAAAGTCGTCCAAATCGGTTCTAATGCCGCTCAGACCACCCGTATATCGGGGGGATTGAACGACAAATAGGAACTCGCGCTCATCACTTTTCTCCGAGCTAATGTCGACGTGTTTGCCTGGCAACCGTCACAAATGCTTGGGATCCCCAAGGAAGTGATTGAGCACAATCTCAAGATCTACCCCGACGCCCGTCCTGTGCATCAGAAGCCTCGGAAGCAATCCGTAGAGCGACAGAACTTCATTCGACAAGAAGTGAAGAAGTTGCTCGAAGCTGGATTCATCCAAGAAGTCTTCCATCCAAAATGGCTGGCAAACCCAGTCGTTGTGCCCAAGGCTGGCGGGAAGCTTCGGATGTGTATCGACTACACAACACTAAATAAGGCATGTCCAAAAGATCCATTCCCACTACCTAGAATAGATCAGATAGTGGATTCCACCTCCGGGTGTGAATTATTGTGTTTCTTAGACGCATATTCTGGGTATCACCAAATCAGAATGTCTAGGGAAGATGAAGAGCATACCTCTTTCATCACAGTAGATGGATTGTACTGTTATACAGCCATGCCATTTGGTCTCAAGAATGCAGCTTCAACCTTTGTACGAGCTATGTAAAAAACCTTTGAAGACCTCATTAGAGACATAGTGGAAGTGTACGTTGATGACATCATGGTCAAAGTCAATAAAAAGGAGTCTCTCCTTGACACATTGCAGGCTGTCTTCAACAAGCTGCGGGTCACCCGCACAAAGCTAAATCCAGACAAGTGTGTCTTTGGGGTTAGCTCTGGAAAACTTCATGGTTTCCTGGTAAGCCACCGGGGCATAGAAGCTAATCTGGCGAAGATCAAAGCCATTGAAGACATGCGGCCACCAGCCCGCATTAAAGATGTCCAAAAGCTGACTGGATGTCTAGCAACCCTCAGCCGGTTCATTTCAAGACTGGCGGAATGGGCACTCCCCTTCTTCAAGTTATTGAGGAAGTCCGGACCATTCCAATGGTCTGAAGAAGCAAAAAAGGCATTCCAGGAGCTAAAACAGTTCCTCACCACCCTACCAATTCTGGTAGCTCCGAACCCTGGTGAGCCTTTGTTACTTTACATTTCAGCGACTTACGAAGTCGTATGGTCCTGGTCGCGGAGAGACCAGAACTACCCCATACTCAGGAATCCAGACACCTCCATGAGGGTCCGGAGAATCCACGAGAAGTCACTTCAGAAGACCCAGACTACCTCCGGGAGGGTCCAGGTCGTTTCTGAAGAAGCTCTGGGTTCCTCCAGCCAGGACCCAGAGGACTCCAAAGAAAATCCGGATCCCTCAGAGAGGATCCGGGTCAGTGAAGAGGAAGCTCCAGGCCCCTCCGGGAGAGTCCGGACCATTCAGCGCCCAGTGTACTTTATCAGTGAAGTACTACATGATGCCAAGACTCGATACCTAGAGGTGCATAAGCTGCTCTATGCAGTTTTTATCGCCTCCAGGAAGCTTCGCCATTATTTCCATGCTCACAAGAGCTCAGTGGTGACTTCTTACCCACTTCGAGCAATCTTGCATAATCCAAACTCAACTGGGAATATTGCAAAGTGGGCAGCGGAATTGGCTGAATTCGATCTCGAATTCATTTCAAGGCAAGCAATCAAGAGTCAAGCATTGGCAGACTTCATGGCGGAATGGACTCCCTCTCCATCAAACCCGGGGGGCCCGAGTGAGCAAAAGCTGGAACACGAAGCTCCGGCCTTCACCGAGCCTCATTGGACCCTCTACTTCGACGGCTCCATGCAAAAGCAGGGGGCCGGAGCTGGAATCCTTCTTCTTGCACCAATCGGGGAGAAGGTAAAATACATGGTATACCTTGACTTCAAGGCGACCAACAACATGGCGAAGTACGAAGCACTCATCTACGGACTAAAGGTGGCACTGTCATACGGTGTCAAGCAATTGCTGGTCAAGGGAGATTCACAGCTCATCGTTGAGCAAGTGAAGGGTGAATGCTCCTGCAACAATCTCCAGCTACCTGCTTACCTCTTTGAAGTCCAGAGGCTTCGGAAGGACATCGAAGTCCTAGATCTCCACCATGTCCAGCGTGCCCACAACGCTGAAGCCGACGAACTCTCGACGAAAGCGTCAACTGGAGCTCCGGTTCCTGACGGAACTTTTGTCCGAAGGTTGTCAAAACCCACAGCTCAGCCTGCCGAACTGAGCGAAGGGGGCGAGATCAGCATCCCGAAGATGACGGTCCCGATGGCCCTATTACCATGGCAGCCATCAAGGGTCGTAGGTGCTGCCGGAAGCTCCGAGCAACCCAGCACGCAAGACTCAAATGCTCAAGTTAGTTCCAATGCATGGATCTTGGAGATCCGAAACTACTTGAAAGATAACATCCTTCCTGACGATGATGTATCCGCTGACCGGGTAATCAGATTGGCTAAAAGATACACGTTGGTAGCAGGGGATCTGTACTGGCACGGTGCTAACGACATCCTAATGCGGTGCATCACAAGGGAAGAAGGCTGCGAGCTCCTCGCAGAAATCCATGGAGGCGAGTGTGGGAACCACGCGTCTTCCCGCACGCTGGTTGGTAAAGCCTTTCGGCATGGCTTCTACTGGCCTACAACACTCCAGGATGCAAATGAGTTGGTGAAGAAATGTGAAGCATGTCAATTTCATGCAAAGCAAATTCACACACCGGCTCAGCCCTACAAATGATACCTCCTACATGGCCCTTCGCTGTGTGGGGGATGGACATCTTGGGACCTTTCCCAAGAGCCGTCGGAGGTTACAAGTTCCTGTACATTGCCATTGACAAGTTCACCAAGTGGCCGGAAGGAACTCCAGTTGTGACAATCAACAAGCAATCTGCTATCAACTTTTTGCAGTCCATTGTATGCAGATTTGGAGTCCCAAACAAAATCATCACTGATAATGGGACCCAATTCACAAGCTCTGCATTTCAAGGATATTGCAAAGACCTCGGCATTCAAGTTTGCTACGCCTCCTTAGCTCACCCAGCAAGCAATGGCCAAGTCGAGAGAGCAAATGTTGAAATCCTTAAAGGACTCAAAACGCGCACCTATGAGCGCTTGAAAAAACATGGAGCCAACTGGATTGAAGAGCTTCCACCCACTTTATGGGCCAACAGGACAACTCCAAACCGGTCAACTGGAGAGACACCCTTCTTCCTGGTGTATGGAGCTAAAGCAATCCTTCCTACAGAAATCACCTTGGGGTCACTCTGGGTCCGGACCTTCGACGAAGCCACGCAGGACCAGCTCCGGCATGAAGACCCAGACCTCCTTGAGGAGGGAAGGTGCCAAGCAGCTGTTCGGAATGCCCGATACGGCCAAGCACTTCGGCGCTATCATCAGCGGCATGTACACAACTGACAGATCGAGGAAGGCGATCTGGTTCTATGGAGAATACAATCCAGAGAAGGGTTAAACAAACTCTCCCCCAGCTGGGAGGGACCCTTCCGAGTGATTAAAGTATCTCGTCCCGGAAGCGTTCGCTTGGCTACCGAGGATGGGACACCTCTCCCAAATCCTTGGAACATTGAGCACCTCCGTAAGATCTACACTTAATATCACGGAGGTGAGTCTATAGTATCTTGAGGTGTATGTTATAGAGTCATTGTACAAAGTTGGGTAGTTCCTCCGGGAGAACAGCCGAACCTTTACCGGAAGGTCCGCAAAGTTCATGCAACACTTGTCACAGTCTCAGGACTAAAAGTGTGGCAAGCTACCCAGGGTCAAATGAGAAATGAAACACGCTTAGCCTGGTTCCGTACCCTAAGAGTGTACTTGTTTCCCCTGTACCCCGGACCTATAATGAAAGACATCTTCATGTGAAACAGACTCCACGTGCATTTATTCTGTACAGGCTCAACATTTTTTATTTTTCTCTTTCTTGTCTATAACAAAGACGTGCAATTTTTAAGAAATTTTAGTTCAACCGGTTCATATACGATTCGAGTTGTATTATCGATTCTTTTGGATTCAATTATTGTTCATGGCCCACTCGCCTGAATGCCGCCAAGCCAATCTAGGGTCGGAGTGTGCTATCGACTTAGCCTGGTCAAGCACCCTAAGTACGCCAGTCTACCTACACCCCGGGAGGCCGAAGTAAGGCGGGTCCAAGTACAATTGGATCTGAAAGAAAAGACAACACATTCGGTTGTATTTAGAATCGCATTTGACCTAAAATTTTCTTGAAAATCGTAAGCCGCAACGAAGTTATAGGCAAGAAACGAATTTTACTATTTTTATTGGCTTCAGTGTGCAGGAAAAATAAAAAATCTACATTGATGGAGAAAAGCCGGAGCTAACAAAGCTCCGACTCCCCTAGATGGCTTGTAATCGATGTTAAGCATTGAAAACGAGCATCACCGGAGCAACCAAGCTCCGGTGAAGCTAGGGGGACTAGCCGTCGACGCTAAATAAAAGATGGTGAGAAGACCCCGCAAACGGAGTCTGCTGCCAACAAACTACGCGTTGGCAAAGGTCACTGTCAGAGCTACTAGCTCTGACACCCCGTAGGACTAGCTATCGATGCTCTACGTGTTGATAGGGACTATATCCGGAGCAACTAAGCTCCGATGATAGACAATGCCGGAGCTTCTAACCTCTGACAACCTCAGGGGGCCTTCACTATCGAAGACTCTGGACCTACACTCGATAAGTTCGAAGAAAATGAGTCTTCAACAAAACACAATATCCTCTTGGTACATGTTCACAATCAAATTGTGTACATCTACCAGGGGGCCAAGTGAAGACAAAAGTGTTGAAGACAAAAAGTGAAATTCACAAAAATTCGGGGATTTCATTCATATGGAGACAAGGGATTACAAAATTGAGGAAGAAGAAGAGAGAATACAAGTGGGAACTACAGGGATGGTCCTAGACCCTATGGAAGAATTGGGTGACCTTCTGGGCAACCTCCGACACGTTGGCTCGGGCAGCTTCACCTTCTCCTTCAATAGGACCTTCAAGCACCAGGTCCAGAGGGAATTGGGGATTCCGGCTGGTCTAGCACGTCAGCACATATTCTACGATGTTCTTCGCCAGGGATTGCCCTCAACCTCCAATTGGTCCGTGATGATGTCGCCCACCTTGGAGAGTTTGCTACCTGCCAAGCTCAACGCCTGCAACGGTAGGTCCGGCTCCAGATCATCTGGACGCACGGGACTGAAGCCCATCGGTGTCAGCGTGTCGTTGGCCTTGCCCAGGAACTCCCAAATCTATAGGGAGTCTGTAGTCCTCAAGCCCTTCAATTCCTCCAGGGATCTTCTGGACGCCACCTGTTCAGAATTCTCGCGAGCGAGGCGCTCAACCTCTTTGGCGTTTTGCTGGATCTTTTCAGCAACTCGCTTCTCGAGTTTTCCGAGCTCCTCCTCCCGGAGGTGGATCTTGTTCCGGCGGTCAACCAAGTCCTTCTCCCTGCCCTCACTTTCTTCTCCCTGGCAGCAAGGGCACACTCTTGTTCGTAGAGCTCCTACCCTCGCACCCAGGCCTTCTCCTCCTCCTCAGTGCAGCACTCTTCCAATTTCTTAGCGCGCTCCTCGAGGCCCTTGTCAGCCAGAGCCACCTTTTCGGTGAGCTCCTCCTACCTCCTCAGGACGTCATCCCACAGCTCTAGGAGTTTCTGCTCTTCATCTTTGAGCCGTTTCTCCCTCTCTTCAAGTGCCTCCTGGTGCTTGATGATTGTAGTGTTAATGGCCTCAAGCCTCTCTTGGCGTTCATCGGCCGCACTGTTAGCTACTTTGGTCTGCTCATAAATCTCCTGGGATAGATCATCGAGGGCACGAGTCATACTCTCCCTATCATTCAATAATTTGCCCCAGTATTCCAGGCGGACCTTCTCCCGCTTGATCCACTCTTTGTCATCCGCTAGCCTCGATTGCGCCAGCCTGGTCTCGAAGTAGAGCCAGTTACGCCACCGCCTAAGGGTTTGGCGCTCCTCTTCAAGAGCCTTGCTGTCCTATAAGAAGGCCATTTGAACTTGACGCAAGCTGGAACAGGCGTTATCAATAGACAATGACAACGGGATAGGTTTCGGACCTGCTGGGGTCTCCTCCGTTGGTTCCAGCGGGTTTTCAAATACAAAAATTGGGTCCCACTCCACAAGAGTGGTCCCCCGAGTCTCCATGGCACTAGGGCCGTCCTCCGGGATGGCCTCAGTCACCATCGAGGAAGGCCCCGCCGCCAGGTCTTCATTTGCCCCCCTCAGGCAGGGGGCCAGCAACTTCACTAGGGCACTCCAGCTCAGCCACGAGTACCTCTGATGTCGTCACTTCCAGAACAGGTGTCGCTTCTGGCTCCGGCCTTGTCACCTCCTCTGATGGGGGCTCGAGCTCCGACGCCTCTACAACAACCGGCTTGGGAGCCGGAAGATCTTCAACATCGACCGGCCCTGCGGCCGGAGCTCCAACAACGACCGGCTCTGCGGCCGGTGCTTCAGACGTAGCCGGCCCAACTGCCAGAACTTCCTCAACATTCGGCGCGCACGCCGGGACTTCAATCACCTCTGGCTCAACTACCGGGGCTTCAACAATTTCTGGTTCTGGGGCCGGAATTACAGCTTCCTCCGGATCAACAGCCGGAGCTTCCATCATCTCTGCACCAGGACCCGGAGCTTCAACCTCCGAGACAGGTGCCGCTGACGCATCTTCTCTCCCGCGGTCCGGCGCTACACCGGGGGTCTCTGGGGATGAGTCGAGATCCATGACCACGACAGCTGGCGCCGGAGCTGTCGCAGCATCAGCCAACACTTGGGGCGGCATCGGGATAGGAGCAGAAACTTCCGCCCTCACAGCTTCAGCTGCTGTGGCTGAGGGTGGAGGCTCACTCCTCTTCTTGGGAACGCTGCGGATGATGGACGAAGAAACTTAAAAAACAGTTACTACAACAAAACAACTGTCCAAGGTAAAGATTAAAATTACCTTGGGAGACCTCCGCACCAGCTTGCGCGGAACCTCTTTCTCGGGCGTTCTGGGCTCGTCATAGCCGCCGCCGGCGTGGAAGCTCCAGAAGGTCCCCCGGAACTCGTTGCAGCCACGGGCGTTTCCCTGGTCGAGGCTCCCCTCGATCGAGAAGAACCTCCGGAACTAGAGGCCTCAACCAGCCCTGGTGCTGGACTCGCATGCCCGGAGCTAGCACTCCGGGAGGACCCCGCCGCGGGTACAGTCGCTGCGGTTGTAGAAGACCTCCCCCTCTGGGGAGAAGGAGCCGATGCAGAGGTGGCAGGCCTGACGGACCTTCCGTCGACGTACTGCAGCTTCCTCTTCTGGCTCAAGGGTTCGTCCGCCGACTCCTTGCCCTTGCTGGCGACCTCGACCCTTAGCTTCGGGGCAGGGTCAGAGCCACCTTCGGAAACCCCAGGGATCGCCACCGTGGAGATTGATCATCTCTCGACGACACCGAGGTCGTCAAGCACAGGCATCTTTCGCTGGAGCTCTCTGCTGAACTCTACTTCCATGTTCATAGGGAGAAAAGCTGATGGCGGAGTCAAGTCGTCACCCGCGACGTCGATGCCGTGCTGGAACTTCTTGAGGTGTAACTCCAAGGTTGTCCCCATCATGTTGGACTTCAGCCCGGTCTTAACCCGGTCGTCGTCCATCACGCTGTTGAGGGACCAAGCGAGTTTTTCTCTCCTCTTCAGCGTTGCTCACCTGTTGACCAGGAAGTTACAAAACACCGCCTGAGTGGTTAATCCTCCCTCCACGCACTGGCGGATCCTGGTCAGAGCAGGGTTGAAGGCGTCCGCTAGCACCGGAGCTTCACTCCAGATCGTCGTGTCAATGTTGGGGAGGCCTTCGGGCACTCCAGCCTCTCGTGCTCCTCCACCCCCATGACTATCCAGTCCTTCTTGCAGTCATCCCACTTCCCAGATGGAAACGACTGGAGGTACTTGAATGGGCACTTCTTGCGCTTCACGAAGTAGTAGAAGCCACAATACTCATTGCTCCTACCGGTGGTATGGACAGTGAAGAAGGTCCGGAAGAGTTCAATGCATGGGTGGATGCCCACCCAAATCTCACAGAAGTGGACGAAGATAGACACAAGGGGAATGGAGTGAGGGCCAAGGTGGTATAGTTGCAGACCATAAAAGTCTAGCAGCATCAAGAAAAAGGAGGAAAAAGGTGGGATCAACCCGACCATGGCGTACGAAGAAAAGTACACCATTTCGTCGGCGTGCTCCTTCTAAAACGGGAGCTCTCCCCCGGCACGGACCATGTGGTTAAAGAAGTCCGAGGACCATCCCATGAGGGCCCGGACCTTCTTCAGGTCACCGTCGGTCTTCAAATGACTCTCGCAGAGACCCAACTCCATCGCAGTCAAGCAAGGCGATAGAGGAAAAGCGAAGCACAAGTTTGGAGTTTGAGCGCAAGATCAGATGAGAGGCGTAAAGAACTCCAGACGGTGTGCGCTTTCCTTCTTAAGTAAGCCCTCGCAACGCTTGGACGGAAACCGGAAGGAAGTCGAAGATACCACTAAAAAATTCCACCCAGCCGATGATAAGAGGGCCCGGGATCACCCCGATGATCAAGTCGAGGTTCTTACCCAGGCGAACGGTTGTCATCATGAGGCGGGAAGCCCGAAGGCGGCGGCCTGACAAGGCGCGCGGAACCGATCGGGAACCAGCGACCTTCAATTGCGTGAGATCCGCACGCCAAAGATCTCATCTGCCGCACGCGGGATACGCCACACGGCGAAGATTTAACTCCAAACCATCGCTAACAGCATATCTGAAGACCTTTGAAGACTCAGTTCAAAAGTCGCGAGGATGGACCCACCTCCGGCGGAATAACTTCACCCAAGGGGTCTTCCCCAGAGGTGGGCCCAGGGGGCCACTGTTGGTACCCTGGGAACCATACACCCCTTGAGATTACAAGGATCTCAAGGGAAAGTCATCTACTTGATTTGAAGACCTTCGGAGGCCCACATGTCGGACATAACCAGACCCGCTTCTCCAACATGGTTAATCCAAGGGTCGACACGTGTACTGTCAAACCGGAGCTACTGCCCACAAGGGGGAAGCTCCGGACTATATACCAAAATGGCACCCCCAGACCTAACCCCAGACCGAGGGATGCTCCAGAACTGACACGTGTTAGGTAGCTCCGGAGCTACCTATTTCCCACAGTATGCTCCGGAGCTGCCACATGTCCAACCGTCAGATCTTTAGCCTCTAACCTCCGGGAGACTCCACAACGGCTCTGGATCTTCAAAGGGGAATCAAGGGCTTCAATACCCGATCAAGTGTCATTAATACTATATTAATGACACACGATCGGACGACCTTCATTACCAGTAATGGTGCTGTCAAAGCCCATTACCCGGTCATTAAGGGCAATAAACGTGTTGAATGAGTATCAATATTAGTAACCGCTGGGGCCACATGTCGGGCCAGGCTAACTTGTAACGGCCTGCCCTTGTACTATAAAAGGACAGGCCGACGAAACACTCTACACGTTCCATAGACGCTCGATACAAGTTCATACAGCTAATACAACACCAACACACTCGTGGAGTAGGGTATTATGCTCACGCGGCCCGAATCACATAAATCTCTGTGTCTCCTGTGTCATTTACAATTCACCTTCTTGAATCTCCGAGCGCCCACACCGAACCTCAAACTCCTCTAAGACTTTAGTAGTGTCGGGAGATCTGCCGGATCCAAACCACCGACAGTGGCATTACAGCCTTATTGCCACGGAACACAGTCGTTGCATTAGGATCTGTTGCCATGAATTATTGGTTCGTGGTGTTACAGCTTTATTGCCATGGAACACAGTCGTTGCATTAGGATCTGTTGCCACGAAATACTGGTTCGTGGTGTTACAGCTTTATTGCCACAGAACACAGTCGTTGCATTAGGATCTGTTGCCACGAATTAGCAAACAGTTGCATTTGGACTGAAATGCAACGAAACAGAATCGTTGCATTAGGATGTGTTGCCACAAAATACTAGTTCGTGGCGTTACAGCTTTATTACCATGGAACAAAGTCGTTGCATTAGGATCTATTGCCACAAATTACTGGTTAGTGGCGTTACAGCTTTATTGCCACGGAACACAGTCGTTGCATTAGGATTTGTTGCCACGAATTACTGGTTCGTGACGTTACAGCTTTATTGCCACGGAACACGGTCGTTGCATTAGGATCTGTTGGCACGAATCAGCAAACAGTTTCATTTGGACCGTAATGCAACGAAACAGAATCGTTGCATTAGGATGTGTTGCCACGAAATACTGGTTCGTGGCGTTACGGCTTTATTGCCACGAAACACAATCGTTGCATTAGGATCTGTTGCCACGAATGACTGGTTAGTGGCGTTATAGCTTTATTTCCACGGAACACAATCGTTACATTAGAATCTGTTGCCACGAATTACTGGTTCATGGCGTTACAGCTTTATTGCCACGGAACACAGTCGTTGCATTAGGATTTGTTGCCACGAATCAGCAAACAGTTGCATTTGGACCGTAATGCAACGAAACAGAATCGTTGCATTAGGATGTGTTGCCACGAAATACTGGTTCGTGGCGTTACAACTTTATTGCCATGGAACACAGTCGTTGCATTAGGATCTGTTGCCACGAATCAGCATGTGAGACCTATGTGTGCTGAATACATTGGCTTGTTGTGAATACACTTGGCCTTGATGATAAAAGTTTTGAATATCACCAAAACACCTTTTTATCAAGGTCCGACTCTATATCCGAGCTACAGCAAGGTCCGACGGTAGGTCCGGCTTGGTTTGGGTAGCTCCGGTTATGTTCAATGCTAGGTCCGACTAGCTTTGGTCAGCTTCGGTGAAGTTTTGTCTTTAGCTTCGACATGTCTTTGATAGCTCCGACATGTTTTTGCTAAGCTCCGAAGTTGATTTTTCTAGCTCCGGCTTTTGGGATTACTAGTTCCGACTAGTTCTGGTTAGCTCCGGCGCTAGGTCCTGCTAGTTTTGTAAGCTCCGGCGGGATCTTGGTTGTACTAGTTTTGGTAAGCTCCGGCGCTAGGTTCTACTAGCTTTTGTTAGCTCCAGCGCAAGGTCCGGGTTGCTCTGGCAAGGTCCGAAACTTGATCGTAGTGCTTCTGCTTTTCATTTGCAATGTTTCGTACTTGCTTTACATTGTCGGAAAGATTGCTTAGTATTCATTTGCTATGTTTTTGGTGAGTTTTGGTTGATATGGATGATATCATGTTACTGTGGTTTTGCAACATGCTTATGTGAGGTTCTCACGTAGGGTGTTGTGTTCGGAACTAACTTGAGTCAAGTCGAGGACTTAGGCTCGTATGGATTGGATGTTTATTCATGTACAGGTGTTGCTTGAGTTCAAGACATGGCTGGTGACGGGATCCATTGGACTAGTCTCAGGGAGGAGATGAGGTTCCAACAACCAAATTCAGGAGGAATTATGGTTGAGCTGATCAGGAGGTTGCGCAGCATGATTGAATCAAGAACAATGCATATGAAGGTATCGTGGACGTCATTGGAAGATGTTTGCACGTGTGCAAGGAGTGCATGGACGTGTCTACATGGTTCCGAGACGTGATGAAGAGATGTGTACGTAAAGAATTGTTCGGAAAGGTCCAACCGACTAGGTTATGGACTCAGGCTGCGGCTGAGTCGGGTTTGACTCAAATATGAGTTGGTTATGATAGGATTTCTTGTGGGACATGAATTTGAGTTGTTTAGGAATGTGGGATAAGTTTCTAAGGTGTTTGGAAGTCTTAAGATTGCTTCTATCTGCGTATAGAAGAATCTTGAGCAGTTATGGAAAGTCACGATTCATGGTCTGAGTAGGATTGGAGTCCTAGTTGATATTGGGATGGCCTAAGGGCTGGTTATATAAGCAAGGGAGCCCAGAGCTCATGGTGCACGACTTAGGGGGTTGTTCCGATTGTGTCTATTGAATAAAATTCGTAGTTTCAAGGAACTTTTGTGCCTTGTTCGTCCAACATGTTCCAGACAAGTTTTACTCGTCGAGTTTCCGGACAGCACTACCCTTCGTCGGTGGTTTTATCATAACTCGAGTTTTACAGATCCAATTGACGTTATTCTTTTTGGGCTGTCTTCACAACTTGATTGTCTATCATATGTCAAAATTTCACGGTCATTGGATTTGTGGTCTATGATGTACACGAGTTTCTTTGCAGCGTTCCAGAACTGTTTTTTTTCTCAGGTAGGGCAGATTGACCATTGTTTGATCTTTCGATCATAACTTGAGTTTTTCTCGACGGATTTGAGTGATTCTTTTTGTGTTGTCTTCGTGACTTGATTCTCTCTTATATCTATCACTTTTGTCACGGTGAAACACGTTTATATTAGTCTCACACACGATTTCTTTAACAGATCGTTTTTCTGCCGAAAGGGTTTGGGGTTTAATTATTTCCGCTGCGTAAGATTTTTAAATCTACCATTCACCCCCTCTGGTAGCTTTTCACACGCTCTTCGATCCTACACAGCAAACAATTTTCGCGTTCTCCTCGGCGCAGTGCTGATCAATGATGTTCATTACCTTTTTCCTCTTGATGACTCAGTGCTGGACTAACGACGTTCATGATCCATAACATACTCAACGATGTAAAACATCAGGTATTAACGCATCAACAAATATGAGGGGGAGAATACTAACGCGCAGATTTAAAAGTACCACAGGTGATTTCAATGCATGCGCTGTGCGCATCTAAGGCGCCTCGGTGACTGGCGCGCACGTAATCTCGGTGCGCCTGGTCGCATCAGCCGCCTGTACAAATGGCTACGGCTTGAACGAAGGACGAAACCTTATGCGGCAAACAGCAGCGTATAATACTTCCTCCGCCCCAACTCAACTCTATTTCTGTTTTGGTCAAACTAATTACCTTTGACAAATGATTTATATGGTATTTATTAATTTCAATAACATGTAGTACTAGATTGTATATTATGGAAATATTTTTCATGGTGAATCTAAAAGTACAATTCTTGTATTGTTAAAACAGATCAAAATTGCGTAAATCTGAAAGATAGATTTGACGAAACCTAAGACTTCCCTTTGAAAAAGTTTTATACTATATATCCCATATATATGCTGCTACTACGTAAATTAGGGGTGGGCAAATAAACCGAGACCGAAAAACTGAAACCGATAAAACCGAGACCGGAACTGAAAAGACCGAAATATCGGGTATCATGTACTTTTCGGGTAGCAAATATAAATAAATGAAAAATAAATGTCGGGTTCGGACGGATGAATTCATTGTGGAGCTACATGTCACATACTTAATTATACTAAAAATCATCATCTTCGCTGTTGTCCCCCCACAATGGAGCTACATGACCTTCATTGGTATATGTATTGTCGTCGTCGTCGTCTTTATTTTCTGATGCAACTCCATCTACCTCAAACCGATCACCTGACGTTGTCATTATAAGAGTGGAAGCGTCATCGCTGGCTCCCTCAATGTCATTCCTAGCCCATGCGGTCGTATCCTCATTATTGATATCATCAGTAAGCAGATCATCATGAAATGTCACAGCCTCCATCGTCTCAGTCACATTATTTTCACTGTCTCCAGGGGGCATGGCAAAAAGGTTCCGTGGCTTCGTTTTAACAACTGTAGCCCATTTAGGATGCTTCACACTTGGAACATAAAAAACTTGTTCTGCTTGGGTGGCTAGAATGTAAGGCTCATACTGGAATCGAAACAGAGTAGTGTAAACATCTATCATTCCGTATTGATCCTTTTTGTAGCCTCTGCTTTGGTTCTGACTGCTTCCAAAAGGCCGAGCAAACCATTCACACTGAAATAACAGAACCTCTTGATTTTTTTTCATAATCAACAACAATGATTTTCTTGATTACTCCAAACCAATCATGATCAATGCCCCGAACAACAATACCACTGTTTTGGGTTCGTAAATCTTTTTCCACATCTGCAGTTCGAAAGAAGAAGCCATTGATGAATAACTGACTAAAAAACGTGCTCGACGATCAGGTCCTCTAAATAATGCATATAGATAATCGGTTCCTTTGCCTTCTTTGTGTAATGTCGTAATCTGTACACATTAGTATAACAGGGGTTATCGACGACAAACCAATTTCAGAACACATATTTGTTCAATATTTCATCAAAGTGCAAACTTGCATGTACTAACTTGTTTCTGAAACCAATCAACAAACTCATCTCTATGGCATTTATCAACATCATGAGAATGAATCCTTTTCAGCTCTTCAATATGCTCACTGAAAAGGGTATAAAATTAAATTAGCCATCTACAATAAGCCATATATATATTATACAACATCTGAGTTATACTTTATTACTTGATCCATGGAGCGGCCTCTTCAACGTTAGTAATAAGATAATGCCTGATGTTATGTAGTTCCACCATAGTAAGTTGGTCCCATTTATACCCTTTTTTAGAATTATCAACTTCTGTAAATATGTTAGAATTTTCAACAGAAGGTTCATTTGTAGATGCAGCTTCATGACGTTTTGGCCTATTACGCTTGGTGCTGATGTTATCCAAAAACTGACTACAAAAAGTCATACACTCTTCGGCAATATATCCCTCAGCTATAGAACCCTCCGGGTGAGCTTTGTTATGTACATACCTCTTCAATGTACCAAGGTACCTCTCAATTGGATACATCCATCTGTAAGAAACAGGTCCACCCAACCGTGCTTCTTCGACAAGATGGGTTGGAAGATGTACCATGATATCAAAGAAAGTAGGAGGAAACAACATCTCAAGCTTACAAATTGTTTCAGGAATTTGTTTGCTCATCTTGTCCAAATCTGGTTCCGCCAATTCTTTAGAACAAATTCCAGAAAAGAATATGCTAAACTCAATTAAAGGTGCAACAACCTTTTCAGGCAATATGTTACGTATTGCAATAGGAAGGAGCTTCTGAAATATAATATGGCAGTCATGAGTTTTTAGACCCGATACCTTACATGCTTTTATGTCCACACATCTCTTGATGTTTGAGGCATAACCATCGGGTACCTTCACATTCCCCAAAAACTTGCACAAGGTGGTCTTCTCATCTTTGCCCAAAGTATATAAGGGACGCTGCTTCCGATGTTTGGCCACTTCATCCTCGCCTTCTTAACCCCCCCCCCCCTATTGCTTCCAGGCTCAAGTTCCCGACTGATTCCCATCCATGCTCCCGTGTGTTGCCTGAGAAGTCCTTTGCCTCTGTTGTCGCAGCGCCATGCCTCGCAACCATGTTAGACGCGAGCAGGTACCTGCAGCCTCACCGTCCCTGCGCCCTCGTGAGGGGCAATGCACGGTGGTCAACAACCGCCTCATGACGACAGAGTTTATCCGTTTGTGTCGCCAAGCAGTTGTTCTGGGAGCCAGAGGAGGTCGCAGAGAGGCGACGCCCATGGAGATCACCCTGGCCATCCATCACCAACTTGAAATACCGCATTGGGCTTTCACCGTGTCCACGTTTGGGGATGGTGAGTTCCTGGTGCGGTTCACCCATGATGACTATAGGGAGCTCGCCATCGAGACGGCAATCATCTCCATGTCGGATGATAACCACTACATCTAGCCATGGATCTTTGGCGTCGGTGTGCCGATCGTTGGGTGGTTCTTCCACGTGCAGGTTGTCATCGAGAACCTCCCTCTGCATGTCTGGTCTGCGGAGGGCATCAGACAGGTTCTGGGTGACGTCTTCCTCTTTGATCACTTCGATGCTTCCACTTACCACCGGGAGCGTGCTGACCTGTGCACGGTCGTTGGGTGGATGAAAGACCCAAGCCACCTGCCTCGGGCCAAAATGGCCACCTTCTTTGCAGGAATTGATGGTCGGACTGGGAGTGACGGTGGGCCGCTGGCGGAACCTTTCAACATTGCCGAAGTGGTCCAGCCTGGCGGCCTCACAACGGAGCTCATCATCCACCTGGATCACTACCTCGACTATACGCCGTCGGTCCACCCCAACTCCCCGGCCTCCTCGTCATCAGGCGACTCTTCTGACAGACACTCCTCGGTGTCCTCGAACTCTTCGGGGGACACCTTCCCGCGGCCGAAGAGATTCTACTGGCGGCGTGGGGAAGTGGATGAGGCGGATAAGCAGCTCTTTTAGTATGGCTACCAAAGTGTCCTAGCTCATGTGTTACGTTTCCTATGGAAACTAAAAATCCTTTACAAATCCTATCCTTCAAAGGGAGCCTATGTTTTAGAGGATTACGATAGGATTAATTTCTGTGAAAAGATTTCCTACATAACATTTCGGTTGTCCTTCCTTTTTTCAAACATTTTCTTCCTCGTATTGTCTTCACTTTTTTCTTTCTAGTCCTAGCTACTGGCCTGTTGCATTTTCCTGTTACTACCACTTTACAGACCGCTTTGCGGGCCCCGCTACGGGCGATCTCCTGGCAACTCCAACGATTTGGGGACAAGGAGGAATTTTGCCTTTTTAAAGGACCCACATTTATTCAAGAATATTAATTGAGAAGAAGTAAATATCTTCACAGACGGTTGGTACTTAATAACAGTCAAGGAAGATTTTTATCTCAGTCGGGTATTACTTACCAACCATCTGAGATAATGCCCGATACTGTTCTTCTCTTTCCTTATCCCTTGCTTCTTTTTTATTTAGATTGTAATATAAATACTCAAACATGTTTATATTATGCAAATTGTGTACAAATTATATGATTCTTTCTTCTACATTTGTATAAAATTAACATCTACCACCTGAACAAAAAATTTTAAAACTTGTATAGCTGACATTGTAATGTTTTGGTAAATATTAAATTAATTTCTACTCACATATTATTCACATTTGTGTATCTCATAAAAAAACATCCTTCACTCAAATTTGTTTGAATGAACATATTTGTATCATTTATACATGTATGAATTTTGTTAATTTTTTTAAAAGCATTCCAACATGTCAAACTTTAAATTATCCATCATTCTAACTAAATGATCATATACATATGAGGCATTCATCAAATTATGAACACACATTGATTCAAAAAAATTTAAAAAAAACTGAAAAAAATTCATAGAGGTTGGTATGATGAGTAAAAATGTCCACTGAAAAAATAAATGAAAAAGGCATTATATTCATCAAGATAGAAAAATGAAAAATATCATTTGTTGTATGTTTTTTATGTTCTAACCGATTTCAAAAGATTTATGAAGTGAAATTTAATGGTAACCTTTACTTATCAATAATATTACAAGAAAGTGGAATTTTGCCTTTTTAAAGGACCCACATTTAATCAAGAATATTAATTAAGAAGATGTAAATATCTTCACAGGCGGTTGGTACATAATAACCGTCAAGGAAGATTTTTATCTCAGTCGGGTATTACTTACCAACCGTCTAAGATAATGCCCGATACTGTTCTTCAGTTTCCTTATCCCTTGCTTCTTTTTTATTTAGATTCCAATATAAATACTCAAACATGTTTAGATTCTGCAAATTGTGTCCAAATTATATGATTCTTTCTTCTACATTTGTATAAAATTAACATCTACCACCTGAACAAAAAATTTTAAAACTTGTATAGCAAACATTGTAATGTTTTGCTAAATATCAAATTAATTTCTACTCACATATTATTCACATTTGTGTATCTCGTAAAAAAAGATCCTTCACTCAAATTTGTTTGTATGAACATATTTGTATCATTTATACATGTATGAATTTTGTTAATTTTTTTAAAAGCATTCCAACATGTCAAACTTCAAATTATGCATCGTTCTAACTAAATGCTCATATACATATGAGGCATTCATCAAATTATGAACACACATTGATTCAAAAAATTTATAAAAATCTGAAAAAATTCATAGAGGTTGGTATGATGAGTAAAAATGTCCTCTGAAAAAATAAATGAAAAAGGCATTATATTCATCAAGATAGAAAAATGAAAAATATCATTTGTTGTATGTTTTTTACGTTCTGACCGATTTCAAAAGATTTATGAACTGAAATTTAATGGTAACCTTTACTTATCAATAATATTACAAGAAAGTGGAATTTTGCCTTTTTAAAGGACCCACGTTTAATCAAGAATATTAATTAAGAAGAATTAAATATCTTCACAGGCGGTTGGTACTTAATACCGTCAAGGAAGATTTTTATCTCAGTCGGGTATTACTTACCAACCGCCTGAGATAATCTTCTTCTTAGATGAGTTTGAATTACCAACCGCCTAAGATAATTACCTTATGATACCCGAGTCTGAGGAACACGATGAACACACTACACATTCATTCATTCACACAGTTGAAGAACACACAAGATACTCATTGATTAACAATATTCAATCACGCATCTCACAAAAGAACACAAGATACACAAGTAATATTCAGTCAAATAGATGAACAAAGATAGATTTCATTCATTAACAATATTTACAAAACAGAAGCAACTAAAAACAACAAAGGAAAACTAATTTTTAGGATTCAAACAGCACATTAGTCAACACATAAACTTACCCTAACACCCTTCAATTATACATATCCTCCCACTTTCCATTCAATGCCAGCAAGTTGCTACGGCAACAAAGGACAGTAGCTTAAAGTGTCCAGAGCACACAGCTGACATGACCATACAGTGAAAGTAAAGTTGAGCTGGGACAAAAAAAAAATTGGCTGGAAATGACTGCCCACACAACACCATCCCTCTTCTACGCGCGTACTAAAAATCACCAGGCGTCTCATCGTCTTCTCCGCGCGTCCTAATAAAGAGTAGTAAGACGACACACCATCCTCTACTCCGCCACACACACCATCCTCTTCTCCGCGCGTACTCTTCCTCTCCGTTGCACGCGCCCTCATTGGTTCCCTTCGAAGCCCATGGAGTTCCCCTTGCCGCACGATATTGTGGTCCTAATCGCGGGGTGGGTCGCCGCAACCTCCACCCAGCCCATGGTCGACCTCTCCAGTCTGTGCGCCACCTGCAAGGCCATGCACGCGGCATGCTGTGATCCTGCCGTGGGCAGGCGCGTGGCGCTAGAGCGGGAGAGCAGCTGGGAGTGGTTCCAACGGCACGGGAACAGGGAGCTATGACGCCCTCGTGGAGTGTCTGGCCAATGTGGGCAACCCTCATGCATGCTACGTCACTGCGTTCGACCTGGTCTTCAACTACGACCGTGTGCAGGAGCAGGGGGGCACCCAGTTCCTTGCCCGAGCGGCCGCGAACGGCCACAAGGTGGCGGCCTACATCCTTGCCATGCTCCTCTACGACGCCAACCGCAGGGACCGCGACACCCTTGAGTATATCCGGTAGGTCGAAGGTGAGGCCCACGTTGGCGACAACGCGGTCGGGTCCGTCGCGTTGAAGAGGACAAACACGGAGTGCTGCCGGTGTCGGAATCAAGCCATGCAGAGGCTCGACATTTTTGTGAGCTGGAGGTTTCTGCGTAGGCCTCCTTCGGGCCTATTACTTGTTTGTTAATGAAATATGTCTTTACGTTCATGAACAATGCGTTCTATATATGCACTATCGAAAAACTTCTTTTATCGAAAACATCTCCTATATGTTTGTAACTTTGGACCGTCTATATTTCTCGTGGCTGAATGAATTAAATCTGGTAAACATTATCCTTACAAGTAATAGAACTAACAACAGACATGATGCATAATTAACTTGATTACGAAATTACATCATCTAAATTGCTAACTAGTCCATTGCCTGATGCAACAGGTGCATGAAAAGTACTTTATCCGTTGTAACTAATATCCGATGACATTGTTGATATATATATCGTATGTACCTGTGATACTCGTATCACAGGCGGCTTTGGATCAACGACCTGAAGATTAGACATCACAGGGGAAAATGTTTTTTTGTAGTAGTAGTATATACTCTGTATATGTTATCATTTCATTGCGACGAATGTTATATATAAAATGCTGATTGTTTACCTTTTACTAGACCATGGATTTGCCGTCCTCCTTTCATGGACTTGGGTGTTCTCTTTATTTGCATGTCGTTTGCATTAGCACAATGATACATTTGGTGATTCATATTTTTGTTCATATTTTTTTGGAATGTCCCACTACCACATGACTGTTTTTACATCTCCATGAAAACAAAGATGAACGGCAGGTAGCGGTCCCTCGAAAATTTTTTCGTTCTTCTTGGCGCGCACAATTGAGATTTTCACAATTGAAACTTCACTCCGTGCGCCCAAAATTCCAGTCCCACCCATTTGTAGCTAGCCACGAGGAATATAAATGTGCGTCTCCCTCTAATCCCGCAGTGGCTTCCGTTCCCGGCACACATGTTCTCCTCTTAGTGCTGTGTTCCAAACTTGCATTCCTAAGAAATTCCCGTGTGAGTGGTGGTGGTGACTATGGGTACAACGTCGAGCGACCAAGTTTGACGGGCTCTACCGAACCTCTTCGTCGCCGACCCCGCCCTGCGACATCCCGGACTACAGTTTTGTGCTACGTAAGTTCTACACGATCCATGCTGTCTTTTTATAGAGCTACTCCCTCCTTATTGCTTTAGTTGTCGTCCCAACAGCTGCAGCCAGTTCATTCCTAGTTGTCGTCCCAACTCCTTCTTATATGCTCTTATGTTTCATGAATGTCTAGTATAAATCTGATTAATGGTGCAATCGTGCAATCAACGATCCTCAATCGTTAGATCTGCATCCTACAGTCGGTTCATCTTTTTATTTTACCCTAGCATCTGATTGCATTCTACTTTTTTCCATATATAAAATACACTACACCTTTGCCCCGAAATAAATGTCGCTCTGACAGTTTATGGTAGTGTATTTCTAGTACATTTCCATGTCAGGAAAGATAACTATTAAAAACTGCATGCACTATGTAATTTCTTGATTTAGAAGTAAATGACACCAGTGTTATCTTATCAACCACTCACAATGTTGTACTCTCATTCCCGTGTTCCAAACTTGTATTCCTAAGATTTTCAGTTCCCACGGTTTATACACGTTTTTCTTGTTTTTCTTTCTCGAATTGTACGGTTTTTTTCCTACTCCTTAATTTCTAATTCCTCCGTTCAAAACAAACATTTTCAGTTCATAGCAACCACACCGCCCGATCTAAAATACACATTCTCATATAATCTGACGTTATCACTGTTACTTACTATATATACTCTTTACTTTAGGAACAAGACACCAAACCGTCATGTCGTCTACAAGTAATCGTGATGGGCAACAAGCACCTGGTATAACTATAAATGTGTTTACTATCAAAATACACATATTTATAACACGTTAATTCATTTGCATCGTATGCAGAGAATATTGCAGCACCTGATGCTCAGGAACCCCGAGATTCGTCATCCCATGCTGGTACTACGAGTATAAATATGTATCGGGCTCGACTAAATATTTTAGCATTGCGATTGTAGTTTCCTTGTCCCATTTATCAGTTAATCAGTATATGTGATGGGGTGATTTATTGATTCCTTCCTACACACGCATGATGGGCTCTCTCGCCGCCGGCCACTCCGGCACCAGCGACCACACCCTGCTGCTGCTCACTTCAGTGTCCTCCCCGACGCGTCTCCCTCCACCATCGCCACGTCCCATCCTTCGCGTGTCATGATGAACCCGCCGCCCGCATACCCCTGTCGCCGGCGGTCACTCTAACACCGGCCGGCGCCCACGCCCTGCTGGTGAGTATATGTGATGGCGTGATTTATTGATGCCTACACGCGCACGTTGGGCTCTCTTGCCACCGCCACTCCGGCACCGGGGACCATGCCCTGCTGCTGCTCACTTCAGTGTCCTCAGAAACGTGTCTCCCTCGACCATCGCAACGTCCCATCCTTCGCGTGACATGATGACCCCGCCGCCCGCAAACCCATGTCGCCGCCGGTCACTCCGGCACCGGCCGGCGCCCACGCCCTGCTGGTGGTCACTTCACTGTCCTCCCCGACGCGTCTCCCTCCATCTCCACCTCCCATCGTTCAGGTGCCATGATGACCCCGCCGCCCGCAAACCCCTGGCCATTACGGAGTACCTACATGCTATGCCCCATATGACATGGCATACCCTGGAAAAAATAGTCCAATATCATTAACCCCTATCCACTAAGAAATTTTAGCATCATATAGTTTAGAGATGCATGTACATGAGGGTTCATTGCTGCTTATATGATCTCAATTCCGTTTTTACACTGCCAAATGCGTTGCTGGTGTCTGGTAATCAACACAAGATTATATTCATGTATCCGTTCTAGTAGCACTTTAGGGCGAGATGCTAACATTCAGAGCAAAATATCAGTATGCAATCCACCTAAATCTGATTCCTAGATCCGCCACACTGTCCTCCTAGCCTCAAGACTTGCTCCGGGGTGATATCAATGGACGCAGATCACCTGACTTATACGTTTTTACTACACGCGATGCAGTAAAGATCCAACGGAATCACATCGTTGGATCTTACTACATCGCCTGCAGTAAAAACGTAAGTCACGTGAGATCACCGGTGTGATCTGGACGTCGATCCTCTGACTTAAATGTGGTCAATGCACTGCCAGACCGAACCCTAGCTTTGTTAAACATCGCAAGCTGCCCGCCTCATCTGTCTTGCATCCTCTACCTGCTAATACCGCTGACGTCCATGACTCGCCCTGCCACAAATTCGCCTCGAGGCGCACTCCTGCTGATGTCGGTCAGACCGAACCAGCAGTACTGCAGAGGATGAGCACCCGGCGAACCCTCCCTTTCTCTAGCATCGCAAGCTACTATCTTGCCTGCTTCGCAGTTGGATTGAAAATCCCCTGTAGTAATACGGGTGCTGTAGCGCCACTGACTAGTGCCTGATGCCTGATTGTAGGGTATGAACAACAACAAAGAAGTCAACAAGTCGATGCATCGCACAATATGGAGCAAAATGCTGTTGCGACGCAATGATCCCACGCTCGTATTTGCCGCAATCGTCCTGAAGATGGTAAAACATCAGACTTCTTCTTATTTCACACTATTTGTACATGATACTAGGCCTGGTCAGTTGCTAATTTGCTTTAAACGTTTACCTTTTAAATGACACTAACAGAAGGAAAGATGTTGGGAAGAGGGGTTGCTAAAGGACAAGGTTGCTAAATTGCGCTATCTAGCATCTGCAAATAGAACGAATGATCAGAATCGGAAGCTACAAATTCAGTGGTCCGATAGGTTGGGTGCTACGGTTGGTCCTAATCAGCGGCACTTTGTCGATGATGTGGTTATTACAACAAAAAAAATGCACCCCTCGCTGGTGTAAGGAAGGGGGAAGAGGTTGGCGATACTTCGAAGATCGATATAGTGAGAGACATTCTGGTTAGTGTTGTGACACCCCACATAAGTATTTTTTTTTCTAGCGACCTCCATCTTGTACGTTTGTAACAGTGTGATATACAATGTAGAGAATGCCTGGGACTTGGAGGACACAGATGATACCAGAAGAAAAATATTGAAGATTGCTGGTGAGCACTACAAGGGGTGGTGATCAACATTGCATGCCACCTATAAGAAGTATTCGACCGATGAGGAACGTATACAAAACAAGCCTATTGACGTAGCAGATTCCGATTGGTTGGTGCTTATGGAGTATTTTGGGTCCGAGCGATTCAAGGTCAGCTAGCTTTCTAATACCCTCATATCCTACAAAAACTATTTGATAACACCCATTCTTGAAATTAATTCTTAAAATTGCAGTCAATAAGCAGAACCAATTCACGAAATCGAAGTACTCAAAAGATAAAACACTTGCTTGGCTCGAAATCCTACGCCCAACTTAGTTACGAGAAGGTATGAAAACTAAATCATGCTTTTACTTTGCACTGCAATCATTCAATCAAATTTTACTTGTATTTGATGTAGCGAGACCTAGAGACCAGAAAAGAACCCGATGACATAGAACTGTGGGAGGCAAGCCATGTGAAGAACGGTCAATGGGCAAATGAGCAGGCAAAAGCTGTACATGTGAGAAACACTTCAAACAGTCCCCATTTAAATAAATATTTGCAATGTACATGTGACTTTTTTTTTGTATATAGACCCAGGCACGTGCCGAAATCAACGTCAAGGAAGCTGAGCTGGGAGTCCCAATCCCAGATGATGAAATAAACAACATCTTCTAGCTTACTCATATATCCGCAACCGGTTCTGGAGGATCACAGTTTTAGGGGCGTGGTTATATGGCTAAACCTAATGTTTCTGAAAGACTGCGTATCCAGATGTCTGACCAGCTCAGCCAGCAAGTTCGATCCTTGCAAAATAGAAATGAAGATCTCAACTCTCAGGTGCAAGAGTTGGAAGGAAGAAATGATTATATGACCTCCCAGATGGATGGCTTCGTCCAGGCAAATGAACAGCTCAACCAGGAAGTCCAGGCTTTACATGATCACATGGCAGCCATTTCTGCACGGCAAGAAAAGGAGCTAGCAGACATGCGCAGAATGATGGAGAGCTTGCAAAATCAACAACAGCTAGCAGCAACTCCACAAAAGGCTTCTGCTAGCACCAAGTATAAGCTGGATGTTCGAGAAACTATTCCTAATACTACAACTCGTCACGGTGCTCTTTTAATGGGTACAATGTTGCAACCTGAAAAAACTGTAAATAACATCGTCTCGCAATGACACAAGGGTCCTTGAGCGTTGCATCAATTGATGGATGTTTGTTGTTAGGTCGACAGACGTATCGTGTGCGAATAAATTGATTTTGTTGCCACTAATTTTCAAACCTAGTGCATTAGGATTCTAGTGCCACTAATTATAAAATGTGGCATTAACAGATTATTGCGACAAAAATAAACTGTTGCAATAGGAAGCTAGCTATTGCCACAAATTATAAAATGTTGCACTACAAACATTTGGCTACGACCAAAAAAGCGTTGCACTAGACTGCTATTGCCACCACCTTGAGAATGTCGCATTACGACCCTGTTGCAACAGATTTGAATATGTTGCATTACGAACCTATTGCCACACATCAGAAATCGTTGCAAGACAATACTGTTGTCACGGTTTTGAAATTGTTGCAATACCGTACTATTTGCCATGAACGTGAAATCGTTGCATTACCGTATTATTGGCCACGGCTGTGAAATCGTCGCGATATCATATTATTCGCCACGAGTGTGAAATCGATGCGATACCGTACGATTCGCCACATAAGTGAAATCGTTGCAACACTGTAGTATTCGCCATGAATGTGAAAACGTCGAGATACGATATTATTCGCCACGAGTGTGAAATCGTCTCGATACCGTACTATTCGCCGCGGATGTGAAAACGTCGCGATACCATATTATTCGCCACGCATGTGAAATCGTCGCGATACCGTACTATTCGCCACGGATGTGAAATCGTTGCAACACCATACTATTCGCCATGAATGTAAAAACGTTGCCATACCATACTATTCGCTACGGATGTGAAATCGTTGCAACACCATACTATTCGCCGCGAATGTGAAAACGTCACGATACCATACTATTCGCCACGAGTATGAAATCATCGCGATATCGTACTTATGCCACAGATGTAAAATCGTTGCAAATAACGTACTATTCGTTGCAATACGTTAAATCATCGCAATACGTTAAACCGTTGCAATACCATACTATTTGCCACGAACGTGGAGTCGTTACAATACCATACTTTTTGCCACGAATGTGGCATCGTTGCAACACCGTTATTTTCGTTGCAATACATTAAATCGTCACAATACGTCAAAACATTGCAATACCATACTATTTGCCACGAACGTGGATTCGTTGCAATACCATACTTTTTGCCACGAATGTGGCATCATTGCAACACCGCAATTTTCGTTGCAATACATTAAATCGTCACAATACATTAAACCGTTGCAATACCATACTATCTGCAACGAACGTGGAGTCGTTGCAGTACCATACTTTTTGCCACGAATGTGACATCGTTGCAACACCTATATTTTCATCGCAATACATTAAATCATCGCAATACGTTAAACCGTTGCAATACCATACTATTTGCCACCAACGTGGAGTCGTCGCAATACCATACTATTTGCCACGGATGTCAAGTCATCACAATAACCTATTGCCACGACTGTTATCGCCACGAGTCAGTAAAAACTAATGTGACGTTCTATTTCGTTGCAACAACAACCTGTCGCGATGAATTGCAACCTATTGCAAACAATTTTTTCGTTGCAATAACCCGGAATCCTGGTAGTGACGGCTGTTATATACCAATTTCATCTGTCAATTTAACTCACTTATGTGATGGATTTGTCATTTCTTGCACACATCAACTTTCTATCTAACCTAATTACACTTGGATTTGGAGAAATATGTGTATGCAGCATCTTATGCAGGAAATAGGAAATGTAGATGGACCAATCCTATAAAATATCATCCCAGCCAATCAGGCGACGACACATGGCATCCCATGGATCAAATGGCCCACAAACAGAAGTATCCGAGGAGATCCAACGGTGTATCACCCATATACACCAATTGGACCCACCTGGCAGCCACCTGGAGAAAGCACACGAGAATTGGTGCAATATCCAGGTCGGCCGAACCACGGGTCGGCTGACCTGGTCTCTGCACCAAACTCGGTCAGCCTCCACATGTTGGCTCCTCCCGACTTCCTGGAGTCAATGGTGACTCATTCGCGCACTTATGGTGGCGCGAACCGATCTCAACACTAGTATAAATAGGACCACCTACCCCTCACTTCAACACACACCACTTGAGCTTCATATCTATTGTATACACTATCGTCCATAGTCTTCGAGGATTTAGGTTGTAGAGAGGAGAGTCTCTAATCCCAAGTACAAATTGGGAAAGGAGTAAGGAGTCTCTCTCATCCCAATCCTACATTGGGAAAGGTATGACTCATGTATTCTTCCATGTATTCGTGACTTTATGCGTAATAAAGATGGTATCTTTAGTCTCTACTTATACATATACTTGGGCAAAGGGTTTCTTCTTTGATTGTGGAGTCCATGTATGTGGAAGGTATAGCTTCTATGACTATTTCATCATGAACATATCTCATTATCATAGAACCTATAGACCCCCACTGTAGTCTAGTTAATTATAACATAACTAGGTTAGTATGGATAATTATGCGGTGTATCAACATTGGTTCAATGATGATTCAATTCATTGCCTTAGGATGGATTGTGCCTAGGCTCTTAAGGTAATTACTTAATATGCTAGCATGGTGCTAGGATAGCTAAGTAGCATTGGATGTCTCGTAGACCCACGGATTGAAGAGGTAGGCAGTAGTTGGTGACAACCCTATCTGTCCTTTGTAATCCTCCAGGTTCGGGTATGCCACAGGCTCTTGGCGGGAGTCGCCCCAGTATTGCTCGGGGTAAGCCCGTGCCCAATGTGTTGAACCACATATCTTAAGTATTCACTATTGATCTAGCTTACGGATAATTATTTTGAACTATGTATATGTACAATAGAGCATAGTAGGAGTACCTCCACAAACTCTGAACTTTAACTAACCTCTAGGATCCTCTTACCCCCCTTAGACTTGAAAGCTTTTTTGTGTGTCGCACTACCTCCACTATTATTTTATCCATCCTTACTAGATTCTTACCTAGATCTTTCTACCCTTTTCATTTGATGAATGATTGTTATATATCTACCCCGCCTTCCTTTGGGATCAAATAAATGAAACCATTAGGAATACTCTTAAGGGGAAATGCTACAATGATACCTCCGTGCGCTTGAGGAATTTACTCTGTGTTCCAATAGAAACGTTAACAAGCATTTATAACACATCAGTCGGAGATGTTTAGTTAATGGCGCGTGAGTAATTCCAACAAGCATTTCTAGCACGATTGCTAGGGATGATTTGTTAGTATATCTTAGGAGCCGTCAACAGCTGTCACCTCTTGCTTGGCTATTGCAGCCTCCCTCTTGGCAACGGCGGCTTCTTGGCGACTCAGGGCCTCTCGACCTTCTTCAAGAGCACACAGGCTGGCGTCAGCTGCGTCGCTGGCCACCTTGGCATTGGCCAGAATCTTCTGGGATTTGGCGTCTGTGGCCCATCACCAAGCGGTGCCTCACCCCCAGCTCCTTGCTCTCCTTCTGGTATTTCGCCTTCGCCTCGGTGATCCTAGACCTCAGAAGACCCTCCCAGCCTCGGAGGCGCTCGCGCTCAGCACGCAGCTTCTCCCACCCCGCGGCAAGAGCCTCCTGCGCCCGGAGGAGATTGGATTACACCTGAAGGATGTTGGACCGCATCAAGTCCATGACGTCGGAGAGACGTTCCGGCTGCGCCGAAGTTAGGGAACGCCGTCCAATGTTCATCTCGGGGACCTCTCCCTCCCGTAGCAGTGAAGGCGAGGCCACCAGTATTGGGGATCTTGCCCTCGGAGACTGAGTAGAAGTTATGGTGCCACCTGAAGTAGCGCCACCATCGCTCGAGGATCCGCCCGCCGGCTCAGCAGTAGTGGAGGCCAGACCTTCAGCCCACGGAGCCGACTCTGACATTGCCTCTATCACGACGGCAGGAGGTGCCTCTGCCACGATGGCCTGAGGTGCCCCTGGCGCAACAGATGGAGGTACCTCCAGCGCGGCAACTGGAGATGCAGCTGGGGATGCTTCACCACCCGCACCGGGCACAGACATCGGAGCAGCGCTCCCCAGGACAAGCTTGGCAGTCTGCCCTACAGGCGCAACCGTAGCCTCCTCAGTCGCCTTCGAAGCGCTTCCAGGCACTACCCCTGGCGGTAAGGGCCTCACAACAGCTGACGTAGTGTGCAAATCAAGAACAAGCCCTGACCAATCAACAAATACAGCGAGATAATAGAGCAAGCGTTGGTAAGAATGCCTTACTGACGTCCCCGGAAGCTCCAGCGAGCCTCCACTTTCAGCGACCCTGAAGTCGCAGGCCATGAGGATGGCGTAAAAGGCGAGGTCATCCTAGTTGGGCCTCCGCAAAAACAACTAGCAACGCTGCCACCCTACACTGATGTGCCTCCACCAACTCCGAAAGAGCCACCCCTGGAGCCTCCTCCTGAGCTCCCGACGACGTCGGCTCAAGGCCTTTTCGCCTAAGGCTCTGTATGTGTAATGCTGTCGGAGCCCCCTGTGGCACCTTGGACCAAGCTGATGATGGGGATGCTGGATGGCATGCCGACCACTAACACTGGCGGAGCCGCAGTCTAACGGACTTAGCGACCCCCTGAAGAACCGCCAGCGCCCAGTACTGAAGAGGGGCACCTCCAGCGGCGCCCTCGGTGGCGACTAAGGGCGTTTCTCCTTCACGATCGCGACCACCAGGGCCTTCCCCTTGCTTGTGTCGGGGACCGGTGCCTTCCCCTTGCCTACGTCAAGGACTGGCGCCTTGCTTTTCCCTCTGACAGTGGGTGCCTCCTCCGGCCTGGAAGCTTTGGAGCCTAAAGAGGGTGTGGACTCCTCCAAAAAGTCGACGATGGCCAAGCCCCAGCTCTCGTCACCAATCTGCCGCAGAGCAAGACCGATCACGTCCAGGTTGGGCATCTCCTTCATAACCTTTGTCTGAAGGTCCCGATCTATGCAAAGTGGAGGGCGGGCCCACGGGAAGTTGATGATGTCGTCTGACAGCAGGTCACCGCACACCTTGGACATTGCATTGAGCACCTCTTTCGGGCTCATCTCTGTGTCGCGACCCCGCACCAGCCGGGTGCCATCCTGTAGCCCAAAGTAGAGCCACGCAAGACATCAACAGTGCTGAAGGGGGGTCAGGCGTCGGCGAATGAAATCCACCATCACCTTCAAGTCCGACAGACTATGATCCGCAAGGAATTGGATCCTCTCCATCACTGGGGTGTAGGCTTGCTCCAACTCCAGCCGCTCCTCCTAGGTCTCCTTCCTAATCGCCGGCCATGCAGCAGGCATAACAAGGCATTCGTGGGCATCGACTTGTACGATCACCCAGTCCTTCCTCCAATCAGCCAACTTCGCAAGGCAGGACCTGACCTCCTACGCGGAGGTGAGCTCCCGAGCTGTCACATAGTCCATCCACTTGCCCTGGATGGATGGATGTGGGAGTTAAGAGGACGGTGCGCCTTGTCCCTGTCAAGGATTGAAGATACGCGGCTTCCCCAGACACATGGCACAGAACATGCCTAATGTCAGGTACAGTTGCGACCAATCGCATCTTAGTGAAGACACCGCAGGCCTATTCCACTCTGCCAAGTGAGTAGCTTATGGTGACAGAGACAGTTAGACGTGACATCTCCTGCCAATGTCAGCAAATGTGCATGGGCTACTGACGACGCAGGCGGCAAGACGGCGAGTCTTGAAGACCACGGTCAGAGCTAGCTTACGAAAGAAGCCTTAGATTTTAGGATAGGACCGCCCTGGGACCACCTGTTGGGCCCCAAGGCCTCACCTGTAAGTCATCCGGCCTTATCTATAAATGGCCTGTACCACCACCATTACAAGGATCCCGACATCGAACATCACACACACATACATACCAGAAATACCACTCACTGTGGAGTAGGGTGTTTTGCTCCTTGAGGCCCGAACAACTTAAAAACTATGGTCTCATATTTCCATCTGCAAGAACACTTGATTGAAGTCTAAGCCCCGCCGAACAAAAAACCTCCGCGGGCTGCTACTTAGCAGATTCGGGGGAAGTGTCGCTCTAACACTTTGACAGTATGGCTCATGTATCTTTTATTTTATTTGTGACATTATGCTTTATATTAATATCACTAGTCTTTACTTATTCATATACTTGGATAAAGCGTTCTTTGTTTGGTTGTGGAGTCCATATGTGTGCTAGGTGTAAATGTTGTTATGATCTAGTCATAATGCTTATATCATGTTATCATAAACATTATACACCACCACTATAGTCTAACTAGGTATTAATATGATTATGATAATATGAGTAATTTAGTGCTTGGTCCCAATATTGGTTTCAATGATGTTTAGGTTAGTCATTGCCTTAGGAAGGTACTTCTACTGCAGATCTTAAGGTATTTACTTATTATGTGAGCATAGTGCTTAGATAATTAAGTAGCATTGGATGTCTCTAGACCCACTGTTTGTAGGGGTAGGTGGCAGGTAGTGAGTGCCCTACCCGTCCTTCATAATCCACCACGTTCGGCTACGCTGGAGGTTCGTGGCGGGAATCGTCTTGATGTTGTCAGGGGTAAACCCGTGCCCAATATGTTGGACCACTAAACACTAGTACTCATCATTAGCATACTTATATGTACACTAGTTGGCTATGTATATGAATTCTTAAAGCACATCAAGGGTAGCTCCATCCCTAACTTAGCCTCCACTAGGACATTCTTACCCTTTAGTGTAGTTTGCTTAGGTGTGTGTCACATTACCCATCACTTTATTTCTCCATCTACCGGGTCCCTCACTATAACACCCTCTTCTATCCCAGACCATGCCACTCTTCTACTTTGCCTTCCTATGGGATAAACAAATATGATACGTGTAATACTCTCGGTTGAAATGCTACACCGGTACTTTCTGTGTGCTTGCGAAACTCATCTTACTTTGGCTTAGGTTAGCCTAGTGCCTCTACAGGACTAGCCTTGCTGCTAGGATGATCCGTGGATGTTAAGAAATACCACTACATAAGGAAGGCTCATACGAGACGGGACTGAACAAAGAAGGGAGACGAACAAACTGTGTGTCTTTTTCGTCGCATCTAGCATTACAGTGGCATTAGAGACGGGCTTCAAGGCACGTCGCCGATCAAACTAGGTGCGAGACATGCTCAGTAGAAGAGTGTCTCTTTTCTTTTTGTCATAAAAGACGACCTTTACGGGGTCATTGGAGACGGAGCTGGCGCGCGTCGCCCATCAGCTTACATGCGTGACAGGCCCTTACAAAGCCCGTCGCAGATATTATGATTGATTTGAGATGTCCTATATTGTAGCGCGTCGTAGATTTATTAACTTATGTAAGACGGGCTTTATGGAAGCTTGTCTCCTTTATGTTGGTTATCCAAGACACTCTCTGCTATAGCTCATAGCGGATTATTTACAGGCAGGGTCTACTATTAGGAGCTACCCAGGATTTGGCAGGCGTATTACCAGTGTTAGCAACATACTGTTCATGAACATATGCCAAAATGATCACACGTTAAATTGTATTGACCAATCAAATATTACCAAAGTGTCAATCGTGGTTATCAAGTATACTAATTACACAACAAAGATTGTTCATCCTGATTACAATGTAACAATCGTGATTACAATCGTGGTTATCAAGTATACTAATTACACACATCATAACTGTCATCATCTAATCCTGTATACCGTAATGAAAATTCTCCCGATCAATGACTTCATTAATGATGAGCCTTCATAGCCTGTAATGCTCCGACTGAGACATCATCCTCAAATCCAATAAAATCACTGAAATCATATAAAACATTATCAAATTGCAATCACATTCGCTTAACCGGTCACATAAGGTAGCAAATATCTGTTAGTGAATGGAGAACCAAGTTTACTTGTAGCATAGGCAGTTGGTGAGCATCTACAAAGCATCAACAGAGAAATTTTTCTAATGGTAATGGACATGGTAGTGAGCTGGTGTGCTTGTCTCCTGAAAAAACAAACAATTTACATTCTATTGATGCATTTATAGCCTGATTACAGCATAGGTACCTTGATTCCATGTAGAAAACAAACTCACTTGGAAGGCAAATGCTAGTGTCAACCACAGTTCCTGCAGTTTCAAGGGCTTGCGAATCAAAATTCATTATATACATTGATAGTTAAAACAAATACATTACTTCTGCATTGTACATAAACAAGGACGATGAATGTATACCGTATTGAAAATTCTCCCTTTGGATCAATGACTTCATTAACGATGAGCCTTCATTCCCTACATAAGAAAGGCTTGTACGACACGGGCCCAAATGAAGAAGGGAGACAAACAAACTTTGTGTCTTTGTCGTCGTGTCTCGCATTACGATGGCATCAGAGACAAGCTTCAAGGAACGTCACTGATCGAACTAGGTGCGAGACACGCTCAAAAGAAGTGTGTCTCCTTTCTTTTTTTCATAACTGACGATCTTTACGGTGTCATTGGAGACGCTGTTGGCGCGCGTCACTCACCAGCTTACAAGAGTGACAGGCCTTACAAAGCATGTCGCAGATATATTGACTAATCGAGATGCTCTTTTATGTAATGCGTCATAGATTCATTAACTTATGTGACACAAGCTTTATAGAAGCCTGTCTCCTTTATTTGGGTTATCCGAGATGCTCTCTGCTACAGCTCATCATAGATTGTTTACAGGCAATATTATTAGGAGCTAGCCAGGATTTGGTAGCAGTATTACCAGTGTCAACAACATACTGTTCATGAACATATGCATCGACAAAATTATCACACGTTAAACTATAATGACCAATCGAATATTACCAAAGTGTCAATCGTGGTTATCAAGTATACTAATTACACAACAAAGACTGTTCATCCTGATTATAATGTAACTAATTACACACATCATAGCTATCATCATCTAATCATGTAGACCGTAATGAAAATTCTCCCAATCAATGACTTCATTGACAATGATCCTTCATAGCCTCTAATGCTCCGACTTAGAAATCCTAAAATTCAACTGTAATAAACACAAGAACAAATTGGTATACAATTTTAATGGATAACAGAGCTTACTTGTAGCACATGCAGTTGGTGAGCATCTGCAAGGCATCAGCATAGAAATTGTTCTCATAGTAAAGGACATGGTACTGAGCTAGATTGCTTGCCCCCTAAAAAAAAAACAATTTACATTCCAATGATGTTTTTATAGCCTGATATCAAAAAATCGTGAGAGAAACACCGATTATCGCATAGGTACCTTGATTCTAGCATGGCTACAAAGGTAGAGATCAAACTCAGTTGGATGCCAAATGCTAGTGTCAACCACAGTTCCTGCAACTTCAAGGGTTTGCGAATCATAATTTATTATACATTGATGGTCTAAACAAATACATTACTTCTGCATTGGACATAAACAAGGAAGATGAATGTATACCGTAATGAAAATTCTCCCGTTGGATCAATGACTTCATTAATGATGAGCCTTCATTGGACATCCTCAAATTCAATAAAATGACTGGAATGCACGCTCTAAGGGCAGGGTCGAGGCGGCGGCGTGCTCAAGGGACAGGGGACATGACGTCATGCTCCGGGACGAGCTGGCGGAGGCGCCGGAGTGGTGGTTCCTCAACTCTCTGATGACAGCAGGCCGGCATGCTTCGGGGACAGGGAGAACATATCAATTACCAAGGTCGGGGTCGAGGCGGCGGCGTTCTCTGGGGACACGGGACGAGGCAGCGTGCTCCAGCATGCTCAACTCTCTGATGACAAAGGTCGGGGTTGACGTCGGGGTAGGAGTGGATGCCGGCAGCATGACAATGACGAAGAGCTAGTTGAGAGAGAGGGACGGCGGCGCCGTGCTCTGGGCACAGGGGACGAGGCAGCATGCTCCAGCATGCTTTACTCGCTGATGACGAGAATGTCAGGGTCGATGGCGGCTGCATGCTCTAGATCTGCGGTTTATAGGTCGAGAGAGCGCGCAAAAGCTAAAAATTTTTACCGAATATTGGGAGAGAGCGCGCAATGGACAAAACTTTTCAGCGTAAATCGTAGACGCACCAACAGAAGACGCGTCTCGCATAAGATCTTCATCAGGAATCGGAGACGGGCATATATAACGCCCGTCTCGCACTATTTTGTCAGTAGAATGGTCATCCAGTATGCGAAAGACGTGCAACGGTGCTGAAGCAAGGACCATCATTCGCATACTGGATGTTGGGCAACTGCAACTGTGCGCAATGTCTTATATGGTCGTTGCAACGCACTTAGCTTTGCGCGGTGGGACAAAATATCTTCGGCTTAAATCGGAGACGGTCAAACGGAAGGCGCGTCTTATATTATTTTGATGCCTCGGACACCCGGAGTGCCCTCGATGCGCCACGGTGTGCTGAAGCCACTAAAAACATCCAGGACATTATGGCGTGTCCAACTGGCAACTGTGCGCAATGCCGTATATGATCGTTGCATTGCGCTCAACTTTTCGAGGGGGAACAAAAGATCTTCCGCGTAAATCGGAGATGAGCCAACTGAAGGCGTGTCTCGCAATAATTTGTTGTCGAACGGTCATGTCGTATGTCAAAGATGCGCCATAGTGTGCTTGAGCCAGGAACATCTTTGGCATCTGGGCATGTCCAAATGTCAACTGTGCGCAATGCCTTATACAATCATTGCAACATGCTCAGCTTTACAAGGTGGGACAAAAACAGAACAAATCGGAGACGAGCCCGTGTAAGGCCCGTCTCCCTTTTGCCAAATATCAGATATCTGAGACACGCCTTTATAAATTTCGTCTCTCATGCTCTCTCCACATTGCCACTCGCACGAAATCATGAACTGTTGCAGGGATAAACAAAACATTGCAATTCACGGATTAATTGGAGTTCGGGGATAAACAAACGCAATGACATTGCAATTCAGAGATAATTTGCAACTCAATATAATTTATAGTTCATACATTGCGTGCCCTCTAAACTAATTTCAAATCTAAACTCATTCCTAAATCTCCCATCGATCAAACTAAACTGTACCATCCAGCTTGCTCCTGAACACGTCTCTTATATTCTTCTGGATCCTGAAAATATTGAAATTCTTTCAAATTAACAAATGTCAAAGGATGAATGAATAACCTACTCAAATGTCACTAACTCAAAGTGTACTCTAACCTTGATAAGTAGATTATAGCAATCATTTTTAACATCAGGCGCATTTGGCTGATGTAGCAAACGCTGAACTTCAAGTAGAATAGTTTTGATTGTAAAACCAGTCCACCACCCCTACGAAATATAATTTAAGCAACATAAGAAACCAGTTCAAATAAGTTTGGCAACAACTAAGTACTAATTACACCAGCAAAATAAGTCTATCTTACAGTGTCTTGATCAAGAACCCGATGCAGAGTGCTCCTGAGCGATGGACATTTGGGTGGAAGAACCCACTTGGAAAGGTGCATCTTGGAGGCACCAAGGGATAGTCCTCAGAGAAGGAGATTGTCACGGGGTAGTAACAACCTTCCCATTCAGTCTACAAAGGAAATTCAATAATAGGAGGATGATGGTTAAACTCATATTGTACTTGTTCTTCATGACTTACCCTTCTTTACCATTGACGATTCACTGCCACTTCAATAAATCTCCAGATTCAGGCTTCGCAGAGAAACCCTACGCAGAGAAAATGAAAATACCAAAAATAAAGAAGACATAAAAACAAAACTATAGCTAAGTTCATCAGTCCATTGCAGATCTACATATAAACAACCATGCGACCGGTGTGCCATATATACATACATGGGGATGGTTCTTGCGCCATGCCAAGAGCTCCTACTTCAATCAGCTATGCGCCAAGCCGATACTAGCCATGAACAGTGACGATGATGAGGAAGAAGGCGACCACGACGATGAGGACGGCGACGATGATGATGAAGAGGACGGTGACGATGACGACGATGAGGACGGCGACGATGATGATGAAGAGGACGGCGATGATGACGACGACAAGGACGACGTCAATGACGACAACGGCGATGGCGAACAGAGGAGGCGGTTGCACTGGAGTTGGTCGATTAGTGAAGGACCATTGGTCGATTAGTAAAGGAGCAACGGAGGCGAAGAGACGAGGGAGATAAATGCGAGACGTGCAATAACAATGAGAGACGTGCATTAATCTAAAGCGTGTCTTCCATTGTTGAAAGAGAGACGCATGGCACGAGGTCTGTGGAGAACTTAATTTCGGCGACGTGGTGCAGAGACGCATGCGACGTCTGTGCGTGACCTTTTGTTTCTCCGAGGCGGTATCGATGCATCCCATCGTTCCATCAATGTGCGGGAAACAAACTGCTCCCTCGACGACTCCGCACTGAACTTATTTAATATGTTCCATCACCAATCAGTTCTCCACAAGCGCGTCGCTCACTTTGAATTCTCTTCTTTTCTTCATCTTATCTGCAACAACGTCCCACGACCACCATAGCCGACCTTCCAGCGCCAAGCCATCCGAGGGAGCCACCATGCAAGAAACTGTGTTGCAGCTCCCCCGAGAGGTTCAACACCGAGCAATGCCTCCTTATGGTGCAAGAGGCATACATCAATACGTCTCACAGCATGAGTTCCTTGGGGTTGGGTACCCTTCCCCAGTTTACTGGAATGGGTACCATCGTCCACTGCCTCTTTGCCCTCATAGGGGTGCCCGATCGTCTCAACATTATGTTCATGATGATGGCCCAGGTGCTTGGCCCCGAGAGTCGCAGAAACCTGGTGGAGGCGACAGAGAGCAACCTCGTTCTCGGGGTTTCACCACCGGCGCAGCCAGAGTAGCTGGCACAGCCGGCCCAGGCTCCTGTTGCACCGGCGCTGGAGTCACCGCCGGGTGACGAGAAGGAGGAGGAGGAGGAGGAGGAGGAGGAGGAGGAGGAGGAGGAGGAGGAGGAGGAGGAGGAGGAGGAGGAGGATTTAGTTTTTCTTTGTTGTTTTTAGTTGCTTCTGTTTCGTAAATATTGTTAATGAATGAAATCTATCTTTGTTCATCTATGTGAGTGAATATTATCTTGTGTGTTCTTCAACTGTGTGAATGAATGAATGTGTATTGTGTTCTTCGTGTTCCTCAGGTATCATAAGTAAGGATTTGAATATATTTGGGACAAGAGAATAATTTATTTATCAAATGAGATGTGTTATATCAACAGTGAACCGAAGCAATATGGAGAAAATCATGAAGCTAAAGGTGACGTGTGGAATCGGAGATGCGCTTTCCGTTAGAGAACGCCTCTCTTATTGCAGAGGAGAGGGAGACGTCGGTCATAGGATACGTCCTTCGCAGAAAAGCTCGTATCCATTTTGCATTACAGCACAAACCTTATATAAGGCACCATCAGTCTCTCCTCTTCTCTTCGTTCCACTGAGACAACCCACCATGGCCAACGTTCTGCCACCAAGCCCGCTGAGAGAGCCACCATACAAGAAGCAGTGTTGCCGCTCCACCGAAAGGCTCAATAAAGAACTGCTCGAGATGTTGTTCGACAGGTTGTTCGACCAGTTCCAGTGGCTGCTCGAGACGATAGACGAGGTGCTCGGTGCCGAGGGCCATAGTATTCTAGTGGTGTCGATGGCAAGGAACCTCAGTTGCGAGGTTCTGTTGCAAGATCTGGACCAGCCGGAGCAAGCAGCGGAGCAGTCAGAGCAACCAAAGGAGCAGACGGAGCAGCAGGAGCAACCGGCAGAGCAGCCGGAGCAGCCGAAGGAGGAGAAGGGGTAGGAGGAGTAGGATTTAGGTGTTCTTTTTGTCGTTTTTTAGTTGATGTTTTTTTTTTATTTTATCTTGTACTTCTTTCTTGTGTTTTGTAATATATTTGTTATCTGCAATCAATTGTGTGAATGATTGTGTTATCTGTGTTCATTTGTGTGATGAATATTTTGTGTGTTCAATTGTGAATGAATGTGGTCGTCGTGTTCATGTATGTCTGTAAGCGAAGACAAAGGAGACGGGCTTGCAGTAAAGAACGTCTCATTTCACGCGCTTATAGGAGATGCACTGTGTTTGAAGTGCGTCTGCCATTTGTCCGGAGAGTAGGCCTGTCTCGGATCCATACTTAACTGAGACAGCCTGTAGTGTAACGTGGCTCCTTGAACATTCAACCGAGCCATATCTGATCCTTGCTAAAGTGAGCTCTCGTCTCGCTTAAGCTTATGAGAGACTGCCGCCTTTGAGCACGTCACCCATCTTTGTGTCCTATTTGGGTTTCTTACGTTGTGTATTAACAATTGCTACTATGGGACATTCTATGTTATGATCTTAAGCCGATAAATCTAAGCATGTGTGCGCCCGAGGAGATCAGTTTTTCTCTTCCATTATGTCCACCACCCATAGATAGGTTTTTATTGTTGATACTCATTATCACCTTAGAAAATTCTAATTTTTTATCGTTTGATCATTTTTTCTATTTATTTTTCTAAGGTTTCGGCACCTTAGTTGATACTTCGTCATTAGCCACCCTGAGAATGAGATTGTTGTGGTGTGTCCTTTGAGGCTGCTGTTATGAAATTGTAATGGTGAATGAGAATGTTGGATATGGATTATGAAAATTACTTAGGATATGATGGGAATTAAACTCACGTAGACATTTAGGCTGCTTTTATAAGTTTATGAAATGTACTTTTTTGCAATTGGCCATTTATTATCATCCTTGTATAAGCTGCATGTCATACTTTCTCACACTTGTTGAGTATAATATGTACTCACCCTTGCTATTCCCACACGAAGACAGTTACAGGAGACGCTTTAAAGTACCACGAGGATCATGTGGAGTACTAGGTTGTGTGCTATCGTCAATATCATGTGGAGTGGAGTCGTGCTACTTAGTGTATTTCCGCTGCAATAATTAGAGACTTGTATTTTGTGAACCATTGCATTATTGTAATAAGGTACTTATTTAATTATTGAGATGTGGTTATTATCCGAACATCGTTTGTGATGCACTCATATTTGTGTGTTAAACATCCTGGGCACACATATGCGTCAGACTTGGTTTATTCCCGGAACCGGGTGTCACAGGAGCTTCGAGGCGGGGACAAAGGCTGAGCTTGGCAGAACCATCGTTGGGACGCCCATGCCGACGTCTGGTCCGTCTGCGCATAGAGTAGAGCTTCATGATGGGGATGGAGGCTGAGCTTGGTGAATCCATGGAGGTGAGGAGGAGCGAGAACGAATTGCGGTCCCCCTTCTTGGCGCACCAACTATCGATGTGTCGATTGTCTAAGAGTACCGTATGTATCGCGCGGTATGCCTTGAGGCAGCCTAACAGCTAACACAAAAGATGTATACTGGTTCGGGCAAGGCACCCTACGTCCAGTCTGGCGATCTCTTCATCTCATTATAAATGGTGAGGGAGTACAGGTATGAGGAGAGGTTGTAGTGCTATCGTGGAGGGGACAAAGCCCCTATTTCTATGGTTGTCTTTTTTGTTGTACCTTTGTGGGATGGCTTTGTCCCACCTTTATAGGCAAAGGCAGACCCTCTATTTCCTAGCTACTTCCTGCTTTCCTCATATGAGAAGTGGGGTTCACATATTCGTTTCTATACACCCTGCTCCTCAGGGCAGGGTGGGACAGTGGAAGTTGCAGGCGTTGCACCTTCCTTGTTCAATCACTTCAAGCCCCTGTGAACACTTTGGTATTCTAGCCAGCGTGCTGTCCACGGTAGGACTGAACAGGCACGCATGGAGGTGGCAATGAAACTGGCACGATCTCCCATGCGGAGACCCTATAGACATGATCTCGACCCCTATGGTCGGGACTCAGCTAGACGAGGATGGAATCTCGCTAGGCCGGGGTCAAGAAGCTCGTTCTTCTAACCGTCCGGGATGGAGGGGGCGGTTCCACCGATGGAACCTAGGCTCGCCCGACCCTACTAATCTAAAAACAACGAGACCAAGCATATACTCTGGACACCCAGGTAGCCGGACTCCATCACTGCTGCTAGTGGTGTCTTCTTCTCACTAATAGTCCAAAAGTTACAAAATTGATCAAGAAGATGGTGGCGAACATGAGTTGGAGCGATGAGTGACTTCAACTCTGTTAGTGATACATGCACACCTTAAAGGAGGTGGCCACGATAGCTGCTAAATTTGACCTCCTCATGAGGAAACTAGAATATCAAGCCATTGGTAAAGTAATTAGCACTGTCCAAGCCTCTGATGCTCGCAAGATATGCGAGGTTTTATGATAACACAAGACATATTGGGAGTGATTGACTTGAAATCAATGAGGATGCCTTATACTTGAGCAACAATGGAAACAACACCAAAGATCATTGTGAAGGAGGTCAGGCGTTGAACCAACCATACCCACTCTATCAAGGGGGCTACAACAGCAGAATCAACTTCAACCAGCCCAACTTGAACGATCTTGTTGTTGTCCATGTGAAAATCAACAAAGCCATGTCCAAAAGGATTTCGGCCAACGTCAAGATTGTAGGATTACCTTCAACGTCATGAATCAGTTGAGACTAAACAAGATGATGCAAACACATCTAGTTCAACTAGTAGCCGCCCTTCCACCAACGGAGATGGGGAAAAATTCGAGGCAACCCGAAACTCCACTGAAAAATGTTAATGCCATGACTGCATGAGGTGGCAAAACCACTCGTGATCTAATATACCCTCATCAAGGTAAGGACATGGTTGTAGAGGGTGAAGAAGAACCTTCTCACAAGTGTGAGGAACACAATGAGAGGACGACACTATAATTTGAAGACACGAGTTTCATTTCATTCCCTCGATGCAACGGAAATCCAATTGTGTAGGAGCAATTAAATCGCATCATTGAAGTGATCCACAAGATTCACGTGAATGTGCCCTTGTTGGACGCGATGCAAGTACCCACTTATGCAAGTTGGTCTTCGACAAGATAAATAAAACAAATTTATCTCCAACGCCGATCCAGCTTTGGCTGGTCGATTCTTCGGTCCAATACCCTGTTGGAATCACCAAAGATTTTCCGCTGAAAATCAGAATTGCTTCGTCCTCATGGACTTCATGGTGCTCGACATGAATGTAGAAAAAAAAAGAAACACCACTCATTTTTGGTGTGCATTCCTTAGCATTGCAGATTCTCACATCGATGTAAGGGCTAGAGAAATCCACTTCCATATCAATGGCAGGGAGAAAAAGTTTGACTTTTGCTCAAGAAGGGAGCAATGCTCCATGATCAAAATCAAGCAGGGCTTGTATGTCAAACTCATCAAAGAAGTCAAATTGACACCCCAAAAATGGGCAACCTCAATGCATTATGAGGAACCTTCTCAAAGAAGAGACACTGTCACTACATTCAAGCCAACAAAGCAAGATGACAGGGAGACCAAGACAATCAAAAGGTTATAAGTCCACAAAGCTACCAATAAGGATTTAGCGGAAGAAATAAGGAAAGTCATCTGAGTCCTCTTCTCTTGGTTTGGACAACAAGTAACCAATCTAAAAATGACGAACGAAAGTCCTGCTCATCGGACTTTAAAGAATATTGGTGTGATCTTGAAAATATGATAATTGGTAGTTATCTCATATTTGTCTTTTCCCAGTTATAGTTGTTGTTTCCTAATTTATAGTGCATTTTTTCATGGCATATTTAGATTTTCTCGTCATGTTGAGAATTTTATATTCTCAATCAAATTATTTTTAGGAAATTTAGATTTGAGAAAAGATTCATTCAGAAAAATGTTTAAGAAGAATTTTCGGTCTTTGCACCCAACGGCTAGAAATATGGCCGTTGAGAGGCCATATGCAAAAGAGAGGATAGGGGAGCCCACATGTCAAAGTGGTTGAACCCCCTGTTCTGTAGAAGGGGAGAAGAGGCAAAATGGTCCCCTCTCCGACTACAGCTAAATTTTTGCCTCTTATGACTGTTGGAGGGTGGAAGCCTATAAGTTGGCACCCAGGGAGACGTGTTTCTTCAAATCTCAACCTACTTCACCTTTCTAATTTTTCTCATATTCTTGAAATTTTCTTGCTATCCATTTGAGTGCTTTTATCATTTCCAATACAAAAACATTTGCTTGCATTTGCATGTTGCTATCAAGCTTGGCAAGGCAACTCGACGAATTTCTTGTTTTCATTTTCACTAGAGTAACCTTTTTTTGAGTTTGTTTATATTTTTCTCACATTTTGTAGCTATGAAGAAAGGAATTCAAAGGTTGTTTGGGAAGATGAAGGGTCTTCATCAAGTTCAATCCAACGTTCGGAGGAATCAAGCACGTACGTCTCCACTGAACATACACCAAGTCCACGGTGGAGAAGCACTCAATATGATGTCCCAATGGAGGAAGACCAATGCTACACCCGAGCTTCTTAATGATAGTGACCTCAACTTGGTAAGTGATGTTAAACATCAAACCTATGACATCATTCGAGATTGTGAGTTTTCTCACACGATGGCCTTCTATCTCGAAGTACTCTCCAAAATTGCTATGGACTCTGAATTCATTCCGTTTGGCATGCATTGGGATGGGATAATTTTTTCTCAAATTGATGTGCATGGTCCACACCTCCTCATGATTCAATTCCCATGCATCCTCATACAAGTAAGTCATGGTATTACTTTTCAACTTTTTCAAGAGGAATATTACCTTACTTGGAAAGAATTAAGTTAGCACCAAGACTTCCATAAGTGTGAGTTACTAGATTTCGACAAATTGCCTAAATTTAATAAAACAAAGCTTTTGACAAGACATAAACGATGAGATATCTTGTAGGGCTCCTAGAAATGGCCACATCCACAATCCCAAACTACATTTCTTGCATAGATGGGTAACTATTACTATATTACATATGGGTGATCGTAGAAATGTAGGTGATAAGGAAATGAGAATTCTTTTTACCACGGTTAAAAATATTAAAATATCTCCTATAAAGGCTATGGAGACCCATTAGATGATGCACCAGGTTGGGCCCAAACCCAACATGAGATTGGATGTTCGTCGTGACAAACCACAAGTAGTGAGCAATGGCCAATTGGAGGGAGATGGGATCCATATGGGTCCAACTACTGAAGTACCCACTCAAGCTCTACCTCCTCTGTTGTCGGGAGCATGTCGTTCCTTTTTAGCTAGAGGTTATTGTGACCTTAGCCAAGAAATGATGGATCTCACCCAACGAATGGGAGACCTTGAGGTGAGGTTATGAGAACATCAACTGCTCGAATGCGACCATACTAAATGCCTTTAACACAAAGGTGAATAAATTCTATATTTCGTTTGCCTTTGACACATATGATGAATTTATGGTACACCATAAAGTATGTTCATACTCATTTCAAAGCTACTTACATGTATCAAACAAGATGTTTAATGCACATGGAAGGCATGGAGGACAAAAGAAGTTTACTAGAGACCTTTTAAAGTCTTAAAGAAAATTAATGGGAATGCATATAAGCTAGATCTGTCTGCAGATTTTGGGATTAGTCCCACATTTAAAGTTGCAGATTTGAAGTGTCATACTTGGGAGAAGAGGACGAGCTTGAGTCGAGGATGACTCAAATGCAAGAATGGGAGGATGATGAGCACATTAGTCCTACAGATATACACAACACTCCCATGCAAGGTCGAATTACTAGAGCTCAAGCACCGCAATTGAAATTAGATGTGAGCTCATTCCTGAACACTTTTTTATATGTGAATTTTGAGAGTAAATTTCTATCTAATGAATTAATTGTGATTAGGAACCATGGAGAGGACCAAAAAGATACTTGTAAATGGATTTGGGGACGGGTAGGACCAGAAAAGACACCAAATCAAGTCGGAGGCAGAACCCAATCCAAGTTCGAGTCCAACTCGGAATCTAGGAGCAGGTCTCCTTAAAATGGATGCCCAGGATGCATACAAACTCCTTTTTGGACGTTCTACATACGCATAGAAAATGGAGAGGATAATCTTTTCGATGGAACCGGTCCAACATCAAAATTCCCTCGAAGTAGACATGAATCATCGAAACAAAATCAAGTATAGAATCTTTCAGGTTGCTAAGTCACCATATTTAGGCCCAATGGGTTGTGTATCAAGTTCACTCCACTAGGGACACGTCCTAGGGTTTGAGTACGACCCTAGCACCCTTTGGGTCATCCTGCCACCTATTTATACTTCATAGCTGCTGCCACAAATACCTTAGTTTTGTTTACTTTAAAGTTTAGCTGCTTCTGCTACATCCATGTAGACGTGTGTGTCGACTAGACCATCCGTTCTACTTATTCAGAGCTTAACCTTATTGAGTTACCTTTTCATCATATTCTTGCTAGTTATTTGATTGCTTTCAGCAATTACCGTAGAGGTTTGGTTGATCGTGCTCCACATGAAATCATGATCAGCTGTTTGACACTACAGGAATTAAGTTGATTTACTACGTTAAAGCCGTCGTAAATAAAGCCAAAGCCATCATTAATAACCTATTTATGATGGTTTTTGGTAAGACGCGGCGTTCTTGGAGGTTGTTGTCGGGCCATGAACGTCACTTCAGATCAAGTCGAAGTTATCCAGTCTCACCGGAAGATCGGATCACATACACCACCCCCCCCCCCCCCCCCCACTTGCTGCTCTCAATCATGTGGTAATCACAGCAAGGTTGGTTGTTGTTACTTTTACTTTTAATCATTTTTTCTACAGTCCATAAAAAGCAACAAAAAAATACTACATCAATTCTTTATTTACCTAAAAACACTTTGAGCTCTTTTGCTATAACTACTGAATTAATTCTTGTTGAATACGTGGTTACATATTTGAGTTGTGTTGCTGGTCTTAGTGGGTAGGCCATTATAGTTTTAAAGTTCTTGTTATTTCTGAATCTGCACAAAAACACCATCATCCACACCATCACAAAATTAGAGAGCATTCACTTCTTGATCTACATCTCCAAAAGAAGAATTAATCAGATCTTTGAGATCTTTTCAAATTTAAAGACAAAAGTCATAATTTCCACATCTTTCCAACGGATCCAACCTTGCCTTAAAATTACATCTTTTCACGTCGCAATCACCAAAGAGAATTCGAGATCTGTTGTGTCTCTTTTTCTTTGGAAAGCAATATCTACAAGATCTGCAAGAGACCTACGAAAATTTGTGTGCTGTCCTTACTATTTGGTACTTTATATTTGATCCTTTGTGCAGTCTTTTAGAATGTTGAGGCTTTGTTAAAAAAACAAATAAAGACGAGAAAAGTACAAAATAAAAGAAGGCAAAAAAGACGAGTGGGAGAAAAGGAAAGTGAGATGCAGTTGCTGCTGTCCTAGGCTTGTTCTATCATTTGGGCGATTTCATTTGTGCCTACGCTCGTGTCTCAAGCACCGTCTAGCCTAGGACTAGCACGGTACCGTCATTGAACAGTTCTTAAACTTGTTTTTTGACTAATGTGGTGCTAGTATTTTATTTCCTTGTGCATTACTTCCGGCCCACCTACTGCTCCACATATCCGACTACAACTTGATAGGTGTTATTGCTGCAGTGCCGATACATTTTTTTTCAAGGTTGTCAACTTGTTGATTGCCATCACCTCATATTTGACTTGGTAAGAACATGTAAGATCTTGTTTGAACAGGTTGAGATTGAGAGAATTACAACAGCCACATCCTACTAATTTATAGGAGCATACATATTCTTGCTGTGTTTCTTATTTCCTACTAATTGTGGCAACTGACATGGAGATTTTTGAACAACCACAACTACGCTGCCATATTCCTCTCAACATTTGCCTTCCTATGCTGGTGAGTTTAATCCAAAAGCATATGTTATTTTGGAACTAGCAGTAGATAAATAATTTAGAAAATATGATTTAGCTGAAGAACAAAAGGTGATAGTTGCTTCTACCTTTTAACTGATTACGCTTTAACGTTATGGAAGCACCTATCTAGACACGATAAAATTCCTAAAATATGGAAGGATCTAAAAAGAAAATTGAGAGATTTTTATGTTCCTAAATATAATGTTCATCTTATGCTTGCTAAACTACAAAATTTAAAACAAGGTGATAAATCTGTTGAAGAATACTACTATACTCTAAAATTTCATTTCTTGTGTTGTGGTTTGGAAGAATGTGAAAGCTACTGAAAATAGATTTTTGAGCGGACTTAATATTGAAATTCAGGATTTACTTTTACATGAAACATATGCTTCTCTTTCTTGTTTGATCGAGCTTGCTTCCATGATTGAAATGCAGCCTGCTAATAACTTGAGTGAAGATAAAGTATCTGATCTGTTGCCCACATGGGAAAAGAAATCTTCAATGAATAAGATGATTCCTATTGTGTGTTCTACTGTGACTAACTTTAAAGAAAATAAAAAGGATTTGCCTACACACCCACTAAAGGAAGAAAGTGAAAGAGGTAAGCCTGTTTGTGCTAAAATCAGTCATTTGAACCAAGAGGCTCATGCTATAATTGTGGCTCCGTGCGAAACTATTGCTTTTGTTCATAATTTATCCACTCCTGCTAAAATACAGCAACCGTTAGTGTAACCTTTCACTGAATGTTTTTTATTTGAAGCTGATTATAGGATTGTTCCTTGAGAGAAAGAAAAGGTTTGTGATCATGCTTCATTTACATCTACTACACAACTAGCACATCGACGTACGTGTTACTTCTAGTTTTGAGGATACCTGTGCTGAAATAAGATGTATTCATTGCATTCATAGTGAGCAAGAATAGTTGAAAATCATATTTTATTTAGATTGTTTAGGTTATACCAAATTTGATTTCCCATGTGACATGAATAATTTGTGGAAGAAATTATTTCATAAGTCTAGTTCGCTATGTTTTGACTACTATTCTTTTCATGCAGTTGGCAAATACGATAATAACAGAAACAACATGGTGCATAGGACATATATCTGTTGTGAGGAGAATATTTTTCCAATGGTTTACCATAGTGATCATATAATGACTTTCATTAATGTTGACCATCCTATATCTAGTTTCTTTACTATTGATTACATGTTGCAGGTCAACATTAAAGAAAGAGAGCATATATTTTTTCCATGTACTTTGTTCCTGACCACTAATCACAATGCAAAACTAAGTACGGTTTGCTGCAAAGAAGGTGAGAATGATGAGAACATCAATTGCTTGAATATGACCATATTAAATGTTTTTAACCCAAAGGTGAATCAATTCTAGATTTTGATTGACTTTCATAAATATGATGAATTGACGTTGCACCATAAAGTATGTTCATATTCATTTCCAGAGCTACTTACATGGATCAAGCAAGATGTTGAATGCACAGAAAGGTATGGGGGACACAAGAAGTTGGTTGGGGACCTTTTAAAATCTTGAAAAAAATATATTAAGAATGCATATCAGCAAGATCTGCCTGTAGATTATGGGATTAGCCCCATATTTAACATTGCAGATTTGAAGCCATATTTGGGAATAGAGGACAAGCTTGAGTCGAGGATGACTCAAATGGAGGAAGGGGGTATGACGAGGACATCACCCAATCCAAGTTCGAGTCCAACTCTGAATCCAGGAGCACATCTCCTTAAAACGCATGCCCATGACACATTTAGACTCTGTTTTGAACATTCTACATATGCACAAAAAGTGGAGAGGATAATCTTGACAATGGAACTGGTCCGACATCAAAATTCTACCGGAGTCGAGAGGAATCATTGAAACAAAATGAAGTACAGAACCTGTTAGGTTGTTGAGTCACCATGGCCTAGTGGGTCGTGTACCAAGTTGAGTCCACTAGGGACATGCCCAAGGGTTTCAGTACGACACCATCACCTGTTAGGTCGTCCTCCAACCTATTTATTCTTTATAGCCGCTGTCACAAATACCTGGGTTTCTTTAAGTTGAAAATTCAGTTGTTTCTACTTCCTTTGTACACACGTGAGTCGACTAGACCATCCGTTCTACTTGTTCAGAACCCCAGCATTTTGAGTTACCTTTTCATATTGTCCTTGCTAGTTCTTCGATTGCTTGTCGTAATTACACTAGTGGTTTGGTTGATCGTGCTCCACAAGAATCCTGATCAACTGTTGGAGGTGGTGTATTGGGTTCTAAGGCACGGCATTCTTGGAGGTTGTTCTCGTGTCGTGAATATCTCTCCAGTTCAAACCGAAGTTATCTAGTCTCACCGAAAGATCAGGCCACATACTCCACAGCTGCTCCCTATCATGAGGATGAGTGACGTTCTCAATACTCTTCAAGATCACATCCAAGGTATCCATGATTGATAGCAACAAATTGATGTCAAGTTCAACAACGTCAATGCCACACAGCAACAAGAACATGCCGACCTTATGGCCAATTTCCGTCACCAAGGGTTCAACCCTTACCATGAAAGTTGATGAAGAACAAGCTTGGGGAAGGACTTCCCCTTGAGGTAACTTGTATGATGTTTCCTTTTTTATTTAATTTCATTTAATATATATATATATATATAGTATTTTAGTTACTCTCTAGCCTCGGATGAATAAAAGAAAATATGTCTGGTAAGAATTTTTTAGTCTTTCACCAGTAAAAATGATGAATAGTTGCTCTGTTTTATTCTTTCTTAGTTCCCCTCTTCCCTAGGATGAATAAAATTAAATATGTGCGGGAAGTCTTCCAAGTATTGTGTTTATTAACATAGAAGTACCTTCCCTTGAACTCAGAAATTATGGGTGGCATGAGCATGTTCCAATTCTAGGTTATTATGAGGTATGATATAGTACATAGAGCTGCTAAATTATTAAATGAAACTTAATCTCAAGAGAATTATCAAATTCAATAAATTTAAAGTTCCTTATTTGATAACAATTTCTACCAAAGTCATATGATATTTTTTCAAAATTTATAAACCGTACGCATATGCTACTTGTTGGGCACTGAGACTAATCAAACTAGTGTAGATATATCTGAGATTATATTTTTGTACTTTCATGATCAATATTACATGTGCACATGCTAAACTTCTACACTAAAAGTTAGCAATATTCTATCATTCCACTCAACCACAAATAAGAACTCCATATTTCCATTGCCGAATACTCTCTTCAAAATTCACTGAAAGGGAGTAGAAGGCATGCCTACAAGAAAAAGAAAATAAAGCATGCTCTCAACAAATGAGCATGAGAAACAAAGAAAAAGGTAGTCATGCTTCATTCTTACATTAAAAGGGAGCCAACAAAAAGGAGTCATCTTAAAATTCCACAATTAGTCCATCACACTTGCACATGTTGATCTGAAAGTATGATTTATTTTCTCCTCAAGCTTACTCTTTTGTCTTAGAAAAAAATATGTGTCACAAATATGCTTACTCATGTTCCATACCAAGCTCCACAAAAGCAATATTTAGATGTGGGAACAAAAGAGGCATTACCTTGGTGAGGAAAATTCCACATATAGAATGAGCGATTGAGAGATGCCACATGAGGCCCTTATGCTTTATTCTGAAGATCTCAGGGCCAAAGTGTATCATAGAAATTAGGTAATTCATGTTTTATGATTTTATTCGATCTTTCAATCACGCGGGAAAAGGGAATGTCAAAGAGCCCATAAGAATTTAGGCAAAAGGGTATGTATCATTGACAATTTATTCAATATGAAGTAGAATATTTTGTTGTGCATTTGGAAATTTAAAAGAACAAAACATTGTATCAACTCCTAATCAACAATGTACATCCTTAATCTTTGCCTTACGACGAGAAAAGGGTATCCTTGGGGGGTGGGGGGGGGGGGGGTTCACGGTCATTAAATACTATCTTCGATCATCAATTTAGCTCAAATACGTGAAGGAAAATACTCACACGCATTACCTTTACAAGTAACCTAGTTCCACATGTACTTTTAGAAATTGTGCCTGCAAGTGATTATATACAAAATTGAGGTAATTGCATGGCCACATGGAAATGAAACACACTTCTCATCCATGGGCCCACTTTTAGAAGGATTCGAGGGAATTTCACCACGATTCATCCAGATTGTGTCTGAGGGCCCACAAAGCAGCGCATAGTGATGGTATTATTATGCTATCATCAACGTCCTAGGCCACCATTGTAGTCTAATTGTGGAAGCCATGAACATGTTAGTATGAACTCACTAGTATTCAGATCCAACATTGGTTCCACAATCTTTAGGTTAGGAATTGCCTTAAATTCATACAGGATTTCTAAGATCCCTGCTTAGTATGCAAATGTGGTGTTTGGTTACTTAATTAGTGTTTGATATCTAATAGACTCACGGATCTAACATACGTGCTTAATATCCATGTTGGGCTACGTCACATGCCTTTTAGCAGGAGTCACCTGGCAGACCAGATTATGCCCACGCCCGATATGTTGCAACACTAAACTCTAGGACCCATCACTAATATGCTCATATGCACATCACTAGGATATACACATATATATATTAGAAGAACAATAGGAACAACTCCTCCTTAGTTTAACTCTCAGTGGGACTATACTATCTTATTAGAGTAGGTGCTCATGTGTGTCTCACGACCATCTTCGTTATCATTTATCTTCCTTGTCGAACAACTAATATAGAGTTATGTACATTATTTATAAGATTATTTACATCTTACTTCATTCCCTTCTTCCACGATAAACAAAGATGATACCCTGAAAGAATTCCGGATGAATTGCTACAACGGTATTTTCTGTGTGCTTGCGGATCATACCCTATACTGACGCTAGGGTGCATTAGTAAAGTATTTTCGTGCCATTGCCATAGATGTTTTATTAATGTAGCTTAGCATGAGTCAACAACAAGAACGTGGTGCAAATGTAAAGGGCAGACTGGAGTATAAAATGACGTTTGACTGATGGAGGTAACTGTTAACAATAACCCATTACCTACAATGATAGATGAAGGAGTCAAAAAGTTAGGGAGTTGGGAGGAGGAGAGATTATCAGAGGACGAGATCATGTGGCAACCAGCACCAGAGTTCATTACGATTATGTACCACCCCGAGGGGTTTTTAATCGATCCAATTATTATTTCTCCACTTAATTCTATCATGGTATCTCAGGGGTTTCATCCCCAGTGACTTCCTTCCATATCCCTAGCCTCCGCCATGTCTCACAGCCACACCCCCTTCCTCCTCTCCTCTTTACACTGCCATTTGGTAGTGCCTAGAGGCCCTACGGATCTCACCACCGATACAACTGCAGTCAGACCGCAAGCGCTGATGCGTGGCACCCACCACCGTCGTCCACCTAACCATAGCCGCCACTGCCACGACGACGTGAGCCCGCGGTCAGACCACCACCCGCTCGTGGTCCAACCGCAAGACGGCACTACACCCGCATCTTCAACTAATGCTAACCCTAGCTGCCATGAGCTCGCAGTCACCGGCACACAGATTTCATTTATATTGCAATCAGACGTCTTCCATGGTGGGCACCCGCAATCCAACCACTCCGATGATGATCCTACTCCTGCACAGCAACCACGACGATGTCAACTCTGACAACAGAAACCTCGATGCTCTCTATGTCGCGTGAGATGTTACCTTGGTGGTTGAGGCAAATCGATTGGCTGCAGAGGCCGATAAATTGGCCGTTGAGGCAACATGTGTTTGTGCAGCAGCTGATGATGCACGCCATACATTACTTGCAGCAGCTGCTGAGGCTCATTGTGCCATGGTCAGGAGCGACCCTCCTTCTTCATCCACCTACACCAATACCTCAGCACATCCTCAGGCGTCCAATGTTGTTGTTCCTATCCACGCTCAAGTTTTCGACATTCTCAACATGAAGACAATAATCTCCATCATCCTCGACAACCTTTCACCACACTACAGTTGATGAAAGGTCATCTTCCTCAACACCCTCGAAACTGCGAGCTCTCTGATCACGTCCTCAACGACGTGTCTCCCGACGTTGTCATCGATCTTCACTGGCGCTGTATATACTTCACCATCAACTCCTAGCTTCACAACACCGTCTCCCTCGACTTCATTGAGATCATCTCAATGAGCATACCCACAACTCATTCCATCCAGTTCGACCTTCAGGAACAGTTCATCAGAATCTGGGAGACTTGTGCCATGACCCTCGACGTCGAGTTCCACACGTTCATCTTGGGAGACTTCTCCATCACCGACTACGACTGCCGGCTCAAGTTGATGGTTGATGCACTCCATGACTTGGGCGAGGTCATCTCTGACCACAGCCTCGTCCTCACGATGCTTCACCATCTCAACGAGTGATTCTCCTACATGCATCTCTCCGGATGTGGGAGCACCCCTTCTCTACCTTCATCGAGATCCGCAACCACTTGTAGCTTGAGGCGATCAAGATGAAGTCCAAGCCCAGCAAAGCCAATGCCTTGGCTACCACCTCCGCGAGTGCGGGTCGTACCCCACCGCCCGCATCATTGAGCAACCCTCCTCCATGTGCCCTTGCTCCTAGCGGCCCTTCTTCCGGTGCTTCTAGTTCCGACATCCCTGCTTCTAGTGCCCTGTCATCCAACTGGGGCCGGAACCGGTGAAACAACAGCGGATTTCCCACTTCGGGTAATCCATGAAACTGGACTGTAGCGTTGGGGTGGCATTGTGCCCCGTCCGGCCCTCCACCAGTCTTCCAGGCACACCATCGCACGCGTGATCCTCCGTAGCAAAATCTTGTGGTGAACGGGAGACCCTATGGCGCGTCTGTCTACCAGTCACCAGGTTTTTAGGCACGCGGCAGTGAAACTGCACCTATCTACAACAGTCAGACCATGCTCTACGGCGGTCAGACCGCCCTGGGGCCGGTCAAACCGCAACGCAGTACGACGGTTAGAACCCAGCTCTCTATATGGTGGATTCTTGACCTACGGGGTGCTCTCTACTTCGAATGCTGTTTAGGATTAGAATGAGCTGACCAACTCGTTTAACACCATGTCGCTTACGCTGCCACCGTTCTTTGGGTGGTACAGATTTATAAAGGGATCAGGTGACCATTCTTAGTTACGAAACCGATGTCGTATTATTATCCGAACAGCCACAGGTGTTTAATCCGATAGTGAAACATAATGAATTTATCAAATAAGCATAGTGCACAGATAATTAAGTCGAGATTGTGCTAGTGAGATATCCTAGTGTGCAACATGACAGCAAGCAAGTCGCTGTAGTTGTAGCAACGGGGTCCAACAGTCTTCTTTGCACAGGCGGACCCGAATCTTCTCATGCAGTAAACTATTCTCACATTCACAAACTGAGAAAATTACACCCACTGCTAAACTTTGGGCAGCTTAATCGTACCGCATGACGTAAATTAAGACGTCAAATTGCAAAGCACTCTGACTTGAACCTGATACACTTGCCTAGATCTAATGTATGATACCTCAGTAGTGCATATATTCTGATTCATGAAGCATGTGTGCATGGTTAATTTATTCCACTGCTGGACTGTTCCAGAGGCTTAGAACAACATCTAATGTTTTCTTCGAAAAAAACAACTAGGCGTGCATAATTTACTACTTCTCAACATGTAACTAAAAATGCATAATTTAATGCTTGCCCACATGCATGATGGAACAGAGACATCGTAATGCAAGTGTGTCACGTTGGACAAACCAGAAGCCACTACTACAATAAGCCACATCTCGATTTGTACCATAACACGCGATTTCTAAAACCGCCTGAAATGAAAAGCATGTTTTAATCTTCAATTTCACAGGCGGGGAAGTGAAACCGCCTAGGATAATGGTACTATCATAGGCGGTCCATTACTTATGACTAGCCGTCTGTGAAGACACATTATCACAGGCAGGTCGTGCAGCATATATAACCGCCTATGATAATGTTGTTATCATAGGTGGATCTTAACCTGAAAAGCCACCTGTGGAGAAAGTTAATCGCAGCCGATTTGTACCATAACAATAACCGCATGTGATAATTGGGTTATCACAGATAGTTCTTTACCTATATCTAGCCGTCTGCAATAATGATATTTCACAAGCAGGTCTAGCTGTAGGTAAATAACCGCCTTTGATAAGGTATACCCTATACAGTACTATCTGTTGTTATTTCTAATATCCAGGTCATTCAATATAATCACAGAAGTCAACAATATAATCACAGAAGTAAACAATATAATCACAGAAGTCATCTCACAGAAGTCAATTTCACTAAAACAATATACATATGTACAAGTTACACATACAATTCATCTCATAGTTTACAAGTTTCACTAAAAACTGTTTCTATTATCATAGTCGCGAAGTTTTGGCACATTGCCTATTGGAAAATTCTCATCAAAGAACTCCCGCCTTTTGTGCAAAATTTCACAACGCACGAAAAGACATAGTTCACCAGCAATCTTGTCGGTTCCTCCACCAGGAATACTTCTACAAACCGGCCATTCTTCGTTCACATTTTTTGTGTGCTGCAATGAAACACATAACAAGGTTTAGAATATGTTGGTTTGAACAATCTCAAAGTATAGATCAAAGTCAGAGTAAACAAAAATTTATTTGGTATTTGTGGAGCAGTTGTACTATGTGCAATTGAATTTTGAGGTTGGAATCAAAATCTAAAAATAATGTTTCTGGTAATATTGAACAGCAGAGAATATAAGTATTAAAATACGCTAGTTACAATAAAAATGAAACTAAAAAGTAAGAAAACAAGATACCGAGATTAAGGATAACTTACATCCTCATGATTCACTCTATATTCGCTGGCGGTCCAAAGATGCTCGCATACATAATACCCGCATAAGACACTCTCAGCAGGCTGCTTCAGACAAGGATAATATGTGTTAATGTCCAATGCATTCTTATTAGGAGGTCTCTGACTGCCAAGCTGTTCCGCGTAAAACCGCCAAGCGTTGTAATACAAGAAATGTCATATAAAACTTGTCAACACATTCTAAATGTGTGTAAATTAAAAGTATTGACTAAACGTACAATTTCAAAATAGAAAGGAAATCTTTGTAATGATCTAGTGGGTAATCAGCTAAGTCCAAGACTGTTGTCAAACCCTGCGTTGGCTTGATGAAGATCATTATGTAGTGTTTACTGCACACGTACAAACACACTTATTATGTTAACAATTAGCAATAATTTCTATTTCAATGTGATGTGTCGAACTTACTCGAAGTGGTACGGAGCCATTATGAGGTCCTTGCCATCTCTAACAAAGTTAAACATTGCATGTCTTATGTAAGCTGCAACTTCTGTCCTTCTATCCTTCTTATGTTTTGCAATTGATTTTTCAAATTCTTGTTTTTTTCACATGCTTGTATTGTACTAAGTCTCGATCCACCTTAACATCGAATAGCATCTTTGCAATCCGTGTAGGGTCAAGGATACCTATCTTGCATTTCATCTATTCATTATCCATGTATTGCATCCTATTGAAGAAGTGCAGAATTGTTATAATCTCATGAAATGTGTAGGCGTGTAGTAGGAAAAGAAAATGCAAAATATTAGAGGCACTTACAAGCACCAGACGAGTAGCAGGTTGATTTTGAGCACGACCCGATGGAAAATGGTATGCAACTCTTTAAATAAAATGACTCGTTTATCTGCTCCAGCGCTCCAGAATGCATCTTTTGGAACATGAAATGTGACGCAAGAAAGTTCATATTTTGTGCTGGTAGTGATGTACCACTCGTGCATTCTTTTGAGCGAGACAGGTTGTTTGCTAAGTTGTACGACTGTCATGAACGACTTCCCATTCTCAAATTCAGGAGGAACATTCTCAAGCTTGTATATTGGAACTCCTGGTTTAACTAAAGTTGTCCGCTGATTATACATGACACCGTCTTCTTCCCACTCCTCGATATCTTCTAATGCTGGCTCATGAGAAGAATGAGATGCACTCGATTTTCTAATATTTTCCTTCATATTTTCCAAATACTTTGACATTTCTGATAAAGGTTTCTTTATTTCGTATGAGCTAACTTTGATAGGCACTCATGATCAAGGAATAGTCGTCAGAAGTTGGACGCTTGCTTGTTATTGAACCTGTTGTTCAACTGATTGCTCTTTACTCCCAGCAGCTGGCTCTCGTACTACTTCAAGCTGTTGCTCAACTGATTGCTGTTTACTAGCAACAGCTTGCTCTGGTACTGCTTGAAGCTGTTGTCCAACTTGTTGCTCTTGGTTATCTTTACTAGCAAGGTTACTATCATCCTTGCTGAGACATAGGGGTAGTGGATATTCCTGGACTGTTAGTGGATCTTCCTGGACCACTACTACAAAAAGCATTTTTACAGGCGCCTCAATTTTTCAAACACAGGCGATCCTTAAAAAATATGCGACTGTGATGACGAATGATATAATAACTGCCTGTGATGGAAGAACAACACAGGTGGATTTTAAAAAACAACCGCCTGGGTAAATACTCGATCTTCTCAGCCGGTTATTACTTAAGAACCGCCTGCAATAAAATAACATCACAAGTAAATACATGATCTACTCAGGCGGTTATTAATTAAGAACCACCTGTAATGTAATGAACTTCACAGGCGGTTCTTAATTAACAACGGCCTGAGAAGATCATGAATTTTCACCGGCGGTCATTGTGTAAGAACCGTATGTAGTTGTTCAATTATCACAAGCGGCTTTCATTAAAGAACCGCCTAGGGAAAGTCATTTTTTCCACTTATTTTGTGTCCACAGAAATGCCAAAGTGCCCTAGATCGTGAGCGTCCGTTGCAGGGATAAACAAACGCAATGACATTGCAATTAAGTGATTTAATTAGAATACAAGGATAAACAAACGCAAATGACATTGCAATTCATAGGTAATTCACAACTCGATGAATTCCATAGATCATACATTGCGTGCCCTCTAAACTAAATTCAAATTTAAACTTATTCCTCAAGCTCCCATCAATCAATCTAAATTGTACCGTCCTGCTTGCTCCCGAACACGTCTCTTATATTCTGCTGGATCCTTAAAATATTGACATTATTTAAATTAACAAATGTCGAAGGAGGAATGAATAACCTACATTGGTCACTAAGTCAAAGTGTCATCTAACCTTGATAAGTAGATTATAGCAATCATTTTCAACATCGGGCACATTTGGCTGATGCAGCAAACGTTGAACTTCAAGTAGTATAGTTTTGATTGTAAAAACACTGCGCCACCCCTACGAAATATAATTTAAGCAATATAAGAAACCAGTTCAAATAAGTTCAACAACAATTAAGTAATAATTACATGAGCAAAATAGGTCTATCTTACAGTCTCTTGATCAAGAATCCCGATGCAGAGTGCTCCCGAACAATGGACATTTGGGTGAAAGAACCCACTTGGAAAGGCGCATCTTGGAGGCACCAAGGGATAGTCCTCAGGGAAGGAGATTGTCACGGGGTAGTAACCATCTTCCTATTCAGTCTGCAAAAGAAATTTATTAATAGAAGGACGATGGTTAAACTCATATCGTGCTTGTTCTTCATGACTTACCACTTCTTTACTGAGGACGATGCACTGCCACTTCAATAAATCTCCCGATTCAGGCTTCGCAGAGAAACCCTACACAGAGAAATTGAAAATACCAAAAACAAACAAGACGGAAAAACAAACTACAGTTAAGTTCATCAGTCCATTACAAATACATATATATATACAACCATGCAACCGGTGTGCTATATGTACATACATGGGGATGGTTCTTGCGCCACGCCAAGCGCTCCTCCTTCAATCGGCTACACGCTCAAGACATCAATATCTAAAAGACCAGACTTCCAAATTATTGAGTCCAAATGCATACGTACACAAATGCAAAAGGACACAATCCATATACCAAACACACAAAACTGGCACCTTATGAAAATATACAAAGAAAAAGGTAGCATGCAATGCATAGTAAGGAAACTATGAGAATTTACTTAGGTACCTCGTGGCGCGATGTGGGACTGGGCAGAGGCGTGCCTCCGCGGGGTCTTTATATAGGCGTCAGTTTTTCACAGGCAGTTTTTAAATTTTTCACAGGCGGTTGGTACTTAATAACCGCCTGAGAAGATGTTTATCTCAGGCGGGTTTTACATACCAACCGCCTCTGATGCTGCTAAGCTCCTGTCAAGCTAATCCCTACACAACAAGCTATTGTAGATGCAAGTAACACCCGTGGCTCGTCATTTGAATTGTTGAAAGCATCAATTTGAATCCTAACGATCCTTGGAAGGATTTTCCCATCCATTTGAACGATTTATTTCCCTCCTGTCCATTTGAAAACTTAGGAAGATGCTCCTTTCTCAGTTTTAATGCCTAGATATATTGACTAAAAATCAGTACCCACTTTCTTAGTGATTCACAAAAGCGAGTAAGCGAACAACTTCAATCACAAATCTTGTTTTTACACTTTCATAGGGATTTAACCTTAATCTTTCAAGCATAGACTTATTAAAAAAACTGAAGCTTCCTTATCACACATGTTAATGGCAGTTATAAGTGAAGGATGTGTCGAAGCTAACGAAATATGAATCGGACTGAAGATAAAGAGATCCTGCATATGAGTAGCAATGTCCAGGTTAAACAGTGTGAAGGTTGTCATCATAGCTTCGTGGCTTCTAACCTGGACATTGTCACTCATATGCAGCATCTCTTTGTCTTCAGTCCCATTGTGATTTCGTTAGCTTCGACACACCCTTCACTTATAACTGCCATTAACATGTCTGATGAAGAAGCTTCAATTATTGAAAAATCTATGCTTGAAAGATAAAGGTCAAATTCCTATGAAAATGGTAAAAACAAGATTTATGATTGATGTTGTACGTTTCGTTGCTTGTGTAAAGTACTAAGAGAGATGGTACTTATTTGAAGTCATATATTCAGCCATTAGAACTGATAAAGTAGCATCTTCGTATGTTATCAAAATGTAGAGAAGGGAAAGAAATCTTGTAGGGCTTGTTTGGGTGTACTCCTATCCAAACAAGCCCTCAAATGGACGAAAAGTATCGTTAGACTTCAATTGAAGCTTTTAACAATCCAAATGATGAGTCTCGGGTGTTACTTGCATCTACAAGAGCTTGCTGTGAAGACGGAGTTGCAGTATTTTAAGATGCGACGGGGCTAGAAATCAGCTCATCGTCCAACACGATATTGCGTCAGTGCCAAAGTATTAATTGGTTGACAGCCTGCCCCAGAGTCGCGATCCCCTCATGTGTGATGTGGTCTATTTCATAATCTTCATCATCATTATCAATGATCTAAAGAACTTGCACCACAGCATAATACAATGGAAGTGGATTACCATTAAAGTCATGATTAGGCTTTGCCATAGCAGTGGAAACCAGTTTTGTTTTGTTCCCTGCTCTACCGATCGGGACAAGAAGATGACAAGATCTGTCCTTAGCAATATCATCGACAGCGAACTTGAGGGTTGACCTTGAGCCTGGCACAGAACCTATGCTGCTAGGGTAGGCAGTTGTAGATACTAAATGCTCCTTTTACACAAGAACCATCGCTGTAGTCGGTGCCACTAATTGTCCCGATTGTGTAAGTTGTTCCATTATTTCTTGCAAATTTTCCTTGACCTTTTGATCAATCATTTCATCAAGTGTTTTCTTGAACTTCTCACGTCTTCTATATGTCTCTTGATCTTTCGGGAAACCATATAGCCAAGACATTTGAGAAGAGATTGCTCAAACCCATCCACTATGTTCATGGTTTCCTAGGATGTCGGTAAGTTGGTCATTCTCCTTCTTCGGCTTGAAGATACCCTTCTGTTTATTTTCAATTACTTCTTTCATTATGTGATCTACTTCATTCACAATGTCAGGCTTTTCAAGTTTGCCCTCGCTGGTCAAACCTAACCGAGCAAAGACCCACCGCTGAGTTCTCTCATCGCAGCCTTCTAACGGGTGAGGATTGCCCTTACTGCTAATTTTGTCTAATATCTTATTCCATTTCTGCACTTTGGGGGCCTATCTGGCAGACCCCAAGCGATGTTGGTTTTTGTTCTTTTTGGCATGCTTTGACCTAGTTGCACTTAGGGCTTTAGCATCAGACGTGGTCTTTTGACGAAAAAATTCTTGCCACTAAGCTTGTGTGATTTTTGCCATCTTCCTCGAGCTAGGGACCTTATCGGTCTTAACATAAGCATTCATTTCACTCGTCCAGCCATGAAACTTCTTGCTGCAATAGACCAATGTTGCTTTCTTCACAGCTTCTTCAGTGCCTTTCAGGAACTTGAATTGTTGCTTTATCCTTTCCCACAACTCATTCCTAGTCTCCTCAGGTAATTTTCTCCAATTTTCGTTTGTGATCGGCACAAGCTCTCTAACAAGAAAATTGCATGCATTTCGGTACTTGGTAACTGAATCAAGTGGTTCTTGGGGAAGCCCACCTAGACCGACCCTTGTTATGTACATGATGCGGTCTAATGGACCCTTATTGGGACCTCCTTGCCCTCGTTTCCACTTGAGTGAACATGAGGATTCATCCGTTGGAGAACCTTCTGCGGTTTTATGAGCTGAAGTCACCTCGTTATTTTCACGATTAATCTAGGTAGAAAAGAATTATAGGACTTTGTATACTTGACAACCAACATTAATAAAGATGGAAGAAAAGATGACTCCACATGAAGTGTTGCATGAAGAAAAGATGGAAGCATTCTAGGGTTTGATAAGGCATTCTAGGGTTTAAGGTGACTGACCAAGGTGATTGACAAAGTTCCATTCTAGGGTTTAAAGCGACTGACCAAGGTGATTGACCATGTTCCATACCTTTATATTCAACCCACCTTTCCTATTATTTTTAAAAATATTTTCCCATTTACTGGATGGTATTTATTTTTCATCTGACCTGCTTGCAATAAAAACCTTCTTCTAAGTACATCCAACTTTTCCACAGTACTTTTTTGCAAAAGAAACATTGACATATGATAAATTGGAATACTAGAGAGATCTGCATTAATCAAGACAACCCTCCCTGCCATAGAAGTTTGAATGTTTCCAACCAGCCAATCTCTTAGTCACCTTTTCTTCTAAATTATTCTAGTCTTTTACATAGAGCCTACCGGCAGACACTGGAACACCTAAGTAACTAATAGGCAAACTACCCAATTTACACTTAAAAATGTCAACAATGTTTTTTGCTAAATTCTGGTCACCCCCAATGTTGTAAACTTAACTTTTTCATAGTTTATTATAAGACCTGATAGCTTTTCATATAAAGCCACAAGTAGTTTCAGATTTCTAGCCCCCATTAAATCATTTGTGATACATACAATTGTATCATCTGCATACTGTAAAACTGGCACACCATTATGCATTAGATCATTAGCTAAACCTGAAAACAAATTATATTCCTGGGCCTTATATATCATCCTAGCAAGACCATCAACAACAATGTTAAACAAATGAGGTGACAAAGGATCACCTTGTCTAACCTCCTTGCAGCTTTTAAAGTAAGGACCAATCTCATTATTAATTCTAACACTCGAGGCCTTACTTATATAATTATATATTAGGAGCATAAACCACTGATAATTCTTCTATAAGGAAGTCAACCACTGATAATGTTTAGAATAATAAGCAGATAGAGCATAAACCACTCATAATGCTTCTATAAGGAAATCAACCACAAATAATTTCCGGAACAATAAGCAGTAGAGCTAGGGTTTGAGGCCATTGACCAAGGCACTGAACAACCATTGATAATTCTTTGATTAATGAAAATTAGATAGGAACCTAGGGTTTGAGGTGACTGACCAAGGCACCAAGGGTTCAAAAACTTTGATTAAGGAAATCTAGGGTGCGGCGACGACGAGGACATCACTCGGCCGGTGGAGAGGGCGAGGAGGAAGGCGGCACGGGGCCGGAGGAGGAAATGAAGTGGTAGCGTACCTGGTGACAAGGTCGAAGCTCGGCAGTGACAGCGAGAGTAAAAGCTCGGCGTACCTGGAAAGAAATAAGTGACGAGGGCGAAGCACAACAACAACAGCGAAGCTCGGCGGCGACGATGAATCTCGGCAGCATGAGCAGCAAAGACTTGGCGACAAATGAAAATTTGGCAGCCTGACGACATCTAAGTGATTTCACACGGGTTAGGTTTTTCCAACGCAGCCGAAGGCTATATTTAGACGCCTATCTTCGCAGGCGGTTATTAAGTACCGACCGCCTGAGAAGATGATTATCCCAGACAGGTGGTTATTACCACCGTCTGAGAAGATTTATTTATCACAAGCAGTTGATAAGTAATAACCATCTGCAATAAGCTTCTTCTCAGGCGGTTATTCAGTACCAACCGCCTAAAAAAATCTTTATGTAAGCTTAATTAATAATCTTGATTAAATGTGGGGCCTTTCAAAAGCCCAAATTCCACTTTCTTGTAATATGATTGAGTATTAAATGTTACCATTAAATTTAACTTCATAAAGCCTTTGAAATTGGTCAGAACATAAAAAACTAATAACAATTGTTATTTGTCATTTTTCTATCTTGACGAATATAATTATTTTCATTTAGTTTTTCAATGGACCTTTTTAGTCATCATACCAAACCTCTATGAATTTTTTTAGATTTTTTTAATTTTTGTTGAATCAATGTGTGTTCAAAACTTGATGAATGCCTCATATGTATATGAGCATTTGGTTACAATGATGGATAATTTGAATTTTGACATGTTGGAATGCTTTAAAAAATTAACAAAATTCATACACGTATAAGTAATACAAATATGTTCATACAATCAATTTCAGTGAAGGATCCTTTTTTAGGAGATACACAAATGTAAATAATATGTGAGTATAAATAAAAATGATATTTACCAAAACATTACAATGTTGGCTTTATAAGTTTTAAAATATTCGGTCTAGGTGGTAGATGTTAATTTTTGAAAAATATAGAAGAAAGAATCATTGAATTTGGACTCAATTTGCAAAATCTATACATGTTTGAGTATTTATATTAGAATCTAAATAAAAAAGAAGCACGGGAAAAGAAAACTGAAGAACAGGCTCGCGCAATTATCCCAGGCGGTTGGTAAAAAATAGCCGTTTGAGATAAGCTTCTACTCAAGCGGTTATTCAGTACCAACCGTCTGAAAAGATCTTTATGTAAGCTTAATTAATAATCTTGATTAAATTTGGGGCCTTTCAAAAGTCCAATTCCACTTTCTTCTAATATGATTGAGTATTAAAGGTTACCAATAAATTTCACATCATAAAGCCTTTGAAATTGGTCAGAAATAAAAAACAAATAACAATTGCTATTTGTCATTTTTCTATCTTGAACAATATAATAATTTTTTCATTTAGTTTTTCAATGGACGTTTTTAGTCATCATACCAACCTCTATGAAATTTTTTAGATTTTTTAATACTTTTTGAAGCAATGTGTGTTCAAAATTTGATGAATGCCTCATATGTATATGAGCATTGGTTTAGAATGATGGATAATTTGAATTTTGACATGTTGGAATGCTTTAAAAAAATTAACAAAATTCATACATGTATAAATCATACAAATATGTTCATAGAAACCAATTTTAGTGAAGGATCCTTTTTTAGAAGATACACAAATGTGAATAATATGTGAGTATAAATTAATTGTATATTTACAAAAACATTACATTGTTAGCTATACAAGTTTTAAAATATTTGGTCCACGTGGTAGATGTTAATTTTTGAAAATATAGAAAAAAGAATCATTGAATTTGGACTCAATTTGCACAATTTATACATGTTTGAGTATTTATATTGGAATTTAAATAAAAAAGAAGCAAGAGAAAAGAAAATTGAAGAACAGACTCAGACAATTATCCTAGTCGGATGGTAAAAAATAACAGCCTGAGATAAGCTTCTTCTCAGGCGGTTATTCAGTACCAACCGCCTGAAAATATCTTTATTTAAGCTTAATTAATAATCTTGATTAAATGTGGGGCCTTTCAAAAGCCCAAATTCCACTTTCTTGTAATATTATTGAGTATTAAAGGTTACCATTAAATTTCACTTCATAAAGGGTTTGAAATTGGTCAGAACATAAAAAACAAATTGCAATTTCTATTTGTTATTTTTCTATCTTGATGAATATAATGATTTTTTCATTTAGTTTTCCAATGGACCTTTTTAGTCATCATACCAACCTCTATGAATTCTTTCAGATTTTTTTTTAATTTTTTTTGAATCAATATGTGTTCAAAATTTGATGAATGCCTCATATGTATATGGGCATTTGGTTAGAATGATGGATAATTAGAATTTTGACATGTTGGAATGCTTTTAAAAAATTAACAAAATTCATACATGTATAAATAATAAAAATATGTTTATACAAACCAATTTCACTAAAGGATCCCTTTTTTAGGAGATACACAAATGTGAATAATATGTGAGTATAAATTCATTTGATATTTACTAAAACATTACAATGTTAGCTCTACAAGTTTTAAAATATTTGGTCTAGGTGGTGAATGTTAGTTTTTGAAAAATACACATGAAGGAATCATCAAATTGGACTCCATTTGCAGAATCAATACATGTTTGAGTATTTATATTGGAATCTAAATACAAAAGAAGCAATGGAAAAGAAAACTGAAGAACGGGCTCAGGCAATTATACCAGGCGGTTGGTAAGTAATACCCGCCTGAGATAAGCTTCTTCTTAGTCGGTTATTCAGTACCAACCACCTGTGAAGCAGTTAAAAACCGCCTGAAACAACCGCGTGAACTTTTTTAATTTTTATCACATGCGGTTGTTTCGTTAAAAACCGCTTGTGAAAACCGACGCCTATATAAAGACACCTCGGGCACCACAGAGAACATAACCCTAGAGATTTTCCATCGACGCTGCCAGGCTGCCAAAATTTTCCATAGTGCGCTTGCCGGTAATGCATTCATCAATTGGTCAAGCTTTGAACAGAGAAAAGGATAGAAGAGACTTCTTCTTCACTATTTTTTTTCAGTTTTGTTTTGTTGAGTTTGCATATGCACCTAGCCCCCCCCCACACCACTTGAGATTTGTAATAGATTTGAAGGATTAAAGGTTGAAAGATGTAGTTGAGTCTCCCCTTGAGCTCACCCATGAATTTTACAGAGCAAGAAATAGATTTGAAGGATTAAAGGTTAAAGATGAATACAAGCACATCACGTGTTCGATGAAATGTTTCAATGAATAAGACTAACTTTAAAAATCCATTATGGCCACTAGAAAGCTGAGAAAAATTGAAACAAATTTTCTTGGAACCCTTATGAATAGACCTACATGATACCAGTATTCAATCATATGATACATGCTTGTTATGTCTCTGTAAATTCATTTTATAGAAGACCTTTAGGGAATATCTATGGCCAAATTTTGTTAATCTTACAAAAATCTGTTATTGAAGCATGGACCGTCAAGCGTGGATGTGTAACATGCCAAGACCCGATCCTATGTACGTTCATAATGTTACAAATTTTATTGAAGAATCCAAGAGACATGTGAAGTTACAAAAGATAGATGACATATTATGTCCATGTATCGACTGCGAAAGTAAGATTGCTTGGATAGATACTATAGTAATATAATCTCATTTGGTGAAGAGAGGTTTAAAAAAAACTACACAATATGTACAAAGCATGGTGAGTTAGATACACATGAAGTGGATAAATATTATGAGAGAGGTTCAGATGATGATAATATTCATATCGACGATGGTAGTGATAATCAAGATGGTGATGATGATATAGATGAGTTCGATTGTGGGTAGATGTTGCGTCACATTGAACCATATGTATTGACTTCTATTGGAGCAAGTAAAGTTTTGAGTAAAATGGAGACATTGTAGAATGCGGTGAGAGAGCTTTTATATGATGAATCAAATAGTTGTGATAAATAGTTGACTACATTGCGTGCAGTCCTAAAACTCCTAAAGTTGAAAGCCACACACGGATGGTCCGATTGTAGTTTCTCTGATCTTTTGAATCTTTTGACAGAAATTCTTCCAAATCCAAATAAACTGCCTAGAAGCACTTATAAAGCAAAGAAACTTCTTTGCCCGATGGCACTAGGTGTGACAAAAATACACGCTTGTGTGAACTATTGTATTCTGTATTGCAAAGAGCATGAGCTCGCAACTAGATGCCCCATCTGTGGTGTCAGTAGATATAAGAAGGACTACAATCACCAGTATGTTGAAAGCCACACATGAAAAAGTCTCAAAAGAATAAGAAGTTTATTATTGGCCCTGAAGATGACGATGGCAATACTTCTGGCGATGCACACGAGAAGAATAAGTGAAAAATTCCTGCCTTGGTGATGTGGTACCTTCCGGTAATTGATCGTTTCAAGTGTTTGTTCTCAAACCCTAGGGAGGCTGAACTTATGAGTTGGCATTTCGAGCAGCACAAGAAGAACGAAAAACATATTTGACAACCTAGTGATGCAACACAGTGGAAATATTTTGATATTCAGTATCCAAAATTTGCAAATGAAATCAGAAATGTAAGGTTTGCCTTGGGTACAGATGGAATGAATCCGTTTGGTGAAAAAATGAGCATACACAGCACATGGTACGTGGTCTTAACGATGTACAACCTACCAATGTGGTTGTGTCACAAAACGAAATATATCTTGTTATCTGTTCTTGTCCAAAGTTCGAAAAAACCCAGCATTGAAAATGATGTGTTCTTGGAACCTTTAATGGAAGATATGGCAAAATTGTGGAATGAAGGGGTACGTACATGGGATGAGTACAATCGGGAGTATTTCATGCTAAGAGCAATAATATTCATTATCGTGCATGATTATCCCAAATGGTTTACATTATCGGGACAAATGAAAGGAAAGAAAGGTTGTGTAAGATTTGTGGATATAACTGGATTTCTATACCTCACTTCATCCAAAAAGACGGTGTACATGAGACTATGGCGATTCATGACAGATACATGCAAGTATAGGAAGATGAAGGAACAACTTGATAACAAAATCGAAAAAGATACTGCATTAAAACCGTACAGTGGAAAACTCGTGTTCGAAATGGTCAAGAACATTCATATTACTTTCGGTAAGGGTAAAAAATGTAAAAGAACAAAGAGAGAGAAAAGTACATCTTCGGATGATACAACTGACATGGCTTTCATGAAACAATCAATTTTTTTCAAGTATCTTCCGTATTGGAAGAATTTGGAATTTTGCCATAGTATTGATTTGATGCACGTTACAAAGAATGTATTTGACACCATCATTGGGACCTTGCTAGACATGTCGAGGAAAACAAAGGACGCATTAAATTCATGTATGGACCTAGTAAATCTTGATTTGAGACCAGAGCTTCATCGAGTAGAAAAGGCGAACGGGAAGCATTACTTTCACCCAGCCAGCTACAACTTGACACTAGAAGAGAAAAAAGCAATTTGTGAATGCTTGCGTGGGATCAAAGTGCTCACGAGTTTCTCTTCCAATATCCTCAAACTAGTCTCGATGAAAGACTTGTCTTTATTTGGCTATAATTCTCACAACTGTCACATGATGATGACAGTGTTCCTTGCCATTGCAATAAGAGTCATCAAACCTGAGAATATAAAAGTTGTCATCACACGTTTGTGTTACTTCTTCAATGTAGTATCACAAAAGGTGATAGCACGTGAAGATTTAGACTATCTGAAAACATACATCGTCGAGACTATGTGCAAGCTTGAGATGTGTTTCCCACCATCCTTTTTTTATATGAAATTACACATAATCATACATCTTGTTGATCAGATAAAAGCATTAGGGCCACTATATTTACATCATATGGTTTTGTTGGAGCGATATTTATGAGCATTAAAAGTTTACGTGTGGAAGCATGCTCACTCAGAGGGTTCAATTATGGAAGGATAAACCACTCAAGAAGTGATTGAGGGTTGCGCTGATTACATCAAAGATGGAAAATCGATAGGTGTGCCTATACCAGTACATGAGGTTAGGCTATGTGGGAGAGGCAAAGTGGGTAAGAAAATTTTTATCGTTCAAGATTACAAGAATGTACACCGTGCACATTTTGGTGTACTACAAAGCTCGCAATAGTTGAGTCGTACATCGAGGAACACCAAATTGAGCTTCGCCAAAAAAACGAAGACCGCACAGAGGACTGGATCATGAAAAAGCACAGAAGATGTTTCACTGAATGGTTAATGGACAAAAATATATCATACGGAAACTATATAGAATAGGCAACAATGAATAAGTTAGCTTCTAGCCCATCTGCTTTGGTGACATCATGGCAAGCATATGACATCAATGGTTACATATTTTACACTAAAGAAAAAGACGGTAATAGTGTCGCACAAAATAATGGTGTTCGTAATGAGGCTTATGATTCACAAGGGCAGAAGACCACATACTTCAGGTTCATAGAGGAAATATGGGAACTCGATTATGAAGAAAGAATGGCAATGCCCATATTTAAGTACCAATGGGTCAAACATCCTGACGGTGTGAATGTGGACAATTACAGGCTAAGAATGGTAGACTTGAACAAAGTGGGTAATAAATATGACTTGTGGGTTTTCGCCAATCGTGTTGCACAAGTTTTTTATGTACAAGATTCAGAAACTGAGAAGATGCACATAGTTGTTTTTGGAAAGAAAAATATTATTGGGATTGATAATGTGGGAGATAATAAAGAGGAATATAATCAATATAAAGAGATGTACCTTAACACCGAACCAGAAAACATCAAACGCGTAGAGAGAAGCATTAAAAAGGATTTGAAACTCTACATGCGAGAAGATGTCAATGCTGGTACAAATGTATGCCATATATTGTATATATATGTATCCTCTGAAATCAACTTAGAACAATGCTCCATTTCAAACATTATTAAATTCAGCTTCTGTAGAGAAGACTAATTTGAACAAGTGATCCTTTTCGTCTTGTTGGCTATCATATTTATCACCTTCACTGCTCCATAAGTTATGAAATTATATGTGTATATAAATTTTTTCTGACCTATGACGATCAAGCTTGCCTTCCAACAGCTTGGTTCCAAACAACATCTAGAAGCACAACTCTTGAAACTCCTGTCAAGCTAATCCCTTCACAACAAGCTCTTGTAGATGCAAGTAACACGCGGGACTCATCATTTGGATTGTTAAAAGCTTCAATTGAAGTCTGACGATACTTCCCATCCATTTGAGGGCTTGTTTGGATAGGAGTGGATCCACTTCAATATAAGTGGATTGAGGAGAAATTTAGTTCATTCTTCACTGCAATCCACTTTAATCCAATTAGATTGAGTAAACCCAAACAAGTCCTGAAAGATTTCTTTCTCTTCTCTCCATTTAAGAAACTAACGAGGATGCTACTTTATTAGTTCTAATAGCTGAATATATTGACTACAAATCAGTACCACCTCTCTTAGTGCTTCACACAAGCGACGAAGCGGACAACTTCAATCGCAAATCTTGTTTTTACCCTTTTCATATGAATTTGACCTTAATCTTTCAAGCATGGATTTATAAATAAGTGAAGCTTCCTCATCAGACATGTTAATTGCAGTTACAAGTGAAGGGTGTGTTGAAGCTACCAAAATCTCAATAGGACTAGAGACAAAGAGATGCTGCATATGAGTGACAATGTCCAAGTTAGACAATATGAAGCTATGATAGCAGCCTTCAACAACATGAAAAGTGGTGCCAAGGTTATGCTTGCATCAACTAAGTCATGTTGTGAGGACATAACACTTATTGGAGCATCACGGTTATGTTTGCCCCAACAAGTGTTATACCCTCACAACATGTCTTGGTTGATGCAATCATAACCTTAACATCACTTTTCATGTTGTTGAAGGTCGCCATGATATCTTCACGATGTCTAATCTGGACATTACCACTCATATGCAGGATCTCTTTATCTTCAGTCCAATTCAGATTTCGTTTGCTTTGGCACATCCTTCGCTTATAACTGTCATTAGCATATGTGATAAGGAAGCTTCACTTATTGATAAATCTATGTTTGAAAGATTAAGATCAAATTCCTATGAAAGGGTAAAAACAAGATTTGTGATTGAAGTTGTTCGCTTCCTCGCATGTGTGAAGCACTAAGAGAGTAGTTACTGATTTTTAGTCAATATATTTAGGTATTAAAACTGAGAAAAGAGAATATTTCTATGTTTTCAAATGGATAGAAGGGAAAGAAATCCTTCAAATGGATGGGAAAATCCTTCCAAGGATCGTCAGGCTTCAATTGAGGCTTTCAACAATCTAAAAAATGAGTCACGTGTGTTATTTGCATGTACACGAGCTTGCTGTGCAGGGATAGCTTGACAGGAGCTTATCAGCATCACATGCGGTTGTTAACTAACAAGCAGCCTATGAAAACTATGACTTTTTCCAGACGGTTCTTCAACAAAAACCGCTTGTGATGATTGAACCAGTACATACGGTTCTTAAATAATGTCCGCCCGTGAAAATCATGTATTTACTCAGATGGTGGTTAATTAAGAATCGCCTGTGAAGTTTGTTATAATATAGATGGTTCTTAATTAATAGCCGTCTGAGAAAATCCTGTATTTATACAGGCGGTTGTTTTTTAAAATCCATCTGTGATGTTTTGTCAATCTATGCGGTTATTGTATCATTCGTCATCACAATCGCATTTTTTACGGACCGCCTGTGTTTGAAAAATCGAGGCGCATGTAAAAATAGTTTTTGTAGTAGTTAGCCAAAGTGAGGAACAAAAAATAATCGTGGGGAGGCCACATGCATGATGTTGTTTCAGAGACGAGAATCCAATGACTTTGCCGGAGCAGAAACGCTCATCACAATGCGCCAACTTCCAACCTGACGCATCCAAATTTGCAGGGGAGGGTGAAAATCTTGACCCGATCTATCTGAAGACGTGGAATTACTGAGAAGATCTAGTCATATCAGATATATGGGATGTACCGGGATGCGTAATCTCATGACTCATGAAAATGCTGCTCAAAATAGAACCGGCATTCTATTCAAACCGGGACTGTATCTAGAAAGGAGCCTTGACAATGAAAATCATGAATAAAAATGGCAAAATGTCAAAAGGGAAGAGGGATGATATACTGCATGAAACAGTTCCTAAGAAGTTAATATGAAAAGAGACGGGACATTAAAAGTGAAATGTTGTACTCCCTCTGTCCCAGAGAGATAGACCCTATAGAATTTTTTGGACAAAATATGAGAGATGGTAGATGACCCATATTCCCTTGTGAAGTTGTTATGTTTAATGACCATGCATCAATGCAGCAGTTACAGTTTCAATTGCAGAATTTCAGGCACTTGCGCTGTACTTGACCATGTGAATAAAGTAAGTGTGCACTGGCTGGCTGTGGATTTTCGTGGAGGTGGCCGTCTTTTGTTTGGGGAAGGGGTGCTTCATGGCAGTAAAAGAAGGGACGTAATGGAAGGCATTGAAGGAAGGTATTAGTGGAAAGCTTTGACGGGAAGTGTAAGTTTATCGTAAGGCAGTTAAAGCGCGATCTTTTGGGACAAATCCAAAAAGCTAAAACATCTATGGGACAGAGGGAGTACTTCCCATTCATAAGATATAGCCGTGCTGGCACAGAATCGATTGCAATTGTTGCTCAAAACAAGAAGTTGGGAGCAAATTGACATTGACTGCAGTGGGCCCCAACCAGCAAAGCAAGGGAAAGAAAATGGAAGTCAGAGAATAAGACAGGAACAGGTTGTGAGCAGTCATTGCCAGGATCCCAGCAAAGGTTGAGCAATCTATGAATCCCATATCAACATTTTTCCCGCAATGGCGGAGGCCATTCACTATACATGTTTCTCAAAACCTTTGGGCCCTGCCTGCAGGAATTTGATCACATTTCGGCCCTTCTGCATAGCAGTATATCTGACCATTGGGACCACGTAGCACGGCCCACCACGGGCCCGGTAAGACGAGGTCTGACACAATATGATTGTGGAAATGGTGTCTCGTGCTAGCTTTTGATAGCAGATAACAGCCCACAACACTACTTCGTGCTAACACATTTGGCACGCTAGCCCGATAGTGTGACGACCTGTTCGGCTTACTATAACACCAAAAACATTTAAATTCGAAAAAATTGCACAAATCATCATACATTATTTGATCCGTTCACTAGACATTCAATCTTTCAAATTTCAAAAGGTTGGACACATCATAATTTACAAAAAAAACTACTTTTATTTAAAATTGAGCTATTCAAATATTTGAATGCCTCGTTAAAAGACTTCCCAAAAAGGAAAAAGAAACTCTGCAAATGTCTCAAAGTTCATAACATGTGTTGTGCTAGGTCAGGATAGCAGATAACAGCCCACAACACTACTTCGTGCTAACACATTTGGCACGCTAGCCCAATAGTGTGACGGCCTGTTCGGCCAACTATAACACAAAAAAAATTTAAATTCAAAAAATTGAACAAATCTTCATACATTATTTCATCCGTTCACTAGACATTCAATATTTCAAATTTCAAAAGGTTGCACACATCATAAATTACAAAGGAAACTATTTTTATTTAAAATTGAGCTATTCAAATATTTGAATGCCTCGTTAAAAAACTTTCCAAAAAGGAAAAAGAAACTCTGCAAATATCTCAAAGTTCATAAAATGTATTACAAACTTCTAGTCTACAATTAGTACATATTACAAGTTCAGTGGTGAATAATCACTCATCATCAGCCCACCGGACTAACCTATCACCCGTCTCACAAGACTGACCAATATCAGTACATCGAGAAATAGGTTTTTTAAGGAATCCAATACCTATAATCCATTGTGTCAAATGCATTAGATTAAAAAAAACTATTGTAAGATCCAACCTTACTATCCAACCAACAAATTCAGTACAAGCAACATGAGAACTATAAACCGGACTACGGAGCCCGTCATTACTCAATCCAAGAAATCAGTAGTCCTAATATTGTGCACAAATTTAGATAATGAACCATTACAATGTACTCCAGTCCTCAAAAATTTGTGTGAGACCTATGTGCGCTGAATACATTGGCTATAACAATAAAAGTTTTAAAAACTACCAAAACACCTTTTTCATCAAGATCTGACTCTAGGTCCGAGCTCCTGCAAGGTCCGACGATAGGTCCAACTTGTTTTGGGTAGCTCCGGCAAGGTCCGACTAGCTTTGTTTGACGTAAGGTCCGACTTGCATTGGCTAGGTTTGAGTCCTTTGTCTAGGTCCGACATACATTAGCTAGGCCTGACTTCTTTATCTAGATCTGACTTGCTTTGGCGCTAGGTCCGACTAGCTTTAGTAAGCTCCGGTGCTAGGTTGTGCTAGCTTTGGTATGCTTTGGCTTAAGGTCCGGTTAGTTTTGGCAAGGTCTGGAGCTAGGTTGCAATTATTATGCTTTTACCTTGCAAATGTTTCAAACATGCTTTACATGTATGGAATGTTTGCTTAGTATTCTTTTACTAAGTTTTTGATGTGTTTTGGCTAATCATCATGGTTAATGTTTTGCTATGGTTTGCAACATGCTTATGTGAGGTGCTCACGTAAGGTGTTGTGGTTTCAGAACTAACAAGAGTCAAGTCGAGGACTTATGCTCGGAAGTATTGGTTGTTTATTCATGTGCAGGTGTTGCTTGAGTTCAAGATATGGCTGGTGACAGGATCCATTGAACTAGTCTTAGGGAGAAGATGAGGTTCAACAACCATGTTTGGGAGGAATGTGGTTGGGTTGATTGGGAGGTTGTGCGACATGTTTGAATCTATAACAATGCATATGAAAGTATTGTGGATGTCGTTGGAAGATGTTTGCACATGTGCAAGTAGTTCATGGACGTGGCAACATGATTTCAAGGTGTGATGAAGAGATGTGGACGTAAAGAATTGGTCAGAAAGGTTAAACCAACTAGGTTACAGACTCGGGCTGCGGTTGAGTCGGGTTTGACTCAAATATGGAAAGATTTAAGTTGGTGATGATAGGATTTTATGTTGGTCACGAAGTTGGGTTGGTTTAGGAATGTGAGATACGCTCCTAAGGTGATTGGAAGTCTTATGATTGCTTCTATCTGCATATGAAGGAGTCTTGAGCAGTTATTGAAAGTTTCAGTTGAATCGGAGTAGGATTTCAGTCCTAGTTAGGATTGGGTTGGCCTAAGAGCTGGTTAGATAAGCAAGGGAGGCTAGAGCTCATGGTGCACTACTTTGGGGCTGTTCCTATTTTGTTTTGATCAATAAAATTCGTAGTCTAAACGAGCGTTCGTGCCTTGTTCGTCCAACTTTTTTCCGTCAAGTCTTTCTCGTTGAGTTTCTGCACAGCACTACCTTGCTTTGGTGGTTTTAGCATAACTTGAGTTTTACAGATCCAATTGACATGATTATTTTTGGGTTGTCTTCAAAACTTGATTATCTATCATATGTGAAAATTTCACGGTCATTGGATTTGTGGTTTTGGATTTACACAAGTTTTGTAGTGTTGTAGATCTGATTTTTCTCGGGTAGAACAGATTGACCTTTGTTCAACCTTTCAATCATAACTTGAGTTTTTCTCGACGGGTTCTCATGATTCTTGTTGTGACCTCTTTGTTACTTGATTATCCACAATCTATACTGGTTTTGTCACAATTGAGCACGTCTAGATTAGTCACACACACAATTTCTTAACAGATTGATTTTTGTCGAGGGGTTTTTGTTACTTCCACTGAAAAAGTTTTAATCTACCATTCACTCCCCTCAGGTAGCTTTTCATGTGCTCTTCGATCCTACAATTGGTATCAGAGCACTAGTTCTCTAATCTTTGTGATTTGCACGTGTTTTTGACTAATCATCATGGAGAAATACTCCACAAAATCTTGTGTCTTTAGTGGTATTGATTTTCAGGTTTGGAATGCACGTATGGAAGCTTTCATCCAGGCACGAGGCTTCGCAGTATGGGAAAAGGTGTACAAGCCTTATGACGTGCCGTCAAATGATCAAGTCATGGCTACAAACGTGAGAGATGTCGACAACAACAACAAGGCTCATAACTTGATCATACGAGGATTAACTCAAAGCGACTTTGACCTTGTTGCTCACCTCCAACATGCATATCACGTGTGGAAAGCACTCTGCGACTACCACGGAGGATCTAAAACGATCAAGGATTTAAGGCACGCATGTTTGAAAAGGAGTACATGCGCTTTGAGATGCAACCAGGTTAGTCCATCGACGATCTCTTTGCTCGCTTTAATAAAACTATCAACAACTTGCGTAGCATCAATGTTAATTTTTCAAATGCTGAGAATGCTAGGCAATTACTAAGTGCATTGGACATGACAATTTGGGAGATGAAAGTAACATCTATTTGTGAAGCTACTGTCATGAGTACACTTACTTTAGACGTTCGATATTCTAAATTGAAAACTCATGAAATTGACATAGTCTCACGTAAGAACCCCAACAAGTCTCTTGCATTTGTTTCTCAACGTGACATGCCTAGCTCCGGCCAATCTTCTTATTTTGGAACACTTGCTATGTTGTCCTTTCTAACCCTTGAATAGAATGAAGAGTTTCTAGAGGAAGAACTTGCACTCGTCTCTACACGGTTCTCAAAAGCATTGCAAAATGTGAGAACTAGAAATAGAGGAAGTGTCGGACGTCAACGATGCTTCGAATGTGGTAAGACATGACATTTACGCACGGATTGCCCTAACCTTTCAGGTGCTACTTCCCGTGATGAAAAGCAAACGAGGACGAAACACTCCTTTGCAAACAACAACAAGAAAAAGAATAGTTTTACAGGACGCCGATTGCTGAATAGTTTTATCTCCACACTCGAAGAACTTGGCTCGAGCGAAGTGGACATAGGAAGTAATGAAGATGAAGATGATTTGGCAAACTTGTGTTCCATGGCGGGCGAGTCAATATCAAGTATGGAGGGGGCAGAACAACAGCAAAAATGAAGAGGTATGTCCTACTTGCGAAGAAATGTGTGGTGCTATTTCTCGTGCCATTGTTATAGTTAAGAAAAAAGACGAAAAGCTTTGGGACAATGTTGTTAAAACTGAGTTACTGAATCTGAAATTAATTGTTTGGAATCATTGATTTCTAGTGATGATTTTTGTTCCTCATGTGATTTAATATATGAACAATTGTCCGCTCTAAGAAGTGCACACACCTCCACGCTTGATAAACTTGAACTTGAAATGGAAAAGAAGAAAAAGCTTGCTGCACTTAATGATAGAAACTTGAAAGATGCTTGTTGTTCTACAATTGATTTGCATTGTTCTACTTTTGATGATCTTGATAAGAAACTACAAGATACTATGAATGAAATTTCTACATTGAATAATGATTTACATTCTCATGAAGTTAAATATTCTTCCAATTGCAAATTAAAAGGAAAAATTTCATGTGAAAATTGCCTTGATCTGTTAAATAAACTTGATGAAATTCATAGGACCCTAGATTGGTTTTGTAATGCAAATAAGAACCTAAAATTGCTGCTTAATTCCTCTAAGTCGTGCAATGATAAATCTGGTTTAGATTTTGATTGTCATGCTCATGCTAAGGCACATCCTCCTAAAATTGTAAATTCATTAGGAAGTTATTCGATTCAAATAGTTCCTAAACAAAAAGAAGTGGTTTTCAAATCTGCAGGAGTGTTGTCTCACTCGGTCTCAAATAAAAATGTTGCTAACTCATCTAGACATGAACCCAAAGTTAAATTTCATTGTACTTACTGTGGTAGTGATGGTCATGTCATAGACTTTTGTTATATACTAGCTAAACAACAGAAAAAAGAAAGAATGATTGCTAGATCTCATAACTTTCATGCAAAATTTGCTGCACATACTAAACCGAATGATGGGAACATGCAACCTGCTGTAATGAGTCAAAAATATGCAAAGTTTGCTCACAAACTACTGATTTTTGTGCTACACATGTAACACCTTGTAGATCAGTAGTTGGGTACAAAAATCCTCAAACATTGGCTCATAAACCTGCTGTTTTGTCTTAGCTTTTGTGTGTTTTTCCTTCTACACGTTATGTGACTCAGTACAGGATTCCCAAATGCCTTTTTACTAACCCAGTATCGAGTCATCGACGTATTGTGCTTCTAAGTAGGTCACGCTTGAGGAAGGAGAACATTTGGATTGTGGATTCACGTTGCTCACGCCACATGATCGGTAACAAAGAATGGTTCTCCTCCCTCTCTTTTGTGTCACATGTAGCGAATGTTACTTTTGCCGATAATTCTTCAACTCCTATAATTGCTAAGGGTTCGGTTAGAGTAAATGATCACTACACTTTGAAGGATGTGGCACTTGTTAAAAATTTGAAATACAACTTGATTTCTATTTCACAATTGCTAGATGAAAATCTGGATATTATTTTCAATAAAAATCACTGCAAAGTTGTATGTTCAAATTTTGAGCTTATTTTTAACATGTCTCAATTTGGAAGAGTTTTTAAACCTGATTTTGATATGTCTTCTTCTAAGCATAGGTGTCTAGTTGCTAATGATTCAAAAGACTTACATCTTTGGCATCGTGGAATTGGTCACGTAGGCTTTGATCATCTCACGTGTGTTAGTGGTCTTGATCGCATACGTGGGCTGCCTAAGCTTAAAAGGGACAAAGAAATTGTGTGCTTTTCTTGTAGACATGCTCAGATGGTTGCAGGTTCACATGCTCCTCTCACAATGACCATGACAGCTGAACCGGGTCAACTTTTGCATCTTGACACCGTAGGACCTTCACGTGTTCAATCCTTCAGAGGTAAATGGTATGGTCGTGTGATTGTTGATGACTACTTTAGAAACTCTTGAGTTTATTTTATGGCATCTAAGAAAGAAGCTTTTAGTCACTTTAGAACTGTATTTCTTAGATTATCAATTCATCACCAAGGATCTTTAAGAGCAATTAGAAGTGATAATGGAACTGAATTTAAAATGAATCCTTTGATCACTTATGTGCTGAAAATGGAATAGATCATCAATTTTCTTGACCATATGTACCTGTAGAATCGAAGAGCACGTGAAAAGCTACCAGAGGGGGGGTGAATGGTAGATTTAAAAATCTTATGCAGCGGAAACAATTAAACCCCAAACCCTTTCGGCAAAAAAACGATATGTTAAAGAAATCGTGTGTGAGACTAATCTAAACGTGTTTCACCGTGATAGAAGTGATAGATATCAGAGATAATCAAGTAACGAAGACAACACAAAAAGAATCACTCAAATCCAACGAGAAAAACTCATGTTATGATTGAAAGATCAAACAATGGTCAATCTGTCCTACCCGAGAAAAAAACAGTTCTGGAACGCAGCAAAGAAACTCGTGTAGATCATAGACCACAAATCCAATGACCGTGAAATTTTGACAGATGATAGACAATCAAGTTTTGAAGACAACCTAAAAAGAATTACGTCAATTGGATGTGTAAAACTCTAGTTATGATAAAACCACCGACGAAAGGTAGTGCTGTCTAGAAACTCGACGAGTAAAACTTGTCTGGAACAAGTCGGACGAACAAGGCACAAAAGTTCCTTCAAACTACGAATTTTATTCAATAGAACACAAGAGGAACAGCCCCAAAGTCGTGCACCACGAGTTCTGGGCTCCCATGCTTATATAACCAGCCCTTAGGCCAACCCAATATCAACTAGGACTCCAATCCTACTCAGATCACGAATCGTAACTTTCCATAACTGCTCAAGATTCTTCGATACGCAGATAGAAGCAATCTTAAGACTCACAAACACCTTAGGAACATATCCCACATTCCTAAACAACTCAAATTCGTGACCCACACGAAATCCTATCATAACCAACTCAAATCTTTCCATATTTGAGTCAAACCCGACTCAGCCGCAGCCTGAGTCCATAACCTAGTCGGTTGGACCTTTCTGACCAAGTCCACATCTCTTCATCACGTCTCAGAACCATGTAGCCACATCCATGCACTCCTTGCACACGTGCAAACATCTTCCAATGACGTCCATGATACCTTCATATGCATTGTTCTTGATTCAATCATCCTGCATGACCTCCTGATCAGCTCAACCACAGTTCCTTCCGAACTTGGTTGTTGGAACCTCATCTCCTCCCTGAGACTAGTCCAATGGATCCCGTCACCAGCCATGTCTTGAACTCAAGCAACACCTGCACATGAATAAACAACCAATCCATATGAGCCCAAGTCCTCGACTTGACTCAAGTTAGTTCGGAACACAACACCTTACGTGAGAACTTCACATAAGCATGTTGCAAAGCATAGCAAAACGATATCAGCTATATCATCCAAAATGCACCAAAAACTTAGTAAAAGAATACTAAGCAAACTTTCCAACAATGTGAAGCAAGTACGAAACATTGCAAATGAAAAGCAGAAGCACTGCAGTCAAGTTCCGGACCTTGCCAGAGCAATCCGGAGCTTGAGCCGGAGCTAACAAAACTAGTACAATGAAGCACCTGCCGGAGCTCACCAAAACTAGTAGATCCTAGCACCGGAGCTTACCAAAAACTAGTCAAAACTAGTCAACCCAAAACCAAAGCTAGACAAAGTACGTCGGAGCTTAGAAAAAGCATTCTGGAGCTATCAAATATATGCCGGAGCTATCAAAGACATGCTGGAGCTAATAAAGACATGCCGGAGCTAATAAAGACATGCCAGAGCTAAAGATAAAGCTCACCGGAGCTAACCAAAGCTAGTCGGACCTTACCAAGAAGCCGGACCTAGCATCTAACGTAGCCGGAGCTACCCAAACTAAGCCGAACCTACCGTCGGACCTTGCTGTAGCTCAAAGCTAGAGTCGGATCTTGATAAAAAGGTGTTTTGGTGATATTTAAAACTTTTATCATCAAAGCCAAGTATATTCACTACAAGCCAATGTATTCAGCACATATAGGTCTTACAATCTCCCCCTTGATGAATGCATTGGCAACACCATTTAAAATCCGAACATTGGCTTATTCACATAAATGTTTTGAAGGCAATTTCTCCCAAAAGTAAAATGAGAAGAAAATCCAAAAATCCAAAAATTATCCCATGTTATCTCTCCCTTTTTATTATCTCTCCTTATGCACATATTCTCTTTCTCTTCATGCTTATCTCTCCCCCTTTGACAATGTATTCAGCAAGTCATGAGCATATAAACAAATTATCTCTCCCTCTTTAATTGTTATGAGCATATTATAACATAGACATATAAACAAAGCTCATCCAAGTCAGACTATCAAGTACCTTACATTATCACATCAATGAAATACATAAAGTAGTGTAAGCCATGTTAGAGATCAAATGTAATTTTCAATTTAAGAAATTCATGATCTCACAAACTTAACTATCTCAAAACCTGATAGCATGACACTAGTTGCTGCATTTTATTATTTTCAAAGCATAAATTTATATCATATGATATTTGCAAGAGATTATATGTGCATCTGCCTTATTCTAACCAACAAAGCCAAGCCTATGTCATTTGACAATCAGAAGCTTAAGGACATGGTTTTAGTCATACACAACTTCTTCCAAGTTCATATCTAAGTGCAATGACAAGCCATCTCAAAAGAAGAAGTGCGATGCATGCATATTCTCTTGATCTTTTATCAATTTATATTTGTTCATAAAAACTCAACATGTGAGTTGATTACTTTATAAATTCTTAATGATTAAAAGTACTTGTGAACATGTAACAAGTTCAAAACAGCAAGAAAGTTCGACCATGACCAGTTTTAGTGTAAGTAATTATTCCAATTACTAGACATGGCAAAAACTACAAAATGTATAACACGAGTAATGTATTACGAACTTTCAGCATGTAAAAGGAATCACAGAGTCATATATGTATGAAATAATATGCTCATATAATTTTAATTTCAGATTCACACATAGACTTCCCAAGTTTCAAAAACTCCCCCTCAATTTAAGCCATGAGGATGCATAACCCCTATTTCACTACGAATGAAACAAAAACGAGTGAAATCCAAAGGTTTTGTAAAAATGTCAGCCAATTGATGTTTGGTATCTACATGGTGAAGCACAATGTTTCCTTTTCCAACGTTATCTCGGAGAAAGTGATACCTAATATCAATGTGCTTAGTTCTAGAATGTTGCACGGGGTTTTTGGCAATACAAATAGCACTAGTGTTATCACAAAACAGTGGAACACTATCTAGATCAACCCCATAGTCCTTAAGTGTTTGAACAATCCAAAGAATTTGTGAGCAAGCACTAGCAGCAGCTACATATTCAGATTCGGTTGTGGATTGTGCAACTGAATTTTGTTTTCTAGATGACCAAGCAACAAGAGAATTACCAAGAAAATGACAAGCACCTGAAGTACTTTTCCTATCAACCCTACAACCCCCAAAATCAGCATCCGAAAAAGCTTTCAAAGTAACGGTTGAGGAAGAAGGAAGAAAAATGCCAAATTCTTGAGTTCCATGTAAGTACCTGAGAATCCTTTTGACGGCTTGACGATGTGAAACACGTGGGGAAGCTTGAAACCGTGCACAAAGACATACGCTGAATTGTATGTCCGGTCTTGATGCCGTGAGGTACAAAAGTGATCCGATCATGCTTCTATATTCTTTTTAATCCACGGGTCCACCATCTTCATCAAGTTCAAGTGTTGTTGCTGTTCCCATTGGTGTATGAAGAGGCTTGCTTTTGTCCATGTTGAAGCGCTTTAGGAGGTCTTTGGTATACTTCGTTTGATGCACAAGGGTACCCTCCTTGGTTTGCTTGATTTGCAGCCCCAAAAAGTAAGTGAGTTCACCCATCATACTCATTTCAAATTCGGAACTCATCATTGCTGAAAACTTGGACATAAGATCATGAGAAGCACAACCGAAGATAATATCATCCACATACACTTGAACGAATAATGAGTCATTGCCATACTTAAGCACAAAAAGAGTTTTATCAACCATGCCCATGGTAAACCCCTTTTCAAGTAAGAATGTTTTTAACCTATCATACCATGCTCTAGGGGCTTGTTTGAGACCGTATAAGGCTTTGGACAGTTTGTAAACATGATTAGGAAAATTTGGATTTTCAAAACCCGGTGGTTGTTTGACATAAACCTCCTCATTTATGTAGCCATTAAGAAAAGCACTTTTAACATCCATTTGAAATAGCTTAAAACCTTTAGATGCTGCAAAAGCTAAAAAAATTCTCATGGCTTCTAATCTAGCGATAGGAGCAAAAGTTTCATAAAATCTAGACCTTCAACTTGAGTGAAACCTTGAGCAACCAACCTAGCCTTATTCCTAACCACAACCCTATCCTTACTTTGTTTATTTTTAAATATCCATTTAGTTCCAATTAAAGTGTGACCTTGAGGTGGAGGTACAAGTTTCAAAACATTATTTCTTTCAAAATTTTCTAACTCTTCTTGCATGGCAATAATCCAAGATTCATTAGTGAGTGTGTGTGATATATCTTTGGGTACAAAAGAAGCAACAAAAGCAGAATGAGCATGAGAGTTTGGATCGCAAAACCTAGACCGTGTGACTCGTTCGTGCAAGCTTCCAATCATCTGTTGTGGGGGATGATCTTTGTAAAAACGTAGGGGAACAGATGTCTCACAAGCTTCTTCTTCATTAGGTTCATCGTAGATTGATGAGCTTGTGACTTGTGGACAATCAGGACCAGCATAGGTGATAGCCGGAGCTTGTTCAATGTCCGGAGCTGGACACGTGTCAACTTCGGAACTACTAGGCAGTATCACCGGCTCTTCTTCATCTTCGAAAATACCCTCCCCCTGAGGATACGGATCAGGTCCCGTAACACCAGAGCTAGTACCTGGGCTAGCTTCATCAAAAGACACTTCACAAGTCTCCACAATTTTGTTAGTGTCAAGTAAAAGCACACGGTAGCCTCTAGTATGAGATGGATAACCAAGAAACATGCCATCAATGGATCTAGGTTCAAATTTATCAAGATTACCATGTTTCTTAACAAAGCATTTGCAACCAAAGACCCGAAAGTGTGTAACACTAGGCCTATGTCCAAACCAAAGCTTATATGGTGTTTTACCTAGCTTAGCATGCAAGAAAACACGATTTGAGACATAACAAGCGGTTGCTAACGCATCAGCCCAAAATTTCCTAGGAGTTTGATATTCATCAAGCATAGTCCTAGCCATCTCAACTAAGGTTCTGTTCTTTCTTTCTACAACACCGTTTTGTTGAGGTACATATGGTGAAGAAAGTTGATGATCTATTCCATTTTCAGCACAAAAGTGATCAAAAGATTGATTTTTAAATTCAGTTCCGTTATCACTTCTAATTGCCTTTAAAGATCCTGGGTGATCAATTGATAATCTAAGAAATAAAGTCCTAAAGTGACTAAAAGCTTCATTCTTAGACGCCATAAAGTAAACCCAAGAGTATCTAGAATAATCATCAACAATAACAAGAACATACCATTTACCTCCGAAGGATTGAACACGTGAAGGTCCTACGGTGTCAAGATGCAAAAGTTGACATGGTTCAGTTGTCATGATCATTGTGAGAGGTGTATGTGAACCTGCAACCATCTTAGCATGTATACAAGAAGAGCACACAATTTCTGTGTCCCCTTTAAGCTTAGGCAGCCCACGTATGCGATCAAGAGCACTAACACGCGTTAGGTGATCAAAGCCTACGTGACCAAGTCTACGATGCCAAAAATATAAGTCCTTTGAATCATTAGCAACTAGAAACCTATGCTTAGAGGAATACATATCAAAATCAGCTTTAAAAACTCTTCCAAACCGAGACATGTTAAAAATAAGCTCACCATTTGAGCCTACAACTTTGCAGCAGCTTTTATTGAAAATAATTTCTAGATTTTCATCTAGCAATTGTGAAACAGAAAGCAAGTTGTATTTCAAATTTTTGACAAGTGCCACATCCTTTAAAGTGTAGTGATCATTTACTCTAACCGAACCCTTAGCAATTATAGGAGTTGAAGAATTATCCGCAAAAGTAACATTCTCTACACGTGACACAAAAGAGAGGGAGGAGAACCAATCTTTGTTACCGGTCATGTGGCGTGAGCAACCTGAATCCACAAACCAAATGTTCTCCTTCCTCAAACGTGTAACCTACATAGAAGCACAATACGTCGATGACTCAATACTGGGGTTAGTCAAAAGGCATTTAGGTATCCAGTACTGAGTCACACGACGTGCAGCAGGAAAAACACGCGAAAGCTGAGATAAAACAGCAGGTTTATGAGTCGAAGTTTGAGATTTTCTATTCTTAACTCTTTTAGCACAAAAACCAGTAGCTCCGGAGGTAAAAGCAGCAGTTCCAAAAGACAAGGCTGAAGCTCCGGAAACAAAAGCTGAAGTTCCAAAGGAAACAACAGAAGGTTCAGGAGCTCTCAGAGCTATTGGAACTATCGGAGCTGTTTTTGCGGATTTCTTACCAGAAGGTCCGGAAGCTACCTTTTCAAATTTCTGATTCACTAAAGCAGGTTGTGTTTTTCTAATTGCATGAAAGTTATAAGATCTAGCAATTTTTCTTTCCTTTTTCTGTTGTTTAGCTAGTCTATAACAAAAATCTATGACATGACCATCTCTACCATAGAAGGTACAATGAAATTTAACTTTGTGTTCATGTCTAGATGAGCAAGCAATATTTTTATTTGAAACCGAATGAGACAACACTCCTATAGATTTGAAAACCACTCCTTTTTATTTAGGAACTGTTTGAATCAAACCACTTCCTAATGACTTTACAATTTTAGGTGGATGTTCCTTAGCATGAGCATGAGAATCAAAACCTAAACCAGTTTTATCATTGCAAGATTTGGAAGAATTCAGCAGCAAGTTTAGGTTCTTATTCCCATTACAAAACCGATCTAATGTCCTATGCATGTCATCAAGTTTATTGGACAGATCAAGGCAATATTCACATGAAGTTTTTCCTTTTAGTTTGCAATTGGAACAAAATTTAACTTCATGAGAACGTAAAGCATTGTTCAATATAGAAATTTCATTCATAGCATCCTGTATTTACTTATCAAGATCATCACATGTAGAACAATGCAAATCAATTGTAGAACAACTAGCATCTTTCAAGTTTTTATCATTAAGTGTAGCAAGCTCTCTGTTCTTTTCAATTTCTTCATCAAGTCTATCTAGAGTGGAGGAGTGTGCACTTCTTAATGTGGACAATTGTTCATAGATTAAGTCACTTGAGGGACATGCATCATCACTAGGAATCAAAGTTTTTAAACGGTTAATTTCAGATTCTAGTGATTCAATATTAGCAGCATTATCCCTAAGCTTTTTGTCCTTTTTCTTGACAATAATAGTTGCACGAGAAATAGCATCACACATTTCATTGCAGGTAGAACATACCTCATCGTCTTCACTGTTGTGTTCTGCATCCTCCTGACTTGATCTAGATCTTTTTTTGCCCGCCATGAAGCATAAGTTGGCCAAATCGTCATCATCTTCATCACTTTCAAAGTCCACATCACTTGAACTAAGTTCTTGAAGTGCGGTGATGAAGCTGTTAATCATCTTGCGTCCTATGGTACCCTTCTTTTTCTTCGTATCTTTTGCAGAGGAGTGCTTCGTTCTTGTTTTCTTTTCATCCTGGGAAGTATGACCTGAAAGGTTAGGGCAATATGAATGAAAATGTCCTGTCTTACCACATTTGAAGCATCATTGAGGTTCGGAGCTTCCTCTCATTCTAGTTCTCACATTTTGCAATGCTTTTGAGAACCTCGTAGTGAGAAGTGCTAGCTCCTCCTCTGGAAACTCCTCAATCTGTTCAAGGGTTAGAGAGGACAACAAAGCAAGAGTATTGCAGGATGATGATTGGCCGGAGCTAGACATATCGCGTTCTGAGACAAATGCAATAGACTTGTTTGGGTTCTTACGTGCTAGGATGTCAATTTCATGAGTTTTTAGTTTAGAATAAAGTACATCTAATGTAAGAGAACTCATGACAGTTGATTCACGAATAGATGTTACTTTCATCTCCCAAATTGACATGTCTAATGCACTAAGAAGTTGCCTAGCATTCTCATCATCAGAAAAATTAACATTGACACTACGTAAGTTGCTGAGAATTTTTTTGAAACGAGCAAAGAGGTCATCGATAGACTCACCCGGTTGCATCTCAAAGCGCATATATTCCTTTTTGAACATATCTTGTTTTACCTCATTGATCGTGTTGGAGCCTTCATGATAATCACAGAGAGCTCTCCAAACATCGTATGCTGATCGGAGGTGCGCGACACGATCAAAGTCGCTTTGAGTGAGTCCTTGGATGGTCAAGTTTCGGGCTTTGTTGTTGTTGTCGACGTCCCGTAGGTTTGTGTCTGTGACTTGATCATTAGGTGGCACTTCATAATGCTTATACACCTTCTTCCATATTGCAAAGCCTTGTGCCTGGATAAAAGCCTCCATGCGTGCCTTCCAAACCTGAAAATCAATACCAGCAAACACACAAGGTTTGGCGAAGTACTTCTCCATGATGATTAGTCAAAAACATGGGCAAATCTCAAAGATTAGAGCACCGTGGCTCTGATACCAATTGTAGGATCGAAGAGCACGTGAAAAGCTACCAGAGGGGGGGTGAATGGTAGATTTAAAAATCTTATGCAGTGGAAACAATTAAACCCCAAACCCTTTCGGCAGAAAAATGATCTGTTAAAGAAATCGTGTGTGAGACTAATATAAACGTGTTTCATCATGAAGGAAGTGATAGATATCAGAGATAATCAAGTCACGAATACAAAACAAAAAGAATCACTCAAATCCGACGAGAAAAACTCAAGTTATGATCAAAAGATCAAACAATGGTCAATCTGTCCTACCTGAGAAAAAAACAGTTCTGGAACGCTGCAAAGAAACTCGTGTAGATCATAGACCACAAATCCAATGACCGTGAAATTTGGACAGATGATAGAAAATCAAGTTGTGAAGACAACCCAAAAAGAATTATGTCAATTGGATCTGTAAAACTCGAGTTATGACAAAACCACCGATGAAAGATAGTGCTGTCAAGAAACTCGACGAGTAAAACTTGCTTGGAACAAGTCGGACGAACAAGGCACAAAAGTTCCTTCAAACTACGAATTTTATTCAATAGAACACAATAGGAACAGCCCCAAAGTAGTGAACCACGAGTTCTGGGCTCCTTTGCTTATATAACCAGCCCTTAGGCCAACCCAATATCAACTAGGACTCCAATCCTACTCAGATCACGAATCGTAACTTTCCATAACTGCTCAAGATTCTTCTATACGCAGAAAGAAGCAATCTTAAGACTCCCAAACACCTTAGGAACGTATCCCACATTCCTAAACAACTCAAATTCGTGACCCACACGAAATCCTATCATAACCAACTCAAATCTTTCCATATTTGAGTAAAACCCGACTCAGCCGCAGCCTTAGTCCATAACCTAGTCGGTTGGACCTTTCCGACCAATTCTTTATGTACACATCTCTTCATCACGTCTCGGAACCATGTAGCCACGTCCATGCACTCCTTGCACACGTGCAAACATCTTCCAATGACGTCCACGATATCTTCATATGCATTGTTCTTGATTCAATCATCCTGCGCGACCTCCTGATCAGCTCAACCACAGTTCCTTCCGAACATGGTTGTTGGAACCTCATCTCCTCCCTGAGACTAGTCCAATGGATCCCGTCACCAGCCATGTCTTGAACTCAAGCAACACCTGCACATGAATAAACAACCAATCCATACGAGCCCAAGTCCTTGACTTGACTCAAGTTAGTTCCGAACACAACACCTTACGTGAGAACCTCACATAAGCATGTTGCAAAGCATAGCAAAACGATATCAGCCATATCATCCAAAACGCACCAAAAACTTAGTAAAAGAATACTAAGCAAACTTTCCAACAATGTGAAGCAAGTACGAAACATTACAAATGAAAAGCAGAAGCACTGCGGTCAAGTTCCGGACCTTGCCAAAGCAATCCGGAGATCGAGCCGGAGCTAACAAAACTAGTACAATGAAGCACCTACCGGAGCTCACCAAAACTAGTAGATCCTAGCACCGGAGCTTACCAAAAACTAGTCAAAACTAGTCAACCCAAAACCGAAGCTAGACAATGTACGTCAGAGCTTAGAAAAAGCATTCCAGAGCTATCAAATATATGACGGAGCTATCAAAGACATGCCGGAGCTAATAAAGACATACCGGAGCTAATAAAGACATGCCGGAGCTAAAGATAAAGCTCACCGGAGCTAACGAAAGCTAGTCGGACCTTACCAAGAAGCCGGACCTAGCATCTAACGTAGCCGGAGCTACCCAAACCAAGCCGGGCCTACTGTCGGACCTTGCTGTAGCTCAGAGCTAGAGTCGGATCATGATAAATTGGTGTTTTGGTGATATTTAAAACTTTTATCATCAAAGCCAAGTATATTCACTACAAGCCAATGTATTCAGCACATATAGGTCTTACAGTACCTCAACAAAACGGTGTTGTAGAGAGAAAGAATAAAACCATAGTTGAGATGGCTAGGACTATGCGAATATCAAACTCCTAGAATGTTTTGGGTAGATGTAATTGCAACCGCATGTTATGTTTCAAATCGTGTTTTCTTGCGTGCTAAGCTAGGAAAAACACCATATGAGCTTCGGTTGAGATATAGGTCTAGTGTCACACACTTTAGGGTCTTTGGTTGCAAATGCTTTGTTAGGAAACATGGTAATATTGATAAATTTGAAGCTATATCTAATTATGCCATGTTTCTTGGTTATCCATCTCATACTAGAGGCTACCATGTGTTTTTACTTGACACTAACAAAATTGTGGAGACTTGTGAGGTTTCTTATGATGAAGCTAGCCCAAGTACTAGCTCAAATATTGCAGATCCAGATCCATATCCGCAGGGGGACAGTATTTTCATCGAACAAGATGATGAAGTGGAGCTACTGCCCGAAAATTCAGAAGCAAATGATGTTGATCATGCTGCTGATTTTGCACCACAACTAGCACCAATTACTACTGCAGGTGGTATAGATCGTCCTCAAGCCACAAGTTCATCGATTTGTGATGAACATGAAGAACAAGGATCTTGTGAAGTGTCTACTCCCCTCCGACTCATCAAAAGTCATACTCTACAACAAATCATTGGGAGCTTGCATGAACGAGTCACACAGTCCAGGTTTTGCAATCCAAAATCTCACACTCATTCTGCTTTTGCTACTTCTTTTGAACCCAAAGATATATCACACGCATTCACTAAGGAATCTTGGATCATTGCCATGCAAGAAGAGTTAGAAAATTTTGAAAGAAATAATGTATGGAAACTTGCACCTCCACCTCTAGGTCACACTTTAATTGGAACTAGATGGGTGTTTAAAAATAAACAAACTAAGGATGGGGTTGTGGTTAGGAATAAGGCTAGGTTGGTCGCTCAAGGTTTCACGCAAGTTGAAAGTCTAGATTTTGACGAAACTTTTCCTCATGTTGCTAGATTAGAACCGATAAGAATTTGTTTCTGTATCTAAAGGTTCCATGTTATATCAAATGGATGTTAAAAGTGCTTTTCTTAATGGCTACACAGATGAGGAGGTTTATGTCAAGCAACCACCGGGTTTTGAAAATACAGATTTTCCTAATCATGTTTACAAACATTCCAAAGCCTTGTACAGTCTCAAACAAGCCCCTAGAGCATGTTATGATAGGTTAAAAACATTCTTACTTGAAAATGGTTTACCATGGGCAAGTTTGATAAAGCTCATTTTGTGCTTAAGCATGGCAATGACTCATTATTCATTCAAGTGTATGTGGATGATATTATCTTTGGTTGTGCTTCTCATGATCTTGTGTCCAAGTTTTCAGCTATGATGAGTTCAGATTTTGAGATGAGTATGAGTGAGAACTCACGTACTTTTTCAGTCTACATATCAAGCAAACCAAGGAACGTACCTTTGTGCATCAAACAAAGTATACAAGAGATCTTCTTAAGCGCTTCAACATGGACAAAGGCAAGCCTCTTCGGACACCAATGGGTACAATAGCGACACTTGAACATGATCGAGATGGTGAACCCATGGATCAAAAAGAACATAGAAGCATGATTGGATCATTTTTGTACCTCACGGCATCAAAATTGGACATACAATTCAGTGTATGTCTTTGTGCACGATTTTAAGCTTCCCCACATGCTTCACATCGTCAAGCCATCAAAAGAATTCTCAGGTACTTACACGCAACTATTATTTTGAAAGCTTTTTCGAATGCTGATTTTGGGGGTTGTAGGATTGATAGGAAAAGTACTTCAGGTGCATGTCATTTTCTTGGTAATTCACTTGTTGCTTAGTCCTATAGAAAGCAAAGCTCAGTTTCACAATCCACAGTCGAATCTGAATATGTAGCTGCTGCTAACGCTTGCTCACAAATTCTTTGAATTGTTCAAACTCTTAAGGACTATGGGGTTGATCTAGATAGTGTTCCATTTTTTTGTGTTAACTCTAGTGCTATTTGCATTGCTAAGAACCATGTGCAACATTCTAGAACAAAGCACATTGACGTTAGGTATCACTTTCTCCGTGATAATGTTGAAGAAAGAAACATTATGCTTCACCATGTAGATACTAAACAACAATTGGCTGATATTTTTACAAAACCTTTGGATTTCACTCATTTTTATTTCATTCGTAGTGAAATAGGGGTTATGTATCCTCATGGTTTATATTGAGGGGGCGTTTTAAAACTTGGGAAGTCTATGTGTGAATCTAAATTTAAAATAATATGAGCATAGTATTTCGTACATATATGACTTTGTGATTCCTTTTACATGCTGAAAGTTCTTACTACATTACTCATGTTATACATTTTGTAGTTTTTTCCATGACTAGTAATTGGAATAATTACTTACACTACATCTGGTCATGATCGAACTTTCTTGCTATTTTGAACTTGTTGCATGCTCACAAGTGCTTTTAATAATAAAAAATTAATCAATCAACTATCCACATGTTGATCTTTTATGATCAAATAAAAATGAGAAAAGATCAAGGGATATGCATGTATCGCACTTCTGTTTTTTAGATGGCTTATCATTGCACATATATATGAACCTGGAAGAAGTTGTGTATGACTAATACCATGTCCTTAAGCTTTTGATTGTCAAATGACATAGGCTTGGCTTGGTTTGTTAGAATAAGGCAGATGCAGCATATAATCTCTTGCAGATGTCATATGATCAAAATTTGTGGTTAAAAGAAAAATAAACTGCAGCAACAAGTGTCATGCTTTGAGGTTTTGAAATAGTTATGTTTGTGAGATCATGACTTGCTTTAATTGATAACTACACATGATCTCTAGCATGGCTTACACTACTTTATGTATCTCATTGATGTGATAGTATAAGTTACTTGATAGTATGACTTGGATGAGCTTTGTGTTTATATGTATATGTTATAATATGCTCATAACAATTAAAATTTCTCTTCTGTACCTTGTTGAATACATTGTCAAAGGGGGAGAAACTGATCACACATGGCACACATTCACAAGTGTTTTGGCTCGATTCTTCTCAGGGGGAGGATTTTTTTCTCTCTCATTTTATTCCAGATTTACAAAAGGGGAGAAATATGTATAGGGGGAGAATTTTATTTTCAAAACTTTTCATTTGAATAAGCCAATGTTTGGATTCTAAGTGGTGTTGCCAATGCATTCATTAAGGGGGAGATTGTGAGACCTATGTGTGCTGAATACATTTGCTATAATGATAGAAGTTTTGAATACTACCAAAACAACTTTTTCAAAAATGCCCGACTCTAGGTCCGAGCTCCTGCAAGGTCCGACGATACGTCCGACTTGTTTTGGGTAGCTCCAGCAAGGTGCGATGTAAGGTGTGACTAGATTTGGTTAGGTCCGACGTAAGGTACGACTTGCTTTGGATAGGTCCGATTTATTTGTCTACGTCCGACTTACATTGGCTAGGTTTGACTTCTTTGTCTAGGTATGACTTGCTATGGCGCTAGGTTTGACTAGCTTTAGTAAGCTCCGATGCTAGGTCATGGTAGCTTTGGTAAGCTCCGGTGCTAGGTCATGGTAGCTTTGGTAAGCTCCGGCTCAAGGTCCGGTTAGTTTTGGCAAGGTTCGGATCTAGATCACAATTGTTTTGGTTTGAACTTACAAATGATTCAAACTTGCTTTACATTTATGGAATGTTTGCTTAGTATTCTTTTACTAAGTTTTTCATGCATTTTGGCTGATCATGGTGTTTAATGTTTTGCTATGGTTCGCAACATGCTTATGTGAGGTGCTCACGTAACGTGTTGTGGATTCAAAACTAACAAGAGTCAAGTCGAGGACTTGTGCTCGGAAGTATTGGTTGTTTATTCATGTGCAGGTGTTGCTTGAGTTCATGACATGGCTGGTGATGGGATCCATTGAACTATTCCTAGGGAGAAGATGAGGTTCAACAACCAAGTTGGGGAGGGATTGTGGTTGAGTTGATCAGGAGGTTGCGCGACATGTTTGGATCAAAAACAATGCATATGAAGGTATCATGGACGTCGTTGTAAAATGTTTGTACGTGTGCAAGGAGTGCATGGACATGGCAACATTATTCCAAGGCGTTATGAAGAGATGTGAACGTAAAGAATTGGTCGGAAAGGTCCAACCGACTAGGTTATGGACTCAAGCTGTAGTTGAGTCGGGTTTGACTCAAATATGGAAAGATTTGAGTTTGTTATGATAGGATTTCGTGTGGATCATGAAGTTGGGTTATTTAAAGAATGTGGGATATGTTCCAAAGGTGTTTGTAAGTCTCAAGGTTGCTTCTATCTGCGTATGGAAGAGTCTTGAGTAGTTATGCAAAGTTTTGGTTGAATCTGAGTAGGATTTGAGTCTTAGTTAGGATTGGGTTGGCCTAAGGGCTAGTTATAAAGCAATGGAGGCTAGAGCTCATGGTGCACGACTTTGGGGATGTTCCTTTTGTGTTTTGATCAATAAAATTCGTAGTCTAAAAGAGCTTTTGTGCCTTGTTCGTCCGAGTTATTTCTGTCAAACCTTTCTCATCGAGTTTCTACACAACACTACCTTGCTTCGGTGGTTTTATAATAACTCGAGTTTTGCAGATCCAATTGATGTGATTCTTTTTGAGTTGTCTTCACATCTTGATTATATATCATATGTGAAAATTTCATGGTAATTGGATTTGTGGTTTTTGATCTACATGAGTTTCCTTACAGTGTTGTAGATCTGATTTTTCTCGAGTAGAACAGATTGACCTTCGTTCATCCTTTCAATCATAACTTGAGTTTTTCTCGACGGATTCTCTTGATTCTTGTAACACACTCATTTTCATCCATCATGCATTGCATACATATTAATATATGTTTAACATTAAGTAACACAAAAGGGAACAAGTTTAAAATGAATTAGAAGCAAAACCGCAGTCAAAAGTTCTGAGAATTTCGGACTTGTTCGTTTTTGGTGCGGACTAGTCCGAATTTCTCTCTGACCTCTCTTCGGACATGTCCGTTTTTGCTGTGGACTAGTCCGTTTTGCTCTCCGTCCCATTTTCGTACTTGTCCGGTCTAGTGCGGACTAGTCCGTTCACACCATTCTTCAAAAAATTTGCCAAGTCCCCGGACATGTCCGGACTTGTTTGTTTTTTGCCGGACTTGTCCATTTTGCTCTGTGACTAAAATCGGACTTGTCCGATTTTAGCCAGACTTGTCCATTTTTCTCTGACTAGCTATCGATCTAGTCCTGTCTATTGCGGACTTGTTTGGTATTCGCAACTGCGATTCAATCTTTTCCTACACGACTTGTTTTAGATTTTTACCTTAAGTGGGCCCAAGAACGTCATGGCTAACCTTTTTGGAGCCCATGTGGGACCCTACACCGTCCTCCACCCACCCCCAAACTCGAAATCCATGAAGCCCTACACCTCCACCCCTATATAAACAACCAAACACCCCACTTTTACATCTCTTTGCCACAATTGAAAGCACCACAAACCCTAGCTCATGGGAGCCACTACCAAGGGGAGATCCAGCAGCAAGGAGGAGGTGATCACAAGGAAGGATCAAGCAATCAAGATCTTCATCGACCTTGCGTTCTTCATCACCAACTCACCCTCAACTCCTCATCATCAACCCTATATCGTCAAGATCCAAGTGTTGCCTCCGAACTCTTGATCCTTGGAGTTCTAAACACGTGGTACACCTTCTACTTTCTCTTTTTCCACGTGAATTCAACCGCAATTCTCCCAAATCTCACAGATCAAGAAAACCATAATTCGCTGGTTCTGCAAAGGGCAGACTAGTCTGATCTCTAGCGGACTTGTCCGGCCTCTGAGTCTGAATTGTTCTGAAATAATTCCAAATTGACTCGAATCAATTCCAAACCCATCCAAACATGTTAAAAACTATTAGAACCAGTTAGTAAACATTAGTAGCAACTCATTAATAATTTTTACCTCATCATTGCATTAATCATGCATGTCATGGCATATTGAGTACTATATGAGCATTATTTGATTGAATTGTGTGTTTGGCATATTTGTCACTCAAAATAGAAGGAGCTGCACTAGAGGGTGCTGGCGAGGACCTCCAGTACCAGAACTTCGAATCTTTTGATCCTAACCAAGCTCATGACCAAGGCAAGTGTCCTTGATCATTTTGATCCTATTTTTAAATGTTTTGTTTGCAAAACTGCATGCTTGTGTCAACTTGATGGGAAACCCATGATAGGTGTTTACTAGACTTGTTTGACCATCCTTGTCGGTTGAAATACATTGTAGAGAGTAGGGAAGAGTATTTTACCTTTTTGCTTTGCTCTAATTAATTGGGATGGGAAAACAACCATATGACTTAATTATGAACTAATGGATGATGAGCATTGATGAATATGGTTAATAGGTAACATGGGATTTGGGAGATCTAAGCAAGCATGGTTTGTGTATTGGGTTGGATCATATGGTGGTTTGCATGCCTTCGATCTAAGGACAAGTTCATGAGAGAATAGTTCAGGACTATAGTGCCACCAAAAGGCCAAGTATGGGTGCGACTTAGCCAATTAATTAGGTGTATTGCCAACATCGATTCAGATCATTTGGAGGAGTGGGGAATGGGAGTCAGTTGGGTTTTCAATAATGGTGGGAAGCCCTAGGATCCGAACGGCACAAGAGGGGTCCCTTGGTTTCGTATGTGCTCAATTGGAGGCATCGACACCGGTGAAAGCTCAGTGGGTCTGAATATGCTGTTAGTACCTTTGTAAAGGTTATTTTGTGATCTCTTGGCCATACACCTAAGGAAGTGTAATTGGCATAAGGGAGGTTTCTTTAGTCGCTGGCGTGTGACGAAATCACGAACTTGTGGGTAGAGTGCTACAACCTCTGTAGAGTGTTAAAAACTATCATGATAATCGTGCTCCTGATTAAGACCACCTGGATGACCTACATGATTAGAGGGAATTTGGGATGGTTGGTTATGGTAATGTTTATGGTTATGGATTGGGTTATGATAAATGAACATGGATGATAATGATAATAATATATGGTATATGGATGTATAATTGATCATGGTTTCGTATTATGTTAATTATGTGGGATATGATGGGATTACATCACATAGACATAGTATAATGCTTTTTATACATTTTAAATGTACTTTTCAGCAATTAGCCATTGTTTATTATCATGCCTTATTTAAGCTACATGTTACACTTTCCACACATGCTGAGTACGACATGTACTAACCCTTGCAATTCCCCCACCAACAGTTTCAGATCGGGATTGCGAGTATCACGATGTTAATGCAGAGTTCTGGGTTGTGTGCTGCCGTCAGCTTGCCTTTGGTGCTACTTGGAGTCGCGCATTCCCTTTCGCTTAGCTTGCTTTGTTGCTTAATTAGATTATTCCGATACTTTACTTTCAGACTTTCAATAATAATCATTAGAGTTGTAATTTGATGATTATTTGAATATTGTAATAAAAATAGTTATTTTTAATGATTTAAGTTGTGGCAATTATCCGTTTATCATTTTTGAATCACTTGTGTATGTGTGTTAAACATCTGGGGCACACATATAGTGCACTTGGTTCATTTTATAGAACCGGGTGTCACAAATTAGTATCCGAGCCAGGTTGACCGTAGGACGCAGCCTAGATAGAATGGACACTTTAGAGCACATAGGGGCACTCAGGAAATGTTGTGATTTGTTGGTTGTGTTGATTGCTATATATGTTGCTTGCGTGCTTAGTAGTTAGTTGTTTAGTTTCATATCCCTTAATGCATATAGTTGTTTAGTTTCATATCTCGCTCAACCTCTACTTCAATGGAAGATGGACAAAACTAGAACATTCACTGTCACACACGAAGCTGTATGAAAGATGAGAAACAAAGATAGTATGTCCAAGAGTAAGTTCTAAAATAAGGGGGTATAATTCCTCGCCAACATCATTGATTTGGATTCACAAGGATTGGACAATAGGGGATGTTCCTGGCTTGGGAGTTGACCGGCGAGGAATTCGGTGTTCTAAGGGGGGGGGGGGGGTGGATTGGCTACAGAAACACGATGGAGCAATTCAATGTGCCACCAAGATCGTGAAATTGACAATGATGAGGGAGTCAACCTTAAAATTGATGCGTCACAGTAATTATCGAACGACATAAAGCTACATATTCAGCTATGTGTTCAACAACCTAGCTTTGTGTGATGTGCGCCAACGAGTCAAAGTTGAACATCAAAGGCCAGCCGGATTATTGCAGCCATGGAAGATTCGGGAATGGAAGTGGGAAGAAATTTAATTGGATTTCATAGTTGGATTACTGCGAACTTTGAGGACCGGGTCCACACATTCCAGGAATCGCAGAGGGTGCTGCCCTGCGATGCGGCACCCAACAACACGCACAAAAAGAATACAACAAAATACAAAGTTTTTTTATATGAACAGCGGAAGTATTTTACAATACTTAATATACAGCGGAAGATAATATTCATAGCTAAACTATCAGCCTAGCTATGCAAAAGTGCAGCCGTCCAGCCCGCGGATGCTACACACTAGCCACACACAAATTTACTGTGGCGTGCAGGGCTCCCATTCGGCGGTATACCCCGACGAGGGGATCGCCTCATCCTCGGGCCCTTCCTCATAAGTCACACCTGCAAACAACTTAATATAGCAACCGTGAGCACGAAGGCTTAGCAAGACTTAACTGTCTCACCTAAACATAAAACTCTACATGCAGGGATACTTAATATAGGGATGGATATAGCAGTAAATGACTCGCATATAAATTTTTCATCATTTTACAAGTTAATAGAAGCAGCTTAAATGTTTAATAACAGTAACTTTAATGAGCCTAATCTATAGCAATCATAGTGTCAAAACAATTCATATTCTCTTGACTTCTTTAGTATTTACTACGTCACAACACAGTGAACAGGTGGTACTCAAATAACCACGAGGGACGGTGATGGCAATCAGGACACACCCGAATAACACGTCACATACACCCGTGCCTAAGGAGCGTGTCGTGCTCCTCACCACATCATACGTAGCAACCTTTCACAAGAAACATCAAACGTTGAACCGGTCCCACTGTCGCGGGCATAAGGTTCCCGCATGGAGCGTGTCTGTGCCCGCCAGCGAATTTACACCTTACTACCCTCAGCCCACCCCTATCGAAAATGGGCTATGCCTTGACATCCAAGTTATCAAGTTACATCGGTTTCCTGGGTTCCAAATGCCCAGTATGCATCCGGTACTATTCAAACTTGTCCATCAGGGCCGCACATGGATCGGTCCTCAATTGACACAAGCAGGGCTATGCACATGAGACCATGTATTGCTGCATCCTACCCGCTGCTCGGTCTCAGTTTCATATTATAAACCATTCCTTGACCCAATTCATCCCGTGTGATAAAAATCCTATCTCGCGAGTAGATTCCAACTACTCGACTTCTACTGGGTTCCTATAAACATTAGCATGGCATTTTCTACTCGTCAAGCTCTAGACCTACCCAATACTCCATGGGATGTGTGGGTCACGCAAGTGGAGTAACAAGCACCTTAGCCCTAATGCACAAAATTCATCCTAGACACAAGTGATACAAATAGAAAATTTGAAATAGCACTTAATGTGATCTAGGGCTTGCCTGGCTGCAAGTCAGAGGGGAAGTTAGCTTCTGGGAGTAGAGTCTCCAAGGGCTCCGGGTCCTCCTCGATCTCGGTCACTATATGATATGCAATATATAAAGTACATGAGTGATATTGAAACTATAGAAAAGATCTTATAAACATTGATCAGGTATGTAAATTATTTTAACTGGCTTTGGTATTTTTACAGTGGACACTAGGTTCTATGTGGAATATCTGCACCAAAAATTGCAGATGTTCAAGGAAGCTTGTTGTCTCAAAAATTCAAACAATTAAAAGGCTTCTCTAAATTTCGGTTTAACTTTTGGAGCTTTGTCATGGTTAACAGGGGATGATCTTGGTAGATGAGGTTCTTCTGATTCTATGAAAATTTGTTTCATAATTTTCTAATCTTCCTACAGGAAGAAATTGATTTTACAAGTTTAGGGAAGAAGCTGAAAATGGTTCTGTACTTTTCTTAATTTTCAACTACATTGAGATTTGGAACACTGATCATCCCAGTAAATAGAGTCCAATGAACTTGAATTTTTACTGGATATAAGAGTATTATGGACAAAATTGGGAATTTTCCAATTAACAGAACAAGGTTAATTAATTTCCAAAGCAATTTGCTCAAAGGAATTAATTATGAACATTCTGGGAGTTTCATGTCCAACAAATTGCACCACTGCAAATTTGAGAACAAGATGAGTCTACCAAAATTTATTTGGAATTTTTTGAGCAAATATCGTAGGAGTAATGGATTTTAGAAGTTTGATTGAAATCTAGAATTATTTTCGAAACGGAAAGTTTAAATAAATCAGCCCGGCACCACTCATTTAAAATGGGCCAATCAGAGTTGGGCCGCACTGAGAGCCATGGGGTTAACTCGCGCAGCCACACCGGATCCGAAAACCACAGCAGGTCCTTCTCCTCTCGCCGAGCCACTGACATGCAAGGCCTGCCAGTCTTCGTGTACCTCGCGATGCAGCGGCGTTCCTCGCCGAAACCGTGGCGGCGCTCTGCCGGGCTTGCTGCTTCGACCTCCTCTCGGCATGGCTTTGGCCGCCTGACCCTAGAATCGGTGGCACAACACGATGGTGAGGTCCAATCGCGGCGGCGACAACCGGAGATGGCGGTGCAAGGACGGTCGCGGCAGCTAGGGTTTCGTCTATGTCGAACTTGCTCAGAAATGGCTCAAGCACATCGGGAAAAGCTGGGAATGTTCCTGGGAGCATGAGGATGACGATTTGGAGGTGCAAACATGGTGGAACAGCCGACAACTACGGGTTCGACGGTGGACCGACGGGTTTTTATTGGCGGCCGCAAAAACTCGAAATCCAACATCGTCTCTCGATGACTTCCCTTCATTTTTGTAAGATTGTGTGTCAGAAGATCTAGAAGATAATACTTCATTGGATTGAAAAATTGTTGCACGTAGAAACAAAATTAAACCGATGACCTAGTGACCTCGGTATGAACTATCCACGGTGAAACTCGATATACGGAAGCTAGGAGGCACGATAGGGGCTGAAACTTCACCAGAAGCATCTATTGCTTCAAGGTAGGAGATGAGAAATTGCTTGTATTCGCTTGTACTTGTGGAGCAGAGAGCTCACCGGCGGCTTCACCCGCAAGCTCCGGAAGAACTTCAAAATATTACACCGATAAGTAGTGAATCAAGCAAGCAAGGTGATGAGAATGAAGAGCACCAAGTTGCGCTACGTTTTTCTGTTGGGAGCACGGCGAAAGCTGGCTTCGTTTGGCCGGCAAGTCAAGCGACGGGCAGGTGGTGCGGTTCTGTTTTTGCGGCCAGTAAAGGAGCGACGGCAGTGTGTGGGATGAGTATGGCCTATGAGACACGAGGGGAGGCGTCTAAATCCACTCTGGGTGCCACGGAGCTGCTTGCTTTGCGTGCCTTTTTGCGGTGGCGAGTTTTGCCGATGTTGAAGCGCGGGGACAGCCGTAAAAAGAGATTCAGTCTGTTCCATCGAGTGGGAAAGGCTGACAGTGGGTCCCACTGCCCGTTTCATCCCAATCCTTCTCAGGAACTTCAATTCTTTCACCTTAACATGTCCAAAAATGCTAGATTTTTTTGGAGAGGCCAATTCGAACATGGAGATTAAGACTCTAAAATTGGATTTCAAGTTTGGATAGGTTTCATGTGAAATTAAAATTCAAATCTGAATAGAATTCAATGTACCCATTGAATTAAATAGAATCAGTGCTCCAAATATTATAAAAATTTGCAGGGGTGCTATTTGGAATATTTGGAAGCTAATGATGAACTCAGATTTTTATCTTGGCAAAGTTTGCACAGAAGCTAAATTTGAATTTTTGAATCCCTTCTATTGAAGTTTGAACTGGTTTAATTTCCCAATTGCCATTTGATTTCTTTTGCCCATTCAAGTTTTAACTTTTCCTTTCTGAACTTTGCACTTTGAATTTAGGGCTTTTACACGAACTCAGTCTGGTAATGACTCAATATGGGTTATTGTGGATCGGTTGACAAAATCAGCTCATTTCCTTCCTGTTAGGACAACCTATACCACCTTCAAGCTAGCAGAATAGTATATGGAGCAAATTGTATGTCGACATGGAGTTCCAAAGAAAATAGTCTCATACCGAGGTTCTCAATTCACCTCTAGGTTCTCGCAGAAATTGTATGAAGCATTGGGTACAAGGTTGAATTTCAGTTTGGCATATCACCTTCAAACTGATGGACAAAACGAGAGAACAAATCAGATTTTAGAGTACATGTTAAGAGCTTGTGCATTAAAGCATGGAAGAAGTTAGGACCAAAGCTTGACATATGCTGAATTCTTATATAACAATAGTTACCAAGCAAGTTTTAAGATATCACCATATGAAGCATTATGTTGAAGGAAGTGTAGGACACCCTTGTTTTGGATTGATACAGGGGAGAACCAAGTATTTGGACCTGATGTGTTGCAAGAAGCTGAAAAACAAGTCCAAATAATCCGCGAAAATTTGAGAGCTGCCCAATAAAGACAAAAAGGATATGTGGATAATAGACATAGAGACCTAGCCTTTGTAGTGGGAGACTTTGTTTTCCTCAAAGTATAACTTATGTAAGGTCATAAGCGGTTTAATGTCAGAGGCAAGATGGCACCTCGCTATATTGGCCCATTCAAGATTTTGGACAAACGAGGAGAAGTAGCATATAAACTGGAGATGCCAACACACCTTTCCATTGTCCATGATGTGTTTCACGTTTCACAACTCAAGAGTGCTCGAGGGTACCGAAAGAACAAGTTCCAATGGAAGAATTGGAATTAGAGACATATTTGACTTATGCTGAGCAACTGGTCAAAATCTTAGAAGCCAAGGAGAGAGTCACAAGAAACAAGGTCATTAGATGGTGTAAAGTACAATTGAAGCATCATACAAAATTGGAAGCAACTTGGGAGCTTGAAGATGAACTGAAGAAAGAATTTCCCTATCTCTTGCCTTCTACGTTGAATTTCGAGGGCGAGATTCATTTTAAGGGGGGTAGGTTTGTAACACCCTCATTTTCATCCATCATGCATTGCATACATTCTAATACATGTTTAACATTAAGAAACACAAAAGGAACAAGTTTAAAATGAATTCGAAGCAAAACTGCATACAAAAGTTCAAAGAATTTTGGACTTGTCCATTTTTTGTGAGGACTAGTCCGAATTTCTCTCCGAACTCTCTTCAGACATGTCCATTTTTGTTGCGGACTAGTCCGTTTTGCTCTCTGTTCTATTTTCAGACTTGTCTGGTCTAGTGTGGACTAGTCCATTCACCCCATCCTTCAAAAATTTCGCCAAGTCCCGGGACTTGTCCATTCTCTGTCGGACCTGTCCGTTTTGCTCTCTGACTAAAATCGGACTTGTCCGATTTTGGCCAGACTTGTCCATTTATTCTCTGACTAGTTATTGGACTAGTCCAATTCATTGCGGAATTGTCCGGTATTCGCGACTCGATTCAATCTTTTCCTCCACGACTTGTTTTGGGCTTTTACCTTAAGTGGACCCAAGGACGTCGTGTCTAACCTTTTTGGAGTCCATGTGGGACTCCACACCAGCCTCCACCCACCCCCAAACTCAAAATCCATCAAACCCTACACCTCCACCCCTGTATAAACAACCCATCACTCCAATTTTATATCTCTTTGCCACAATTGAAAGCACCACAAACCGTAGCTCGTGGGAGCCACCACCAAGGGGAGATCCAGCAGCAAGGAGGAGGAGATCACGAGGAAAGATCAAGCAATCAAGATCTTCATTGACTTTGCATTCTTCATCACCAATTCATCCTCAACTCTTCATTATCAACCCTAGATTGTCAAGATCCAAGTGTTTCCTCCGAACTCTTGATCCACGGAGTTCTAAACACATCGTACGCCTTCTACTTTCTCTTTTTCCACGTGAATTCAACCCCAATTCTCCTAAATCTCGTAGATCAAGAAAACTCTAGAAAACCCTAATTCGCTGGTTCTCCGAAGGGCGGACTAGTCCGGTCCCTAGCGGACTTGTCCGGCCTCTGATTCTGAATTGTGCTGAATTAATTCCAAATTGACTCGAATCAATTCCAAACCTATCCAAACTTGTTAAAAACTATTAGAACCAGTTAGTAAATATTAATAGCAACTCATTAATAAGTTTTACCTCATCATTGCATTAATCATGCACTACTGGAATCAACGAATAGGGCGTCGGCCATATGAGCATCGGTTGACTATAAAAGTCGACATTTATACAATAAAAGCGTTAGTGCACCGACGCTCTTAACCAACAAAATCTCGTGGACACATTTAACATATAATGCGCCAGAACCAACACTCTTATCCTTTATGAGCGTCGGTTTAAGAAAACTGACGACTTTAAAGTTATAGGCATCGGGCGCGTATACTAACACATTTAGTGACATTAAAAGCGTCAGCTTATGAACAACCAACGCTCTTACTCCCCTGACAAAACAAAAAAAAAGTAAAACAAAAAATATTCGGCGGTGCTGGATTTGGCGTTTCTCGCCGAGCGGCGCCGGGATGCCATCCCCCTCGTCGGTCGGCAGAGACGGAGGACCACGAGGATTCAAGGCCGCGTCGGGACGCCGGCACTTCGCGCTGGGAGGATGACGGGGAAGCCAAGCGAAGGGAGGCCAGAGAAGTCGGCGGTGGCGGGCTCTGGGCGGCAGCCTTTGGAGGTGTGCAGGGGCTGGTGCGGCCGCGCGGGGGTCGCCAGGGCGGGCGCGTAGAGGTCGCCGACGCGGGCGCGCGGGGGCACCGGGGCAGGCACGCGGGGGTTGCCAGGGCGGGCGCGCCGATGCGGCGGCAAGCGCGAGGGCGCTGGGGGTCGCTGGGGCAGGCGCGCAGGGGTCGCTAGGCCAGGTGCGCCTAGGCGGCGGCAGGCGTGAGGGCGCCGGGGGTCGTCGGGGCGGGTGCGGCCGCGCAGTTGTCTCCGGGACGGGCGCACCGAGGCGGCAACACAGGCGCGAGGGCGCCAAGGCGGCGGCCGGCTCAGGTGAATTTTTAAGGCGCGCGGCTCGGGGGCTCGTTATAGTTTAGTGGATTCGGGATGCGCACGCGGGTGGAGCAAAAAGTTTCGAAATCGGACACGCGTGGGTGAGCGGGCCGACAAAAAAAAGGAATCAGGGCGCACGGCGTGCGAGCAAAAAAAATTCGAGACGTGTTTTTGAAAGTTGCCTAGAGGGGGTGAATAGGCTAATCGACCTGAAATGACTTAAAAAAATGAGATCAGTACTCAAGGGGCGGACTAGTCCGGTCCAGGGGTGAACTAGTCTGGTCCTCTTGCAGGGAAAGCCTAAAAAGTGTTTCTAACAAGTTTTAGTTTGATTCTTGTATTGCAAAGTATGTTGGAATGACTTAGTGAACCTTAACGAGTTATGGAACAAGTATGAGACTAAGGATCACAATGAAACAAGAGTGATGAACAAATATGGTAAAGCTAACCCGAGAGGCAATGTGCGATAAGTGAAAGCAAAGTACACAAGGGACACAAGGCTTTTACCCTGAGGTTCGATCCCACGAAGGAATCTACGTCCCCGTTGAGGAGTCCACGAAGAACCGGGTTCAACAACCCTTCCCTCACCAAGTTTACCACAAGGGTCTAACTTGGTTCTCAACTATCACAAAGGGTGAAAACAAGATTTGTTGGGGCTTCTCACAATTTTAGGCTCCCACCACAAATACAATCACAAAGATCAACTCAAGCCACAGATCACATAGATTCACAAGTGCAAGAGATCAAACTGAGAGCCTAGAGCGGTGTTCTTCCTCTTCTTCACCTCACCAAACCCTAATCCACACAAGAATTAGTTTTAGAGGGAAGGTAGGCAAGATGGAGGCTTTTGGAGGCTCAAAGTTTGTTGTGGCAGCGCTAGGGTTTCAAAGTACTTAAGGAATGGTTCAAATGAACCCAGGGGTCCTCTATTTATAGAGGTTCCCAGCCCATACTACTGACTTCAGCAGATGGGCGGACTAGTCCGGCCTACGGCCCAGACTAGTCAGGCCTTTGGGACCACTGACGTCCCTGACAACTGTCAAACTGCGTGGCAATCGTCACGCTACCCGCTAAACTTCAAATTCAAACGGTCACTTCAAAACAGGCTAGTCCAGCCCGCACCGAACTAGTCTGATCTCACACAGAACCTTTTGTTCCGTGTGAAAACGGACTAGTCTGGAGACCATGGACTAGTCCGGCCCCCAGGGTGGACTAGTCCGGCATACCCAGACTTAGTCCCTGAAACTCCACTTCTCTCCAAACCCGGACTAGTCCGCACCCTGGGTGGACTAGTCCGATCTCGGTCAGGACCTCTTAGTCCGGACCAAAACGGACAAGTCCAGGGTTTTAGGACTTAGTCCCGAAAACCCACTCCATGACTACCCGGACTAGTCCGTCCCACTACGGACTAGTTCGAACTCAGTCAGACCCTTCTGGTCCGGCTGAAAATGGACTTGGCCGGCCAGAAGCGGACTAGTTCGGCCACCTGCGCGGACTAGTCCGCCACTCCTGCCAGACTCCTCCAACTCTCTTCTCTCAATAGGTTTTGATCTCTAAACCACTTTGAGCTCCCAACTTGATCTCAATGCACTTTACACACACACCCTCACACATATTTGGCTAGTCTAAACTCGACACACTAGAAACCCTAGTTTCTTCTTTTCGTGTCAACATCGCAGTTTTCATCCTCTTCCTTTTTGAGGGTTTGTGTTTCCGCTTGAGTCCACACCTGTGCTTAAGATCACTGAGCTCATTAGTTATTTAATTGTAGTCATCAATCATCCAAAACCCACGGGGATCCTAGATGCACTTTCAATCTCCCCCTTTTCGGTGATTGATGACAACACATTAAGTCTTCACATATAAGAGTATAAATTTTGGTTTTCATAACGTGCGGGTGAGTGAGTAACTCCCCCTCAATGAATGCATCATAAAAAGAAGATTGAGGAAGTCCTTCATACACACACACACATTATGGTGGGGTGCCTACGTGTTGCGCTCAACATTTGTGACAAGACATATTAAATATGAATATGATCGAAAGATAGACATTCAAAGCATCATATTGAAATTAAACATTCAAAACATAGTCTTGCACAAATTTAAACATTCGTCATGACATAAATATTACAATAAGAAGTGCAACATGTCCAAGGATCCAAAATGAGGTGCTACTCTCCCCACATCTAACTCTCCTTACTCTCCCCACATCTAGTCCTCCCCCATCTAACTCGACCGCTTTGGCATCAAGACACCAAAAAGGAAAAGAAGAGGGAAACAACGAGGCCTATCCACTAGTTGTCATCCTCCTCACTATCGCCCGCCTCATCATCGGAGTCGCTCTCCGTGGCCTCCGGGTCCTCGTGGTCCTCGTCATCGTCGGAGACTCGTACCGAGGGAGCCGCATGGGAAGAGGTCCCGTCCTCTTGGAGCTGGGCGAGCTCGTCGGCGGTGAAGTCGGGGAACGGCGTGATCTCCCCGTCGCTCACCTTCGGAGAGGACATGGGGACCTCAAGTTTGTCGCACACCTCCTTGAGGTATTTTTCTTGGCGCTTGTGTGCCCGTTGATTCCGGATCTCTTGCTTCCGACAGGAGGTGAAAATAGCCTTGAAGCACCTAAAGAAAGCGCTTATCGACTGAGGCGGAGGCAGAGAAGGAGGTGCCACGGGGTGAGGTGCTGCCATTGCAAAGTGAGAGGGAGGCTCTGCATTCTTCCTGCGTGGAGGAGGCGGCACTGAAGGAGGCGTCTGAGGCGGCACACGAAGGTCAAGCCCGACACCTTCTCGATGAGATACATGATGTAGGGCGCATACCCACAAGCACGATTAGGGGTATGCGAGATGTTGAAGATGATGTCCAAGATGTATTAAACTAGGTTGAACTTCTCATCGCCATCAATAAGGAGCAGCAGGTGCCTTAGATTGCCTTGGATCACTCCTGCATCACCATTGTTGGGTGTAATTGTCCTCCTCAGGATCCTGTTCAGAATGCCGTAGAATGGCTTGATATTGCGAGCATGCCCAACATCATATTGAACATGACTGGGATACATGTAGGCCAGCTCATATCTGTCTACGGCCTTGAGGTTGGAGATAATGATCTCATGATCCAAATGAGCCTCAAGTCTGAGAATCTTAGCGAACTCCTCAAAAGTAACTGAGAACTGCTCGCCATGCGTCATCCAAATGATCCGTCTATCACCTGAAGTGGTGAAGTCGATGGTGGAGTAGAATTGCAGGATGACTTCAACATTCCAGTAATATTTGAACTCCATGATGCCTTTGAGCTCATGGCGCTCAGCAGCTTCAATGATCGCATCAAAAGCAGAGTGTTGCTTTTGGGCCATATACTTCCAGTCTACCAATTCTGCTTCGATCACTGGCTTCTTCATGTTATGGTAGAGAAGACGGTAATAGTCACAGTGAAAGTCGCACCAATACCTAGGGTCGGTGATGCTTCTTTCATACTTGTAGACTTTGTCCATCCGCAGTCTTCTTGCCTTCTCGGCTCCTTTCCCATGGAAGACATTGGCGGCTATCTCACCATGCCTGTTGGGGTTCCTCTCAGGAGTGTGCACCTCCAAGGGTCCAATGGGTTTGGCCTTCCCCTTCTCCTTAATAACAATGCCCTTGACCTTCGAAGCCGAGGACTTCAGCGTGGGCTTCTTCTTCTTTGGCTCTGTAGGAGCTGGGGCCTTGCCCTTCTTCGGATCTCTCTCGATTCGGCGTTCAGTAGTTTCCTCTTGGGCTTGCTCCATGCCCCTTTCTTTCTCTCCAACGGTCACAAGTCTCTTCCTTTTGGAGACTTGAGCTGCGACAGCCTGATAGTTGTGAGCCTCACGCTCCTCTCGCTTCTTCTTCCGGTGTTCCTTGCGGGACTCCTCAATGGCAGGAGCCATTGCTTCGTCTTCACTGTAGACCATTGTTGCGGCCCTTGCTTGTTGTTTCTTTTCTGCCTTTGCTTGCTCATGCTGCTCGAGATGTTTCTTGGCAGCCTCAACCTCAGCCCTTGCCCTTTCATCGGCAAGGCGAAGTTGCTTGACCTCCCACTCGGGGTCAGTGGGTGGAGAAGCGGAACGGTGAGGAGCTGCCATATCTGCTGAAAAAGGGAGAAGACATAAGATCGAAGGTCAAGGAAGTGGAATAATGCAAAAGAAATCACGAGAAACAGACAAAGTTAGAGTTTGGCATGTGTACACTAGACTTGTCCGCCCCAGGGACGGACTAGTCCGCCAGGCACCGGACTAGTCCGGTTTACACAGGTTGAACCCTAACTCTAACGGTTTTTCGAAAAAACTTGGAAACAAGTCGCAATACTCCTAGGTTATGCTCACAAGGATGCTAAGAACAACTTTAATGAATAGACATCTATCAAAAACCTTATGAGTCAAGAATGAGGTAAGTTATTGAAAAATGAGGAATAGCTCTTCGAATCTTGAGGAATCGTTGAAATTGGGGATGGATCGCGTCGGGAGTGATTATGAAAAATGTCCCTCACCCCCGGGGCTTCCAATGCACGGATTGGAAACGATTTTCGGTGGAGAAAACTGAAAATCGCCTAATGGGCGTGGAGTTGCGCGCGTGGGAGAGAGAAAGGTGAGTGTGGAGAAGAAGAGGGGTCGGCCGTCTCTTGGGGGTGTAAGTCCGCTGGGGCCGGACTAGTCTGATGAAGGGGCCGGACTAGTCCGGTCTACGGACCAGACCTGGAACAATCTGGATCCGAACTTGTCCGGCCATAGGGCGGACTAGTCTGGTCCTAAAAGACTGAAAACATATATAATTGAGTTTTAGCCACTATAGATGATCCTTTTGGACATATTGCCACAACAAAACCTTATAAGTATGGCCAGTAAGCAATCAACAATCAAACTATGACCATAACTCACAAAGTTGATAGTTTTTCAAATATTTTGGAGAAAATTGAGATAGAGATGAATTTCTCAAACACATGCATTCTTTTGAATAAGATGTAAAGTAAACATTCAGATGTGCATGTTTCAAGCCACATTTTGAGAATCTAAGATATTGAGCTCACTCCTAAGCTCACTAAAACGTTTCTGATCTAGAGGCTTGGTGAATATATCAGCGAGTTGGTTCTCGGTTCTAACATTGGATATCACTATGTCCCCTTTCAAGGAATGATCTCTCAAGAAGTGATGTCTAATATCTATGTGCTTTCTCCTCAAATGCTTAACTGAATTATGGGCTATTTTGATGGCACTCTCATTGCCACAAAGGAGAGGAATATGTCACAAGTTTATACCGTAATCCCTTAGAGTTTGTCGCATCCAAAGAAGTTGTGCACAACAACTTCTGGCTGCTACATACTCCGCTTCGGTTGTGGAAAGAGCAATGGAGTTTTGTTTCTTAGAGGACCAAGACACTAAGCATCTACCCAAGAATTCGCATGTCCCGAATGTGCTCTTTCTATCAACTTTGCACCCCGCATAATCCGCATCGGAGTAGCCAATGAGGTTAAACTTGGATCCTTTGGGGTACCAAAGTCCTAGGCTAGGTGTGCGAACTAAATATCTAAGAATTCTCTTAAGGGCAGTCAAATGACACACCTTAGGTGCAGCTTGAAAATGTGCACACATACACACACTAAGCATAATATCGGGTCTAGATGCACAAAGATATAACAACGAACCAATCATGGAACAATATACCTTTTGGTCCACACTTGGACCATCTTCGTTGAGGTCTAGATGTCCATTAGTTGCCATTGGAGTCTTGATGGGTTGACCTTGTCCATGTCAAACTTCTTTAATATGTCTTGAGTGTATTTTGTTTGACTTATGAACATGCCTTCTTTGAGTTGTTTGACTTGGAAACCTAAAAAGAACTTCAACTCCCCCATCATGGACATCTCAAATCTTTCTGTCATTATCTTAGAAAACTCATCACAAAACACTTTGTTAGTAGAACCAAATATGATTTCATCGACATATATTTGGCACACAAAGAGATCATCATTAAAGTGCTTTGTAAAGAGAGTATAATTAGCTTTTCCTATCTTAAAACCATTTTGAATCAGAAAGTCTCTAAGGCACTCATACCAAGCTCTAGGAGCTTGTTTGAGGCCATAGAGAGCCTTACGCAATTTGAAGACATGGTTTGGGAAGTCTTGGTCTTCAAAGCCCGGTGGTTGCTCCACATAGACTTCCTCCTTGATTGGGACATTTAGGAACGCACTCTTGACGTCCATTTGATAAAGCTTAAAATCATGGTGAGTAGAAAAGGCAAGTAATATACGAATTGACTCTAGCCTAGCTACGGGAGCAAAGGTTTCATAAAAATCCAAACCTTCGACTTGTGAGTACCCCTTGGCCACAAGTCGTGCTTTGTTCCTTGTCACCACGCCGTGCTCATCTTGCTTGTTGCGGAACACCCACTTGGTGCCCACAACATTTGCTTGTGGACGCTTGACAAGCTCCCAGACATTTTTCCTCTCAATATTGTTGAGTTCCTCTTGCATGGCCACCACCCAATCCGGGTCTCTCAATGCGTCTTCAACCTTATGGGGCTCTAGAGAAGAGACAAAAGAGTAATGTTCACAAATGTTAGCAACACGAGAACGAGTGATTACCCCTTTTGTAATGTCTCGTAGAATGTTGTCAATGGGGTGATCCCGTTGAACACTTTGATGCACACGAGGATGTGGAGGTTGAACTCTTGAGTCATCATCATCCTCTTCTTCTTCTTGGTCTCCCCCTTGATGTATGCCTCCACCTTGACTGTCGCCTCCTTGATCGTGTTGAGGTACAACTTGTCCATCTTCAACTTGGTCATGTGGGGGATGACTTTCATCATCTTGTTGTTAATCACTTGAGCTTTGAGGTTGTTCTTGTGGTCAAACATCTCCAAGTGCCATCCTCCTAAGAGCTTCTTGTGGAGAGTCTTCTTGATCTAGCACACTTCGATCAACTTGCTCCACTTGGGAGCCATTAGTTTCATCAAACACCACGTCGCGTGCTATTACAACAATTCCGGAGGATTTGTTGAACACACGGTAGGCGTGGGTGTTTGAATCATAACCAAGCAAGAAACCTTCATCGGACTTTGAAGCGAACTTCGAAGTCCTAGGCTTCTTGCTGAGAATATAGCATTTGCTCCTAAAGACATGAAAGTGAGAGACATTGGGTTTCTTACCAACTAGAAGCTCGTAGGGGGTCTTCTTGAGGAGGCGGTGGAGGTACAATCGGTTGACGACGTGGCAAGCGGTGTTAACCACCTCCGCCCAAAACTGGTCCGATGTCTTGTACTCATCAAGCATTGTCCTTGACATCTCAATGAGTGTCCTATTCTTCTGTTCCGCCACCCCATTTTGTTGAGGGGAGTATGGGGCTGAAAATTCATGCTTGATGCCCTCCTCATCCAAGAATTCTTCCAATTGAGTGTTCTTGAACTCGGTGCCATTGTTGCTTCTTATAGCCTTGATTCTTGAGGTGAACTCATTTTGAGCTCTTCTCAAGAACCTCTTGAGGACACCGTGAGTCTCACCCTACCATGTAAGTAAAATACCCAAGTGAAACGAGAAAAATCATCAACAATAACAAGACCATATTTGTTACCGCCAATGCTAATGTAGGTTATTGGCCCAAAAAGGTCCATGTGTAGCAGTTCCAAAGGTCTTTTCATCGTCATGATGTTCTTGGAGGGGTGATGAGCTCCTACTTGCTTCCCCACTTGACAAGCACTACATGGCCTATCCTTTTCAAAGAAAACATTCTTCAAACCATAGATGTGCTCGCCCTTAAGAAGCTTTTGTAAGTTCCTCATCCCAACATGGGCTAGACTTCTATGCCAAAGCCATCCCATGTTGGTTTTCGCCATTAAGTATGTGTCAAGTTGAGTTTTATTCCGAGGTGAAATCCACAAGATAAAGCTTTCTGAATGTAGGCCTAGAGGGTGGGGTGAATAGGCCTTCTTGAGTTTTCTCGGTTGCTGTAACACTCAACAACAAAGTCAATACCAGAGATATCGGACTAGTCCGGTAAAGTGCGGACTAGTCCGGTTTTCACGGGCTAAGTTGATCAAGTTCAGTCAATTTGATTGATTCGTTAATGTTTGCAGCGAAAATATAAACTTGAATGATAGTTTAATAGTTGTATGTCAAATTATATTACAATTAAGGCTCTTGTTCAACAATTTAACTCAAATTGAACAAAGTGAATCAAACCCTAGATTAAGTTGATCAATTAAGATGAAGAACGCAAAAGGACAAGACACTCGATTTATCCCGTGGTTCGGCTACCACGAAGGCAACCTACGTCCACGTTGAGGAGCCCACAAAAGGACCGGGTCTTCTCCAACCCTTCCCTCGTCGGATCGCCACGAAAGCCAATCCTCTTCCACTAATCACAAAGGTAAATAACCAAGTTGAAGGGGCGTTCTCACACGTTGAGAGCTCCCTTGATTACAACTTACAAAGCCACCAATAACACACTCGAAAATTACAAATTGAAACGCAAGAGTGTGTTAGAGAATCAAACCAAGAGCTCAATGATGTGTGCCAAGTGTCTCTCCAATGATCTAGAAGTGATCTTCAATAGATTCATCGATTTTGCACTTAATTTCGTGGAGAGAGGTGGTTTTTGAGTCTCTTGGGAGGTGTGACGGCGCTAGGGTTTGAGAGATTGTAAAAGTAGGCCGTGCACCTCTATTTATATGGGGTTTCTAAAAGTGACCGTTAGGGTTCAGAAAGATCGGACTAGTCCGTGGTGGTCACCGGACTAGTCCGGTGTGCTGTGTGTAGCAAACCCTAAGTGTCCAGGAATATCGGACTAGTCCGGTTGAAAACGGACTTGTCCAATTTCACTACTGGAAATCTTCGGACTAGTCCGATTGCCATCAGACTTGTCCGGACATATGAAACCCTAAGTGTTTAGGATGACAAGTCCGCACTTGGAGGACTTGTCCGATTTAGATCAATGTGTATATTGGACTAGTCCGTGTAGACATCGGACTTGTCCGAAGTGGATCAGAAAGAATATCGGACTAGTCCGGATCACAACGGACTTGTCCGATTTTGTGTGACTTGTGCATTGTGTTGAGGACTAGTCCGCATTGGGGAGGACTAGTCCGAAGTGGATCAGAAACATATCGGACTAGTCCGGTGGATACCGGACTTGTCCGATCTAGTGCAGAAAGTGATATCGGACTAGCCCGGCTGATATCGGACTAGTCCGGTCCTGTATAACTTTGTGCATTGTGTGTGTGTGCTTGAAAATGATTGAGCTCTTGGGTGTGTTTCCTTAACACACTCCATACATAATAATCTACTATTTTCTTCTCCTTGAGCTGAAATTCACTTTGCTTCTCATTTCCCTTCTTTTTGGCATTTTGCTCATTTTTCATTATTTGCCTGCATTCATCTCAACAAAAGTATTAGGATCCCAATTGCTTGTCATAAATCATCCAAAACCCACAAGGGGGTCCTAGATGCACTTTCAATCTCCCCATTTTTGGTGATTGATGACAACCAATTGAGATTTCACAAAATAAGGCAAAAAATGAGATTTTCATAAAGTATGCACATATGACTCAAAAATACATCAAGCAACAAGAGAATTATCCATATGTGCATCTTTATGGTGGGATGCATACTAAGTGCATGAATACGTTGAGAATGACAGAATTTACATTAATCAACCGATACCAAGTGCATATGACATACCAGGAGCAAAAATGCAGTTTTCATCACATACTCGCAAATAAATTGAGCAATTCATCACAAGACCAAACTTAATATGAAAACAGTGTTAAACTATTACAATCACAAATAAAAGTACAGAGAAGGCTCTCTCCTCGCATCCTATTACAGCTAAAGCTAAGACTTGACTCCCCCTCAATCTCTCCCCCTTTGGCATCAAGACACCAAAAAGAGAGAGAGGAAGGTCCTAGGTTCTTCACTCTTCGCTGTCTGTCCTCTCGTCATCTTCTTTGTCTTCTTCGCTCTCCGCTTGACAAGGAGGAGAGGGAGGAGGAGGAGCGGAGCTGCTCGAGCCCCCAATGCCAAAATAGGCAAGCTCGGAGGGGGACAAGGGCCCGAGCTCGGAGATGTCAAGATCAGAATCTTCAGAAATTACTGGAGATCCAATGGGGTTGATCTTCAGCTTTTCACTCAGTTGCTTCACATTGGCTTTGATATATCTCATATCCTCCTTCCTCTTCTGATTGAGTTTATGAAGCTTTACTTCAGTCTTCTTGCAGGAGGAGAATATCGCGGACAAGTATTTGAGGATCCCACTGGCGGATCCTCTCCGAGGGGCTTCCCTGGAGGGGGGAGGAGCCCTAGCAGCATCTCTTTCTCTTACCGGTGCCTCAGGACTTTAGGCCGGCGAGGGAGCAGCCTGGACACTCACAGGCTGAGGCTTCTGAGGCCTCAGGGGAGTGTGCTCTACATCATTCACGAATTCTATTCTTGTGACCTTCTCAATGATGAACATCAAGTAGGGAGCATAGCCACAGGACCGGTTGGAGGTGCTTGAGATGTTGACCATGTCGTTCCATATGTAATCTGCAACATCAAACTGTCTCTTCTTGCTTATGACCCTCATTAGAGTCCGGAGGTAGCCCTGTACACTCCCTGCATCCCCATCCTTGGGGGCAATGGTCATCCGGAGAACTCTGTTCAGAACCACAAAGAAGGGCTTCATGTTCTTTGTGGAGGGAGGAACATACTTAGAGTTGGGCTCATACAAGAACTTCATTCTGTCCCTCTCAATGACCCCTATGTTGTGGATGATCAGGTGGTCATGTCCAGCAGAGTCTAAATGGAGCAAGCTTGCAAAATCCTCCTGAGTGATGGAGTACTTGGATCCATGGGTCATCCAAGTCACACTCTGTTCATCTTCACTTGAGAAGGGGCACGTTGCATAGAATTGTGCAATCACTTCATCATTCCAATTGTGTCTGAAGGCAAACAGATCCTTCAGACCATGCCTTTCTGCTACAGCAATGACCTCATCAAAAGCTGAGCACTTCTTCTTCTCTAGGTGGGCCCAGTCAATCCACTGACTGCGCACCACCGGAGTCTTCATCGGCAGGTAAACCAGCCTGTAGAAATCTGCATGGAAGTTTGACCAAAACCTTCCATCAGCTGCCTGCTTTGGCCTTCCATAGCAATCAATGCTTCTTAGCTTGGCTGCCACATCGCTGCCTTTCCCATTGAATTTCTCTTCATTGGGGTCCCGGACCCCTTCTCTGGGAGCATGAAGCTTCAAGGGCCCAACTGGCCCCGTTGCGACTCCCTTGCCCCATCCCTTTGCTTGACGAAGGCCGCTTGAAGACGTAGCAGCCTTCAAGGTGGGCTTCTTGACACATACCTTCCTCCGAACCTGGGGAGGGGAGGTAGCAGGCTTGGAAGGTCTTTCTTGGCGTTTCTTGCCAAGACCCGCCGAGGACCGAGGTGCCACCTTGTGGTCCAACTCGGCCTCAAAGTCGGAGATCTCGTTGTCGGAGCTCGACATGATCTGAGAATGATTGAGCAAGAATAATGACAAGTTATACAAGGCATAGGTAAGACAAGATAGCAATGGATGGCATTAAGGAATTAAGGAATTAGGTTTCAGGTTCAGAAACATCGGACTTGTCCGGTGCTCAGGCACGGACTAGTCCGGGGTACCGGACTTGTCCGTGCATGGACCGGACTAGTCCGGTGTTCATCCTCAAAAACCTAACAGATTGGACAGGATATAATCCCTAAAGCAAATCTAGTCTAGCATACACGTAGTACATCAACTAAACATGTAACTAGTGAAGGGTGCTAGGCCAAACGATCAACAATTGAGAAAAACACGATGTCTAGGATTTTGAAGATTTTTACCGAAGAAATCGATGGAGGCTCGAAGGTTTGGGGGTTGGAGGCCGGACTAGTCCGCTAGCTTCACTCCCCAAGTCTTCAAGCTTGATCTCCGCCCAAATGAGTGGCTTTTCGACGGAGGATGCAAAAGATCGCCTTGGGAGCTCGAGCGCAAGAGAGAGGAAGCCTAGAGCGAATGTGAGGGTGAGGAGATTAGGGTGGTGGCGGCTAGGGTTATGGACACGAAAAATCGGACAAGTCCGGACATGACCGGACTAGTCCGAAGTCATCCAGAGACCTATATCGGACTAGTGCGTGGTCTATCGGACTAGTCCGGCCTAACCGACACTCTGCGGACTAGTCTGCATGGGCGGACTAGTCCGGGTAACCACGGACTAGTCCGTGGTCACCAGGAAAGAATTGCATGGCCCATTCATATATATTTGAAGGTTCAATAATAGAGAATAGAGAGGCAAAACAATTCAAGTAATCTTGATGAATTTGACCAGTAAGCATACAATAATCATACAATGATCAAAATTCATCAAGATCTAATAATTAACATAGTTTTTCGAGAGAAAAATGGAGAGGGATGATTTTCACAATTCAATCAACATTTTTGAAGCAATCATACAGGTATGCAACTTTTCAAGCCACACTCCGAGAATCAAGAATATTTAGCTCATTTCGGAGTTCGCAAAAACGCTTTTCATCAAGTGGCTTGGTGAATATGTCGGCCAATTGTTTTTGGGTGTTGACATGTGAGATGGTTATGTCTCCTTTCATGGAATGGTCTCTCAAGAAATGATGTCTTATGTCTATGTGTTTAGTCCTAGAGTGCTCAACTGGATTGTGGGCTATTTTAATGGCACTCTCATTATAACAAAGGAGAGGAATACGGTTCATATTGTAACCGTAATCCCTTAGAAATTGTCGCATCCAAAGGAGTTGAGCACAACAACTCCCGACTGCAACATACTCCGCTTCGGCTGTGGATAATGCAATGGAATTTTGTTTCTTAGATGACCAAGAAATCAAAGATCTTCCTAGGAATTGGCATGTGCTAGAGGTGCTTTTTCTATCAACTTTGCACCCGACATAATCTGCATCGGAGTAACCAATGAGATTGAATTTGGAGCCTTTTGGGTACCAAAGACCAAGGTTGGGTGTATGAACTAAATATCTCAAGATTCTTTTTACGACTGTCAAGTGACATTCCTTAGGGTTGGCTTGAAATCTTGCACACAAACATACACTCAGCATAATATCTGGCTTAGATGCACATAAGTAGAGTAAAGATCCAATCATGGAGCGATATACCTTTTGGTCGACGCTCGGTCCATCTTCATTGAGATCCAAGTGGCCATTCGTAGCCATGGGAGTCTTTATGGGCTTTGCCTTGTCCATGCCAAACTTCTTGAGTATGTCCTGCGTGTACTTGGTTTGGCTTATGAATGTTCCTTCCCTTTGTTGCCGCACTTGGAATCCCAAGAAGTACTTCAATTCTCCCATCATTGACATTTCAAACCCGTCTGTCATAATTCTACTAAATTCTTCACAGAAAGATTGGTTAGTTGACCCAAAAATTATATCATCAACATAGATTTGGCAAATAAAAAGATTATTATCTAGATTCTTTGTGAATAATGTATAATCTACTTTGCCAATTTGAAAACCATTATCAATTAAGAAATCTCTAAGACACTCATACCAAGCTCTAGGAGCTTGTTTGAGGCCATAGAGAGCCTTACGCAACTATATACGTGGTCGGGGAACTCTTCGTCTTCAAACCCGGGTGGTTGCTCCACGTACACCTCTTCCTTGATCGGTCCGTTGAGGAAGGCGCTTTTCACGTCCATTTGATACAGCTTGAAATCATGGTGAGTAGCATATGCAAGTAATATTCTAATTGATTCAAGCCTAGCTACTGGAGCAAAAGACTCATCGAAATCCAAACCTTCGACTTGTGAGTAACCTTTGGCCACAAGTCGTGCCTTGTTTCTTGTCACCACTCCGTGTTCGTCTTGCTTGTTGCGGAAGACCCACTTGGTGCCCACTATATTTGCATTGGGTCTTACCACAAGTTCCCAAACCTCATTTCTCTTGAAGTTGTTCAACTCTTCTTGCATTGCCACCACCCAGTCCGGATCCTTCAATGCATCCTCAGTCCTGCGTGGTTCCAAAAAGGAGACAAACGAGTAATGCTCACAAAAATTAGCTATACGAGATCTAGTGGTTACTCCCTTTTGGATGTCACTGATGATGTTGTCGATTGGGTGATCCCTTTGAATGCATTGGTGTACTCTTGGGTGTGGCACTTGGAGAGTTGTGTGTTGGTGATCATTTTCTTCTCCCCCTGAGTGGTTGCCCTCGTTGATTTGTTGATCATCTTCATATTCTTGTGATTGATCTTGTATCGAAGCTCCCCCTTGATTGTTGATCTCCTCTTGTGGTTCACTTTCCTCTTGTATTTGTGGCGATGACTCTTGTAGTCGAACTTCGCCTAGAGCCATTCTCTTCAATGCTTGATAAGGAGCTTCTTCTTTACCTAATTCACATTGATCAACTTGCTCCTTTTGGGAGCCATTAGTTTCATCGAACACTACGTCACGTGCCACTTCAACAAGTCCGGAGGCCTTGTTGAAAACACGATAGGCGTAAGTGTTCGAATCATAACCAAGCAAGAAACCTTCATCGGACTTCGAAGCGAACTTTGAAGTCCTGGGCTTCTTGTTCAAGATATAACATGGAGAGCCAAAAACTCGAAAATATGAAATGTTTGGTTTGTTACCAGTGAGTAGCTCATAAGGAGTCTTCTTGAGTAGTCGATGAAGGTAGAGTCGATTTGCAGCGTGGCAAGCGGTGTTAATTGCTTCTGCCCAAAATCGATCCGAAGTCTTGTATTCATCGAGCATTGTTCTTGCCTTCTCTATGAGCATTCGGTTCTTCCTTTCGGCAACTCTGTTTTGTTGTGGAGAGTATGGTGCTGAAAATTTGTTCTTGATTCCCTCCTCATCAAGGTACTCCTCCACTTGTATGTTCTTGAACTCCGTGCCGTTGTCGCTCCGAATACTCTTGATCGATAGTGAGAACTCGTTTTGCGCTCGCTTGAAGAATTTCTTGAGTGTCCCTTGTGTTTCTGACTTGTCATGAAAAAAGAACACCCAAGTGAAGCGAGAAAAATCATCAATATTGACTAAACCGTATTTATTACCGCCGATGCTTATGTAAGCAATTGGACCAAACAAGTCCATATGAAGTAGTTCGAGCGGTCTTGTCGTAGTCATGATGTTCTTTGCGGGATGATGTGCTCCAACTTGCTTCCCGGCTTGGCACGCGCTACAAGGCCTGTCTTTCTCAAAAACAACATCTTTCAAACCTCGGATGTGGTCGCCCTTGAGGAGTTTTTGAAGATTCCTCATACCAACATGTGCTAGCCGTCTATGCCACAGCCAACCCATTTTGGTTTTTGCAATCAAGCATGTGTCGAGTTTGGTTTTATCCTTGTTGAAGTGAACAAGGTAAAGCTTTCCCATAAACATACCCTTGAATGCAACGGAACCATCACTCCTCCTTGAGACGGTCACACCCTCGTTAGTGAACAAGCAATTATAACCTTTGTCACATAATTGAGATATGGACAGCAGGTTATAATCTAAAGATTCAACATGTAAAACATGAGAAAGAGTGTGTTCAGAGGATATTGCTATTTTACCGGTACTGAGCACCCTTCCTTGACTATTATCTCCGAAGTAGATGCCTTCGTTTGGGTCCTCGTTTTCTTCATATTCCACGAACATCCTCCTTTCTCCGGTCATGTGGTTGGTGCATCCACTGTCTAGCACCCATTTGGATCCACCAGAGGAATAGGCCTGCAGAAACAAATTATGCCTTGGTTTTAGGTACCCAAGCTTGCTTGGGTCCTTGGAGGTTAGTTACAATACATTTGGGCACCCACACATGGGATTTTGTGTTCCCATGGCGTGGCCCAGCATAATAAGCATAAACTTTACCAAGATTGTTTCTCATTGATACATAAGAGGCATCAAAGGTTTTGAACAAAAGTTGCTGTTGTTTATGGATCGGACTAGTCTGGGTGACCGGACTTGTCCGGATGACCGGACTTGTCCGGACCACAACCGGACTAGTCCGGTGTTCATGAGAGTTCGGGTTCCTAATTTTCGAGTTACCAGGTTGTGAGGGTCCTCCCTTCACAAAGGTAATCCTTCCCTTGTTATTCTTATGACTTCCAGCATTTTGCTTTCCATCATAAGAGTAACCAATGCCATACTTGACATTTGGAGGTCTTTGGACCAAGTATGCACTACGTGCATAGTTGATCCTCTCCTTGTCAAATATTCCACATTGGGTAGGATTTTTATCCTTTGTGGAGGTAGACTTTTCCTTCAAACTGGTGTTGATTTTACCACATTTGCACATATGAACAAGATTAGTTGAAGTGGGTTGAGAAGGTAGACTTGAAGAGGAGGAAGATTCACTTAGCTTGAGTGACTCAACCTGCACTTCAAGGATCTTGTTAACCTTGATCAGGTCATCAAGTTGATCCTTGATTGCAACGTTTGAGTTGGTTAACTCCAAGCAAGTTTTCTTGCTTGAAGCTAGCTCAAGCTCTAGTGAGATGTTTTTCTCCTTCTCAAGAACTAGAAGATTGTCAAGTTCGACATACTTCTCCTTTTGGGAGATAATCATGTCCTCTTGACGATCTATTAGCCATTCCTTCTCAACAAGTTGGTCAAGTAAAAATTTCATTTTAGCAGCAGTTTTTCTATCTAACCCAATTAACATATCTTCATCATCACTATCTAGTTCATCATTACTTTAGTAGCAATGCATGGAAGGAGTTTTGATGTTTACCTTGCGTTTACCTTCCTTTGCCATGAGGCAAGTGCCATTTCCCTTCTTTGTACCGAGCGTGGGGAAGAGTGTGGGTTTCTTGGACGTGCTTTCAATGGCTATGCTAGCCATCTCTTCTTCATCGGATGATGAGGACTCATCGTTTGAGTCCCACTCCTTTCCAATGTGTGCTTGTTCAGCTTGTTTCTTCTTCTTGAAGAATTTCTTCGGTTGAGGCTTGGCTTTTTTATTCTTCTTCTTGTTGTCCTCATACGGGCAATCGACTATAAAGTGGTTATACTCACCACAATTATAGCATGCCCGCCTCATCTTCGGCTTTGTCCTCTCCTTGTACTTGCCTTCACTTGATTTTGTTCCTTGTCTTTTCTTCATTATTCTTTTGAACTTTTTCATGAACAAAATCATATCCTCTTCGTCCAGCTCACTGCTTTCATCATCGCTGTCCTCCTCAAGCTGTGCTTCTCCTACTTCTTTGGATAGAGGCTTGAGTGTGGACTTTAAGGCAACTCCCTTCTTCTTGGCCGATGTGAGGTCAGCTATTTCTTTGACGTGCTTGGCTTGTTTCTCCATCATTTCAAAGTTGATGATTTTGCCAAGCAATTCATCTGGAGTCGTCCTCTTGTACCTGGGACTTTCTCTGATCATAGAGCATAGTGTGACTTTGCGAGGCATAAAGGCTCTAAGGATGAGCTTTACAACCTCGTGGTCATTTTACTTCTTGCTCCCATATGATCGAACCTTGTTTACAAGTGTCTTCAATCCGTTGTACATGTCCTGGGGAGACTCGTCTTCCTCAATTGCGAACCTTCCTAGTTCGCCTTCGATCATTTCAATTTTTGCCTCCCGCACATGCCGGTCACCTTCATTGGCTTTTTGTAGCGTGTCCCATATTTCCTTGGCAATCTCCAGTCCGTCCACCTTTGTGAATTCATCTCGACTTAGAGAGGAGGTGATTACGGCTGCGGCTTGAGCGTTTCTGTGGATGGCTTGCTCTTGACTTGGGGTGAGCTCTTCGTCATCATCTGGGATGTCTATTCCTGTGCACACAATATGCCATAAACTTGGGTTAAGGGAAATCAAGTGCATCTTCATATTTTGCCTCCACGTGGAGTAATCACTCCCATCAAAGAGTGGGGATTTTTGAAGAGGAATAGATAGGTAATGGCTGTTGTTTGAATTTAAACGATCATAGTTAAAAGGATATCGGGAGTAGTCGGTGTGACTACTCCACTTCTTCTTTTCTTCAAATTTAGCTTTCCCTTTGGAAAGTGCTTTCTTTCTGAGGAGTGCTTTCAGCTCCAGCGTCTCCTCGTCATCATCATCGAAGTCTTGAATTGCTTCGAGATACTTTTCTAGCTTTTGGTTCTTGTCGTTGTTCACTTCTTCCTGGTTGTTGATTTTCTGAACTTCCTTCATGTCTGACATGATCTCTTCGAGTGGTTGAACTCTTTCTTGAAGAACCTGCTCTGATTCCAATTGAATGTAGGCCTAGAGGGGGGGTGAATAGGCCTTCTTGAATTTTCTCGGTTCCTGTAACACTCAACAACAAAGTCAATACCAGAGATATTGGACTAGTCCAGTAAAGTGCGGACTAGTCCGGTTTTCACGGGCTAAGTTGATCAAGTTCAGTCAATTTGATTGATTCGTTAATGTTTGCAGCGGAAATATAAACTTGAATGACAGTTTAATAGTTGTATGTCAAATTCTATTACAATGAAGGCTCTTGTTCAACAATTTAACTCAAATTGAACAAAGTGAATCAAACCCTAGATTAAGTTGATCTATTAAGATGAAGAACGCAAAAGGACAAGACACACGATTTATCCCGTGGTTCGGCTACCACGAAGGCAACCTACGTCCACGTTGAGGAGCCCACAAAAGGACCGGGTCTTCTCCAACCCTTCCCTCCTCGGATCGCCACGAAGGCCAATCCTCTTCCACTAATCACAAAGGGTAAATAACCAAGTTGAAGGGGTGTTCTCACACGTTGAGAGCTCCCTTGATTACAACTTACAAAGCCACCAATAACACACTCGAAAATTACAAATTGAAACACAAGAGTGTGTTAGAGAATCAAACCAAGAGCTCAATGATGTGTGCCAAGTGTCTCTCCAATGATCTAGAAGTGATCTTCAATAGATTGATCAATTTTGCACTTAATTTCGTGGAGAGAGGTGGTTTTTGAGTCTCTTGGGAGGTGTGACGGCGCTAGGGTTTGAGAGATTGTAAAAGTGGGCAGTGCACCTCTATTTATATGGGGTTTCTAACAGTGACCGTTAGGGTTCAGAACGATCGGACTAGTCCATGGTGGTCACCGGACTAGTCCGGTGTGCTGTGTGTAGCAAACCCTAAGTGTCCAGGAATATCGGACTAGTCCGGTTGAAAACGGACTTGTCCGATTTCACTACTGGAAATCTTCGGACTAGTCCGATTGCCATCGGACTTGTCCAGACATATGAAATCCTAAGTGTTTAGGATGACAAGTCCGCACTTGGAGGACTTGTCTGATTTAGATCATTGTGTATATCGGACTAGTCCGTGTAGACACCGGACTTGTCCGAAGTGGATCAGAAAGAATATCGGACTAGTCCAGATCACAACGGACTTGTCCGATTTTGTGTGACTTGTGCATTGTTGATGAGGACATCACAACAGCAGAGACGCGCATTGAACTGCAAGGACCAATCACAAGAGCATGGGCACGGTTATTAAATCAGCAGGTGAATTCGTTCTTAACTTCTTTCGCATGTGAGTTTGAGAATAAATTGCTATGTGATGATTTAATTGTTATTATAAATAATGGAAAAGATCAACAAGTGAAGGAAGGAGGCCTTGGGAGCGTGGAGAACCACCTGGGACGTCCACAAGTAGATGGAAACAGTTTACAACTCGGACTCGAGTTCAACTCGGAGTCCAGGAGCAGTCCACCTTAAAACAGACGCCCAGGAGGCATACGGACTCCGTTTTCAACGTTCTACATATGCACAGAAAGAGGAGAAGATAAACTTTCCAATGGTTCTGGTCCCACCTCAAAATTCCCCCGGAGTCATTGGGAATCGTCGAAACAAGTCGAGTCCAGATTTCTGTCCGGTGCTGCGCCACCGAATCGGGCCTTTGGGCCTTGTATCCTGTAAGAGTCCATTAGGGACGCGTCTAATCATGTTTTGGCCGAACCCTAGCCTATAAATACTGAAGCCGCCGGTCATATTCGGTGGGTTTTGCTTAGATCAATAATATCGCCGTTCTACGGTTTGTGAGACCCCAATTTCGCGATTTCCGATCGTGTCTTCTACGTTCTTTCTCGTGTTCTCGATTGCACTTGCAGGGATTAGCCTTCTTGGCGAGGTCAAGCGTGCAGCACGGTTGATAACCAACAGAGCCGTGGTGTAGTGATTGCAGGGGTACTCGAACCGCTCGAGTGCCGCGAATCATCAACGTCGAGTTCTCCACACCAATCGACATACCTTTCGGAAGATCGGGCCTAAACCTACTCATCAGTTGGTATCAGATTTCCAGGTTGCCCGTGAGGTATCTTTGTTTTCCTTCCTTCCATTAGATCGATTTTGTTTCGTACCTAGAGTCCACAAAAAAGCCACAAAAAAAAATTAGATCGTTTTTACCGCTTCCGAGACTATAGTGCCTGCAGTTTCGTTTTTCAGTTTGCATTGTTGAGTTTGCATTCGTGTGGTTGAGTCTTGTTGCTGGTTTAGCTTTGTGTTTTTTTGATCCTAGTTATCGTGTTTCGTCCTTGTTTTCTTGCTATTCGACACCTATTCCACAATCCCTAAATAACAAACCGATCCACCACGTTCATCGGTTTGCCCTAGCTAGCCGCCTTGCGTGAACTCCCGCATCGCTAGCCCTAGATTAGGTGACAAATCTTTATGCCATTCATCCTTGAATCATCACACACCACCCCATTAGTTGCTGTGCAAATTCCCGATCGTTTTCGTATCCGTTTGTGAGTTCTGTTCTCAAACTGAGTTGGAATCAACATCCAAAAAAACGTAACTCGGACATCCTACCTTAAAACGGCCATAACTTTCGCATACGAACTCGAAATCGGGCGATTTTTTTTCAAATTCATCTACACGAAATCTCGCATCTGATTTTCCGTGGCGTAGCCGCAGTCGGCGAAATTAGATTGCCCAAATTCCCCTCGGAAGATAGGCTATCCGGCCTCCGAAGTTTCAGCACGAATTTTAAAGAACCTTCTTGATTTTCTATAGGCCGCATATTACATCCAATTGAGCTGCAAATTTGTGTGATTCCTATATTTGTGCTACTGAGTAAAGAAAAAATATCAAAAAAATATTACAAAAAAGAAAAAAAATAGTGAAGAGCACGCATATTAAAGCAATTGGCCTATACCACTTGGTGTTGTTTGTTTGGTTATATCATTCTGTCTTTCTTTTGCCTTAATACTTCTTTGTGTTGTGCTAGGCTCTAGGGCACTCAGTTGACCAGCAACAGTTTCCTACATTAAATACTTATTCAACTTTGTTTAGCTGTTAACGATTTTCTGCTTATTAGCCACCATATTGTGCCATCCAAGCTCCACCTTTCTCTTGAGCATAACAAGTACCTTTGCAATCACCCACCGCTTCATTGGTTCATCTCACCGTCCACACCACCTGCTGTGTCAGTAAGAACACTTGTAAGAGCGTGATAAGACGCTTGAGCGAGAGAGATTGTTTTCTTCCACCTTCCACATTGTCACTGTAGTTGATAGGGATAACATTTTTTTGTTGTCTTTTGTTTCCTACTAACAATGGCAGGAGAAGAAAATAATGACGAATGTGTTCAACATGTTGAGTTACGTGATATGTTCGCCAAATTCAACGCATCAACGGAGGAGTCATTGGCGAACTTGACTCGCAAACTGGATGACCTTGCTCTTCGGATGAATACTTTTGAGGCTCGGTTGCCTCTCGCTGGAAGACAAGAAGACAATGCTTATGATGAACTGGAAGATCACAGTAATCAGCCAAGACTGCCACTTTATCGTCGAGGTATAGGGGGTAATAATCATAACAATTATAACCGCCCTCCTGATGATCCTTTTGCTAAAGTGAAATTTACTATACCCTCTTTTTCTGGTGCTTATGATGCTGAGGCTTATCTTGATTGGGAGATGACAGTAGAGCAAAAATTTAATTCCCAACTTGTTCCTGAACAACATAGAGTTTGTCAAGCCACTAGTGAGTTTAAGGACTTTGCTATCATATGGTGGAATGAACTTGTTAAAACTAGAACTGATCCTCCAACATGGGATAGATTAAAGGAAGCTATGCATGTTCGATTTGTTCCTCCATCTTTTCAGCGGGACCTTCGCAAAAAATTGCAGCGTTTAGACCAAGGTAACATGTCCGTAGAGGAGTATTATCAAGAGTTACAAAAGGGTATGCTGCGTTGTGGGGTAGTAGAGGACATGGATGATAAAATAGCTCGTTTTTATGGGGGGTTGAGGCGTGAAATTCAGGACATTGTTGATTACAAAGAATATGATACTGTTAACACATTGTTTCAGCTTGCTATGTTGGCAGAAAAAGAATTGCAGGGCCGACAACAACAGCAACAACGCACGAGGAGCAACTTCACGCCGCGTGAAGCAACTACACCATCCAAAACAGCACCATCTTCGGCCCCCCGTGCAGCGACTACACCACCCAATGGCGGCCAACGAACTATACCTGCTGCTCCACCTCCTCGCGTGTCGGAAGGCAGCAAGGCGACATCATTCAAGCCTTCGTCGTCCACTCCTTCTACGGGTCGTACTTCCGACATTAAGTGTCACCGCTGCCAGAGACTTGGTCATATGATGAGAGATTGCCCGAGCAAACGAGCATACATAGCACGCGACGATGGCGGGTATGATAGTACTTCGGATGTTGAAGATGAATATTCTCTTGCTACTGACTTTACAGATCCAAATGACGAACACACCGAAGAAGAGGTACTTGGTACAGCAGCGACGGAGAACTATAGGAGCATCATTGTGCAGCGTGCCTTGAGCTCCAAAGTGGAGACCGACGACAAGCTACAACGACACAACCTCTTCCACATGTTTCTCGTCATCAAGGACTGCCGTGTACACACTATAATTGATGGAGGTAGCTGCAATAACTTGGTAAACACGGACATCATCAAGAAACTCGGTTTGACAACAAGAGCACACCCTCATCCGTACCACATTCAATGGTTCAACAACAGCGGTAAGGTTCGGGTAACACAAACAGCGAGAATCCATTTTTCAATTGGTTCATACCATGATTTTGCTGATTTTGATGTTGTTCCTATGGATGCTTGTTCTCTTTTATTGGGTCGTCCTTGGGAATTTGATACATATGCTATTCATCATGGTAGAACCAATAAATATACTCTCATGCATAAGGAAATAAAATCACTTTGCTCCCCATGACTCCTGCTGAAATTGTGCTTTTTGAGAAGAGTAAAATTCGTGAGGGCAAAGCAACTAAATTAGAATCTGAAAAACAGCAAGTTATTAAGTTAAAATCACCATCATTGCTCGCAACTAAATCTGAACTTGCTGATTTATTCGATGCTAAGGGGATGTGCTATGCTTTAGTTTGCAAAGACGCCATGTTTTCACTTCATGAATTGTCTATTGCATTGCCCCCTGCTGTTGCTAACCTTTTGCAGGAGTTTGAGGATGTGTTTCCCTTTGAGATACCCCCTGGTTTACCACCGATGAGAGGCATTGAACACAAGATCGATTTGATTCCAGGAGCAAGTTTGCCAAATCGTGCGGCATACAGGGCGAATCCACAAGAAACTAAGGAAATTCAGCAACAAGTCTAAGATCTTTTGGACCACGGGTACATTCCTGAAAGCCTTAGCCCTTGTTCCGTTCCTGTTCTTTTGGTTCCTAAGAAAGATGGTAGTTGGCGCATGTGTTGATTGTCGAGCGATTAATAACATCACCATTCGATATCGTTATCCTATTCCTCGATTAGATGACATGCTTGATGAATTGAGTGGTGCTATCATCTTCACAAAAATTGACTTGTGTAGTGGTTACCACCAAATTAGAATGGCACTAGGAGATGAATGGAAAACTGCATTTAAAACCAAGTTTGGACTTTATGAGTGGTTAGTCATGCCTTTTGGTTTAACTAATGCACCCAGCACCTTTATGCGATTAATGAACGAGGTTTTACGTGCTTTCATTGGACAATTTGTGGTGGTTTACTTCGATGATATCCTCATTTACAGCAAGTCATATGATGAACATCTTGATCATTTACGTGCTGTTTTTACTGTTTTGAGAGATGCACGTTTGTTTGGTAACCTCAAAAAGTGCGTTTTTTGCACCAATCGAGTCTTGTTTCTTGGCTATGTCGTTTCCTCGCAGGGAATTGAGATGGATGAGGCAAAAATTGAAGCAATCACCAGTTGGCCAGCCCCAACTACCGTCACACAGGTTCGTAGTTTTCTTGGTCTTGCAGGATTTTATCGGCGCTTTGTGCGGGATTTCAGCACCATTGCAGCACCTCTACATGAGCTAACGAAGAAGGGAGTTCCATTTCGATGGGGCGAACAGCAGCAACAAGCTTTTGATGCTCTCAAATCGAAGCTTACACAAGCACCATTACTACAACTTCCTGATTTTGACAAGACCTTTGAGCTAGAATGCGGTGCAAGCGGCATTGGTATTGGAGGCGTTCTCATACAAGGAGGTAAACCCGTTGCTTTCTTTAGTGAGAAACTTCATGGTCCTTCTCTGAATTATTCCACTTATGATAAGGAATTGTATGCCTTAGTCCGTGTATTACAAACTTGGCAACATTATCTTTGGTCTAAGGAGTTTGTCATACATTCCGATCATGAATCATTGAAGTATCTTAAGTGTCAAACCAATCTGAATAAACGACATGCTAAATGGATTGAGTTCATAGAGTCGTTTCCATACATCATTAAGCATAAGAAAGGGAAGGAAAATATCATTGCCGATGCATTATCTAGGCGTTATACCATGCTGTCCCACCTTGATCATAAAATCTTTGGTTTGGAAACAATTAAAGCATTATATCCTACTGATTTGGACTTCAAAGATGCTTTTGAAAATTGTAGAGAAGGAAGAACTTGGAATAAATATGTGCTGCGAGAGGGTCTCCTCTATCGTGCTAACAAGCTATGCGTTCCAGCTAGCTCCGTTCGTCTATTGCTTTTGCAGGAAGCACATGGAGGAGGTTTGATGGGACATTTTGGAGTGAAGAAAACTGAAGACGTGCTGTCCACACACTTCTTTTGGCCAAAGATGAGGCGTGATGTCGAGCGCTACGTGTCACGATGCACTACTTGCAACAAAGCTAAGTCTCGCCTTAACCCACATGGTCTTTATATGCCTCTTCCTGTTCCTAGTGTACCTTGGGAGGATATTTCTATGGACTTTGTTTTGGGATTGCCTAGGACTAAGAGGGGGAGGGATAGTATTTTTGTAGTTGTTGATCGTTTTTCCAAAATGGCACACTTTATACCTTGTCATAAGAATGATAATGCCTCACACATTGCTGATTTATTTATGACGGAAATTGTTCGTTTACATGGTGTGCCAAATACCATTGTTTCTGATCGTGATGCAAAATTTTAAGTCATTTTTGGAGAATTTGTGGTATAAATTGGGAACCAAGTTGCTGTTTTCAACTACATGTCACCCACAAACGGATGGACAGACCGAGGTAGTTAATCGTACTTTATCCACTATGTTACGGGCTGTCTTGAAAACAAATTTGAAGTTGTGGGAGGAGTGTTTACCACATATAGAATTTGCTTACAACAGATCCGTTCACTCCACGACAAAGGTAAGTCCATTTCAGGTAGTGTATGGTTTCAATCCCCGTGCTCCTATTGATTTACTACCTTTGCCTCCTTCTGAAACTATAAATTTGGATGCTACACAACGATCTGAATTCATTCTTAAGATGCATGAAACTACAAAGAAAAATATTGAAATGATGAATGAGAAGTATAGGATTGCAGGTAGTAAAGGTAGAAAAGAAGTAAAACTTGAACCGGGCGATTTGGTGTGGTTACATTTGAGAAAAGAGCGATTTCCTGACTTGAGGAAATCTAAACTTATGCCACGAGCTGCTGGTCCTTTTAAGATCGTTGAAAAGATTAATGATAATGCATATAAGCTTGAATTGCCTCCCGATTTTGGGGTTAGTCCTACATTTAACATTTCAGATTTGCGACCGTACTTGGGAGAAGAAGATGAACTTGAGTCGAGGACGACTCCAATTCAAGAGGGGGAGGATGATGAGGACATCACAACAGCAGTGACGTGCATTGAACTGCAAGGACCAATCACAAGAGCACGGGCACGGTTATTAAATCAGCAGGTGAATTCGTTCTTAACTTCTTTTGCATGTGAGTTTGAGAATAGATTGCTATGTGATGATTTAATTGTTATTAGGAATAATGGAAAAGATCAACAAGTGAAAGAAGGAGGCCTTGGGAGCGTGGAGAACCACCTGGGACGTCCACAAGTAGATGGAAACAGTTTACAACTCGACTCGAGTTCAACTCGGAGTCCAGGAGCAGTCCACCTTAAAACAGACGCCCAGGAGGCATACGGACTCCGTTTTCGACGTTCTACATATGCACGGAAAAAGGAGAAGATAAACTTTCCAATGGTTCTGGTCCCACCTCAAAATTCCTCCGGAGTCATTGGGAATCGTCGAAACAAGTCGAGTCCAGATTTCTGTCCGGTGCTGCGCCACCGAATCGGGCCTTTGGGCCTTGTATCCTGTAAGAGTCCATTAGGGACGCGTCTAATCATGTTTTGGTCGAACCCTAGCCTATAAATACTGCAGCCGCCGGTCATATTCGGTGGGTTTTGCTTAGATCAATAATATCGCCGTTCTACGGTTTGTGAGACCCCAATTTCGCGATTTCCGATCGTGTCTTCTACGTTCTTGCTCGTGTTCTCGATTGCACTTGCAGGGATTAGCCTTCTTGGCGAGGTCAAGCGTGCAGCATGGTTGATAACCAACGGAGCCGTGGTGTAGTGATTGCAGGGGTACTCGAACCGCTCGAGTGCCGCGGATCATCAACGTCGAGTTCTCCACCCCAATCGACATACCTTTCGGAAGATCGGGCCTAAACCTACTCATCAATTGTGTTGAGGACTAGTCCGCATTAGGGAGGACTAGTCCGAAGTGGATCAGAAAGATATCGGACTAGTCCGGTGGATACCGGACTTGTCCGATCTAGTGCAGAAAGTGATATCAGACTAGTCCGGCTGATATCGGACTAGTCCGATCCTGTATAACTTTGTGCATTGTGTGTGTGTGCTTGAAAGTGATTGAGCTCTTGGGTGTGTTTCCTTAACACACTCCATACATAATAATCTACTATTTTCTTCTCCTTGAGCTCAAATTCACTTTGCTTTTCATTTCCCTTCTTTTTGGCATTTTGCTCATTTTTCATTATTTGCCTGCATTCATCTCAACAAAAGGATTAGGATCCCAATTGCTTGTCATAAATCATCCAAAACACACAAGGGAGTCCTAGATGCACTTTCACTTTCCATTGAGCACACCCATAAAAGCGATTGAGTTGTCGCTTCTTCTAATGACGCTCACACACTCATTAGTAAAAACACAATTATAACCTTTGTCACATAGTTGTGATATGGACAAAAGGTTATAGTCTAAAGAATCAATATGCAAAACATGAGAAAGAGTGTGTTGGGGAGAAATGACAATTTTACCGGAGCCAAGGATTTTCCGTCGACTATTGTCCCCAAAGTGGATTCCTTCATTTGGATCATCATGTTGCTCATACTCCACGATCATTCTCCTCTCTCTAGTAATGTGGTTGGTGCATCCACTATCCAGCACCCATTTGGATCCACTAGAGGAGTACGCCTACAAAACAAGATTATGCCTTCCTTTTAGGTACCCAAGTGGAGTTGGGTCCTTTCATGTTAGTAGTGAGGCACTTCGGCACCCACACACAAGGCGTGGGGCTCTTGCGGAGTGGCCCAACGTATCTAACATAAACTTTGCCATACTTGTTCCTCATTAAAACATAAGATGCATCAAAATCATGAAAAAAGAGGATGCGGTTCAGATTTAGGCATGTTAGTGCTAGTTGAAGTGTTCTTCCCAATTTTAGTTGGGGATGAGCTTCCTTTGAAAAAGACAATCAACTCTTTGCCATAATTGGAGGTTTTAACATTTTGCTTTCCACCTCTAGTATAACCAGGACCACCCTTGACATTGGGAGGTCTTGTGTTGGTGTATGCACTTCGTGCATACGTCACCATCTTTTTGTCAAAGATGCCACCCTTAGGTGCTTGTTTGCCTTGAGTCAACTTAAGCTCATCCTTTAATTTAAGGATCAAGTTAGAACATTTGCAAGTAGAGATTGCTTCGGATGCAACCTTTGAGGAGGATGAGCTTTTAGAGGAAGAGGCTACATTGGTCTTGAGGGATTCAACTTGAGTCTCAAGGATCTTGTTAACTTTTGCCAAGTTGCCAAGTTCATCCTTGAGCTCAATGGTTGTCTCCTCAAGACCTGAGCATGTTTTCTTGCTTAGAGCAAGTTCATGCTCTAATTCCTTGCTCTTCTCTCTCTGAAGCTCAAGGAGCTCAATGAGCTCTTTACATCTCTCCTTTTCATGGATAAGCATGTCCTATTGCCTATCTATGAGCTCCTCCTTCTCAAAGATTTCATCCGAGAGTAATTTCATTCTACGCAAAGTGCTCTTACTTATGTCCTTAAGCATGTGTTCGTTTTCACTAGCACTATCAAAATCATCATGTGAGGATATGAAAGAAGTTGAGTTAGAAGTAACCTTTGTCCTTCCTTGTTTTGCCATGAGGCAAGTTGGCTTGTGGTCGTAGAGGTTGGGGAAAAGCTTGCTTCCCTTAGAGCTCCTCCCGATGGCTATGGTTGCAATCTTCTCCTCGTCTTCGGACAAGTAGGACTCATCGTTAGAGTCCCATTCCTTGCCTAAGTGAGCATGACCGGAGGGCTTCTTATTCTTATAGAACTTCTTCTCTTGCGGCTTGCCCTCCTTCTTCTTCTTGCCCTCTTCATGTGGGCAATCTACAATGAAGTGCTCGTACTCGCCACAATTGTAGCAAGCCCTCTTTGTTTTGGGCCTTGATTTCTCTTTGCCCTTGCTCTCATGCTTGTGTCCTCCTTTTCTTCTCCTCATCATCCTCTTGAAGTTGTTGATGAAGAGGGCCTCTTCCTCATCGGTGTGAATGCTCTCCTCATCATCTTCATTTTGCTCTTTTGAGGAGGATTCTGCTTTGAGTGCAACATCCTTCATCTTTGAGGCGGTGAACCTTTGGAGGTCATTGTAGAAGAGCGCCTCCTTCTCCATGATATCGTGGTTGATGATCCTTCCTATGACCTCCTCCGGGGTCATTTTGGCAAATCCCGGGCTTTCTCGTATCATGGAGCAAAGAGAGACGTTTCTAGGCATGAATGTCCGAATCATCCTCTTCACCACCTCATGGTCCGTCCACTTGCTGCAGCCATAAGATCTGCTCTTGTTGATGAGAAGCTTTAGGCAATTGTACATCTCTTGGGAAGATTCACCATCCATTATGGCAAACCTCCCGAGCTCTCCTTCAATGAGCTCAATCTTCGCTTCTTTCACGACTCGGTTGCCTTCATGAGCCGTCTTGAGGGTGTCCCAAATATCCTTGGCCACCTCAAGTCCATCTACCCGGTTGAATTAATCTCTTGAGTGAGATGAGATGATCACTCCAGCCGCTTGGGCATTGCGGTGAAGGAGTACGGCTTGCTTCGGAGTAACGTATTCTTCATTCTTCGGGATATGCACCCCGGTCGGCACAATTTGCCATAAAGAGGGTTTGAGTGACACGAGATGGATCTTCATGTTGTGCTTCCACATCCCGTAGTCGGTTCCATCAAATTGAAGAGGGTTCCCCAATGGGATGGAAAGGTAGTTGTTGTTGGAGACAAGGCGTTCATAGTTGTAGCCTTGTTGGTTGTAGTTGATCGTGCCACCCGATTTGGAGGTTGAAGAGTCATCCTTTGGAATCTTCAACTTCTCTCAATGTTTTGCCTTGATCTAGCGAGTCTCTTCGTCATCCGTCGACTTTTCTTGGTAGATAAGCACCTCTTCTTGGGTTGCCTAGATCTCATTTGTCAAGACCTCGTCATACCCCACTACGGCCATCTTCTATTCGAGTTGTTAGACTCTTTGGGAGAGTACTGCTCTGATACTAATTGAAAGTTTCCTAGAGGGGGGTGATTAGGCTAATCGACCTGAAATGACTTAATAAAATGAGATCAGTACTCAGGGCGCGGACTACTCCGGTCCTCTCGTAGGGAAAGCCTAAAAGGTGTTTCTAACAAGTTTTAGTTCGATTCTTGTAATGCAAAGTATGTTGGAATGACTTAGTGAACCTTAACGAGTTATGGAACAAGTATGAGATTGAGGATCACAATGAAACAGGAGTGATGAACAAATACGGTAATGCTAACCCTAGAGGCAATGTGTGATAAGTGAAAGCAAAGTATACAAGGGACACAAGGATTTTATCCCGAGGTTCGATCCCACGAAGGAATCTACGTCCCCGTTGAGGAGTCCACGAAGGACCGGGTTCAACAACCCTTCCCTCATCAAGTTTACCACAAGGGCCTAGCTTGGTTCTCCACTATCACAAAGGGTGAATACAAGATTTGCTGGGGCTTCTCACAATCTGAGGCTCCCACCAAAAATACAATCATAAATCACCAAGATCAACTCAAGCCACAGATCACAAAGATTCACAAGTGCAAGAGATCAAACCGAGAGCCTAGAGCGGTGTTCTTCCTCTTCTTCACCTCACCAAACCCTAATCCACACAAGAGTTAGTTTTAGAGGGAAGGTAGGCAAGCTGGAGGCTTTTGGAGGCTCAAAGTTTGCTGTGGCAGCGCTAGGGTTTCAAAGTACTCAAGGAATGGTTCAAATGAACCCAGGGGTCCTCTATTTATAGAGGTTCCCAGCCCATACTGCTGACTTCAGCAGATGGGCGGACTACAGCCTGGACTAGTCTGACCTTTGGGACCATTGACGTCCCTGACAACTGTCGCACTGCGTGACAATTGTCACGCTACCTGCCAAACTTCAAATTCAAATGGTCACTTCAAAACGGACTAGTCCGGCCCGCACCAGACTAGTCCGATCTCACAGAGAACCTTTTGTTTCGTGCAAAAACGGACTAGTCTGGAGACCACGGACTAGTCCGGCCCCCAGGGCAGACTAGTCCGGCCTACCCAGACTTAGTTGCTGAAACTCCACTTCCATCCAAACCTAGACTAGTCCGCACCCTGGGCGGACTAGTCCGATCTCAGTGAGGACCTCTTGGTCTGGACCAAAACGGACAAGTCTGGTGTTTTGGGACTTAGTGCCGAAAACCCATTCCATGACTACCTGGACTAGTCTGTCCCACTACGGACTAGTCCGAACTCAGTCAGACCCTTCTGGTCCGACTGAGAACGGACTTGGCCGGCGAGGAGCGGACTAGTCTGGCTACCTGCACGGACTGGTGCGGCCACTCCTGCCAGACCCCTCCAACTCTCATCTCTCAATAGGTTTTGATCTCCAACCTTGATCTCATGCACTTTACACAAACACCCTCATACATATTTGGCTAGTCTAAACTCAACACACTAGAAACCCTAGTTTATTCTTTTCGAGTCAACATCGCCGTTTTCATCCTTTTCCTTTTTGAGGGTTTGTGTTTCCGATTGAGTCCTCACCTGTGCTTAAGATCACTGAGCTCATTGTTTACTTAATTGTCGTCATCGATCATCCAAAACCCACGGGGATCCTAGATGCACTTTCAGTTTATTGTCGAGCCCATCAAATATGAGCGTTGGTTTGGCTGACGATGTTAATTTGAAGGGTCGGTTCTTTAGTTCAACCGACTTTTTAAATTAAGTGCGTCGGTTTCTTTTGCAAAACCGACACATATAAGTTTAGAATGTCGGTTCCTCTGTACCGACGTATTTAATATATTTAAATGCATCAGGCCCCAACGCATATAAATTTACTGACGCCCTATTTCACGTTTCCTATAGTGATGCATGTCATGGCATATTGAGTTCTATATGAGCATTATTTGATTGAATTGTGTGTTTTGCATGTTTGTCGCTCGGAATAGAAGGAGCTGCACTAGAGGGTGCTGGTGAGAACCTCCAGTACCAGAACTTTGAAGCTTTTGACCCTAACCAAGTTCAAAAGCAAGGCAAGTGTCCATGATCATTTTGATCCCGTTTTTAAATGTTTTGCTTGCAAAACTGCATGCTTGTGTCAAATTGATGGGAAACCCATGATAGGTGTTTACTAGACTTGTTTGACCATCCTTATCACTTGTAATAACATTGTAGAGAGTCAGTAAGTGTAGTTTACCTTTTTGCTTTGCTCTAATTAATTGGCATGGGAAAAAACAAATGACTTAATTATGAACTAATAGATGATGAGCATTGATGAACATGGTTAATTGCTAACATGAGACTTGGGAGATCTAAGCAAGCATGGTTTGTGGATTGGGTTGGATGATATGGTGGTTTTCTTGCCTTGGATCTGAGGACCGATTCATTCGAGAATAGGCCAGGACTATAGTGCCACCACAAGGCCAAGTATGGGTGCAACTTAGTCAATTAATTAAGTTATTGCCAACATCGATTCGGATCATTTGGAGGAGTGGGAAATGGGAGTCGGATGGGTTTGCAATAATGGTGGGGCTGCCCTGGGATCCAACGGCACAAGAGGGGGCCCTTTGTTTAGGATGTGATTAGTTGGAGGCATCACCACCGGTGAAACCTCAGTGGGTCTAAATATGCTGGTAGTCCCTTTGTAGAGGCTACTTTATGATCTCTTGGCCATACACCTAAGGAAGTGTAATTGGCATAAGGGAGGTTTCTTTTGTCGCCGACGGCTGATGAAATCACAAACTTGTGGGTAAAGTGGTACAATCTCTGAAGAGTGTTATAAACTATCATGATAGTTGTGCTCCCTGTTAAGAGCACCTCGAAGACCTAAATGATTAGAGGGAATTCGGGATGGTTGGTTATGGTAATGGTAATGGTTATGGTTATGGATTGAGTTATGATAAATGAACATGGATGATGATGATGGTAATAATCTGGTATATGGATGTTTAATTGATGATGACGTCAAACTAGTCGTAGGGAGAAAATGAGGTTCGACAACCAAGTTCGGGAGGAATTGTAGTTGAGTCGATCAGGAGGTCACGTAGCATGTTTGGGTCAAAAACAATGCATATGAAGGTACCGTGGATGTTTTAGAGAGTGGTTGCATGTGTGGAAAGGGTGCTTGGACGTGGCAAGGCATGGATAAGAGTTATGGGCATGAAGATATGGTCGAAACAGTAGAACCGACAGGATTATGGGCTCAGACCAAGACTGAGGCGGTTATGGTTCATTTATGGAAAGTTTTGAGTTGGTTTTGGTTAGTTTTCATGTTGGGTACGAAGTTGAGTTGTTTTAGGAATGTTCCTTACATTTCTAAGGTGATTGGAAGTCTTAAGATTGCTTCTATTTGTGTATGGAAGAGTCTTTAGGAGTTATGGGAAGTTTCGTTTGAATCTAAGTAGGAGTAGGAGTAGGAGTCCTATCTTGGATTGGGTTGGCCTTAGGGCAGGACATATAAGCAAGGGGGGCCAGGGATCCTGGAGCACGACTTGTACTTGTTCCTCTTGTATTTGAGTCAATAAATTCGTAGTTTTAGAGGAGCTTTTGTCTCTTGTTCATCAGACTTGTTTTTTGCAAGTTTTTCTCGGCGAATTTCTGCGCAGCCGACGTAGCTTTTTTGTTTTGATCACAACTCGCATTTTACATATCCAATTTACGTGATTCTTTTTGTGTTGCATTGAAATCTGAACATTCTATCATCTAGAAAAATTTCATGGTCATTCGATTCGTGGTTTTTGATCTACATAAGTTTCTTTGCAGCATAGCAGTTCTGTTTTTCCTAGGATAGAAAAAGATTGACCTTTGCTCAATCTTTAGATCATAACCTGAGTTCTACTCATTTTTTTCGCATGATTATTGTTGCATTAGTTCTGTGACATGGTTATCTAAAATATATAATATTTTTTCATGGTTCAACAAGTTTAAGACAGTCGCACACACAGGTTCTTTATCAGATTGATTTTCTGCCGAGGGGTTTTTGTAGCTTCAGCATATAAGTTTTTAATCTACCATTCACCCCCTCTCTCGTAGCTTTTAACGTGCCCTTCTGAATGTAGACTACAGGGCGGGGGGTGAATAGGCTTTTTGAACTTTCGTCGGATCCTGAAACACTTAACAACTTGATCAACTACAGAGAAATCAGACTAGTCCGGTGTGGTGCAAATTAGTCCGGTTTGTGTGGACTAGAACAATCAAGTTTGATCGATGATTTCATGTCAATTACTCTATGCAGCGGAAAGTAAGTTGTAACTTGTATGTATCACGACAATGAAACTAGGTATGGCACAAATTAACTTTGATTTCAACGTTTCAACGTAGGTTATACAAGATTGAGTAAACCCTAGAATATGCTAAACAATAAGAACAAAAGTATGTGACAAAAGATTTTTATCCCGTGTTTCAATTCCACAGAGGAAATCTTCATCCACATTGAGGAGTCCAAGGAGGACCGGGTCTTCACCAATCCAACCCTCGTCGAATTGCCATGGGGGCTGATTCTCTTCCACTAATGACAAAGGGGCAAATAACCTGATTTCTAGGGGCCTTCCCACCAGTTGGGGGCTCCCCAAGATTTACATTGACAAACACCACCAAACACACTCGAAAGATATGCAATAAACAAAAAGATTGTGTGAGATATTCAAACCCAAGAGCTCAAGATCGTGTGGAACAAGTCTCTCCTTTTGATCAATGCTAATCCTAAAAGGTTTGATCTTTTTAGGGTTAGAATGTGTGGAGAGTCCTGTATTTTGGGCTCTTGGAAGGTGTGACGGTGCAGGAAGGTCGAGAGTTATTGTTGTAGGGCCGTACCCTTCTATTTATATTAGGATTTCCAAAAGTTACCGTTAGGTTTCACTACAGGAATCCCGATCAATTACGTCGGCCAGGGCCGACGTAATTAAGGCCTAAACTGACATAAGATACTTAATTACGTCAGTTTTTAGTTAATTACAGCGGTTGCCGGCCGACAAAGCAGTCTGGACGTAATTAAAGTAACTTACATCAGCCGCCAATGTAAGTTACTAAATTACGTCGTTATCCGGCAACCGACGTAAGTTGTTTACCGGGATGGGCCTAGTATAACTTATGTAAGTAGCGTGAAAACGATGTAAGTTAAGTGGTTTAACTTATGTCGGTCATACCATACCGATGTAAGTTAAACTGGTCTAACTTACGTCGGCTTGGCCATAGCCGACGTATGTTAAGTTTTCATTTTTTTTAACAAATAGGAACTGACTACCTCGCAGGATTACGAGCTCCAGACAGATCACAAAATAGTGCACAAATAGTTTATACAGTACACAAATCACAAAATAGTCCAGAAAACATTCAAGACATCCACAACAACACAAAACAGTTTCAAAATCATTCACCGGGCTAGACGCTAGCCCTTCCACTATCTCCGGAGCCGAGATCTTCTCGGCGCTTTCCTCCGGGTGCCTGTAGATGTGGCGAAGGAGTTTGAGCCGCCGTTCCCGAACCTTGAAAAAGAAACATATATTCCCTGTATTAGCCTTGTAAAGAATTGCACAACCATATTATACTTCAATTGATCCATTTAAAGCATGAACTATCACATACTATGAAATGAATCAAATTTTACCAAATTCCACTTATTGCATATGAAGTTATGGTTATTTTGATATTGAGTGATGCATGCAAGCAACAAGTGGAGATAAAACTTTGAAAGGAGGAAAATCAGAAGGTCCTGCTCTAGCATCAGAAGGTTCTGCTCTCCTCTGCACAGCGCAACAAGGATATGTTCTGTTCTCCAGAACTGATCAGCACTTGTGCAGAGATAAAACAGAGGTTCTACAGACTTGATTTCTAACAGTTTACACTGCTTATTCTACAAAGGGCTGGATTGAAACGAGGGGGAAATAACATAGAAGCTACTAACGACAAGTTAACCACAAAGCTTCTTGTGTGATCACAACTATGATCAGGTGTACACTCTAGAAGTAAAGTTCAATTCATAGCAATTATTCGTCCCAACAACAGGATAGGATCTTGCCGATGCCTACAATATGAAAGAGTGGATAATTCATTTAAGAAGCTTAGCACAAGATTAAAGAAAGAGTTTATCACTTGCTCTGGTGTCTGCTATAGCGGAAGCGTAGGAATCTCGATATCCTGATTGCTGTTTCGAGAAAGAGTCTGCCATTGCAAAATATTAGAAGATATATGTTATTGAAATGCTATGAAATTTAACTACGATACTTTAAATTACTTACCGCCACCGTTGCTTGCATCTAGGCCAACATTAAGGCTATCCTCCGCTGCTCCTCCCTTACCTCCGCCCTCGACCTCTGCAGCTCTCCCTGGGTCTGCGTCAGTGTCTCCTTCAAGGTGAGGAGCTCCAACTGGGTCTGCGAGAGACGACCACTAGGTGTCACAACGGACGAGGCCTGCGACGATGAAGCGCCTCTCAAAGGTCGCGTCGACCTCGAGTCGACAACTCCATCAAAAATGGCAAACCCGCAAAAGAATAAAAACACTAAGTAGAAGAAGATAAATTGAAAAAGAAATAAACACATGAACAACTCACCGTCCATGGGCCTTCCCGCCTCTGCTCGCATACGCGGCTTGGGGGCCAATCGGCACACTTTCCCAATCGTAATTCGCACCATGTATGTTTGCGACCTCCTGTGCATACTTTGCCTACAAAACAATGAAATCTTGTAAGCATGTCAATAATAGTATTAGGCATAATGAAATTGATGAATTTCAAAAACTTACCAGTCTGTCGGCTGCGACCTGGCTACACTACCTTGGCTGAGAAGTGACACTTCCCTTGTGACCTCTCTTCCAAACCTGTGTCGGGGTCAGCTCCTGACCCATCTCTCGCTCCTGTATAGCAGTGTTAGTGAGATAAATATATTAGGAACACATAAATAAATTGAAAAAGTACTTACCATGCGTTTAGCCAAACGCAAGTAGCCGTCGCCGCCAAAGTTGTGCTTGCCGTCAGACCCCATGCGGCACTGTCTAGCCTATGTGGACTTTTTGATGAAAGTGTTGCTAGCCCAATATCGATAGAGTGCTAGGTATGCCTCGGTGTTACCCTATAACCAGGAAATACTAACCTGCACATATTTCATTTTTCAACAATGCAGTTAACATACATAGAAATTGTAAATATTTAACAATATTAAAAACATACCTCCGTGTACTGCTCCTCGGTCAATTACACCTCGGAGTCCTTCCTAAATGGACCCCTTTGCTGCTCCTGCTCCTGCTCCCGGGGGTGCCGCTTGTAGTACGTGTTGATGGCCTGAATCCGGGCGTTCGACAACGCCGCCGTCGTGAGCTTCTGAGCGTTGTACTGGAACACGCGTCTCACATGGTCCTCCATGCCTGGTTCTTCTACTTGGTACATCATCTTTAAGTAAACAAACTATTAAGTGATATGCATTAACAATTCAAACGAGTCGGAAAAATGAAACAATTAAACTTACCATAAAATCATGCCACACGGCTACCTGAACCGTGTCGTGGACTGGGTGAGAGACACGAGCATAGTCATCCAATGACAGGGCAAGGAAACCATCAATGACATCAGGGTAGTGCAACTTCACGATAGCACCAGGACACCATTAACCTGCATCTGGTGTTTCTCGGCCCCCGTGAACGAAAAATCGTACAAGCATCTGCAAAATATATTAAATCATTGAGTAAAGGAAAACAACATCAAATATTTAATATACTATATACAGTTTTTACCTGTCTTCGACAGGACGGATTGTGGTCCACTGAGAAGTAACCGGAGGAGGAGCCGCAAAGTGGGTCCTCCTCGTCTGTCTCCTCTGCTGCGACGCCGCCGCGTCCTGTGACCCTAAAGGCTCTGCAGAACCACCAGAGTCCAAAGGAAGGCTAGCGGTAGTCGGCTGCAGAGGAGAAAGCTAGCCGGCTCCCAAGGGAGGCTAGCACTAGAGGGCTCCTGTAGCGGCCCCGCCTCTGACTCGGGCTCCTGTAGCGGCCCCTCTAACTCAGACTCAGAGGACTCTGAGTCATACTGCAACAAAGAAAAATCTTGACAATAAATAATTATTAACAACTGCAATTTATAAAATAACTTTATTATAAACTAAAATCTACCTCCGTTCGCTGAAAGAACACGTGAGTTGAGGGTGGAGCGTGCGCTAGAAAGATGGAACGTCGGCTCGAAGGTAACGAGGTCCCTGAGCAAGGGTCTTGTGGCAGCTCAAACCCTATTACTTGTTTCTCCTTCCCCTTCCCCTTTCCCTTCGACGATGTCCTATTGCAAGGAAAAATTATTAAGATGCAAGGATAATATACAAAATTAATGTTAAGTTAGTGAATAAAATGTTACTTCATAAATTTCAAATTTCATCAACATCAAGGTCATGCACCCTACTCCTTAAACCAGCCCATCAATCTTCTTCTTCTGCATATCGTTTTCGTTTGCGCAAATCAGCAGGTTCGACTAAGTCATTAATATCTTCAGTTTTCGATTCTATCTGTTTCCGCTTCCGTGCCAGTCTCGATATCTTGAGCGTCTCCAACTAAGTCATTGAGTCCTACACCAGGCTCGACTGAGAAGGAGTCTGGCAACTCTTCCTCTTGGTAGACCACATCAGCCTCAACTTCTTCATGGTAATCATCATCTCCTGGAGCGTATAACCGCTCACGAGGATTCACCTTATGTACTACCCACCAAGCTTTAAAGGTTTTACATGGATAAGGTAGATAGTACACTTGCTCTACTTGGTGTGCAAGAACTAATGAATCGAATCCTTTCAACCGTTCCTTGTGTTTTACTTCGACCATGCAAAATTCGTTTAATCGAATTCCACGAATGGAATCAAACCATTCGCAGTCAAAGAATACTGCTCCAATGGTCTTGTTTCTAACAAAAATGAATTCAAGGATTTTTTTTAATAATCCCATAGAACTGAGTTTCATGTTCTTGCAAATTGATTACCCTCATCATAACTCTGGTATTATATGTTGCCGCGAGAGGACAAAGAAATTCAAATTGAGTTGTATGGAATTGAAAGCCGTTGATGTCATAACGACCATAGCTTCTAACATTAACCACTCCACAGGATAGTTGTCGAAAATCTTCATGGACGTTGGCATCTTTTTTGCACTGTCCATGATATGGAGTTATTAGAAAATGTAAGCATTCTTATGTTATAAGAAAATTTTGTCAATATTGATATGTTAACAAGAAAATGTTACATGATCTCGAAACACGGAAAGAAAATTAGATCCCCCGTTTATTCCTTCCCGTTGAATCTATTCTATTTGCTTGCTCGTGGGTTGATGTCTATGTCTCCAATTTTGCTTGTCGAACATACTACACGGAAAGAGAACCTTTTAGGATACATGTGTTCAAAAGATGGTGAAAAGCATAAGTGTAGGAGAAACACTTACTTGAAATATTCATCCATTTCTTCCATTTTAGCGTACATGTACATGAAAGCAGCACACCTTTCTTTTTCGCTAACATCATAGGAAGTGTAACTACCAACAGTAGTGCCTCTGGTTGCAAAAATGGAGAGATTGTGACAAGGAGGTTGCTCATCAATATTATACCGCATTATCGAAGTATTAACATTGTGTTCCTCTGCAAAGTAAACACTTGAGAAGTATCCTACTTCCATAAGAGTAAAAGCTTCAGCGATGCAACCTTCAACCCTTGCCATGTTACCAACCATTGGTTTCAGATATCTGGGTGATCTTCCAATATGATACATTCACCTATATTGCACAGGACCGCCCACTTTCGCTTCAAATGGAAAATGAATTAAGAGATGTTGCATTGGATTGAAAAATCATGGAGGAAATATGTTTTCCATCTTACACAAAAGTACAAGAATCTCCTTCTCCAACTTATTCATCATCTCTGGCATGATTTCATTAGCACAGAGTTTCCTATAGAAGTGGCTAAGCTCATCTAACACCTTGCAGACCGCATCGTCAAAGTGGCCTCAAAACATAACAGGCAGAAGTCTTTCCATGATTATGTGATAATCATGACTCTTCAACCCAATGAGCTTTCCCGTTTTCACATTCACGGCTCGTCTTAGACCAGGTGCATAACCATCTGGGAATTTGAACCTTTGTAACCATCCGAGAACTTCTTTCTTTTCTTTAGGTCGAAGATAGAAAGGAGCACGTGGTTTACCACCATTTTCGGAGAGCTCAAGAGTTTGACGGTTACAAAGCTCAGCGAGATCCTTTGGAGCCTTTAAATTGACTTTTGTTTTGCCCGTCATGTCCATTCATGTGCTTAATGATACATTCGGCCATGTTACGCTCTTGATGCATGACATCAATGTTGTGCCTTAGAATCAACAACTTCACATATGGTAGCTCCCGAAGTCCACATATGTGAGTCCAATTGTGGTTGTCTCCGTAACTTTCAAAATACCCAGGACGGCCTTCATCAGGCACCTATTTTTCCAACATATCAGATATTTTTGACCCATTAAGATGTTTCGGTGGTCTGTTAGTGACAACGATGTTCTTTCTGAAGACATTCCTCTGTTGTCTAAACAAGTGATTCAGAGGCAACCAACGTCTATGACAATCGAAGTAAGATATCTTGCCTCCATGGGTAAGTGGAAAGTAATCGGTATCCGAGGCACATATCAGACATGTCAACCGACCATGAATGCTCTATCCAGAAAACTTGTCGTATGCTTGCAAATCATGGACAGACCGCAAATAAGAAGCTCAGCTGTTGAATTTATGCTTCTTGTAACAGTCGTATGCTTCGACTCCTGTCCACAACATTTTCAACTCTTCGATCAACGGTTTCAACATCACGTTGAGACATGACCCGGGATGATCCGGCCCAGGTACAATGAGGCTAAGAAACATGAACTCATTCTTCATGCAAAAAAGTCGGTGGAAGATTGTACAGAATCACAAAGACAGGCCAATAGGATTATGGTGCGGTGTTTGTGCCAAATGGTGTGAACCCATCTTTCACCAACCTGATGCGAACATTTCTCGCTTCACGACCGAATTCTGGGTTGAACCGGTCCAACGCCTTCATGCCTCACCATCGGATGGGTGTGTCATGACTCCATTGTTCTGATGCTCACCTTCTTTGTGCCATCTCATGTGTTTGGCCATTTTTTTTGAAAGGAACAACCGCTTCAACCTCGATGTCATGGGTAAGTAACGAAGCTTCTTACGTGCGACTTCCATCGTCATAGTATCACCATCGTTGTTAACAACTTCGACAAACCTCAGTTGACCACATTTCAAATATGTGTTCTCATTGGCATGCTCTCTCCAGAAAAGCATGCAGTTGTCCGGACACACATCAATCTTCTCGTACATCATACCAAGACCGGAAATAATTTTCTTCGACTTATACATATCCTCAGGCACTTTGTTGGGATGTGGAAGGGCATTGTTGAACAAATTGATGAGCTCGTTGTAACAGTTATTAGACAAGAGGAACTTAGACTTAATTGCCATAAGTCTAGTCACAAAATTGAGGATTGACATTTTATTGTGTCCATGCAGCGACTCTTTTGAATCTTTGAGAAGTTTGAAGAACTCTTTAACCTCTGTTGTTTGAGGATCCTCTGTAAGTTCTAGTCATATAGCTTCCAGCATCTCATCCATCATATCAACCTCGGTGGCACCATCATTGTCCGGTTCCACTTCTTGTACAGCTTAAGATGCTGTCTCGCCGTGGAAGTTCCACAACTCATAATGTGACACGTAACTATTTTGACACAATTGCATCATAAGTTCCACTTTGTCCAAAAATGTTCTGTTTCGGCATTTCGTACATGGGCACCGCGCCTTATCGCTATTTGACAACGAAAAAGCTCGTTCCACAAAAGCTTCTGTCTTGGTGTACCACTCATCTGAGTGACCACCAATTCTGCTCTTCCAACCAGTATACATCCAACTACGGTCTTTGCCCATGTTTGACTCTGCAATTTAAAGTCAGACAAATTACCGTTAGTTTCTCGTTAATTTATAAACGATAGAGGAAATAATGAGAGAGATAGTGAACTTGGTCCATCGGGGTCCACCATGCACACTCGCAGGTGATTTAGTTGCATACTTTAACTTCACATTAAATGGGCCACGACTATAGTCGGCAAAATGGGCCAGGCCAAACGGGCTGGCCTGAAGCACGATAAAAAAGCACGGCACGAGCACGGCTCGACACAAAAAAGTTTTGCTCGGGCCGGCCAGAAGCCCGATATGGGTCGTGCTCGGGCTTGACCTCAAGCCCGTCGGGCTAGCCCGTGATGGCCCGGTTAAGGGCGGCCCAGTCGGCCCGTCAATGTGGTCCGATGAGCCCGACTGACTCGGCCCAACCCGAGCACAGCTCGTTTATCCCACTTAGCATATAAAAGTAGTAACCTGAAATTCCAAACCCTACAACACCTCCCACTCCTCCTGTTCAGTTGCCGCCCCCGCACCCAGCACCGCATTCGACACTTCGAGCGCCCTGTTGAATCATGCCCGTCCCCGGCCCTTCTCCCTCCTCCTCGGCCATCGAGTCCCCAGCTCCCACCCCAGTCGCCCCCTATACGGCCGCCGGCGCTGGACCCCGCTCGACCACCCTCAGCTTCCTCACCTCGTATTGAGTCGCCAGCCACCGCCTGCCATCTGTGATGTCCAGCCCGATTCTTCCCCAAATCTACGAGGATGCAAGGTGATCCCGACGAGCGACAACTCCTAGACTCCCGACCAGAGGAGGCGAGGCGAGGACCCCGGTAGATCTATGTCGAGCCGATGAAAATGTTGGCGAAGAAGCTGCGGAGGAGGCGACGAGGCGCGATGAGTTGACCAAGGTTGGGCCGGGCTTCGGGCCAGCACGGCACGCTCGGCACGCAAATGAGCCCGGCAGGGCCTGATGCAGGAAAATGAGATCTGTGCCGTGCTTGGTCTTGGCTTCCGTCCCGTCGTGCCGGCCCGACCTGGCACAACAATTTTGCGGGCCGTGTCGGGCCTAATGTTTTCAGGCACGATCCCGACACTACACTACACTAATTAGGCATAATCTACACTACACTAATTAAGAATAATCTACACTAAGCAAATTAAGCATAATTAAGCAAATTAACCACTTAAGCATAATTAAATAAACATAATCTACACTAAGCAAATGAAGCATAATTAAGCAAATTAACTACTTAAGCATAACTAAATACACAATAAAGCAATTTAACCATAATTTGAACAATTCTATTTGATTTCAAATTTGAACAAGTCAATTCAATTCAATTTCAAATTGAATTTGAGTGGGAGGGTTATGGTGGGGATGGTGGGGGTGGGGAGGGGAGGGGTGGCTCGGGGAGGGTAGGTGGAGGGTGGGGGGGGCCTTGCAGGGAGGGTGAGGGTGAGGGCTCGAGGAGTGGAGGGGGAGGGTGGTGGCTCTGCAGGGAGGGTTGGGGTGGGGCGGTCGGGGAGTGGGAGAGCGGGGTGTCGGGGTGCGGTCAAGGAGGTGGAGTTGGGGGGAGGGGGAGTGGGCGGGAAGACTCCATACTTGGCGGCGGCGGCATCAGACGGCGGCGGGCGAGGCAACAGCGGCGTGCGTGGCGGTGGCATTGGGCGACGGGGAAAGAAGAAGCGACGGGGAAGGAAAAGAAGAGGCGCGCAGGTATGGGCTAAGGTCTGTAACTTATGTCAGCTAAATTAATCTAATTACGTCGACCCTTTTTACTTACGTTGGCCATGCTGGAGGACGACGTAAGTCACGCTTAAATTACGTCGGCCAACTTATTTATGTCGGTTGTGGGTCCTGACTGATGTAAGTGTTCATTTATTGTTGTCGGACATATAACTTACATCAGTCGCAGATGAAAGTAAGGTAACTTACGTCGGTTTCTACTGACCAACGTAAGTTATATAACTTTCGTCGGCTGGACGACATAAATTAGTCTGGCTGACATAAGTATTCGCGTTTCCTATAGTGTTCGCGATGTCTGGACTAGTCCGTGGTGGACTCCAGACTAGTCCGGTGTGCGGCATGTGGGAAACCCTAAGTATCCTGAGATATTGGACTTGCCCGAAAATATGCAGACTTGTCCGGTTTGGGCTCTGGAAATGTTCGGACTAGTCCGACAAATATCGGACTAGTCTAGTGTGGTGAACCCTATGTAGAATAGAGGACGAGTCCGCAGTTGGAGGACTTGTCTGATTTTAGTCAGAGAGTTTTCGGACTAGTCCGTGATGATATTGGACTTGTTCGTTTCTGTGTAAAGTGTGAGGTCCTGATGACAAGTTTACACTGGGGCGGACTTGTTTGTTTTTGGTCATTAAGATATCAGACTAGTCCATGGAGATATTGGACTTGTCCGGTGTTGTGCAAGTGTGAAGTGATGAGGACTAGTCCGCACTAGAGAGGGACTAGTCCGACCTTAGTCAAAGAGATATCGAACTAGTCCAGTGTATATCGGACTAGTCCAGTTTATCGGTGAATTGTGCAGTGAATCAATTTGTTTGTTAACTTGAGCTCTTTGGGTGTGTTTCTCCAACACACTCCATACACACTGATCTAATCTTATCAGTTCTTGAACTCTTTTCCTTTTGATTCCTCATTGTCCTTTCTTTCTGAGCATTCCTTCTAGTTTCCTTAAAACTTGCGCTCATCTGATCAATTTTGTTAGGATCTCATTTGCTTGTCATAAATCAACCAAAACCTACAAGGGATGCCTAGATGCATTTTCAATCTCCCCCTTTTTTGGTGATTGATGACAACCAATTGAGATTTAAAGAAATATGATAAAAATTCATATTTTCATAAAGTGTGCACATTTGAGCTTTGAACAAAGTACGCAATGTAAACATAGGACATATGTGCACTATTTATGGTGGGGTGTGAAACTAATTGTGTGTGAGCAAAAATCTTGATGTGAATAAGATAAATGCATAATCATAACAACATCAACATTATCAAGCATGAATATCAAATTCAGAGCATATAACATAGATCATCATAGGGCATTATCACAAACTCCATAAACATGTCTAGAAGCATAATGCAAGCATAATGGATGTTTTACAACCCAAAAGTAGCAGAAATTGCAAACAAACACAATTGGAGCTCTCATCTCTCAATCTACGGCTAGGACCTAAGACTCCCCCTCAATCTCTCCCCCTTTGGCATCAATGCACCAAAAAGAAGGAAAAGAGGGATCTACTAGTCGTCACTGACTCACTGCCCGTTGTCTGTCCTCGTGTCTTCTTCATCATTAGGCTGAGGAGGAGGAGGAGAATGAGAACCACTCGCCATGCCCCCAATGCCGAAGTATGCAAGCTCAAAAGGAGATAAAGGTGGAAGCTCCTAAAAGTCAGAAGGAGAGTCCTCGGAGATGACTGGAGACATAACTGGCTCAATATCCAGCTTCTGACAAATGGCTTTGATATTGTCCTTCATGTATCGCATTTCCTCTTTTCTTGCCTTCTTTATCTTATGGACCTTCACCTCAGTCTTGCCGCAAGAACCAAAGATAGCTAATGCCACTAGGAGACCCTGTGTGAGATGGGGCCCTAGTGTTAGAAGCAGGCCTTGCATCTCCTTGAGCTCTCCTTGTAGCCTCTTCACTTGAAACAGGAGATGGAGCAATTGGAAGAACAGCTTGAGGCGGCTTCAGAGGCCTCAAAGCTGTATGCTCAACATCTTTCACAAATTCGTTCTCTGTGACCTTCTCTATCATGAACATGATGTACGGTGCATAGCCACAGGAGCGATTAGGGGTGCAAGAGATGTTTACCATGTCATACCAGGTGTAGGCAAAGATGTCAAACTTTCTCTTCTTGCTAATCACATTCATCAAGGTTCTCAAGTAACCTTGGACACTCCCTCCATCTCCATCCTTTGTAGCAATGGTCTTCTGGATCACTCTATTTAGAACCATGAAGAAGGACTTCATGTTCTCGGTTGAAGGAGGATTGTACTTGAGTCGAGTATCATAGAGAAAGTTCATCTTATCCTTCTCTAGAACACCAATATTGTGAATCACAATTGCATTGTTGTCGGTGTTCTCTAGACGCAGCAGTCTGGCAAACTCATCATATGTCACTGTGTACTTGGATCCATGTGTCATCCAAGACACTCACTCCTCTTCATCACTGGCAAAGTAGCATGTTGCAAAGAACTGTGCTATGACCTCATCATTCTAGTTGTACCTGAAAGCAAACAATTCCTTTAAACCATGCCTCTCTGCAGCCTCTACCACTTCATCAAATGCACCATAACTTTTTCTTTCGAAATGGCTCTAGCCATTCCATTGTCTGCGGACTACTGGAGTCTTCATATGTAGGTGCACGAAACTGTAGTAGTCCGCGTGGAAGGTGCTCTAAAATCTCGGATCAGCTGCCTTCTTGCTACTTCTATATGCATCAACTTTCCTCAGCTTCCAAGCCACATCACTCCCCTTGCCATTGAATTTTTCTTCCGAGGGGTCTCTATTCCCCTGCCTTGGAGTTGTCATGTTGACAAGGCCAATCGGGCCAGAGGCAATCCCTTTGCCTTTACCTTTCGATTGGCGATGAGCTGTTGAGCTAGAACCAACCACATCTTGAGCTTTCAAAGCTGTCTTCTTGACCGCAACCTTCCACCGCACCCTAGGTGGAGTAGGCGAAGGCTCCACGCTCTTGCCTTTGTTAGCAGGAGACTTCGAGACACACGGCAACACATCTTGATCCATCTCATCTTCAAAGTCGGAGATGTTTTCATTCGACAATGTCCTAATAAGGAGGTTATACATGACATAGATAAGGATTGATGGCAAGGGAATGCATTGAGTGGGATAAAATTAGGGTTGTGTCCAGTAAAAAATCAGATTTGTCCGGTGCTCAAGAGTGGACTAGTCCGGAGTATCGGATTTGTCCGCACTGAGAACGGACTAGTTCGATATTCGGCCATATGAACCCTAACTAGCAGAGCAATGGTGTTTCTCAATGCAAAAGTGGCTCAATGTAGTTGTAATACAACAAGGAATCATGTATTTACAGAGGAACTAAGCTATTTGAGCAAAAACAAGAGAAATCAAAGGTTTTAGAGTTTGGAGAGAAACTTTACCAAATCCTTCGATTCGCGGAGTTGGAGGGGTTTTTGATGCGGACAAGTCCGGGGTCCTCGATCTTCTTGCAATGAATATTGTTTCCCACAGAGATTTGAGGAGATTTGTTGGGGAACTCACCAAATCACCTTGGGCCACTTGGGTGAGGAGAGAGGATGTGAGGTGTGTTGTGAGGATTAGGTTTTGGTGGCCCTAGAGTTATGGATTTGACAAATTGGAGTAGTCTGTGGTTGACCAGACTAGTCCGGACTACCGGAACACTGTGGTCACCAGAACAAAAACAGTTAGACCATTCGTATAGATTTGAAGGTGTTTACAAAGAAAATAGGGGGCAAAACACACAAATAATCTTGATGAATATCATCAGTAAACATACAACAATCAAGCTATGACCATGATTCACCAAGATCAAGTAATTAACATGGTTTTTTGGAGAAAATAGACAGAGATTATTTTCATAACACAATCAATAGATTTTGAAGATGGCATAAAGGTATGCATGTTTTCAACCCATGTTCTGAGCATCAATGATATTTAGTTCATTTCAGAGCTCACAAAAATGTTTTTCATCAAGTGGCTTCATAAAGATATCGACTAGTTGTTTGTCAGTGTTGACATGGGAAACGGCTATGTCTCCTTTCATTGAGTGATCTCTCAAAAAGTGATGTCGGATGTCTATGTGTTTAGTTCTAGAGTGCTAAATAGGATTATGGGCAATTTTAATTGCACTCTCATTATCACAAAGGAGTGGAATACGACTCATGTTGTAACCGTAATCCCTTAGAGTTTGTCGTATCCAAAAGAGTTGTGCACAACAACTCCTGGCTGCGACATACTCCTCTTCGGCTGTGGATAAGGCAATGGAATTTTGTTTCTTGGAGGACCGAGAAACTAGGGATCTACCTAAAAATTGGCAAGTGCCAGAGGTACTTTTTCTATCTACCTTGCATCCGGCGTAATCCGCATTGGAGTATCCAATAAGATTGAATTTTGTACCTTAGAATACCAAAGGCCTAGGTCGGGTGTATGAACTAAATATCGCAAGATCCTTTTTACGGCTGTCAAGTGATGTCGGTACCCTAAAAACCATACACCCCCTGAGGTTACAAAGATCTCAAGGGAAGGACGTCTACTCAAATTGAAGACCCTCGGAGGCCCACTTGTCAGACATAACCGGACCTGCTTCTCCAACATGGTTAACCCCTAGGTTGCCACGTGTACTGCCAGACCGGAGCTACTACCCACAAGGGTGAAGCTCCGGGCTAGGTACCGGAACGGCACCTCCGGACTTAACCCCTGACCGAGAGAAGCTCTGGACCTGACACGTGCCAGGCCACCCCGGAGCTTCCCGCTTCCCACAAGCAAGCTCCGGAGCTGCCACGTGTCCAAACGTCGGAGCTGGCCGCCTCAAACCTCCGGAAGATATTGTAACGACTCCGGATCTTCAAAGGATAGCCGCGGACTTCAAGACCCGATTAATTGTAATTAGTTCCATGTTAATGACACTTAATCGGAAAATCTTAACACCTGTAACGGCACTGTCGGAGCCCGTTACAGGGTTATTAACAACAATTAATCGTGTATCAATACTAGTAACCGTCGGGGCCACATGTCGGGCCAGGCTAACTTGTAGCAGTTTGTCCTTGTACTATAAAAGGACAGACCGACGATACACGGAGGGGGCTCTCGAACGCTCTCAGGCACACACGCATTGACGTGAGCTTTCATACATAAACTAATACAACACCACAGACCCGTGGAGTAGGGTATTACGCTCAGGCGGCCCGAACCACGTAAACCACTGTGTCTCTCGTGTCCAATCGTGATTCACCTTCTTGAGTCTCCGCGCGCCCACACCGAACTACAAACTCCTTCAACACTTTAGTAGTGTCAGGAGATCTGCTGACTCCAACAGTCGACAGTTGGCGCGCCAGGTAGGGGACCCAGCACGCAAGACTCAAATGCTCAAGTCAGTTCCGATGCATGGATCTCGGAGATCCGGAGCTACTTGAAAGACAACATCCTTCCTGACGATGATGTATCCGCTGATCGGGTAGTCAGATTGGCTAAAAGATACACGTTGGTAGAAGGGGATCTCTACCGGCGCGGTGCCAACGGCATCCTAATGCGGTGCATCACAAGGGAAGAAGGCTGTGAGCTCCTCGCAGAAATCCATGGAGGCGAGTGTGGGAACCACGCATCTTCCCGCACGCTGGTCGGAAAAGCCTTTCGGCACGGCTTCTACTGGCCTACAGTGCTCCAGGATGCCACTGAGCTGGTGAAGAAATGCAAAGCATGCCAATTTCATGCAAAGCAAATTCATACACCTGCTCAGTCCTTACAAATGATACCTCCCACATGGCCTTTCGCTGTGTGGGGGATGGACATCTTGGGACCCTTCCCTAGAGCCGTCGGAGGTTACAAGTTCCTGTACGTCGCCATCGACAAGTTCACCAAGTGGCCGGAAGCAACTCCCGTTGTAATGATCAACAAACAATCTGCAATCAATTTTCTACAATCCATCGTGAGCAGATTCGGAGTCCCAAATAAGATCATCATTGATAATGGGACTCAATTCACAAGCTCCGCATTTCAAGGATATTGCGAAGACCTCGGCATACAAGTTTGCTACGCTTCCGTAGCTCATCCTGCCAGCAATGGACAAGCCGAGAGAGCAAATGCAGAGATCCTTAAAGGACTCAAAACACGCACTTATGAGCGCTTGAAAAAGCACGGAGCCAATTGGATCGAAGAGCTTCCGCCCACTCTATGGGCCAACAGGACTTCTCCAAGTTGGGCAACCGGAGAAACACCCTTCTTTCTGGTGTACGGAGCTGAAGCGATCCTTCCTCCGGAAATCACCTTGGGTTCCCTCCGAGTCCGGACCTTCGACGAAGCCGTGCAGGACCAGCTCCGGCGCGAAGACCTAGACCTCCTCGAGGAGGGAAGGTGCCAAGCAGCTGTTCGGAATGCCCGATACCGCTAAGCTCTACGGCGCTATCACCAGCGGCATGTACACAACCGACAGCTCGAGGAAGGCGATCTGGTGCTACGGAGAATACTATCCAGAGAAGGGCAAAAAAAACTCTCCCCCGGCTGGGAAGGGCCCTTTCGAGTGATCAAAGTATCCCGTCCCGGAAGCGTTCGCTTGGCTACCGAGGATGGGACACCTCTCCCAAATCCTTGGAACATCGAGCACCTCCATAAGTTCTACACTTAATTCCACGGAGGTGAGTCTTAAGTAACTTGAAATGTATGTTATAGAGTCATTGTACAGAGTCGGGTAGTTCCTCCGGGAGAGCAGCCGGACCTTTCCCGAAAGGTTTGAAAAGCTCATGCAACACTTGACACAGTCTCCGGACTAAAAGTGTGGCTAACTACCCTGGGTCAAACGAGAAACCAAACACACTTAGCCTGGTTCCGTACCCTAAGAGTGTACTTGTTTCCCCTGTACCCCGGACCTATAATGAAAGACATCTTCATGTGAAATAGACTCCACGTGCATTCATTTTTGCATAGGCTCGACATTTTTATTTTTCTCTTTCTTGTCTATAACAGAAACGTGCAATTCTTAAGAAGTTCTAGTTTGACCGGTTTACATACGATTCGAGTTGAATTGTCAGATTTTTTGGATTTAAATATCGTCTGTGGCCAACTCGCCTGAAAGCCGCCAAGCCATTCTAGGGCCGGAGTGCGCTATCGACTTAGCCTGGTCAAGCACCCTAAGTACGCCACTCTATCTACATCCCGGCAGGCCAAAGTAAGGTGGGTCCATGGACAATTGGATCTAAAAGAAAAGACAATTCATCCAGTCGTATTAAAAATCGTGTTCAACTTAAAATTTTCTTGAGAACCGTAAGCCGCGACGAAGTTATAGACAAGGAACGAATTTTACTATTTTTCTTGGCTTAAGTGTGCAGGAAAAATGAACCCTACGTTGATGGAGAAAAACCGGAGCTAACCAAGCTCCGACTCCCACCAGGGCGTCAACCGTCGGCGTTGACTAAAAGGTGGTGAGAAGACCCCGTCACTAGAGTCTGTTGCCAACAAACCAAGTGTGGCAAAGGTCATTGCCGGAGCTGCTAAGCTCCGACACCTTGGAGTATTAACTACCGACGCTCAACGTGTTGATAGAGGCTATTGCCGGAGCTACTAAGCTCCAGCGATGGACAGTGCCGGAGCTTCTAAGCTCCGACAACTTCAGGGGACCTTCACTATCAAAAACATTGGACCTAAATTCCACAAGTTCGAAGCAAATTCGTCTTCAACAAAACTCAACATCCTTTTGGTACGTGTCCACAATCAAATTGTGCACATCTACCAGGGGGCCAAGTGAAGATAAAGATGTTGAAGACAAAAAAAAAATGAAATTCGCAAAAAATTGGGGATTTCATTTCATCTGAAGACCGGAGATTACATCTGGAGACAAGGGATTACAAAATTGAGGAAGAAGAGAAGATACAAGTAAAGGCTAAAAGAGACGGTCCTAGACCCTATGGAAGAACTCGGCGACCTTCTGGGCGACCTCCGACACGCAGGCTCGGGTAGCTTCGCCTTCTCCTTCGACGGGGCCTTCAAGCACCGGGTCCAGAGGAAATCGAGGGTTCCGGCTGGTGTAGCACGTCAACACATATTCTGTGACGTTCCTAGCCAGGGATTGCCCCTCGACCTCCAGCTGGTCCGCGATGACGTCGCCCACCTTGGAGAGCTTGCTGCCTGCGGCGCTCAACGATTGCAACGCAAGGTCCGGCTCCGGCTCCGGATCATCCGGGTGCACGGGGCTGAAACCCATCGGCGTCAGCGCGTCGTCGGCCTTGCCCAGGAACTCCCAAATCTGCAGGGAGTCCGCCTTCCTCAAGTTCTTCATCTCTTCCAGGGATCTCCGGGCCCCCGTCAGCTCCGAATTCTCGCGGTCGAGGCGCTCAACTTCTTTGGCGTTTTGCTGGATCTTCGCAGCAACCCGCTTCTCAAGTCTTCCGAGCTCCTCCTCCCGGAGGTGGATCTTGTTCCGGCGGTCGACCAGGTCCTTCTCCCTAGCCTCCACTTTCTTCTCCCGGGCTACAAGGGCACACTCGTATTCGTAGAGTTCCTGCCCCCGCACCCAGGTCTTCTCCTCTTCCTCGAGGCAGCGCTCTTCCAATTTCTTAGTGTGCTCCTCGAGGCCCTTGTCCGCCAGAGCTGTTTTCTCGGCGAGCTCTTCTTCCCATCACAAGACGTCATCCCGTAGCTCTAGGAGTTTTTGCTCCTCGTCCTCGAGCCGTCTTTCCCTCCCTTCAAGTGCCTCTCGGCGCTTGATGAGTGCGGTGCGGATGGCCTCGAGCTGATCAAACCGAGCATTGGCCGCGTCGTTAGCAGCCTTAGCTCGATCGTGGAACTCCTGGGATTGAGCATCGAGGGTGTGAGTCATGCTCTCCCTCTCGTTCAGCAGCTTATCCCAGAGCTCCAGGCGGATCTTCTCCCGCTTGATCCACTCCTTGTCATCCGCAAGCCTCGACTGCGCCAGCTTAGTCTCGAAGTGGAGCCGATTATGCCACCGCCTAAGGGTTTGGTGCTCCTCTTCAAGAGCCTTGCTGTCGTGGAAGAAGGCCAGTTGGACCTGACGTAGACTGGAGCAGGCGTTGTCGATGGACATCGATAGCGAGATGGGCTCCGGACCTGCTGGGATCTCTTCCGCTGGTTCCAGCGGGTCTTCACATACAAAAATTGGGTCCCACTCTACGAGAGTGGAACCCCGAGCTTCCAAAGCGCTAGGGCCTTCCTCCGGGACGGCCTCAGTCGCCATCGAAGGAGGTCCCGCCACCAAGTCTTCATTCGCCCCCTCAGGCGGGGGGCCGGCGACTTCGTTCAGGCACTCTGGCTCTGCCACAGGTACCATCGACGTCGTCGCCTCCGGAGTAGGAGCCGCTACTGGCTCCGGCCGGGACACCACTTCTGAGGGAGGCTCAAGCTCCCTCGCCTCTTTAACCGCCGGCTCTGTGACCGGCGCTCCAACAATCACCGGCTCTGCGGCCGGAGCTTCGGAAGTAACCGGCTCAACTGCCGGAACTACTTCGACTTCCGGCTCGCATGCCGGGGCTTCAGCCACCTCCGGCTCAATCGCCGGGGCTTCAGCACTTTCCGGCTCCGAAGCCGGGACTGCTACTTCCTCCGACTCAACAGCCGGAGCTTCTACTACTGCAACACCAGGACCCGGAGCTTCCACTTCCGGGACGGGTGCCGCTGGCGCATCTTCATTCCCGTGGTCCGGCGCTACCACGGGAACTTCTGGAGATGAGTCGAGGTCCATGACCACGACAGCCGGCGCCAGAGCTATCGCAGCCTCCGCTTGGGGTGGCACCGGGACTGGAGCAAAAGCCCTCGCAGCCTCAGACACTGTGGCTGAGGGTGGAGCTTCACTCCCCTTCTTGGGAACGCTACAGATGAAGAACAAAGAAATTGAGCAAACAGATGCTACAATTAAAAAGTTAATCGAGGTAAAAAAGAAAAATTACCTTGGGAGGCTCCCGCACCAGCTTGCGCGGACCCTCTTTCCCGGACAATCCGGGCTGGCCACGGTCGGCGTAGGAGCTCCGGGAGGACTCCCAGGACTTGCCACAGCCACGGGCGTTTCCCGGGTCGGAGCTCCCCTTGATCGGGAGGAACTCCTGGACCTGGAGGCCCTCACCGCTCCAGATGCCGGAGTCGCGCGCTCGGAGCTAGCACCACAGCAGGGATCCACCACGGGGACAGTCGCACTCCGGGAGGATCCCACCGCCGGAACAGTAACGTTCCGGAAGGACCCCACCACGGGGACAGTCGCCACGGCGGCGGAGGATCTTCCTTCCTGAGGAGGGGGAACCGGGGGGGAAGTGGCAGGCCCGATGGACCTTCCGTCAGCATGTCGTAGCTTCCTCTTCCGGCTCTCCGGCTCCTCCGCCAGCTCCTTGCCCTTGCCGATGACCTCAGCTCTTGGCTGTGGGACAGGGGCGGAGCCATCTTCGGACAACCCGGGGATCGCCAACCGGGTGGTTGATCTTCTCTCGACGACACCAAGGTCGTCAAGCGCGGGCATCGTCCGCCGGAGCTCCCTGCTGAACTCAACTTCCACGTTCAGAGGGAGGAAGGCCGGCGGCGGAGTCAAGTAATCTCCGTCAACGTCGATGCCGTGCTGGAATTTCTTGAGGTGAAACTCCAAGGTCTTCCCCACCATGTTGGACTTCAACCCGGTGTCAACCCGGTCCTCGTCCATCACGCTGTTGAGGGCCCAGGCGAGCTTCTCCCTCCTCTTCAGCGGCGCCCACCTGTTGGACAGAAAGTTGCAGAACACCGCCTGGGGAGTCAATCCTCCCTCCACACATTGGCGGATCCTGGTCAGGACAGGGTCGAAAGCTTCCGCCAGCACCGGAACTTCGCTCCGTACCGACGTGTCAATGCCGGGCAGACCGTCTGGCAACTCCAACCGCTCATGCTCCTCCACCCGGACGACTATCCAATCTTTCTTCCAGTCATCCCACTTCCCGGAAGGGAATGACCGGAGGTACTTGAATGGGCACTTCTTGCGCTTCACGAAGTAGTAGAAGCCAAGATACTCATTGCTTCGGCCGGTGGTGTGGACGGTGAAGAAGGTTCGGAAGAGCTCGATGCAGGGAGGGATGCCCACCCACATATCGCAGAAGTGGACAAAGATGGACACAAGGAGAATGGGGTGAGGGCCAAGGTGGTACAGCTGCAGACCATAGAAGTCCAGCAGCATCAAGAAGAAAGAAGAAAACGGTGGGATCAGCCCCACCATGGCGTACGAGGAAAAGTACACCATCTCGCCAGCGTGCTCCTTTTCAAAGGGGAGCTCTCCGCCGGCGCGGACCGAGCGGTTGAAGAAGTCCGAAGACCACCCCATGAGGGCCCGGACCTTCTTCAGATCGCTGTAAGTCTTCAAGCGACTCTCACGCAGACTCAACTCCATCGTAGCACAGCTAGGCAAGAGAAGAGGAGCAAAGTACGAGTTGGGAGTTTGAGCGCAAGAACAGATGGGAAGCGTAAAGAACTCCCGACGGTGCGCTTTCCTTCTTAAGTAAGCCCTCGCAACGCTTGGATGGAAACTGCAGGGGAGTCAAGGATACTACTCAAGAATTCAACCCTGCCGATGACAAGAGGGCCCGGGACCACCCTGACGATCAAGTCGAGGCTCTTACCCAGGCGAACAGTTGTCATCACGAGGCGGGAAACCCAAAGGCGGCGACCTGACAAGGCGCGCGGAACCGATACGGTTTTCGTATCGGGAACCGGCGACCTTCAATTGCGAGAGATCCGCACGTCAAAGATCTTATCTGCCGCCTGAGGTGCGCCACGCGTCGGGATTTAACCGTAAAGCCCCGCCAACGGCACCTCCGAAGACCCTTGAAGACCCAGTTCAAGAGTCGCGAGTATGGACCCCCCTCCGACGGAATGACTTCACCCCGGTGACTTTCCCCGGAGGTAGGTCCAGGGGGCCACTGTCGGTACCCTAAAAACCATACACCCCCTGAGGTTACAAAGATCTCAAGGGAAGGACGTCTACTCAAATTGAAGACCCTCGGAGGCCCACTTGTCAGACATAACCGGACCTGCTTCTCCAACATGGTTAACCCATAGGTTGCCACGTGTACTGCCAGACCGGAGCTACTACCCACAAGGGTGAAGCTCCGGGCTAGGTACCGAAACGGCACCTCCGAACTTAACCCCTGACCGAGAGAAGCTCCGGACCTGACACGTGCCAGGCCACCCCGGAGCTTCCCGCTTCCCACAAGCAAGCTCCGGAGCTGCCACGTGTCCAGACGTCGGAGCTGGCCGCCTCAAACCTCCGAAAGACATTGTAACGACTCCGGATCTTCAAAGGATAACCGCGGACTTCAAGACCCGATTAATTGTCATTAATTCCATGTTAATGACACTTAGTCGGACAATCTTAACACCTGTAACGGCACTGTCGGAGCCCGTTACAGGGTTATTAACAACAATTAATCGTGTATCAATACTAGTAACCGCCGGGCCACATGTCGGGCCAGGCTAACTTGTAACGGTTTGTACTTGTACTATAAAAGGACAGACCGACGATACACGGAGGGGGCTCTCGAACGCTCTCAGGCACACACGCATTGACGTGAGCTTTCATACATAAACTAATACAACACCACACACCCGTGGAGTAGGGTATTACGCTCAGGCGGCCCGAACCACGTAAACCACTGTGTCTCTCGTGTCCAATCGTGATTCACCTTCTTGAGTCTCCGCGCGCCCACACCGAACTACAAACTCCTTCAACACTTTAGTAGTGTCAGGAGATCTGGTGACTCCAACAGTCGACAAGTGACATTCCTTAGGATTGGCTTGAAATCATGCACACAAACATACAATCAACATGATATTAGGCCTAGATGCACATAAATAAAGTAAGGAGCCAATCATGGAGTGATATACCTTTTGATCCATATTTGGTCCGACTTCAATGACATCCAAGTGTCCATTTGTTGCCATGGGAGTCTTTATGGGCTTTGCTTTGTCCATGCCAAATTCCATGGATGCTTGAGTGTATTTTGTTTGGCTTATGAACGTCCCTTCCTTTTTGTTGCTTCACTTGGAATTCCAAAAGGTATCTCAACTCTCCCAACATGGACATCTCGAATCTATCTGTCATAGTCTTATTAAATTCTTAATAAAAAGATTTGTTAGTTGTACAAAAAATGATATCATCAACATAGATTTGGCAAATGAGTAGATCATTATCAAAATGCTTAGTAAACAGGGTATAATTAGCTTTTCCATTCTTAAAACCATTTTCAATCAAAAAATATCTAAGGCACTTATACCAAGCTCTAGGATCTTGATTAAGGCCAAAGAGAGCCTTATGCAGTTTGTATACATGGTCGGGGAACTCTGGATCTTTAAACTCGGGGGGTTGCTCCACGTACACCTCCTCCTTGATCAGTCCATTGAGGAAGGCGCTTTTCACGTCCATTTGATAAAGCTTGAAATCATGGTGAGTAGCATATGCAAGTAATATACGAATCAATTCAATCCTAGCTATGGGAGCAAAAGTCTCGTCAAAATCCAAACCTTCAACTTGTGAATGCCCTTTGGCCACAAGTCGTGCCTTGTTCCTTGTCACCACCCCGTTTTTGTCTTGCTTGTTGCGGAAGACCCATTTAGTGCTGACGACATTGAACTTGGGTCTTTCGACAAGTTCCCACACTTTGTTCCTTTTGAAATTGTTCAATTCTTCTTGCATTGTCACCATCCAATCCGGATCCTTTAATGCATCTTCAACTCTGTCTGATTCCAAATAGGATACAAATGAGTAATGTTCAAAAAAAATGAGCTATACGAGATCGAGTTGTTACTCCCTTTTGGATGTCACCGATTATGTTGTCGACAAGGTGATCTCTTTGGATGCATTGATGTACTCTTGGATGTGGCACTTGTGATCTCGAATCCTCATGGTCATCATCTTCTCCTCCCCCTGGATGGTTTCCTTCATTGATGTGTTGATCATCTTGGTCTCCCTGAGGTTGATCTTGTGTGGAAGCTCCCCCTTGATCATTATCCTCCACTTGTGGTTCATCTTCTTCATTTGCATTTGGAGGTGGCGCTTGTTGTCGAACATCGCCCAACGCCATTGTTCTCAATGCTTGACATGGAGCTTCTTCTTGATGTAGCACACATTAATCAACTTTCTCTTCTTGAGAACCGTTAGTTTCATCGAACACCACGTCACGTTCTACTTCAACAAGTCCGGAGGCCTTGTTGAAGACACGATAGGCGTACAAGTTCGAATCATAGCCAAGTAAGAAACCTTCATCAGACTTCTAAGCAAACTTTGAAGTCCTAGTCTTCTTATTCAAAATATAACATTTAGAACAAAAGAACTTGAAAGTATGAAATATTCGGCTTGTTACCCGTGAGTAGTTCATACGATGTTTTCTTGAGTAGTCGATAAAGATATAGCTGGTTTATGGTGTGACAAGAGGTGCTAACCACTTCAGCCCAAAACCAGTCCAAAGTCTTGTATTCATCGAGCATTGTCCTCGCCATCTCAATGAGTGTTCGATTCTTCCTTTTGGCTACTCCGTTTTGTTGAGGAGAATAAGGTGCTGAGAACTCGTGCTTTATCCCTTCTTCGTCTAGATACTCCTCAACTTGGGTATTCTTGAACTCCATTCCGTTGTCACTTTGTATGTTCTTGATCGTCAACGAAAATTCATTTTGAGCTTCCTTGAGAAACTTCTTGAGGGTTCCTTGAGTTTCTATCTTATCACGCAAAAAAAAACCCACGTGAAGCGCGAAAAATCATCAACAATTAATAAACCATATTTGTTACCGCTTATGCTTATGTAAGCAATAGGACCAAATAGGTCCATGTGAAGAAGCTCGAGCTGTCTCATTGTTGTCATGACATTCTTCAAGGGATGGGGTGCTCCTACTTGCTTCCCGGCTTGGCACGCGCTACAAGGCTTGTCTTTATCAAAAACAACATCCTTCAAACCTCGGATGTGATCGCCTTTAAGGAGTTTTTAAAGATTCCTCATACCAACATGTGCTAGCCGTCTATGCCACAGCCAACCCATGTTGGTTTTTGCAATCAAGGATGTGTCAAGTTCGGCTTTATCTTTGTTGAAGTCAACTAGATAAAGCTTTCCCTTTAACACACCCTTGAATGCAACCGAGTTATCACTCCTTCTAGAGACGGTCACACCCTCATTAGTGAACAAACAATTATAACCCTTGTCACATAACTGGAATATGGACAAAAGGTTATAATCCAAGGAATCAACGTGTAGAACATGAGAAAGAGTATGTTTTGATGAAATTACAATTTTGTCAGTACCAAGCACCCTTCCTTGACTATTATCACCAAAGTAAATGCTTTCGCTTGGATCTTCATTTTCTTCATATTCCACGAACAGTCTTCTTTCTCCGGTCATGTGATTGGTGCATCCACTATCTAGCACCTATTTAGCTCCACCGGATGAATAGGCCTGCAAAACACAAATTATGCCTTGTTCTTATGTACCCAAGCTTGCTTGGGTCCTTTGAGGTTAGTCACAAGTGATTTGGGCACCCACACATGAGACTTGGTGTTCCCATGCCATGGCCCAACATGTTTAGCATAAACTATACCAAGATTACTTTTCATAAGAACATATGATGCATCAAAAGTTCTAAACAAGAGTTGTTGTTCATATGTGTTAACAATGTTACTTTTATCAACATTATGAAGTTGTCTAACTTGAGAGGTGTTTCTCTTGATAAAAGCAATGTGTTCCTTGTTATTCTTGTGGCCTCTAGCATTTTGTTTTTCACCATAAGAATACCCAATGCCATATTTGACATTAGGAAGTCTTGTGACCAAGTATGCACTGCGTGCATACTTGACCTTCTCATTGTCTAATATGTCACTTCGGGAAGGATGCTTGTCTTTTGTCAAGTTTGATTTTTCCTTGAAGTTAGTGTCAATTTTAGCACATACACAAGCAATAGTAGTTTCATATTTTAGAAGTCGAGAAGATGAGCTTGAAGAGGATGATGAGCCACTTTGCTTGAGTGACTCAACTTGTACCTCAAGGATCATGTTAACTTTAGGTAAGTTAGCAAGTTTATCCTTGATGATTACATTTGAGTACCTTAACTTCAAGAAAGCTTCCTTGCTTGAAGATAAATTAAGTTCTAGTAACTTGCTCCGCTCCTTTTCAAGTTCAAGGAGCTTTTTGATCTTAAGATGTTCTTCCTTTTGGAGTATAATCATATCTTCTTGACGATCAACAGCTCCTCCTTATCAACAAGCTTATCCATTAAAAATTTCATCTTAGCAGCAGTTTCTTATCTAAACCACTAAGCAAGTATTCATTTTCATCACAACTATCATCCTCACAAGAATTATCACTATCACTAGCAAAGGAAAACGAGGTGGAAGCTTTAGTTGTTACCTTTCTTTTACCTTCCTTCAGTATTAGACATGTGTTGTCATTGTCCTTCCATGCGCCCATGGTTGGGAAGAGGGTGGATTTCATGGTAGTCTTCTTGATGGCTATGTTAGCCATCTACTCTTCCTCTTTGGATTAGGACTCATCTTTGGAGTCCCACTCCTTCCCTAGATGCGCTTGTCCAAGTTGCTTCTTCTTCTTGAACATCTTCTTAGTTTGAGGCTTGTTGTCCTTGGTCTTCCTCTTATTTTCATGTGGACAGTCTACTATGAAATGGTCGTACTCTCCATAGTTATAGCAAGTGTGCCTCATTTTTGGTATTGGCTTGTCCCTTTGTCTTCCTTCATTTGGTCTACCACCTTGTCTTCTTCTCATCATTTTCTTGAATTTCTTCTTGGATAGGATCATATATTCTTCATCTATATCACTGCTCTCATAGTTGTTGTTGTTGTTGTATTCCTCTTGAGCTTCTTTTGATATAGGTTTACAAGTGGATTTCAAAGCAACTCCTTTCTTCTTTGCCGAGGTAAGGTCGACAATCTCTTTGACGTGCTTTGCTTGTTTCTCTATGGTCTCAAAATCGATAATCTTCCCAAGAAGTTCGTACGGGGTCATTTTCCGATACCCAGGGCTTTCTCTAATCATCGAGCATAGGGTTACGTTGCAAGGCATGAAAGCTCTAAGAATTAGCTTTACGAACTCGTGACCATTCCACTTGTTGCTTCCACATGATCGAACTTTGTTTATGAGATTCTTCAATCGATTGTACATATCTTACGGTGAACCATCTTCTTCTATAGCGAATCTTCCCAATTCGCCTTCTATCATATCAATCTTGGCTTCTTGCAGATGACGATCTCCTTTGCAATTTTGAGTCCATCCACCATGGTGAACTCGTCTCGGCTCAGTGACGATGTTATGATAGCTGCAGCTTGAGTGTTCCAATGAATAGCTTGTTCTTGGCCTGGTGTGAGTTCTTCATTGTCATCCGGGATATATATCCCTGTACACACTATATGCCACAATCTGGGGTTAAGTGATATGAGATGCATTTTCATATTTTGTCTCCATGTAGAATAATCATTTCCATCGAAGAAAGGTGCTTTCCCCAGAGGAATTGACAAGTAATGTTATTGTTCGAATTTAACCGATCATAGTTAAATGTATATCCGGAGTAGTCGGTGTGACTACTCCCCTTCTTTTTCTATTCATCCTCGATCTTCATCTTCCCTTTTGGGGATAGTGTCTTCTTCCTTGGGAGTGCCTTTAGTTCTAGCATCTCCTCATTATCATCCTTGCCTTCTTGGATGGCGTCAAGGAGCTTCTCCAGCTTTTGAGTCTTTTCATTGTCACCCTTCTCTTGGTTGAAGTTCTCGTGTACATCCTTAATGTCCGACATCTTTTGTTCGAGCGGTGAGTCTCTTTTGAAGGGTCCTGCTCTGATACCAGTTGAATGTAGCCTAGAGGGGGGGTGAATAGGCTTTTTGAACTTTTGTCGGATCCTGAAACACTTAACAACTTGACCAAATACAGAGAAACAGACTAGTCCCGTGTGGTGCGGACTAGTCCGGTGTGTGCGGACTAGAACGATCAAGTTTGATCGATGATTTCACATCAAGTACTCTATGCAGCGGAATGTAAGTTGTAACATGGATGTATCACGACAATGAAACTAGGTATGGCACAAATTAACTTTGATTTCAATGTTTCAACGTAGGTTATACAAGATTTAGTAAACCCTATAATATGATAAACAATAAGAACAAAAGTATGCAACACAAGATTTTTATCCCGTGGTTCGGTTCCACAGAGGAAATCTACATCCACGTTGAGGAGTCCACGGAGGACTGGGTCTTCACCAACCCAACCCTCGTCGAATCGGCACGAAGGCTGATTCTCTTCTACTAATCACAAAGGGGCAAATAATCGAGTTCAAGGGGCCTTCTCACAAGATGAGGGCTCCTCAATATTTATAATGACCAACACCGCCAAACACACTAAAAAATATGCAATAAACAAGAAGAGTGTGCGAGAGATTCAAACCCAAGAGCTCAAGATCTTGTGGAACAAGTCTCTCCTTTTGATCAATGCTAATCCTCAAATATTTGATCTTTTTAGGGTTAGAATGTATGGAGAGTCGTGTATTTTGGGCTCTTGGAAGGTTTGACGGCGAAGGGGGTCAAGAGTTACTGTTGTAGGGCCATACACCTCTATTTATACTAGAGTTTCCAAAAGTTACCGTTAGAGTTTGCAATGTCTGGACTAGTCCATGGTGGACTCCGGACTAGTCTGGTGTGCAGCATGTGGGAAACCCTAAGTATCCTTAAATAACGGACTTGTCCGGAAATATGCGAACTTGTCCGATGTGCGCTCTGGAAATGTTCGGACTAGTCCGGCACATATCGGACTCGTCCGGCGTGGTGAACCTCATGTAGAATTGAGGACAAGTCTGCAGTTGGAGGACTTCTCTGATTTAGTCAGAGAGTTTTTGGACTAGTCCTTGATGATATTGGACTTGTCCGTTTCTGTGTAAAGTGTGAGGTCCTGAGGACAAGTCTGCACTGGGGTGGACATGTCTGTTTTTAGTCAGAAAGATGTCGGACTAGTCCGTGGTGATATCGGACTTGTCTAGTGTTGTGCAAGTGTGAAGTGCTGAGGACTAGTCTGCACTAGGGAGGGACTAGTCCGACCTTAGTTAGAGAGATATTGGACTAGTCCGGTGTATATCGAACTAGTCCGGCTTTCCGGTGATTTGTGCAGTGAATCAATTTGTTTGTTACCTTGAGCTCTTGGGGTGTGTTTCTCCAACAAAATCCATAAACAATGATCTAATCTTGTCAGCTCTTGAACTCTTTTCCTTTTGATTCCTCATTCTCCTTTCTTTCTGAGCGTTCCTTCTAATTTACTTAAAACCTGCGCTCATCTCAACAATTTTGTTAGGATCTCATTTGTTTGTCGTAAATCAACTAAAACTCACAAGGGATGCCTAGATGCACTTTCCTCTTCGAACCTACAACTAGTATCAGAGCCATGGTGCTCTAGTCTTTGTGATTTACACATGTTTTTACTAATCATTATGGAGAAATACTCTAGAGAACCTTGTGTGTTTGATGGCATTAATTTTGAGTTTGCAAGGCGCGTATGGAGTCATACATACAATCACAAGGCTTCACCATTTGGGAAAAGGTCTTCAAGCGCTTCGACATTCCATCAAGCAATGAAGTCACGACTGCCAACATGAGAGATGTGAACAACAACAACAACAAGGCGCAGAACTTGATTGTCCAAGTACTGACTCGAAGCAACTTTGATCGTGTTACACACCTCCGATCGGCATACGACGTGTGGAAAGCACTATGCGACTACTACAAAGGATCCATCATGAGAGAGGTATGTCAAGACATGTTCAAGAAAGAGTGCATGCGTTTTGAGATGCAACCCGGTAAGTCGATCGATGACTTCTTTGCTCGATTTAATAAAATTCTCAGCAACCTACGTAGTGTTAATGTTAATTTTTCAGATGCTGAGAATGCTAGGCAATTATTAAGTGCATTACACATGTCAATTTGAGAGATTAAAGTTACATCTATTCGTGAATCTACTGTCATGAGTAGACTTACTTTAGGTATGCTATCTTCCAAGTTAAAAACTCATGAACTTGATATTATCTCAAGTAAAAACTCCAACAAGTCTCTTGCATTTGGTTCACAGTGTGACATGCCTAGTTCTAGCAAATCTTCATCATGTGGTACACTTGCTTTGCTGTCCTCTCTAACCCTTGAACAGATTGAAGAGTTTCCAAAGGAGGAGTTAGCACTTCTCTCTACACAGTTCTCAAAGCATTGCAAAATGTGAGAATTCAAAGGAGAGGAAGTGGTGGTTCTCAACGATGTTTCGAATGTGGTGAGTGTGGACATTTTTGTAGAAATTTCCCTAATCTTCTAGGTTCTACTCCCCGTGATGACAAGCAAATAAAGTTCAAGTCCTCCTCTATTAACAACAAGAATAAGAAGATGGGTTTTACATGTCGCCAACAGATACATAGCTTTATCTTAGCACTCCAAGATTTCAGCTCGAGCGATGTAAACACCGCAAGTGATGAAGATGGAGACACTTTGGGAAATACGTGTTTCAGTGCGAGCAACTGAAGTTCAAGAATGGAGAAAGCCAAATTTAACAACGATAATGATGAGGTATGTCCCTCTTGAAGAAAATGTATGATACTATTTCTAGTGTCACTACTTTATTTAAGAAAAAACAAAAAAAACTTAGAGACAATGCTGTTAAAATTGAATCGCTAGAATCTGAAATTAATCTGCTAAAATCCTTGATTCCTAGTGACGATTTGTGTTCCTCATATGAACTAATATATGAACAATTGTCCTTTCTAAGAAGTGTGCACACCTCCACTCTTGATAAACTTGAACTTGAAATAGAGAAGAAAATAAATCTTGCTGCGCTTAATAATAAAAACATGAAAAATGCTAGTTGTTCTAAAATTGATTTGTATTGTTCTAGCTGTGATAATCTTAATAAGAAAAACATGATGCTAGAAATGAAATTTCTTATTGAACAATGTTTTACATTCTCATTAAGTAAATTGTTGTTCTAATTGCAAAGTAGAAGGAAAAACGTCATAAGAAAACTGCCTAAACCTGTCCAGAAAATTTGATGACATGCATAGGACAATAGAGCAGTTTTGTATTGGGAATAAAAATCTTACCTTGCTGCTTAATTCATTTAAATCTTGCAATGATAAAATTGATTTAGGATTTGATTCTCATAATCATGCTAAGGCGCATCCACCTAAGGTTGTAAAGTCACAATGAATTGGTTTAATTCAAACAGTTCCTAAGCAAAAAAAGTTGCTTTAGGTCAGCGGGAGTGTTGTCTCATTCGGTTGCTAATACACACATTGCTTGCTCTTCTAGACATGAATATAAAGTTGAACTTCATTGTACCTATTGTGGCAGAGATGGTCATGTTATAGATTTTTGTTATAGACTAGCTGAACAAGAAAAGAAGCAAAGAATGCTAGCTAGATCACGTAACAACCATGCAAAACTTGCTGCACGTGCTGAACAAAATGTTAGAAACTTGCAACCTGCTTTGTTGAGTAAAAAAATGCAAATATTGCTCCCAAACCTACTGTTTTTTGTACGCCAAAAGTTACACCTCGTAGGTCAGTAGCTGAGAGAAAAAACTCTCAATCTTCGACTCATAAACCTGATGTATGTTCTCAGCTTTCGTGTGTTATTCCTGTTGGATGTCATGTGACTCAATACTGGATTCCTAAATTCCTTTTGACTAACCCTTTTATTGAGTCATCGACATATTGTGCTGCTATGTAGGTTACATGCTTGAGGAAGGAGAACATTTGGCTTGTGGATTTAGGTTGCTCACGGCACATGATGGACAACAAGAATGTTTATCCTCCCTCCCTTTTGTGTCGGTGTAGAAAATGTTACTTTCGCCGATAATTCTTCAACTCCTATAATTGCTAAGGGTACAGTTAGAGTTAATAATCACTATACTTTGGAGGATGTGGCACTTGTTAGGAATTTGAAACACAATTTGCTTTCTGTTTCACAATTGTTAGATGGTAATCTAGGAATTAGTTTCACTAAAAAATGTTGCAAGGTTGTATATTCAAATGTTGAGCTTATGTTTAACATGTCTTTGTTTGGAAGAGTTTTTAAAGCTGTTTTTCATATGTCAACATCTAAGCATAGGTGTATAGTTGCTAATGGATCAAAAGATTTATATTTTCAGAATCATAATCTCGGTCATGTAGGCTTTCATCACCTCACACGTGTTAGTGGTCTTGATCGCATACATGGGTTACCTAAGCTTCAAAGAGACAAAGATATTGTGTGCTCCTCTTGTAGACATGCTAAGATAGTTGTAGGTTCACATGCTCCACTCACAATGACCATGACAATAGCACCAGCACAACTTTTACATTTTGACACCATGGGTCATTCACGTTATTAATCTTTTGGAGGTCAATAGTATGTGCTCGCAATTGTCGATGATTATTCTAGATACTCTTAAGTTCACTTTATGACATCTAAGAATGAAGCTTTTTGTCACTTTAGAAGTTTTGTTCTTAGACATTCACTTGACCATCCATGATCTTTAAAAGCAATTAGAAGTGATAATGGAGCCGAATTTAGAAACCAATCATTTGATAAATTTTGTGTTGAAAAGGAATAGATCATCAATTTTTCTTCACCATATGTACCTCGACAAAATGGTGTTGTAGAGAGAAAGAACAGAACCTTAGTTGAGATGGCTAGGACTATGTTTGATGAATACCACACTCCTAGAAAGTTTTGGACACATGCAATTGCAACAGCTTTTTATGTCTCAAATCAAGTTTTCTTGCGAGCTAAGCTAGGAAAAACCCCATATTAGCTTCGGTTTGGACATAGGCATAGTGTCACACACTTTAGGGTCTTTGGCTGCAAATGCTTTGTTAAGAACATTTTAATCTTGATAAATTTGAAGCTCGATCTGTTGATGGCATGTTTCTTCGTTATCCATCTCATACTAGAGGCTACGGTGTGCTTTTACTTGAAACTAACAAAATTGTGGAGACTTGTGAGGTTTTTTGATGAACCTAGCCCAGGTACTAGCTCAAACATTGCATGTCAAGTTGCATATCTACAGGGGAAGAGTATTTTCATTGAAGATGATGAGGAAGTGGTGCTGCTGTTCGAAAATTCAAAATCTAATGACATCGTTCCTGTTCCTGATTTTTATCCGCAACTAGCACCAACGACTAACACTGCTGGTCCTAATCATCCTCGAGCTATGAGCTCTTCGGTTGATGATGAACATGAAGAACAAGGAGCCCGTGAAGTGTCTACTCTCTGCATCCTCAAAACTCATCCTCCAGACCAAATTATTGGAAGCTTGCATGAACGAGTCACATGGTCCAGGTTTTTCGATACAAACTCTCATGCTCATTCTACTTTTGTTGCTTCTTTTGAACCCAAAGATATATCTCAAGTGCTCACTAATGAATATTGGATCATTTCCGTGCAAGAAGAGTTAGAATATATTGAAAGAAATAATGTTTAGAAATTTGTTCCTCCACCTAATGGTCACACAATGATAGGAATTGAGTGGGTGTTTAAAAACAAACAAAGTGAGGATGGGGTAGTGATTAGGAACAAAGCAAGGTTGGTTGCTCAAGGTTTCACACAAGTTGAAGATCTAGGTCTTTATAATACTTTTGCTCCTGTTGTTAGATTAGAAGACATAAGAATTTTATTAGCATTTGCTGCATCTAATGGTTTCAAGTTATATCGTATGGATGTAAAAGTGTTTTTCTTAATGGCTAAATAGATGAGGAGGTTTATGTTAAGCAACCACAAGGTTTTGAAAATCCAGATTTTGCTAACCATATTTACAAACTGACCAAGGCTTTGTATGGTCTCAAACAAGTCCTTAGAGCATGGTATGATAGGTTTAAAACAATCTTACTTGAAAAGGGTTTACCATGGGCAAAATACATAAAAAAAATTTGTGCTTAAGCATGGCAATGACTCACGATTCGTTCAAGTTTTTGTGGATGTTATTATCTTTGGTTGTGCTTCTCATTATCTTGAGTCCAAGTTTTCATCTATGATGAGTTCAAAATTTGAGATGTGTGTTGACGGCTATTATATCCTAATTTCACCCATCATTATAACTTAATTATGTAAAGGAAATATCATTCCGTGCACACATCACATTTCTACTTAACCTATTTCCACTTGTCTTTTGAAGAATAGTGCATGCGGGCATTTTATGCACGAAATGAGGTGAAAGAAGGGGAGCAATCCTATAAAATATCATTAATCAAGTGCCAACACTTGGCATCACATGGATCAAATGGCCCACAAACTATTGCATCCGAGACCATCCAATGGTGTATCACTCATATCACGATGAAGACTTATTAGCGCGCTTTTGGTTGTGGGAACCAACCCTTCTCCATCTATAAATAGGACCCCCTAACCTCACTTCTCACACACACCACTTGAGCTTAATTCTATTGTATCCACTATCTTCCATAGTCTTAGAGGATTTTGGGCTGTAGAGAGGAGAGTCTCTAGTCCTTAGTCAAAATTAGGATACGAGTAGAAGGAGTCCCTCTCTTCCAAATTCCGAATTGGGAAAGGTATGGCTCACGTATTCCTTATTGTATTTCTGACTTTATGCATAATAAAGATGTTATATTTAGTCTTATTTTATTCATATACTTGGATGAAGCGTTTCTTGTTTGATTGTTGATCCCATGTATGTGGTAGGAATAGTCTTTATGAACATGTCTTAATGTCATTATACTATCATCACAAACACTATAAACCCCCACTATAGTCTAAGTAGCTATGATATGATCATGTTAATATGAATAACTTATGCTATGTCTCAACATTGGTTCAACGATGTTGAGGTTAGTCATTGCCCTAGGATGGCTTGTGCCGCGGCTCTTAAGGTATTTACTTAATATGCTAGCATGGTGCTAGGATAGTTAAGTAGTGTTGTATGTCTCGTAGATCCACGGATTGAAGAGGTAGGCAGTAGGTGGTGATAGCCCTATTTGTCCTTTATAATCCTCCATGTTCAACTATGCCACAGGCCCTTGCCAGGAGTCACCCTAGTATTGCTAGGGGTAAGCCCGCGCCCGATGTGTTGAACAACTTAGCATACGGATTCACCATTGACATGCTCATTAGAATATAGGCTATGTATATGTATACTAGAGGCATTGTAGGAGCAAATCCCTAACTCTTAGTCTAATCTCCCTTAGACCCACTTATCTCCCTTAGAATATAATGTTCTTGTGTGTGTCACACTACCTCCACTTATCTATTATCCATCCTCACTAGAACCCTACCTAAACCATTGTAACCTTATCATTTGATGACTGTTACACTTCCACCTAGCCTTCCTTTGGGATAAAATAAATGACACCCTTGGGAATACTTTTTAAGGGGAAATGCTACATCGATAGTTTCCGTGCGTTTGCGGATTTTTATCTATGACGTAAGAAACATCAACAAGCATTTCTAGTGGCATTGACGGGGAAGGCAGATGAAGTATTGCATGATTGAGTGAATGGGATAGGACCCTGGGTACGTTTTTAGTAGGATAACCCTTCTTTGTTTTCGAATTTTATTAGAAAATAGGGTAGTGTTTGTCTGGTTTTCGCTTGCCGGAAAACTTTATTAAAGATCTGAAATCCCTTCTGAGAGATCGACCTCTTGTCGCTACTCCTCAAAAGTTTCATGCGGCAAAGAAAACCAGCTCTTCTGCACCAACAATCGAAGCATCAATGGCCCAGAAGACCCTTTGTGAGTTTTCGGCTCCCTATACTAACAATGTGCTTGTTGGGCCCATTGTTAACAATTGAGACGTGAACTTTGAAATCAAGACTGGCCTGGTCACGATGGTGGAAGCCAACCCATTTTGTGGGAAGGCTAACGAGGATGCAAGTGCTCACCTGCAATAGTTCCTAGGGATCTGCAACACTTTCAAGATCAAGGACGTCTCTCTAGATATCGTCCGTCTTAGGCTGTTTCTGTTCTCCCTTCTTGGGAGAGCAAACCAATGGTTCTATGCGAACTGAAGTGTTGTAAACACATGGGATAAGTGTTCTACAACATTCCTCATCAAGTTCTTTTTGTTGGGCAAGACCAATGCCCTACGTGGAAGAATTTCCAGCTTCCCGCAAGAGGCTAAGGAGTCTATTCCCGAGGCATGGGAAAGGCTACAGGACTACATCCTAGCCTGTCTCCACCATGGGAGGAACAACTTGCTCATTATCCAAAACATCTACAACGGGCTGGTCCCTTTCACCCATGGCCATGTGGATGCTGCTGCTGGAGGAGCTTTCTTCTCATTGATGGTGCCGAAAGCCAAAGATTTAATTGAGAAGATGGTGTCCAACATGGGTTGGAGCGATGAGCGTCTCCAAACTCGTCAGTGAGGCATGCACATCTTAAAAGAGGTGGACATGATCACTGCTAAAATGGACCTCCTCATGAAGAAGATTGATGGACAATCCAATGGTGAAGTATGTGGTAATGCCTATGCCTTAGACTCCCACATCATTAGTGAAGTTTGCGACAATTCACTTGGTTAATGACTGCCCAGAGACTTGTGAGGATGCCCTATTTGTAGCCAATGATAGGAACAACAACGGCTATCGTCCAGGAGGTCAAGGGTGGGGCCAACCACGCCCTTTCTCTTAAGGAGGGTACAACAACAACAATGGCAACAATGGTAATCAACCCAACTTGAGAGAGCTTGCCATTAGCCAATAGGAGATTAATGATGCACTATCCACGAAATTATCACCTAACAACATTACTCTAGAAAGTATCAATGCCAAGATTGAAGGACTATCCTCAGACTTCAAGAACAAATTAAGCTTCAACAAGATACTAGAGACTCAGTTGACTCAATTGGCAGCTGTTGTTCCACCAATGGAGAATGGCAAGATGCCAGGACAGCCTGAACCTCCCGTAAATAATGTCAAAATGATTTCTCTACTGGAAGGTAACTGGCTGAATGACCCTGGATATCCCTTCATATCTTGCTCGATCGAGGCTCACTACTTTGACAAGGCACTTTGTGACCTTGGAGCAAGTGTGAGTGTGATGCCAAATGTTGTCTTCGACCATCTAAACTTCACGAAGCTCACTCCAACACCAATGCAGCTCCAGCTGGCTGACTCTTCGAGCTGTTATTCGGCGGGTATTGCAAAAGATGTTCCAGTGAAAATCCTGAATTTCTTCATACCCATGGGTTTCGAGGTGCTTGACATGGATGTCGAGAAGGATATGCCTCTCATTCTTCGGTGCCCGTTCCTTATCACTGCGAAGGCTCGCATAGATGTGGGAGCTAGAGAAATCTACTTCCATATCAATGGCAAGGAGCAGAACTTTAACTTTTTCCCAAAGACAGAGCAATGTTTCATGATTCGCATCAAGTATGGGCCGAATGTTAAACACATTCGAGAGGTCGAAGTCACACCTCCAAAGTTGGATCCACTCATTGCATTCACAATTGATCTATGCAGAGAACCCGTCTTATCGTCCATGATGACATCCCAAGAAGACGGAGAAGTTCGAGCCTTCCCAAAGGGCCAAGTCCACCAAGATTCCAAAGAAGGAGTGGCGGAAGAAGCAAGACAAGCTATCCGAGCCCATCCCTCTGGGCCCAAATGTCAAGAAATGAATACGGTGGAAAAAATCATCTCATCGCACTGTGGTGAGACCTAGCCAATAGGATAACTGTAGTTATCTTTTTGTTTGATTTTTCTCTTTATTTAGTTTCCCCACATAGTTTGATTTTTTCCCACTGCATATTTGATTTTTCATAGCAAGTTGAGAATCTTATATTCGTAACCATCATTTTTATTGTTTATTTTTGGCAAAACTAAAATTGTTGGGTTTGAAAAATTGTTTTATTTGAAAAATAATTTTTCTGAGCTGCAAAAGTGGCAATTCACCAATGTGCTAATTTTATAACCGTTGGGAAGCCACCTGCCAAAAGAGGGAATAGGGGGGCCCACATTTCAGTGCGGCCGAACCCCCCTATTCGGCCGAAGTGGAGAAAGAGCCAAGTCGCTCTATCTCCTCCAACGGCTACATTTAAGTCTCTTATCACTATTGGGGAGTGTACACCATAAATGGTGGTCGTGAGGAGCACCCCTCTTCACACTTCACCTCATTTTACACTTCCCCAAGTCACTCTTTTGCTCACATTGTTTTTTTTTGCTCCTCATTGAAGCACTCTTGCTCAAATCCAACTCAAAAAGATTTGCTTTCGTTTGCATTTGCAATTTGCTCTCGAGCTCTTCAAGGGAAAAGTCATCAAGGGTTCTGTTTTCACTAACATCACTTCTTTTCGAGTTTTTGCCTTGTTGTGGTCTTGCTTGTTGCGGCCATGAAAAGAATATTAAGGTTGTTTTGATATAGGAAGGGGGCTGCAAGCTCAAGCTATGGTGGAGACTCAAGTGCACATCTCTCCTCTGTAGCTACACCAAGTCCACTAAGGAGGAGTGTGTGTGAAGACACTCTCATGGATGAGAGGAGCAACCCGCATCAACTTCTCCACGACAACGACCTCGACATACAAAGTGAGGTTGAAGATCAAGCACGCAAGCTCCTCCAAGATCGTGAGTTTTATCACCCTAAAGCTTATGATCTGGATTTGATCTCCAAAATAGGTATGTATTCTGAATTCTTTTCCATTTGGCGTGCATTAGGATGGGAAAATTTTTCTCACATAGAGGAACAAGGTTCACGCCTTCTCACGATACAATTCCTTTGCACCCTCAAAATAGTACTTGATGGTATTACTTTTAGATTATTCCAAAAAAATTACAACATCCAATGGAAAGAATTGAGTGAAATCCTAGGATTCCATAAACGTTGTTTGCTAGATTTAGACACTTTGACTAATTTTAACAAACAAATTTTTTGGCACTAATTGACTAGTGATGTCACATGTAGTGCTCCTAGAAATAGCCATTTGCACAATCCTACTATACGCTTCATGCATAGATGGGTGGCTATAACTATGTTCCCTAGAAGAGACATTAGAGTAGTCTATGATGATGAACTGAAAACTTATTTGCCATGGTTATGAAGATAAAAGTTGCCCCTCTTATTGCCATGATGACACAATGGTTAGATTATATTTAAAGGACAGGGCAAATTGAATTCACTTCATTAATTACCCGCATTGCTACAAGGGTAGGAGCATTAGAGTATACTTCATTTGAGTACATTGAAACTGAACTAGAATTGAATGATGAGGATTATCTAATTCAAGGACATACCCTTAAGCATAATCACACAGGCTTTTTGGTATTTTACTATCCCGACTTTGTCTCTGGCAGGGTAACTAGAAGCCGTGCAAGGAGAGCGGCCACGGCCATGCCTCCGACAACCTCCCCGGTCCATGAGTACCAAGAGGAAAAGAACCCAATGGGTGATGCATCAGGATGGACTCAAACTCAACCGTATGAGGCTTGAGGGTCGTCTTGGAGTGGATGGTTGGGTACCGCATGGGAGCCATCCCTATCCACTTCAAGCTCTAGCGGCTTGCCTCCAACATCCATGAGAGGATGTCCTTCCTTTTTGACTAGAAGTCATCATGACTATAGTCAAGGAATGACGGATCTCACTAGACGTATGGGAGATCTTGAAGTAAGGGCAGGAGACATATACAACACACTCCAAAGCATGTTTGAGGTACCCAAGACTGGCAACAACACATGGACACTCAGTTCACCAACTTCAACTCCACACTACAACAACAACAAGCCGATCTCGCGGCATACTTCCGTCATTAAAGGTTCAACTCTTATCACAGAGGGGATTGAAGAACAAGCTTGGGGGAGGACCCCCACATGAGGTAACTTGTATCACATGCATTGCATATTTGTTTTCCATTCATCCACCATTCACCTTGAATATAAAAAAACTTAAAATAAATAGTGTAGATTTGCTTTCCATCAAATAAAGATGTGCGGTAAGAATGATTTAAACTTCAAATAGATGAAATGATGAATAGTTGCTCCATTTTATTATCCTAAGTCCCTAGTTTACAACTTGCTACTCTCCAAATATTGCTTTCATTGGTTTTGATAGGGCTGATATTCCTAGTTTTAAAGTGAAACTTAGATTTCTGGATAAATTCTATAATGATTTAAGCTACCCTCATTTGATTGAAAATACCCACCAAAGAATCTAAATTGAAACTCTCCGGAATTTGTGGGGAACTTGATCTCTAGGCTATGTTTGCTCCATTTGCTATTCTATCTTTCAACAGCCCATGAATTGGAGAAGGCATAAGCCCCATAATGACTTAAGATAGGTGATGTACCATAGCCAATATTTTCAATACTAGGTAGAGTATTTTGTTGTGCACATGTTACTTTTTAAAAGTAAAACATTGTAGCAACTTCTGATCATCAACCTAAAGTCTCGACTTTGCTCGGGACGAGCAAAGGATAAGCTTGGGGCAGTTTGTTGACAGCTGTTATATCCAAATTTCACCCATCAATATAACTCAATTATGTGAAGGAAGTATCATTCCTTGCACACATAACCTTTCTACATAAGCTATTTCCACTTGTCTTTTGAAGAATGGTGCATGCAATCGTTTTATGCAGGAAATGAGGTGAAAGAAGGGGAGCAATCCTATAGATTATCATCCCAGCCAATCAAGCACCAACACATGGCATCACATGGATCAAATGGACCACAAATAGTAGCATATGAGGCCATCCAACGATGTATCACTCATATTAGTCAATGGGACCCACCTGGAAGTCACCCCGAGGAAGCACACTGGAATTGGTCAGAAGACCAGTTTGGCTGAACTCCGTGTTCAGCCGAAGTGGAATTTGCGCCAAACTCTGTCAACATCCACGTGTCAACCCCCTGTGGTGCCCTGATCACGATGAAGACTGATTCGCACACTTTTGGTGGTGGGAGCCGACCCTTCTTAGCTATAATTAGGACCCCCTACCCTCACTTCTCACACACACGACTTGAGCTTCATTCTATTATAGTCACTATCTTCCATAGTCTTAGAGGAGTTTCGGTTGTAGAGAGGAGATTCTCTAGTCCTATTAGTCCAAATTAGGAAAGGAGTAGAAGGAGTCCCTCTTTTCCCAATTCCAAATTGGGAAAGGTATGGCTCACATATTCCTTCTTGTGTTTGTTACTTTATGCATAATAAAGATGTTATTTTTAGTGTTCTTTTATTCATATGCTTGGATGAAGCGTTTCTTGTTTGACTGTAGATTCCATATATGTGGTAGGAATAGTCTTTATGATCATGCCTCAGTGTCATTATACTATCATCATAAACACTACAAACCCCCACTATAGTCTAAGTATCTATAATATGATCATGTTAATATGAGTAACTTATGCTATGTCTCAACATTGGTTCAACGATGTTTAGGTTAGTCATTGCCCTAGGGTGACTTGTGTGGCGGCTCCTAAGGTATTTACTTAGTATACTAGCAGGTGCTAGGATAGTTAAGTAGCATTGGATATCTCTTAGACACACGGATTGAAGAGGTAGGCAGTAGGTGGTGACAACCCCATCTGTCCTTTGTAATCCTCCACGTTCAGCTATGCCACATGCTCTTAGCGGGATTTGCCCTAGTAATGCTAGGAGTAAGCCCGTGCCCGTTGTGTTGAAAACATAGCATTAAGGTTCACCATTGACATGCTCAATATTATCTAACCTAGGATACGTATATGTATACTAGAGACATTGTAGGAGCAACTCTCTAACTCTTAGTCTAATCTCCCTTAGACCCATTTATCCCCCTTAGAATAGTATGCTCTTGTGTGTGTCACACTACCTCCACTTATTTATTATCCATCCTCACTAGAACCCTTCTTAGACCATTGTAGCCTTTTCATTTGATGATTGCTACACTTCCGCCTAGCCTTCCTTTGAAATAAAATAAATAACACTCTTGGGAATACTCTTTAAGGGGAAATGCTACGTCGATAGTTTCCGTGCGCTTGCGGATTTTTATTTGTGATGTAAGAAACGTCAAATGTAAATGATGCGAGAACTAACGTACCTTTTGGGGCTGCAGATCAAGCAAAATAAGGAGGGAATCTTTGTGCATCAAATGAAGTATGCGAAAGATCTCCTTAGGTGCTTCAACATGAAAAACAGCAAGCCTCTTTTGACACCAGTTGGAACAATAACAACACTTGAACTTGTGGAAGATGGTGAACTCGCTGATCAAAAAAAAATATAGAAGCATGATCGGGTCACTTTTATACCTCGCAACATCAAGATCGGACATATAATTCAGTGTATGTCCTTGTGCAAGGTTCCAAGCTTCCCCAAGTGCATCGCATCATCAAGCCGTCAAAAGAATTCTCAGGTACTTAAATGGAACTCAAAAATTTTGCATTTTTCTTCCATCTTTCTCAACTGTTAATTTGAAAGTTTTTTGGATGCCGATTTTGAGAGTTGTAGGACTGATAGGAAATGTACTTCAGGTGTTTGTCCTTCTTTTTGTAACTCACTTGTAGTTTGGTCCTCTAGAAAACAAAGTTCAGTTGCACAATCCACAAACGAATCTGAATATGCAGCTGCTGCTAGTGCTTGCTCACAAATTCTTTGTACTGTTCAAGCACTTAAGGACTATGGGTTTGATCTCGATAGTGTTCCACTATTTTGTGACAACACTAGTGCCATTTGCATTTCTAAAAACCATGTGTAACACTCTAGAACTGAAAGTGCATCTAGGCATTCCTTGTGGGTTTTGGTTGATTTATGACAAACAAATGAGATCCTAACCAAATTGTTGAGATGAGCGCAGGTTTTAATGAAATTATGAAGAAAGCGCAAAAAGAAAGGAGAATGAGGATCTATATGGAAAAGAGCTCAATAGTTGAATAGATTAGATCAGTGTGTATGGAGTGTGTTGGAGAAACACACCCCAAGAGCTCAAGCACAACAAAACACATTCATTGCACAAATTTACACAGGACCGGACTAGTCTGATATACCCCGGACTAGTCCGATAATCCCTCTGTTCAAAATCGAACAAGTCCTCCTAGTGCGGACTTGTCTGCAAAGTCCAGGTTTACACAGACCGGACTAGTCCTCCCCAGTGCGGACTAGTCCTCAACACTTCACCACTTTGCATGACATCGGACAAGTGCGGTAATATCCAGACTAGTCCGATAACCTCTCTGACTAAAATCGGACAAGTCCTTCAAGTGCGGACTTGTCCTCAATTCACTAAGGGGTTCACCACAGCCAGACTAGTCCAATAATTACTGTACTAGTCTGAACTTTTCCATAGCCTAAATCGGACTAGTCCGCCCAAGGCTGGATAAGTCTGATATTCCTGAGAACTTAGGGTTTCCTGCAAGCTGGAGACTGGACTAGTCCGGACTCCACCACGGACTAGTCCGGACTCTCGAAACTGTAACAATAACCTTTTGGAAACCTCCATATAAATAATTGTGCACAGCCCTAGTTTCAACACTCTTGACTCCCAGCACCGTCACACCCTCCAAGAGCCTAGAAAACACACCTCTCCACACAATCCAATGCAAGAAAAATCAAATCCTTGAGGACTAACTTTAGATCAAAGGAGAGACACGATTCTCACGTATTGAGCTCTTTGGTTTGACTCTCTAACACAATCCTGTTGTTTTATTATGAATCTTACCAGTTTGTTCTTGGTGGTGCTTGAGTTCTAATCTTGGGGATCCCTCAACTTGTGAGAAGACCCCTTGATCTTGGTGATTTACCCTTTGTGATTAGTGGAAGAGAATGGGCCTCCGTGGCAATTCAACGAGGGTAGGTTTGGAGGAGACCCGGTCCTTTCGTGGGCTCCTCAATGTGGATGTAGGTTGCCTCTGTGGAAACCGATCCACGGGATAAACTCTTGTGTCAATATTGTTCTTAGTCTTTCATATCACATTCTAGGGTTTACTTTATCTTGTATATCTTACGTTGAAACATTGAAACTAAAGTGCTACAATTAATTTCATTGACTCAATATCTTCAAGTTACATACTACACTCCGTTGCGTACTATGCTTGTATTGAGATCCTTGATCTAACTTGATCAATCTAGTCCGCACGCACTGGACTAGTCCGATTTCCTGGTATTTGATCAAGTTGCTAAGTGTTGCAGGTTCCGACTAAAAATCAAAAAGGCCTATTCACCCCCTCCTCTAGGCCACATTCAATTGGTATCAGAGCAGGACTCTTCAAGAGGAGACTAATCGCTCGAAGAGAAAATGTCAGATATGAAGGATGTGCATAAGAGCCTCAACCAAGAGAAGGTTGAAGATGAAAAGGAGCAAAAGTTAAAGAAGTTCCTCGACGCCATTCAGGACTTCGAGGATGATGATGAGGAGACGCTAGAACTCAAGGCGCTCCTAAGGAAGAAAGCTCTCTCCAAAGGAAAAATAAAGATCGAGGACGAGAAGAAGAAGAAGGGGAGTAGTCACACCGACTACTCCCGATATCCTTTCAACTACAATCGTCTAAATTCTAACAATAGTCATTTTTTGTCCATTCCTATAGGAAAAGCCCCACACTTTGATGGCAATTATTACTCAATGTGGAGGCAAAACATGAAAATGCATTTAATCTCACTTAACCCTAGCTTGTGGCATATAGTGTGCACAAGTATAGATATCCCAGACGACGATGAAGAACTCACACCAAGCCAAGAGCAAGCAGTTCATCAGAATGCTCAAGCTGCAGCAGTCATCACATCATCACTAAGTCGGGACAAGTTCACCAAGGTGGATGGACTCGAGATTGCAAAGGAAATATGGGACACATTGCAAACTGCACATGAAGGCGATCGTCATGTGCGAGAGGTGAAAACCGAAATGATCAAAAGCGAATTGGGAAGATTCGCCATGGAAGAAGATGAGTCACCGCAAGACATGTACAACCAGTTGAAAACTCTCATCAACAAGGTTCGAGCATATGGAAGTAAAAAGTGGAACGATCACAAGGTGGTGAAGCTCATCCTTAGAGCTTTCATGCCTCGCAGCGTTACCCTATGCTCGATGATTAGAGAGAGTCCCGGGTATAAGAAAATGACCACGGACGAATTTCTTGGAAATATCATCAACATTGAAATGATGGAGAAGCAAGCTAAACATGTCAAGGAGATTGTTGAACTCACCTCGGCAAAGTAGAAAGGGGTCACCATAAAATCTACTTGCAAGCCCTTGTCAAAATAAGCTCGAGAGGCTCAAGATGATGATGGCAGTAATGATGAGAGCAGCGACATAGATGAGGAAGACATGATCCTCTTCATGAAGAAATTCAAGAAAATGATGAAGAGAAGACATGGGGCAACATCAAGTGAAGGAAAATACAAAGAAAAGTCAAGACCAAAGTTGAGGCGGGCATGCTATAACTGTGGTGAATATGACCACTTAGTGCAAAGTGCTAAAGAGAGGGTGATGAAGAAAAGGAATGATATCAATGTTCACCCCCTCCTTCCGACGACACCCTTCCTAAGAGAAGGAGAGTGGTAGTGAAGAAAGCACAGGGCAATGATGCTGCTTGGAGTTCATCGGGGCCAAAAAGAACTCTCAACAAGGGCAAAGGTCTTGATAGTGGTCCCATTGGACCTCTGAAGATGAAAGCACCAACTCACCGCAACACACAACCATCTAATGTTGATTTCACTGGCAAAGGGGGTGAGCTGGCTGATAAATTCAGAAACGTAGCGGTCTATGATCAGCCCAAACAATCAACTAATCCAAGATTCTGGAGCAACTTCCATGCTGATTACTATGAGCATGTGTATCTGAAGATGAGGAACCCAGTTATCGAAAGTCAATGAGTTGACATCACCTATCTTTTGTCCGAGAGATGTCAAGCCTATCAAGAGGTTCTGGAAGCTTTAGAGCTACATGAGCTAAAGTATCTTGTCTCTTTTCAGTTGGATTGGAACATTGAGGTCATCACTCAATTCTATTCCACTCTTTACTTTTCTCGTGATGACGGTGATAGAATGATCTGGATGACACATGGAGCAAAGTACATTGTCACATATGTAGAGTTTGCTAGAATTCTTCACCTGGAAGATTCTTTTGAGACTAACATCATTATTCACAACCTAAAGCCTCTGGAGAAAGATCAGCTTGACTTTCTCTATGATACTAAGATGTCATTCAATTATCCAACCACAAAGTACCTAAAGCCCTTCTTTGCTATTTTAAATAGAATTCTGAGGAAGACCATAGCTCCCAAGAAGGGAGATGTAGGTACCATCCAGGGGACCATCAGAACATTGATGAAGGTCATCAGCAAGAAAAGGACTTTCAATGTCTTTGATTACATGTACAACGACATTGTGAACTTCTCTATCACTCCTAACAGGTCTTGTGGCTACATCATGGATATGATTGAGAAGGTGACGGGACTGGAATTTGTCAAGGATGTGCCTCATACTAGACTCAGGCCCCAGATGCCCACTATCTACATTGTTCCCTCTTCTCCTACCTCACTTGCAGAGGAACAAAGATCTAAGAGGAATCAAGAAGGCATAATATCTGAGGCTACTGCTCCTGATCTTCCACCTTCTAGAGGATCCTCCAGTGGAATACTGATGCTCTCATCTGTCTTTATTTCATGTCGCAAAGTGGAAATCAAGTAGCACAAGGAGAGTTTGGCCAGGAAGAAGCATCGGTGATATGTGAAGGACAATATCAAAGCCATCTATGAAAAGCTGGAAATAGAGCTAGTGGGGTCACCTCAGATCTGATAAGACTCTGAAGAAGACATCATAGAGATGGCACCTCTAACTGAGCAAGAAATAGCCTCAGTTGGACCGGCTGGTGCCTCTTCTCCTCCTCCTTCTCCTCAAGCACCTAAAGATGAAGAAGAACATACAGAGAGGACTGAGAGTGAGGGAGGCAGTGGCGATGAGTGATTCCACTGAATTTTTCCCTTTTTGGTGCCTTGATGGCAAAGGGGAAGAGATCGAGACTAGTTGTCTATTTTATAGCTATTAAGCCATTAAGGACTTGTGATCAAGGACATGTACTCGATTTGAAACTATTGTAATTTATTTTGGATGTTCTTAATTTACTTAATGTGTGATGCTAAGTTAACATTAATGTGATGATTGTTGCTATAACTGTCAAGTGCTTATTATTGCTCATCACATCTTTTGATCACACACTTGTTAGGCACTCCACCATAAAGAGTACATATGTGAGAAGTTTTTTTACTCGTTCATTATTCTCATATATGAACACTTTATGAAAATCAATTTTTACTCTTAATTGTGAAATCTCAATTGGTTGTCATCAATCACCAAAAAGGGGGAGAATGAATGTGCATCTAGCCAATCCCTTGTGGGTTTTGGACGATTGATGACAAAGAAATGAGATCCTAATGAACTTGTTAATATGACTGTAGGTTAAGCTAAATGAGATAGTTTGATGCACTCAAAAAGGTTTAAAATGAAGTGGTGTACAAAATATAGAAGCCCAACTAACAACTGAAGTGCAAAGTAGATTTAAATGTATATGATGTGTGTGAGAGACACATCCCAAGAGCTCAAGTCTTTGTGTAGGGGTAAGGGCTTAAAAACACCTGAAAATTCACTGAGCACCAGACTAGTACGTTCGTGGACTGGACTAGTCCGTTCAACTCTCTGTTGTCCAAATATATTGTGCACCGGACTAGTCCGACCATGTACTGGACTAGTCCGATAAACTTTCTAGAACCACTTTTCATAGTGCACCAGACTAGTCCGATCTTGGACCGGACTATTCCGTTCAAGTCTCTATAAACCCTTTTCACTACACTCCGGACAAGTCCGTCCATAGGACCGGACTAGTCCGTTGAACTCTTTGATGTTCAATAACACATAGCAACAGACAAGTCTGCTTTTGGATCAGACTAGTCAGTTCAACTCTCTGGAATTCAATTTCACTTGGCACCGGACAAGTCCAAAGTACTAAGAACTAGTTCGGTATACCTCGCACAATTAGGGTTTCTAGCGTGCTGCACATTTCACACCGACTTTTACACAGCACACCGGAGAAGTCCGGTCCATAGTACGAACTAGTCCGGTCGTCGGGATCCCTAATGGTAACTTTTTTGGAAACCCTATAAATAGGAGATCCACGGCCCCACAATTAGAACTCTCGATTCGTACTGTCAAACCCAGAAACCCTAGTGCCACCATCTGTCCCAAGAGCACGAAAACACATTTGCCCACACATTTAAAGTCCTCAATTGTGAAAATCAATTGAGTATTCAGATTTGGGTTGGGAGATTGTTGTCTACACGTCGTTGAGCTCTTGAGGTTTGATATCTTCACACTTGTGCTTCTATTTTTAATCTTTTTTAGTGTATTTGATCATCTTTTTGTTGTAATTCTTGTGAGAGCCCTCAATGTGTGAGGTTGCCCTATAAACTCGGTGATTACCCGTGATAGGGGAATCAAGTCGGCCTTGTGTGGTGACTTGACGAGGGAATGGGTTTGAAGAGACTCGGCTCTGTGTGGGTTTCCTCAACAATGAGTAGATCTCTTTTGTGAGATCGAACCTCGGTAAAAATCGGTGTCTCGTGTGCTTCTTTGTTTTTGCATCTTAATTGATTAGGGCACCTAGTTGATCAGTATTATAACTTGAATTGCAAATTGCTTCTCACGTGTAACATCACAATATTGATTGTTAATTCAAGTAATCTTAACATTTGTTCACATTTCCGCTATTATAAAGTTTAATTCTTGAATCAACACTTAATTAACTCGACACATATTCTGCACACCGGACTAGTCCGCACCACCACTATCAAGAATTTGACCATTTGATTAAGTTTGCAGGAAATTTTCAAAGCCTATTCACACCCCCCCTCTAGGCCACATCCAAGAAGACAATCTATTTCTCCTCCAACTTTAGTGGCAGGGAGCCAAGACGGATCAGATCCTGCCGCTCATCGTCCTCCTAGCCAAATAGTCGCCTCGCAGACACTACGTCCTCCAAGCGGGAACGAGGCAAGGTTGAGTCCATTGGAGCAGGAGTCAAGAACCTCGAATGTGGGCAAAGATCGGGTGCTAAAGGATGAAGACGAAGGCTTGAACGTTGGGGTGTGCGTAGGGGAGGAACCTCATTTGCCCACAAAGGTTTCCTTTTTAACACCCTAATGACGATTGAGCGCACCGTGCAAATCGCATGGGGCCAAAACCCACATCATCCTGACTGTGGGGCCAAGGTCCCTTGTCAGAATGATTGGCCCGAGCAGACCCCAACTTGATAAGGCAACCCGACGATTCTCATAAAGGCAGAAGTGAAAGCAGCAGAAGCACAGCAGCCGCATTGGGAACTGTCATGATAAAGAAGCTACAACAAGCAAAGATCCTGTCACCACGACCCCTCAACTAGAGGGGGGCGCGTGGCCATGATGGCAGAGGCACGTGTTCATGGTTGTTATATATCAATTTTGCTCGTCAATATAACTTGATTATGTGAAGGAAATATCATTTCTTGCACACACCACCTTTCTATTTAACCTATTTCCACTTGTCTTTGGAGAATGTAGTGCATGCAGGGATTTTATGCAGAATTGATATGAAACAAGGGGATGGATGCTATAAAATATCATTCCCGCCAATCAAGCAATGACATGTGGCACCACATGGATCAAATGGCCCACAAATAGAAGTATCCAAGGCCATCCAACGGTGTAGCATCAATATCAGTCAATCGGACCCACTTGGCAGAGACTTGGAGGAAGCACACCGCAAAAGGAGCCAGGACTAGGTCGACCGACCCCCCTAGTTAGCCGACTAGGTCCTGGCACCAAATGCGGTCAAACAGCACGTGTTGGCTCCTCCTGGCTTGGAAAGGTCACGAGTGACTGATTCGCGCGCTTTTGGTGGCAGGAACCGACCCATATCCAAGCTATGAATAGCAGCCCTCACCCCTCACTTCAACACACACCACTTGAATATTCATCCATTGTATCCACTACTCTCTATAGGTTTAGAGGAGTATAGGCTGTAGAGAGGAGAGCCTATAGTCCATAGTTCAAGTAGGAGAGGAGTAGGAGTCTCTTCCCAATTTCTAATTGGGAAAGGTATGTCTCTCATATTCCTATATGTATTTGTGACTTTATTCTCAATAAAGATGTTATCTTTAGTCTTCTATTGTTCATATACTTGGATGAAGCGTTTCTTGTTTGATTGTGGATTCTATGTACGTGGAAGGAGTATGATTTATGATTATGCTATATCATTGTCATTATATCATCATAAACACTACAAACACCCACTATAGTCTAATTAGCTATGACATGATTATGTTAACATGAATCACTTATGCTATAAATTAAAATTGGTTCAAAGATGATTTAGTTCATTGCCTTAGGATGGCTTGTGCCTAGGCTTCTAAGGTAACTACTTAATATGCTAGCATGGTGCTAGGATAGAGAGTAGCGTTGAATGTCTCGTAGACCCACGGATTGAAGAGGTAGGCAGTAGGTGGTGACAGCCCTATCTGTCTTCTGTAATCCTCCACGTTCGGCTATGCCACATGCTCTTAGCAAGAGTCGTCACTATGTAAGAAAGGCTCATCCGAGACGTGCCCTAACGAAGAACGGAGATGAACAAACGGTACATCTCCGTCATCACGTCTCGCATTACGTTGTCATCAGAGACATGCTTATGGTGCGTCGCCGTTCATCCCAAGTGCGAGACACACTTAAGAGAAGCATGTCTTCTTTCTTTGTGTCATAACAAACGTTCTTTACGGGGTCATTGGAGATGCGGGTGGCGCACGTCGACCATCAGCATACAAGCATGACAAGCCCTAAAAAAGCGCGTTGCAGATATAATGATTGATCTTAGACGTTATATATTGTAGCACATCGCAAATTTGTGTACTGCTCTTAGGCAGGCTTTACAGAAGCTTGTCTCCTTTATGTAGGTTATCTGAGACGATCTCTGCTACAGCTCGTCGCGGATTGTTTACAGGTAGGGTCTCCTATTAGGTGCCCCCACCCCAGATTATCCTGATTGTCTGCTGCATCCTGGAGCTAGCCAGGATTTGGCAGCCGTATTACCATTGTCAGCAACATACTGTTCATGAACATTTGTATGGCCAAAAAGATCACCCATTAATATTGACCAATCAAATATTAACAAAGTGTCAAATGTGGTTATCAAGTATACTAATTACACAACAAAGACCGTTCATCCTGATTACAATGTAACTAATTACACACATAATAATTATCATCATCTAATCCTGTTGGAGAACCGAGCTTACATGTAGCACAAGCAGTTGGTGAGCATCTGCAAAGCATCAGCAGAGAAATTGTTCTCATGGTTAAGGACATGGTAGTGAAGTGGTGTGCTTGTTCCCTGAAAAAACAAACAATTTACATTCCACTAATGCATTTATAGCCTGATATCAAAAAATCGTCAGGGAAACACCAATTATCGCATAGGTACCTTGATTCCAGCATGGCTGCCGAGGTAGAAATAAAACTCACTGGGATGGCAAATGCTAGTGTCAACCACAGTTCCTGCAGTTTTAAGGGTTTGCGAATCAGAATTCATTATATACATTGATTGTCAAAACAAATACATTACTTATGCATTGGACATAAACAAGGAAGATAAATGTATACCGTAATGAAAATTCTCCCTTTGGATCAATGACTTCATTAACGATGAGCCTTCATTGGACATCCTCAAATTCAATAAAATCACTGGAATGCACGCTCTGAGGGTAGGGTCGAGGCGGCGGCATTCTCCGGGGATAGGGGATGCAGTGGCGTGCTCCGGGACGAGCCGGCGGAGGAGCCAGAGTGGCGGTTCCTCAACTCTCTGATGACAGTAGGCCGACGTGCTACGGGGATAGGGAGAACATTTCCACTTATGTGAAGGTGGCGGTGTGCTCATCCCGATTACCAAGGTGAGGGTCGAGGTCACGGCGTGCTCCGATGACAGGGGACAAGGTGGCGTGCTCCAGGATGCTCAACTCTCTGATGACGAAAGTCGCGATTGACGGCAGGGTAGAGGTCGACGGCGGCAGCGCGACAATGACGAAAAGTGAGTTGAGAAAGAGGGATGGTAGCGGCGTGCTCCGGGGACAGGAGACGTGCCGGCGTGCTCCAGCGTGCTCAACTCTCTGATGACACGAAGGTCGGGGTCGACGGTAGCAGAGCGATGTTGACCATGAAGGGACGGCTACGGCGTGCTCAGGAGCTGTGGTTTCTAGGTCGAGAGAGCGCGCGAGAGCTAAACTTTTTTGCCAAATGTTGGGAGAGAGCGCGGGATGGATAACAATGGCAAAACTCGGAGACGTGCCTTTATAACACCTGTATCTTATTGCAGCGTCCTTTGGTCTAGAGAGCACGAGAAAAATTTAACCAATAGAGCACACGAGTGTTTAAAATAAAACTCGGAGACATACATATATAACGCACGTCCCGCATTATCATCTTTCGCATCAGGGCATTTTCCCGCATGCAAAAGACAAGCCACGGTGTGCTAAAGCAAGTAACATCTTTCGCATGCGGGTATGTACCATTGGCAACTGTGCGCAATGCCTTATATGATTGTTGCACTGCGCTCAGCTTTCTGAGGTGGGACAAAAGATCTTCTGCTTAAATCGGAGACGAGCCCAAGTAAGACGCGTCTCTGCCAATATAAGGCGTGTCTCGCATAATTTTGTGGCCTCATACACGCTGGAGTGTTCTGGATACGCCACGGTGTGTTGAAGCCAGGAACAACATCTACGACATTTCGGCGTATCCAACTGGCAACTGTGTGCAATTCCTTATACAATCGTTGCAACGTGCTCAGCTTTCCGAGGGGGAACAAAAGTTCTTCAGCACAAATCGGAAACGTCCCCGAGTGCGGCGCGTCACCCTTTTTCGGATCTCAGATATCTCAGAGGCACCTTTCTATAGTGTATCTCTAGTGCACTATTTATCTGTTGCAGGGGTAAATAAATACATTGACATCGCAATTAATGGATTAATTGGAATTCAGGGATAAACAAATGCATGACATTGCAATCCAGAGATAATTTGCAACTCAATGAATTTCATAGTTCATACATTGCGTGCCCTCTAAACCAATTTCAAATCTAAACTTATTCCTAAAGCTCCCATCAATCAATCTAAACTGTACCGTCCAACTTGCTCCCGAACATGTCTCTTATATTCCCCTAGATCTTAAAAATATTGACATTCTTTAAATTAACAAATGTCGAAGGAGTAATGAATAACCTACGTTGGTCACGAACACAAAGTGTCTAACCTTGATAAGTAGATTGTAGCAATCATTTTCAACAATCGGGCGCATTTGGCTGATGCAGCAAACACTGAACTTCAAGTAGTATAGTTTCGATTGTAAAACCAGTCCACCACCCCAACGAAATATCAATTTAAGAAAAATAAGAAACCAGTTCAAATAAGTTCGGCAACAATTATTAATTACATGAGCAAAATAGGTCTATCTTACAATCTCATGATCAAGAACCCCAATGCAGAGTGCTCCTGAGCGATGGACATGAGCGTGGAAGAAACCACTTGGAAAGGTGCATTTTGGAGGCACTAATGGATAGTCCTGTGAGAAGGAGATTGTCAGGGGGTAGTAACCACCTTCCCAGTCAGTCTACAAAGAAAATTCATTAATAGGAGGACGATGGTTAAACTCATATTGCGCTTGTTCTTCATGACTTACCCCTTCTTTGTAGAGGACGATGCATTGCCACTTCAATAAATCTCCCGATTTTGACTTTGTAGAGAAACCCTATGTAGAGAAATTGAAAATACCAAAAACAGACAAGACAGAAAAACAAAACTACAGTTAAGTTCATCAGTCCATTGCTGATCTACATATATACAACCATGCGATTTGTGTGCCATATGTACATACATGGGGATAGTTCTTGCGCCACGCCAAGCGCTCCTCCTTTAGTCGGATATGCGCCAAGCCGATACCAGCCATGAACAGTGACGACGACAAGGAGGATGGCGACGCTGACAATGATGACGGCGACAATGGCGATGACGAGGACGGCGATGACGACGACAACGGTGATGGCAAACAGAGGAGGCGGTCACAATGGAGTTGGTTGATTAGTAAAGGACCGTTGGTCGATTAGTAAAGGAGCACCGGAGGCGAAGAAGACATGAGGGAGATAAATTCGAGATGCGCTAGAACAAAGAGAGACACGCATTAAGTTAAAGAGCATCTTCCATTGTTGAAGAGACGAGGTAGATAAATATGAGATGTGCTATAACAAAGAGAGTTGTGCGTTAAGTTAAAGAGTGTCTTCCATTTCAAAGAGACGAAGAGACGAGGGAGATAAATGTGAGATGCACTATGACAAAGAGAGATGAGCATTATGCTAAAGCGCGTCTTCCATTGTCAAACGAGAGACGTGTGGCACGAGGTCTGAGGATTAATTTCAGTGGCGTGGTGCAGAGACACGTGCGACGTCCGTGCGCGGCCTTTCATTTCCCTGAGTCGGTATCAATGCGCCCCATCGTTCCATCAATGCGCGGAAAACCAACCGCCCTGTCATCGACTCCACACGAACCATATTTAAGACGTGCCATCACCCGTGAGTTCTCCACAAGCGCGTCGCTCACTTTGAATCCTCTTCTTTTCCTCGTCTTCTCCGTGCCAATGACCCACCACCACCATGGCCGACATTCCGCCACCAAGCCCTCCGAGGGAGCCACCGTGCAACAAACTGTGTTGCAGCTCCCCCGAGAGGATCAACACCGAGTAGCGCCTCCTTATGGCGCAAGAGGTGTACAACAATACTTCTTGCGCCATGAGTTCCTTGGGTCTTGGTACCCTTCCCCAGTTTACTGGAATGGGTACCATCGACCACTACCTCTTTCCCTCACAGGGGTGGCTGATCATATCGACATTCTATTCGAGACGATGGCCCAGGTGCTTGGCCCCGTGGGCCGCAGAAACCTATTGGAGGCGACGGAGAGCAGCCTCATCCTCGGGGTCGCACCGCTAGTGCAGCTGGTGCAGTTGACACAGCTGGCCTAGGCTCCTTTTGCACTGGCGCTGGAGTCGCCGCCAGAGGAGGAGGAGGAGGAGGAGGAGGAGGAGGAGGAGGAGGAGGAGGATCCGGAGGAGGAGTAGGAGTAGGATTTAGATTTTCTTTATTGTTTTTAGTTGCTTCTACTTTGTAAATATTGTTAATGAATGAAATCTATGTTTGTTCATCTATGTGATTGAATATTATCTTGTGAGTTCTTCAACTGTGTAAATGAATGAACGTGTGGTGTGTTCATCATGTTCCTCGGGTATCATACGGAAGGATTTGATTATTTTCTAGACAAGTGAATGATTTAGTTATCAAGTGAATTTGCTCTAAGTTCAGTGATGTGTGATATCAATAGTGAACCGAAGCAAGATAGAGAAAATCACGAATCTAAAGGTGACGTGTGGAATCAGAGACGCGCTCTTTCTAAAAGCGTGTCTCCATTTTGCTTCTCCGCACAGATGTATAAAAGGCGCCATCAGTCTCTTCTCTTCGTTCGTCTTCTCCGCGAAAACAATCCACTATGGCCAACGTTCCACCGCCAAGCCCGCCGAGAGAGCCACCCTGCAAGAAATAGTGCCACCGCTCTGCCGAGAGGCTCAGCAAAGAGCTGCTGGAGATGTCGTTCGACAAGCTGTTCGATCGAATCCAGAGGCTGCTCGAGACAATGGCCAAGGTGCTCGACGTCGAGGGCCGCAATATCCTGGTGGCGGCGATGGCGAGGAACCTCATTTGTGAGGTTGCACCGTCGGATAAGGACCAGCCAGAGCAACCGGCAGAGCAGCCGGAGCAACCGGTAGAGGAGGAGGGGAGGCGGAGTAGGATTTAGGTTTTCTTTTGTTGGTTTTTAGTTGATGTTGTTTTTATTTTCATGTATTTTGAAATATATTTGTTAATAAATATCTCTGTTCATCTGTGTGATGAATATTTTGTGTGTTCATATGTGTTATATGTGTTCAATTGTGAATGAATGAATGAATTAAACATTCAGCGACGAGACTCTGTAAGCGAATACAAAGGAGACGGGCTTTGTGAAGAGTTTGTCTCATTTCTCGCACATATTGAAAATGCGCTTTGTTTGATGCGCGTATCCCGCTTGTCAGAGACGATGGCATGTATCTGATACAAATTTAACTGAGACGGGCTTTATTTTAATGCATCTCCTTGTACTTTCAGCCGAGCCATGCTAGATCCTCACTGCAGCGGGCACGTCTCGCTTAACATAATCAGATACACCGCCTTTGAGCGTGTCGCCCATCTTTGTCTCCTATTTGGGTTTCTTACGTAGTGCGTCCTAGTATTGCTGGGGGTAAACCCGTGCCCAATGTGTTAATTCACTTAGCATGAGAATTCATAATTTACATGATTATTAGTAACTAACTTAGGCTATGTAGATGTATATTAGAAGCACACTAGGATTCTCTACCTAACCCTTAGCCTAGTCCCTCTTAACCTCATTTATCCCCTTAGGATAGAATGTTCTTGTGTGTGTCACACTACTCCAACTTATTATTTATCCATCCTTTCTAGAACCCTACCGAGTCAAACCCAGCCTCTCCACTTGATGATTGTGTTACTTCCATCTAGCCTTCCTTTGGGAGAATATAAATGATGCCCTTTGGGAATACTCTTAGAGGGGAAATGCTACATCGATAGTTTTCGTGTGCTTGCGGATTTATATGTATAATCTAAAATCTTGTAACAAGCATTTTTGGCACCAGAGATGAATTGTTAGTAGTTCTTAGTGTAGGATTGAAGAGCACTTGTAAAGCTACCAGAGGGAGGGTGAATGGTAGATTAAAACTTATCAGCGGAAGCAACGAAAACACCACTCGACAGAAAACAGATCTGTTAAAGAAACTTTGTGTGCGACAAATCTAAATGTGTGCAACTATGAAAAATCTAGTATATATTGTAGAGAATCAAGTCACGAAGACGTCACAACAAGAATCACAGAAATCCATTGAGAGAAACTCAAGTTACGATCAAAAGATCGAATAAAGGACAATCTGTCCTATCCGAGAAAAACAGTTTTGGAACACTGCAAAGAAACTCGTGTAGATCAGAAACCACAAATCCAATGACCGTGAAATTTTAACAGATGATAGAATGTTAATTTATGAATACAATCTGAAAAGAATCACGTCAATGGGATCTGTAAAACTCGAGTTACGATAAAACCACCGAACCAAGGTACTGCTGTGCAGAAACTCGACGAGAAAGACTTGACGAAAACAAGTCAGACGAACAAGGCACAAAAGTTCCTTTCAACTACGAATTTTATTCAATAGAACAAAAGAGGAACAGCCACAAAGTCGTGCACCAAGAGCTCTGGCCTCCCTTACTTATATAACTAGCCCTTAGGCCAACCCAAACATAACTAGGACTCTAATCCTACTCAGTTCATGAATCAAAACTTTTCATAACAGCTCAAGACTCTTCTATACGCAGATAGAAGCAACCTTAAGACTTCCAAGCATCTTAGAAACGTATCCTACATTCCTAAAACAACTCAAATTCTTTACCCACACAAAATCGTAAAATAACCAGCTCAAATGATTCCATATTTGAGTCAAACCCGACTCAGCCGCAGCCTAAGTCCATAACCTAGTCTGTTGGACCTTTCCGACCAATTCTTTACATCCACATCTCTTCATCACGCCTCGGAACCATGTAGCCATGTCCATGCACTCCTTGCATACGTGCAAATATCTTACAACAACGTCCACGATAGCTTCATATGCATTGTTCTTGATTCATACATGTTGTGCGACCTCCCGATCAACTCAACCACAATTCCTCCCGAAATTGTTTGTTGAACCTCATTTTCTTCCTAAGACTTGTTCAATGGATCCCATTACCAGCCATGTCTTGAGCTCAAGCAACATCCGCACATGAATAAACAACCAATATTTCCAAGCACAAGTCCTTGACTTGACTCTCGTTAGTTCCGAAACTACAACATCTTACGTGAGCACCTCACATGAGCATGTTGCAAACCATAGCAAAATGATATCAACCATAACCACCAAAACAAATCAAAACTTAGTAAAAGAATACTAAGCAAACATTCCATAAGTGTAAAGCAAGTTTGAAACATTGCAAGCTAAAAGCAGAACAATTTCAATCAAGCTCCGAACCTTGCCAAAGCTAACCGGGCCTTGAGTCGGAGCTTAATAAAAAGATGTTTTGGGAGTATTCAAAACTTTTATAGACAAAGCCAATGTATTCAGCACACATAGGTCTCACAATCTCCCCCTTGATGAATGCATTGGCAACAGAACTTAAAATCCGAACACTGTCTTATTTACATCAAAAGTTTTGAAAACAATTTATCCCCCTTCTTGAAAATCAAATGATATAGAAATAAATTTCTCTCCTCTATACATATTTCTCCCCCTTACATACTTCTCCCCCTAAGAAGAATCGTGCAGTCGTGCCAAAAACACTTGTGAATATGTGCAACGTGTGATCAATTTGTCCCCTTTTGACAATGTATTCAGCAAGGTACACAAGAGAAATTTTAATTGTTATGAGCACATTAGAACATATACATATAAAAAAAAGCTCATCCAAGTCATACTATCAAGTAACTTAAACTATCACACCAATGAGATACATAAAGTAGTGTAAGCCATGCTAGAGATCAAATGTAATTTTCAATTTAGGCAAGTCATGATCTCACGAACTTAACTATTTCAAAACCTGAAAGCATGACACTTATTGCTGCAATTTTTTTCTTGAAAGCACAAATTTTTAACATATGACATTTGCAAGAGATTATATGCCACATCTGCCTTATTCTAACAACCAAGCCAAGCCTATGTCATTTGACAATCAGAAGCTTAAGGACATGATTTTAGCCATACATAACTTCTTCCAAGTTCGTATCTAAGTGCAATGATAAGCCATCTCAAAATAAGCAGTGCGATGCATGGATATTCTCTTGATCTTTTCTCAATTTATATTTGTTCGTAAAAGCTCAACATGTGAGTTGATTACTTGAATAACTCTTTATGATTAAAAGCACTTGTGAACATGCAACAAGTTCAAAATAGCAAGAAAGTATGACCATGACCAGATTTAGTGTAAGTAATTATTCCAATTACTAGACATGGCAAAAACTACAAAATGTATAACACGAGTAATGTAGTAAGAACTTTCAGCATGTAAATGAAATTACAAATTCATATATGTATGAAATAGCTCATGTTATTTTAATTTCTGATTCACACATAGACTTCTCAAATTTCAAGACTCCCCCTCAATGTAAGCCATGAGGATGCATAACCCCTATTTCACTACAAATGAAACAAAAAACGAGTGAAATCCAAAGGTTTTGTAAAAATGTCAGCCAATTGTTGTTCGGTATCTACATGGTGAAGCACAATGTTTCCTTTTTCCACATTAACACGGAGAAAGTGATACCTATTATTAATGTGCTTAGTTCTAGAATGTTGCACGAGGTTTTTAGTAATGCAAATGGCACTAGTGTTATCACGAAACAGTGGAACACTATCTAGATCAACCCCATAGTCCTTAAGTGTTTGAACAATCTAAAGAACTTGTCAGCAAGCACTAGCAGCAGCTAAATATTCAAATTTAGTTGTGGATTGCGCAACTGAATTTTGTTTTCTAGAGGACCAAGCAACAAGTGAATTACCAAGAAAACGACAAGCACCGGAAGTACTTTTCCTATCAACCCTACAACCCCCAAAATCAGCATCTGAAAAGGCTTTCAAAGTAACGGTTGAGGAAGAAGGAAGAAAAATGTCAAATTCTTGAGTTCCATGTAAGTACCTGAGAATCCTTTTAAGGGCTTGACGATGTGAAGCACGTGGGAAGGCTTGAAACCGTGCACAAAGACATACGCTGAATTGTATGTCCGGTCTCGATGTCGTGAGGTACAAAAGTGATCCGATTATGCTTCTATATTCTTTTTGATCAACGGGTTCACTATCTTCATCAAGTTCAAGTGTTGTTGCTGTTCCCATAGGTGTCCGAAGCGGCTTGCTTTTGTCCATGTTGAAGCGCCTTAGGAGGTCTTTTGAATACTTCGTTTGATGCACAAAGGTACCCTCCTTGGTTTGCTTGACTTGCAGCCCCAAAAGTACATGAGTTCTACCATTATACTCGTCTCAAATTCTGAACTCATCATAGCTGAAAACTCAGACACAAGATCATGAGAAGCACAACCGAAGATAATATCATCCACATACACTTGAATGAATAATGAGTCATTGCCATGCTTAAGCACAAAAAGGGTTTTTTCAACCTTGCCCGTGGTAAACCCCTTTTCAAGTAACAATGTTTTAACCTATCATACCGTGCTCTAGGGCCTTGTTTGAGACCGTACAAGGCTTTGGACAATTTGTAAACATGATTAGGAAAATATGGATTTTCAAAACTTGGTGGTTGTTTGACATAAACCTCCTCATCTATGTAGCCATTAAGAAAAGCACTTTTAACATCTATTTGATATAGCTTAAAAGTGAGTGTGTGTGTGCTATATATTTTGGTTCAAAAGAAGCAACAAAAGCAGAATGAGCATGAGAGTTTGGATCACAAAATGTGGACCGTGTGACTCGTTTGTGCAAGCTTCCAATAATTTGTTGTGGAGTATGACTTTTGAGAACCCGGGGGGGGAGTGGACACTTCACAAGCTTCTTCTTCTTCATGTTCATCACAAATCGATGAGCTTGTGACTTCGGAAGTATCTAGACCAGCAATGGTGGTCATCGGTGCTGGCTGTGAATAAAAATCAGGAGCTGGAACAATGTCATTATCTGCTGAATTTTTGGGCAGCAGCACCACTTCTTCCTCATATTCAATGAAAATTCTCTCCCCTGCGGATATGGATCCGGACCTGCAATGTTTGAGCTAGTACCTGTTAGCTTCATCAAAAGACACCTCACAACTCTCCACAATTTTGTTAGTGTCAAGTAAAAGCACATGGTAGCCTCTAGTATGAGATGGATAACCAAGAAACATGCCATCAACAGATCTAGGTTCAAATTTATCAGGATTACTATGTTTCTTAACAAAGCATTTGCAACCAAAGACCCGAAAGTGTGTAACACTAGGCCTATGTCCAAACCAAAGCTCATATGGTGTTTTACCTAGCTTAGCGTGCAAGAAAACGTGATTTGAGACATGACAAGCAGTTGCAATCGCATCAGCCCAAAATTTCCTAGGAGTTTGATATTCATCAAGCATTGTCCTAGCCATTTCAACTAAGGTTCTGTTCTTCCTTTCTACAACACCGTTTTGTTGAGGTACACATGGTGAAGAAAATTGATGATCTATTCCATTTTAATCACAAAAGTGATCAAAAGATTGATTTTTAAATTTGGTTCAGTTATCACTTCTAATTGCTTTTAAAGATCTTGGGTGATCAATTGATAAACTAAGAAATAAAGTTCTAAGGTGACTAAAAGCTTCATTCTTAGACGTCATAAAGTAAACCCAAGAGTATCTAGAGTAATCATCAACAATCACAAGAACATACCATTTACCTTCGAAGGATTGAACACATGAAGGTCCTACTGTGTCAAGGGGCAAAAGTTGACCCGATTCAGTTGTCATGATCATTGTGAGAGGACTATGTGAACCTGCAACAATCTTAGCATGTCTACAAGAAGAGCACACAATTTCTTTGTCCCCTTTAAGCATAGGCAGCCCACGTATGCGATCAAGAGCACTAACACGTGTTAGATGATCAAAGCCTACGTGACCAAGTCCACGATGCCAAAAATATAAGTCTTTGGAATCATTACCAACTAGACACCTATGCTTGGAGGTAGACATATCAAAATCAGCTTTAAAAACCTTTCCAAACAGTGACGTGTTAAAAATAAGCTCACAATTTGAACCTACAACTTTGCAGCAGTTTTTATTGAAAATAATTTCCAGATTCATTTAGCAATTGTGAAATAGAAAGCAAGTTATATTTTAAATTTTTGACAAGTGCCACATCCTTCAAAGTGTAGTGATAATTTACTCTAACCGAACCCTTATCAATTATAGGAGTTGAAGAATTATCGTCAAAAGTAACATTCTCTACAAGTGACACAAAAGAGAGGGAGGAGAACCATTCTTTGTTACCGGTCACGTGGCGTGAGCAACCTGAATCCACAATCCAAACGTTCACCTTCCCCAAGCTTGTAACCTACATAGAATAACAATACGTCGATGACTCAATACTAGGGTTAGTCAAAAAACATTTAGGAATCCAGTACTGAATCACACAACGTCCAGCGGGAATAACACGCGAAAGCTGAGATAAAACAACAGGTTTATGAGCCAAAGCTTGAGGATTTTTGTACCCAACTACTATCCTACGAGATGTTTCATGTGTAGCATGCAAAACAGTAGGTTTGGGAGCAAACTTTACATGTTTTCGACTCATTACAACCGATGGAATGTTCCTATCATTCGGTTTAGCAAGTGCAGCAAATTTTGCATGAAAGGTATGAGATCTAGCAATCATTCTTTACTTTTTCTGTTGTTTAGCTAGTCTATAACAAAAATATATGACATGACCATCTCTACCACAGTAGTTACAATGAAATTTAACTTTGTGTTCATGTCTAGATGAGCAAGCAACATTTTTATTTGAAACCGAATGAGGCAACACTCCTGCAGATTTGAAAACCAATTCTTTTTGTTTAGGAACTGTTTGAATCAAACCACTTCCTAATGGCTTTACAATTTTAGGTGGATGTGCCTTAGCATGAGCATGAGAATCAAAACCTAAACTAGTTTTATCATTGCAGGACTTGGAAGAATTTAGTAGCAAGTTTAGGTTCTTATTCCGATTACAAAGCCGATCTAATGTCCTATCCATGTCATCCAATTTATTGGACAGATCAAGGCAATTTTTACATGAAGTTTTTCCTTTTTAATTTGCAATTGGAACAATACTTAACTTCATGAGAACGTAAAGCATTGTTCAATATAGAAATTTCAATCATAGCATCTTGTAGTTTCTTATCAAGATCATCACAAGTAGAACAATGCAAATCAATTGTAGAACAGCTAGCATCTTTCAAGTTTTTATCATTAAGTGCAGCAAGCTCTCTGTTCTTTTCAATTTCTAACTCAAGTTTTTCAAGAGTGGAGTTGTGCGCACTTCTTAATGAGGATAATTGTTCATATATTAAATCACATGAGGAACAAGAATCATCACTAGGAATCAAGGATTTCAAATGATTAATTTCAGATTCTAGTGACACAATTTTAACAACATTGTCCCTAAGCTTTTTGTCCTTTTTCTTAACTATAACAGTGGCACGAGAAATAGCATCACACATTTCTTCGCAAGTAGGACATACCTCTTCATTGTCGCTGTTGTGTTCAGCCTCCTCCATACTTGATCTTGACTTGCCCGCCATGAAGCACAAGTTTGCCAAATCATCATCATCTTCATCACTTCCAATTTCCACATCGCTTGAGCTAAGTTCTTGAAGTGCGGAGAGAAAACTGCTCACCAATTGACGTCTTGTAAAACCCTTCTTTTTCTTCATATCTTTTGCAGAGGAGTGCTTTGTCCTTGTTTGCTTTTCATCCTGGGAAGTAGGACCTGAAAGGTTAGGGCAATCTGAACGAAAATGTCTTGTCTTACCACATTCAAAACATCGTTGAGGTCCGGAGCTTCCTCTCCTTCTAGTTCTCACATTTTGCAATGGTTTCGAGAACCTAGTAGAGAGAAGTACTAGCTCCTCCTCTGGAAACTCCTCATTCTGTTCAAGGGTTAGAGAGGACAATAAAGCGAGTGTACCACAAGATGAAGATTGGTCGGAGCTAGGCATATCACGTTGAGAAACAAATGCAAGAGACTTGTTGGGGTTCTTACGTGAAATTATGTCAATTTCATGAGTTTGCAATTAAGAATAAAAAACATATAATGTAAGTGTACTTATGACAGTAGATTTACAAATGGATGTGACTTTCATCTCCCAAATTGACATGTCTAATGCACTTAGTAATTGCCTAGCATTTTCAGCATCTGAAAAGTTAACATTGACACTACTCGAGTTGCTGAGAATTTTGTTAAAACGAGCAAAGTGATCGTCAATTGACTCACCGGGTTGCATCTCAAAACGCATGTATGTAGGATCGAAGAGCACATGAAAAGCTACCAGAGGGGAGGTGAATGGTAGATTTAAAAATCTTACGCAGCGGAAACAATTAAACCCCAACCCCTTCAGCAGAAAAAATGATCTGTTAAAGAAATCGTGTGCGAGACTAATCTAAATGTTTTTCACTGTGACAAAAGTGATAGATATCATAGAGAATCAAGTAACGAAGACAAAACAACAGGAATCACTCAAATCCGTCAAGAAAAACTCAAGTTATGATCGAAAGATCAAACAAAGGTCAATCTGCCCTACCCGAGAAAGAAAAACAGTTCTGGAATGCTGCAAAGAAACTCGTGTAGATCACAGACCACAAATCAAATGACCATGAAATTTTGCCAGACGATAGATAATCAAGTTGTGAAGACAACCCAAAAAGAATCACGTCAATTGGATTTGTAAAACTCGAGTTATGACAAAACCACCGATGAAAGGTAGTGCTGTCCAGAAACTCGATGAGTAAAACTTGTCTGGAACAAGTCTGACGAACAAGGCACAAAAGTTCCTTCAAACTATGAATTTTATTCAATATAACACTAGAGGAACAGCCCCCAAAGTCGTGCACCACGAGCTCTGGGCTCCGTTGCTTATATAACCAGCTCGAAAGCCAACTCAACTCAGATCAGGAACCTAATCCTACTCTGTTCACGAATCGTAACTTTCCATAACTGCTTAGGATTCTTCTATACGCAGATAGAAGCAATCTTAAGACTTCCAAACACCTTAGGAACGTATAACACATTCCTAAAAAACTCAAATTCGTGACTCACATGAAATCTTATCATAACCAACTCGATACTTTCCATACTGAGCCATAACCGACTCTGCCGCAGCCGAAGTCATCAACCGATACGATCCAATCCTTCCAACCAGATGTTTTCATCCATAAACCATCTTCGGAACCATGTTACCACGTCATGCACCGCATGCATACGTGCAAACACCTACCTTCGACGTCCAGTAACCTTCATATGCACTGCCCTTGATTCAATCATCATGCGCGACCTCCTGATCAGCTCAACCACAGTTCCTCCCGAACTTGGTTGTTGGAACCTCATCTCCTCCCTGAGACTAGTCCAATGGATCCCGTCACCAGCCATGTCTTGAAGTCAAGCAACACCTGCACATGAATAAACAACCAATCCATACGAGCCCAAGTCCTCGACTTGACTCAAGTTAGTTCCGAACGCAACACCTCGCGTGAGAACCTCACATAAGCATGTAGAAAAACCACAGTAACACGATATCATCCATGTCAACCAAAAACGCACCAAAGACTTAGAAAATGAATACTAAGCAATCTTTCTAGAGATGTAAAGCAAGTACGAAACATTGCAAATGAAAAACAGAAGTATTGCGGTCAAGTTCCAAACCTTGCCAGAGCAACCCGGACCTTGAGCCGGAGCTAGAGACAAAACTCACCGGAGCTAACCAAAACTAGTCGGATCTTACTAAAAAGGTGTTTTGGTGATATTCAAAACTTTTATTGTCAAAGCAAGTGTATTCACTACAAGCCAATGTATTCAGCACACATAGGTCTTACAATCTCCCCCTTGATGAATGCATTGGCAACACCATTTAAAATCCGAACATTGGCTTATTCACATAAAAGTTTTGAAGGCAATTTTCTCCCCCTTTGTAAATCAAAAGTAAAATGAGAAGAAAATCCAAAAATTATCCCATATTATCTCTCCCCCTTTATTATCTCTCCTTATGCACATATTCTCTTTCTCTTCATGCTTATCTCTCCCCCTTTGACAATGTATTCAGCAAGTCATGAGCATATAAACAAATTATCTCTCCATCTTTAGTTGTTATGAGCATATTATAACATATACATATAAACAAAGCTCATCCAAGTCATACCATCAGGTAACTTACATTATCACATAAATGAGATACATAAAGTAGTGTAAGCCATGCTAGAGATCAAATATAATTTTCAATTTAAGCAAGTCATGATCTCACAAACTTAACTATTTCAAAACCTGGAAGCATGACACTAGTTGCTGCATTTTATTATTTTTCAAAGCATAAATTTAGATCATATGATATTTGCAAGAGATTATATGTGCATCTGCCTTATTCTAACCAACCAAGCCAAGCCTATGTCATTTGACAATCAGAAGCTTAAGGACATGGTTTTAGTCATACACAACTTCTTCCAAGTTCATATCTAAGTGCAATGATAAGCCATCTCAAAAGAAGAAGTGCGATGCATGCATATTCTCTTGATCTTTTCTCAATTTATATTTGTTCATAAAAACTCAACATGTGAGTTGATTACTTGATTAATTCTTAATGATTAAAAGCACTTGTGAACATGTAACAAGTTCAAAACAGCAAGAAAGTTCGACCATGACCAGTTTTAGTGTAAGTAATTATTCCAATTACTAGACATGGCAAAACTACAAAATGTATAACATGAGTAATACAGTAAGAACTTTCAACATGTAAAAGGAGTCGCAAAGTCATATATTTATGAAATACTATGCTCCTATTTTTTAAGTTCAAATTCACACATAGACTTCACAAGTTTCAAAAAATCCCCCTCAATGTAAGCCATGAGGATGCATAACCCCTATTTCACTTTGAATGTAACAAAAACGAGTGAAATCCAAAGGTTTTGTAATAATATCAGCCAATTGTTGTTCGGTATCTATATGGTGAAGCACAATATTTCCTTTTTCAACATTATCACAAAGAAAGTGATACCTAATGTCAATGTGCTTAGTTCTAGAATGTTGGACAGGGTTTTTAGCAATGCAAATAGCACTAGTGTTGTCACAAAACAGTGGAACACTGTCTAGATCAACCCCATTGTCCTTAAGTGTTTGAACAATCCAAAGAATTTGTGAGCAAGCGCTAGCAGTAGCTACATATTCAGATTTGGCAGTGGATTGTGCAACTGAACTTCGTTTTCAGGATGACCATGCAATAAGTGAATTACCAAGAAAATGACAAGCACCGGAAGTACTTTTCCTATCAATCCTACAACCTCCAAAATCAGCATCGGAAAAAGCTTTCAAAGTAACGGTTGAGGAAGAAGGAAGAAAAATGTCAAATTCTTGAGTTCCATGTAAGTACCTGAGAATCCTTTTGACGGATTGACGATGTGAAGCACGTGGGGAGGCTTTAAACCATGCATAAAGACATACGCTGAATTGTATGTCCGATCTTGATGCCGTGAGGTACAAAAGTGATCTGATCATGCATCTATATTCTTTTTGATCTACGGATTCACCATCTTCATCAAGTTCAAGTGTTGTTGTTGTTCCCATTGGTCTCCGAAGAGGGTTGCTTTTGTCGATGTTGAAGCGCCTTAGGAGGTCTTTTGTATACTTCGTTTGATGCACAAAGGTACCATCCTTGGTTTGCTTGATTTGCAGCCCCAAAAAGTACGTGAGTTCTCCCATCATACTCATCTCAAATTCTGAACTCATCATAGCTGAAAACTTGGACACAAGATCATGAGAAGCACAACCAAAGATAATATCATCCACATACACTTGAACTAATAGTGAGTCATTGCCATGCTTAAGCACAAAAATATTTTTATCAACCTTGCCCATTGTAAACCCCTTTTTAAGTAAGAATGTTTTTAACCTATCATAGCATGCCCTAGGGGCTTGTTTGAGACCGTACAAGGCTTTGGACAGTTTGAAAACATGATTAGGAAAATCTTAATTTTCAAAACCCGGTGGTTGTTTGACATAAACCTCCTCATCTATGTTGCCATTAAGAAAAGCACTTTTAACATCCATATGATATAGCTTAAAACCTTTAGATGCAGCAAAACCTAACAAAATTCTTATGGCTTCTAATCTAGCAACAGGAGCAATGGTTTCATCAAAATCTAGACCTTCAACTTGAGTGAAACCTTGAGCAACCAACCTAGCCTTATTCTTAATCACAACCCCATCTTTACTTTGTTTATTTTTAAACACCCATTTAGCTCCAATTAAAGTGTGACCTTGAGGAGGAGGTACAAGTTTCCAAACACTATTTCTTTCAAAATTTTCTGACTCTTTTTGCATGGCAATAATCCAAGATTCATTAGTGAGTACGTGTGATATATCATTGGGTTCAAAAGAAGCAACAAAAGCAGAATGAGCATGAGAGTTTGTATCGCAAAACCTGGACCGTGTAACTCATTCGTGCAAGCTTCCAATTATTTGTTGCGGAGGATGATCTTTGTAAATCCATGGGGGAACAGATGTATCACAAGCTTCTTCCTCATTAGGTTCATCGCAGATTGATGAGCTTATGGCTTGTGGACGATCAGGACCAGCAGAAGTGATAGTCGGAGCTTGTTCAATGTTCGAAGCTGGACACGTGTCAGCTTCGGAACTATCAGGCAGTATCACCAGCTCTTCTTCTTCTTCAAAAATACCCTCCCCTGAGGATATGGATCTGGCCCTGCAATACCGGAGCTAGTACCTGGGCATTTACCTTCGAAGGATTGAACACGTGAAGGTCCTACGGTGTCAAGGTGCAAAATTTCACCCGGTTCAGTTGTCATGATCATTGTGAGGTGAGTATGTGAACCTGCAACCATCTTAGCATGTCTACAAGAAGAGGACACAATTTCTTTGTCCCCGTTAAGCTTAGGCAGCCCACATATGCAATCAAGAGCACTAACACGCGTTAGGTGATCAAAGCCTATGTGACCAAATCTATGATGCCAAAAATATAAGTCCTTTGAATCGTTAGCAACTAGACACCTATGCTTAGAGGAAGACATATCAAAATCAGCTTTAAAAACTCTTCCAAACCGAGACATGTTAAAAATAAGCTCACTATTTGAACCTACAACTTTGCAGCAGTTTTTATTGAAAATAATTTCCAGATTTTCATCTAGCAATTGTGAGACAGAAAGCAAGTTGTATTTCAAATTTTTGACAAGTTCCACATCCTTCAAGTGTAGTGATTATTTACTCTAACCGAACCCTTAGCAATTATAGGAGTTGAAGAATTATCGGCAAAAGTAACATTCTCTACACATGACACAAAAGAGAGGGAGGAGAACCATTCTCTGTTACCGGTCATGTGGTGTGAGCATCCTGAATCCACAATCCATATGTTCACCTTTCTCAAGCATGAAAGCTACATAGAAGCACAATACGTCGATGACTCAATACTGGGGTTAGTCAATAAGCATTTTGGGATCCAGTACTGAGCCATGCGATGTTCAGTAGGGACAACACGCAAAAGCTGAGACAAAACAGCAGTTTTATGAGTCAAGGGTTGAGGTTTTCTGTTCTTAACAATTGATTTAGATGTTAATACTCGTTTAGAGCGAAAACCAGTAGCTCCGGAGGTAAAAACAGAAGGCCCGGAGGCAAAAACTGAAGCTCCAGAGGGAACAACAGAAGGTCCGAGAGCTCTCAAAGCTATCGGAACTACTGGAGCTGCCTTTGTAGATTTCTTGCCCGGAGGTCCGGAAGCTACCTTTTCTAATTTCTGACTCATTAAAGCAGGTTGCATGTTTCTAATTTTAGGTTTAGCTTGAATGTTATGAGATCTAGCAGACATTTTATACTTTTTAATTTGTTTAACTAGTCTCTAACAAAAATCTACGACATGACCATCTTTATCATAATAAGTACAATGGAACTTAATTTTGTAATCATGTCTAGATGAGCACCCAACATTAGAAACAGAATTAGAAAGCACTCCTGCAGATTTGAAAACCACTTCTTTTTGTTTAGGAACTATTTGAATCAAACCACTTCCTAATGACTTTACAATTTTAGGTGGATGTGCCTTAGTATGAGCACGAGAATCAAAACCTAAACCAGTTTTATCATTGCAAGACTTAGAAGAATTCAGCAGCAAGTTTAGGGTCTTATTCCCATTACAATACTGAGCTAATGTCCTATGCATGTTATCAAGTTTATTGAACAGATCAAGGCAATTTTAACATGAAGTTTTTCCTTTTAATTTGCTGTTGGAACAATATTTAACTTCATGAGAACGTAAAGCATTGTTCAATATAGAAATTTCATTCATAGCATTTTGTAGTTTCTTATCAAGATCATCACAAGTAGAACAATGCAAATCAATTGTAGAAAAGGAAGTATCTTTTAAGTTTTTTATCATTAAGTGCAGCAAGCTCTCTGTTCTTTTCAATTTCTTCATCAAGTCTATCTAGAGTGGAGGAGTGTGCACTTCTTAATGTGGACAATTTTTCATAGATTAAGTCACATGAGGGACATGCATCATCACTAGGAATCAAAGTTTTTAAACGGTTAATTTCAGATTCTAGTGATTCAATTTTAGCAGCATTATCCCTAAGCTTTTTGTCCTTTTTCTTGACAATAATAGTTGCAGGTAGAACATACCTCATCATCATCACTGTTGTGTTCTGCATCCTCCTGACTTGATCTTGATCTTGTTTTGCCTGCCATGAAGCATAAGTTGGCCAGATCGTCATCATCTTCATCACGTTCAAAGTCTACATCGCTTGAACCGAGCTCTTGAAGTGCGGTGATGAAGCTATTAATCATCTTGCGTCCTATGGTGCCCTTCTTTTTATTGTTGGGATTTCCAGAGGTGGTCTGACCTTGTTCTGTTTTTCTTCACGGGTAGTAGGACCTGAAAGGTTAGGGCATTTTGTATGAAAGTGTCCTGGCTTACCACATTCAAAACAGCGTCGAGGTCCAGAGTTTCCTCTCCTTCTAGTTCTCACATTTTGCAATGCTTTTGAGAATCTAGTAGAGATGAGTGCTAACTCCTCTTCTGGAAATTCCTCGATCTGCTCCAGGGTTAGTGAGGACAACAAAGCAAGAGTATTGCAAGATGATGATTGGCCGGAGCTAGGCATATCACGTTGTGAGACAAATGCAATAGACTTATTTGGGTTCTTACGTGTTAAGATGTCAATTTCATGAGTTTTTAGTTTAGAATAAAGTACATCTAATGTAAGAGAACTCATGACAGTTGATTCACGAATCGATGTTACTTTCATCTCCCAAATTGACATGTCTAATGCACTAAGAAGTTGCCTAGCATTCTCAGCATCAGAAAAGTTAACATTGACACTACGTAAGTTGCTGAGAATTTTATTGAAGCGAGCAAAGAGGTCATCGATGGACTCGCTGGGTTGCATCTCAAATGTATATATTCCTTTTTGAACATATCTTGTTTTACCTCCTTGATTGTGTTGGAGCCTTCATGATAGTCACAGAGAGCTCTACAAACATCGTATGCTGATCGGAGGTGTGCGACACGATCAAAGTCGCTTTGAGTGAGTCCTTGGATGATCAAGTTTCGGACTTTGTTGTTGTTGTCGACGTCCCGTAGGTTTGTAGCCATGACTTCATCGTTAGGTGGCACTTCCTAAGGCTTGTACACCTTTTCCCATATTGCAAAGCCTTGCACCTGGATGAAAGCCTCCATGCGTGCCTTCCAAACCTGAAAATCAATACCAGCAAACACACAAGGTTTGGTGGAGTATTTCTCCATGATGATTAGTCAAAACACGTGCAAATCACAATGATTAGAGCACCATGGCTCCGATACCAATTGTAGGATCGAAGAGCACGTGAAAAGCTACCAGAGGGGGGGTGAATGGTAGATTTAAAAATCTTATGCAGCGGAAACAATTAAACCCCAACCCCTTTGGCAGAAAAAATGATCTGTTAAAGAAATCGTGTGCCAGACTAATCTAAACGTGTTTAACCGTTAAAAAAGTGATAGATATTAGAGAGAATCACGTCACGAAGACAACACAACAAGAATCACTCAAATCCGTCGAGAAAAACTCAAGTTATGATCGAAAGATCAAACAAAGGTCAATCTGCCCTACCCGAGAAAGAAAAACAGTTATAGAATGCTGCAAATAAACTCGTGTAGATCATAGACCACAAATACAATGACCGTGAAATTTTGACATGTGATAGATAATCAAGTTGTGAAGACAACCCAAAAAGAATCACGTCAATTGGATCAGTAAAACTTGAGTTATGATAAAACCACCTATGAAAGGTAGTGTTGTCCAAAAACTCAACGAGTAAAACTTGTCTGGATCAAGTCTGACGAACAAGGCACAAAAGTTCCTTCAAACTACGAATTTTATTCAATAGAACACAAGAGGTACAGCCCCCAAAGTCGTGCACCACGAGATCTGGGCTCCCTTGCTTATATAACCAGCTCGAAAGCCAACTCAACTCAGATCAGGAACCTAATCCTACTCTGTTCACGAATCATAACTTTCCATAACTACTTAGGATTCTTCTATACGCAGATAGAAGTAATCTTAAGACTTCCAAACATCTTAGAAACGTATCCCACATTCCTAAACAACTCAAATTCGTGACCCACAGAAAATCCTATCATAACCAACTCGATACTTTCCATACCGAGTCATAACTGACTCCGCCGCAGCCGAAGTCATCAACCGATACGACTTCCAACCAGATCTTCTCATTCATAAACCATCTTCGGAACCATGTTTCCACATCATGCACCGCATGCATACATGCAAACACCTTACTTCGACGTCTAGTAACCTTCATATGCACTATCCTTGATTCAATCATCCTGCGCAACCTCCTGATCAGCTCAACCACAGTTCCTCCCGAACTTGGTTGTTGGAACCTCATCTCCTTCGTGAGACTAGTCCAATAGATCTCGTCACCAGCCATGTCTTGAATTCAAGCAACACCTGCACATGAATAAACAACCAATCCATACGAGCCCAAGTTCTCGACTTGACTCAAGTTAGTTCCGAACACAACACCTTACGTGAGAACCTCACATAAGCATGTTGCAAAAACATGGTAACACGATATCATCCATGTCAACCAAAAACGCACCAAAGACTTAGCGAATGAATACTAAGCAATCTTTCCAGAGATGTAAAGCAAGTACGGAACATTGCAAATGAAAAACAGAAGCATTGCGGTCAAGTTCCAGACCTTGCCAGAGCAACCCCGACCTTGAGCCGGAGCTAGAGACAAAACTCAACGGAGCTAACCAAAACTAGTCGGATCTTAATAAAAAGGTGTTTTGGTGATATTCAAAACTTTTATCGTCAAAGCAAGTGTATTCACTAGAAGCCAATGTATTCAACACACATAGGTCTTACAATGTATTCCTTTTTGAACATATCTTGTTTTACCTCCTTCATCATGTAAGATCCTTCGTGGTAGTCGCAAATTGCTTTCCACACATCGTATGCAGATCGTAGGTGTGCAACACGATCGAAGTCGCTTTGAGTTAATCCTTGTATGATCGAGTTCCAAGACTTGTTGTTGTTGTCGACATCTCTCATATTTGTAGTTGTAACTTGATCATTTGACGGCACTTTGTAAGGTTTGTACACCTTATCCCATATTGCGAAACCTTGTGCCTGGATGAAGGCTTCCATACGTGCCTTCCAAATCTAAAAAATCAATACCACTAAAGACACAAGGTCTTGCGGAGTATTTCTCCATGATGATTTGTCAAAAACACGTGGAAATCACAAAGTTTAGAGCACCTTGGCTCTGATACCAATTGTAGGATCGAAGAGCACGTGTAAATCTACAAGAGGGGGGTGAATGGTAGATTAAAACTTTTTAGCGGAAGCAACGAAAACACCACTCGGCAGAAAACAGATCTGTTAAAGAAATTGTATGTGTGACTAATCTCAATGTGTTCAACTGTGACAAATCTAGTATAGATTGTAGAGAATCAAGTCACGAAGACTTCAAAACTATAATCATGAAAATCCGTCAAGAAAAACTCAAGTTATGATCGAAAGATCGAACAAAGGACAATCTGTCGTACTTGAGAAAAATAGTTCTGGAACACTGCACAGAAACTCGTGTAGATCAGAAACCACAAATCCAATGACTGTGAAATTTTGACAAATGATAGAAAATTAAGTTTGAAAGACAACCCCAAAAAGAATCACATATATCGGATAGGTAAAACCCAAGTTATGATAAAACCACCGAACCAAGGTAGTGATGTGGAGAAACTCGACGAGAAAGACTTGACGAAAACAAGTGGGACGAACAAGGCACAAAAGTTCCTTTCAACTACGAATTTTATTAAATAGAACACAAGAGGAAAAGCCCCCAAAGTCGTGCACCACGAGCTCTGGCCTCCCTTGCTTATATAACCAGCCCTTAGGCCAACCCAAACCTAACTAGGGCTCTAATCCTACTCAGTTCATGAATCGAAGCTTTCCATAGCTGCTCAAGACTCTTCTATATGCAGATAGAAGCAATCTTAAGACTTCCAAACACCTTAGGAACATATCCCATATTTCTAAAACAACTCAAATTTTTGACCCATACGAAATCCTAACATAACCAGCTCAAATCTTTCCATATTTGAGTTAAACCCGACTCAACCACAACCTGAGTCCATAACCTAGTCGGTTGGACCTTTCTGACCAATTCTTTACATCCACATCTCTTCATCACACCTCGGAACCATGTAGCCACGTCCATGCTCTCCTTGCATACGTGGGAACATCATCCAACGACGTCCACGATACCTTCATATGTATTGTTCTTGATTCATACATGTTGCGCGACCTCCCAATCAACTGAACCACAATTCCTCCCGAACTTGGTTGTTGATCCTCATCTTCTCCCTAATAGTAGTTCAATGGATCCCGTCACTAGCCATGTCTTGAACTCAAGCAACACCTGCACATGAATAAACAACCAATATTTCCGAGCATAAGTCCTCAACTTGACTCTAGTTAGTTCCGAAACTACAACATCTTACATGAGCATCTCACATAAGCATGTTGCAAACCATAGCAAATGATATCAACCATAACCACCAAAACATACCAAAACTTAGTAAAATAATACTAAGAAAACTTTCCATAAGTGTAAAGCAAGTTTGAAACATTGCAAGATAAAAGCAGAAAAATTTCATTCAAGCTCCGAACCTTGCCAAAGCTAATCGGACCTTAAGTCGGAGCATAATAAAAAGATGTTTTGGGAGTATTCAAAACTTTTATCGATAAAGTCATTGTATTTAGCACACATAGGTCTCACACGCAGGAACCGCCAACAAGCATTTTTGGCACTGTTGCGGGGGAAGGCAACCGAAGTATTGCATGATTGAGTGAATAGGATAGGACCCTGGTATGTTTTAGTAGGATGACCCTTCTTTGTTTTCGCGTTTTATGTGAAAACAGGATAGTGTATGTCCGGTTTTCTCTTGTCGGAAAACTTTGTTGAAGATCCCAAAGCCCTTTTGAGAGATCGACCTCGTGTCATTACTCCTTAGAAGTTTTGAGTGGCAAAGCAAGATAGAGATACTGCACCAACAATCGAAACGCTAATGGCCCAAAAGACCCTTCGTCAGTTTTTGGCTACCTCTGCTAACAACGTGCCTGTTGGGCCCACTGTTAACACGGTAGGCGTGAACTTCAAAATCAAGACTGACATTATCACTATGGTGCAAGCCAACCCATTTTGTGGGAAGGCTAACAAGGATGCAAGTGCTCACCTGCTAAAATTCCCGGAGATCTGTAGCACTTTTAAGATCAAGGATGTATCTCCCGATGTTGTCCGTCTTAGGCTGTTTCTGTTCTCTCTTCTCGAGAGAGCAAAATAGTGGTCCTACGCGAACCGATGTGTTGTATAAACTTGGGAGAAATGTTCTATGGCATTCCTCACCAACTTTTTCCTCTTGGGCAAGACCAATGCCCTACGTGGAAGAATTTCCAGCTTCCAGCAATATGTGAAGGAATATATTCGTGAGGCTTTTAGGAGTACATCCTAGCCAATCCCCACCATGGGATGGATGATTGGCTCATCATCCATAACTTCTACAATGGGTTGATCCCTTCAACTCGTGACCATGTTGATTCTACTGCTGGAGGTGCCTTCTTCTCATTGACGGTGCCCAAAGCCAAAGATTTGATTGAGAAGGTGGTGTCAATCATGAGTTGGAGCAATGAGCGTTTCCATATCCGCGAGCGAGGCATGCACACCTTGAAGGATGTGGGCATGATCGCTGCCAAATTGAACCGCCTTATGAAGAAAATTGATGGACAAAGCAATGGTGAGGTATGTGGAAATGCATATGCCTTAGACTCTCACATTACTTGTGAAGTTTGTGGCAACACGGGCCATTTGGGCAATGACTGTCCAGAAACCCGTAAGGATGCCTTATACGTAGCCAACAATGGAAACAACAATGGCTATCGTCCAGGAGGTCAAGGGCGGGGCCAACCACTCCCATTCTTTCAAGGAGGGTACAACAACAACGGCAATAATGGAAATCAACACAACTTGAGTGAACTTGCCATTGGCCAGCTGAAGATCAATGAGACTATATCCAAGAAGTTGTCATCCAATGATAAGACCATAGAAAACATTAATGCCGAGATTGAAGGACTATCCTCAGTCTTCAATAATCAATTGAGTTTCAACAAGATGTTGGAAACTCAGTTGGCTCAACTGGCAGCTACTGTTCCTCCAGTGGAGAATGGCAAGATGCCAGGACAGCCCGGACCTCCTGTGTAAAGTGCCAACATGATTTCTCCACAAGGAGGCAACTGGATGAAGGACCCTGGATGTCCAACAATTTTATGCTCGATTGGGGCTCACCACTTTGACAAAGCCCTTTGTGACCTTTGTGCAAGTGTGAGTGCGATGCCCAAGGTGATTTTGGACCAGCTGAACTTCAAGGAACTTAGTCCTACACCAATGCAGCTCCAACTGGCTGATCTTCAGTTTGTTATCCGACGGGTATCGCTGAAGATGTTCCGGTGAAAATCCGAAATTGCTTCATACCCGTGGATTTTGTGGTGCTCGACATGGAGGTCGAGAAGGATACGCTGCTCATTCTTGGGCAACCATTCCTTTGCACCACGAAGGCTTGCATAGATGTGGGAGCTGGAGAAATCCACTTTCATATCAATGGAAAGGAGTAGAAGTTTAACTTTCGCCCAAAGATGGTGCAATGCTCCATGATCCGTATCAAGTATGGGCCAAATGTTAAACACATTCAAGAGGTCGAAATCACACCTCCAAAGCTGGACCCGCTCATTGCATTCATGAGGAATTTGATCTATGCAGAAAACCCATCTTATCCTCTACGCCGACACACCAAGAAGACGGAAAAGTTCGGGCCTCGCCAAAGGCACAAGTCCACCATACCGCCAAAGAAGGTATGGCGGAAGAAGCAATACAAGCCATCTGAGCCCATCCCTTCTGGCCCGGATGTCGAGAATTGAAGAAGGAGGAATGTCCATCTCATCGGGTGGTGGTGAGACCTAGCCAATAGGTCAAATTGGTAGTTATCCCTTTCTTTTATTTTCTTTTCTCTCTATTTGGTTTTCCCCATTTTGTTTTATATTTCCCCACTGCATATTGGTTTTCTTAGTAAGTTGAGAATCTTATATTCTCAACTATCATTTTTTCTTTATTTTCACAAAAATAAAATTGTTGGGTTTTGAAAAAAGAGTTTTTATTCGGAAAACAATTTTGCTGAGCTGCAAAAGTGGTAATTCACCAACGTGATAATCCCATAGCCATCGGGGAGCCACCTGCCAAAAGGGAGAGCAGGGGGGCACTTTTCAGTTCGACTGACCCCCCCTGTTTAGCCGACTAGGGGAAGGAGCCATTTTGGCTCTCTCTCCTCCAACGGCTACTTTTGGTACCCTAGTGACTATTGGGGGGTGCACACTATAAATGGTGGCCGTGAGGGGGCAGTTCACCTCACACTTCACCTCATTTCATACCTCCCCAAAGTCACTCTTGCTCACATTGTTTTTCTTGCTCTTCATTGAAGTGTTTTTGATCAATTCCGAATTCAAAAATATTTGCTTTTGCTTGCATTTGCAATTTGCTCTCATGTTCTTCAAGGGAAAATTCGTCGAGGTTTTGCTTTTGCTATCATCATCTCTTTCGAGTTTTTGCCTTGTTGTGTTCTTGTTTGTTGTGGCCATGAAAGTAATGAAGAGGTTGTTTGGAAAGAGGAAGGACGCTGCAAGCTCAAGCCATGGTGGAGACTCAAGTGCACGCCCCTCTTCCATTGCTACACCAAGTACAGGGAGGAGGAGTGTAGGTAAGGACGCTCCCATGGGAGAGAGAAGCAACCCTCATCCACTTCACGACGAGGACCTCGACATACAAAGTGAAGATGAAGATCAAGCACGTAAGCTCCTTCGGGATCATGAGTTTTCTCAAACAAAAGCTTATCATTCGGATTTGATCTCCAAAATAGGTATGGATTCCAAATTCTTTTCCATTTAGCGTGCACTAGGATGGGAAACTTTGCTCACATAGAGGAGAGAGGTTCACGCTTTTTCTCCATACAATTCCTTTGCACACTCAAAATAGGATTTGATGGTATTACTTTTAGAATATTTCAAAAAGAATACAAAATCCTATGGAAATAATTAAGTGAAATCCTAGGCTTCGACAGACGTTGTTTGCTAGATTTAGATGCTTCACCTAAGTTTAACAAACATAGTTTTTGGCAAGATTTAATTTGTGAGGTCAGATGTAGTGCACCTAGGAATACCCACTTACACAACCCTAACTTACGCTTCATGCATAGATGGGTCGATATGACTATGTTCCCTAGAGGAGATGTAAGGTAGTGCGTGATGATGAGCTGAAAATTTTATTTTGCATGATTAAAAAGATAAAAGTTGCTCTAGTTATTGACACGATGACACAATGGTTAGATTACATCTCAAGAACAAGGCCAACTGAATGCACTTCATTTATTACTCGTATTGCTACTAGGGTAGGAGCACTAGAATATTCTTCATTTGAGTATATTGAAAATGGTAGAGAATTAATAGATGAAGATTATTAGTGCAAGGACAGACCCTTAAGCATGATCAAGATGGATCTTTGTTATTTTATTATCCCGGTTTTGTCAATGAAATTTGGTTATCAACCCAGATTATCATTTTTACAAATGTCAGAGGCTAGCTATTAACCTTCTTCCCATCGACGAAGCACGAAGAAGTAATGCCTCTAGCAGGGTAACTAGAAGTTGTGCAAGGAGAGCTTACATGCCCCCGACAACCTCCATGGTCCATGAGTATGAAGAGGAAGAGAACCCAATGGGTGATGCACCCAGATGGACTCAACCTCCATCGTATGAGCCGAAGGTCCGTCTTGGCATGGATGGCCAGGTGCCACATGGGAGCCACTCCTATCCACTTCAAGCTCTAGCAGCTTGCCTCCATCATCCATGAGAAGATGTCGTTCCTCTTTGGCTATAAGTCATCATGATTATAGCCAAGGTATGACGGATCTCACTAGACATATGGGAGAGCTTGAAGTGAGAACGGGTGACATCTACAACACTCTACAAGGGCATGTCCAAGGTACCCAAGATTAACAACAGCACATATATGCTCAATTCACCAACTTCAACTCCACGCTACAACAATAACAAGCCGATCTCGCGGCATACTTCCGTCATCAAGGGTTCAACCCTCATCATGGAGGTGAGTGAAGAAAAAGCATGGGGGACGACCCCCACTTGAGGTAAATTGTATCACACCATTGCGTATTTATTTTTCATTCACCCATCATCCGTCTTGCATATATAAAAAAATAGGATAGAATTGCTTCATAAAATAAATGATGTGCGGTAAGAATGATTTGGAATTCACATAGATGAAATGATGAATAGTTGCTCTGTTTTAATTTTCCTAAGTTCCTAGTTTACATCTTACTACTCTCCAACGTGTTCCTCTCATTGGCTAAAATTGTTTTTTCCTTGATTTGGAAATTGTGGGTAGCAAAAGCTTAATCCATTCTAAGTTGTTGTGAGATATTATATAGTGATAGGATTGTTATCCCTATATTGAAAGTGAAACTTAGATTTCTGGAGAAATTCTAATAATATTTAAGTTACTCTCATTTGATTGGAAATACCTACCAAAGCAATACATTGATAGACCTTATGCATAAGCTATTTGTCTTCACGTTGAGCTTTGTCAAACTAGTATAGACCTATGTGAGATTTTGTTCATTACTTTTTGAATTCATGATTTTGTTTGCACATGGTATACTTCTAAACTATAAGTAAGCAAATTTCCACCATATCACCTTTCACAATAAAAAGAGAAACTCCATATCATTCATGCTTAGTACTCTCTCCAAAATTTATTGCATAAATGGGAGTAGAATACATGGCTAAAAGAAAAAGAAAAAGAAAAATGCATGCTTACATCATAAGCATGAGAAAAAAAAGAGAAAAGGTAGCCATGTTTCATCCTTGTAAAATATGAGAGTCCACTCAAAAAAGAGTTATCCCAATATCCACATACACTTCATTCCATCAGACAGTCACAAGGTCTGAATAAAAAAAATTTGAATTGGTTTCTCCTAATGCTTGCTCTTTTGACTTAGAAATATTATGTGTTGCAAATATGCCTACTATATTCCATACCAAGCTCCACATAGAAGCCTTATGTAGTGGTAAGATGAATTTAGGCAAAATGCCTTGGTGAGGATACATTTCCACTACACATAAATGAGAGACTATGATAATCAAATTGTGGTACATAAAATCTAAATTGAATCATCTGGAATTTGAGTGGAACTTGATTTCTAGGGTATGTGTGCTCCATTTGCTGTTCTATCTTTCAACCACCCATGAATATGAGATGGCATAAGCCCCATAATGGCTTGAGATGGGTGAAGTACCATGCCAATTTTTTCAATACTATGTAGAGTATTTTGTTGTGCACATGGTACTTTTGAAAAATAGAACACAGTAGCAACTGCTGATCATCAACCTAAAGTCTTGACTTTGCTGGGAACGAGCAAAGGATAAGCTTGGGAGAGTTTGTTGACGGCTGTTATATACCAATTTAACCCGTCAATATAACTCAATTATGTGAATGAATATCATTTATTGCACACATCACCTTTCTATTTAACCTATTTCCACTTGTCTTTGGATAAAGTAGTGCATACAGGGATTTTATGCAGAATTGGAGTGAAACAAGGGGATGGATCCTATAAATATCATTCCAGCCAATCAAGCGATGACATGTAGCACCACATGAATCAAATGGCCCACAAACACAAGTATCTAAGGCCATCCAATGGTGTATCACCAATAATAGTCAATGGGACCAAACTGGCAGAGACCTGGAGGAAGCACACCGCAAAAGGAGCCAAGACCAGATCGACCGACCCCCCTAGTCAGCCGACTAGGTCCTGGCGCCAAACGCGGTCAAACGCCATGTGTTGGCTCCTCCCGACTTGAATAGGTCATGAGTGACTGATTCGCGCGGCTTTGGTTGCGGTAACCGACCCTTCTCCAAGTTATAAATAAGACCCCTCATCCCTCACTTCAACACACACTACTTGAGTATTCATCAATTGTATCCACAACTATCCATAGGTTTAGAGAGTATAGGTTGTAGAGAGGAGAGTCTCTAGTCTAGACTCCAAGTAGGAGAAGAGTAGAAGGAGTCTCTTGCTAATTCCTAATTGGGAAAGGTTTGGATCTCATATTCCTATTTGTATTTGTGACTTTATTCTTAATAAAGATGTTATCTTTAGTCTTCTATTGTTCATATACTTGGATGAAGCGTTTCTTGTTTGATTATGGATTCCATGTATGTGGTAGGAGTAGTATTTATTATTATGCTCTATCATTTTCATTATACAATCATAAACACTACAATCACCTAATGATTTAGTTCATTGCCTTAGGATGGCTCACGACATTTTCAAAGCAAGTACCACGGCAGTGAGTTCAAGGTCATGAGTTGGATAATTCTGCTCATGATTTCGGAGCTGCCATGAGCCATATGCGACCACGCGGCCGTTTTGCATTAATACGCAGCCGAGACCAATGTCGGATGCATCACAATAAACGTCGAAAGATTTGGTCGTATTCGACTGAGCTAGCACTGGGGCTGTTGTGACATGTTTCACCAAGGCTCGAAATGCATCCTCACATGCCTTGCTCTAAATATATTTAGTCCCCTTTTTCAGCAGCTCCATCATTGGCTTAGGTATTTTTGAGATGTTCGGAATGAACCTCTGATAATATCCCGCTAACCCGAGGAAACTGCGAACTTCGTGGACGGACTTTGGAGACTCTCATTTCAGCACTTGTACAATTTTGCTTGGATCTACAGCAATGCCCTCCACTGAAATAATGTGACCAAGAAATGGTACTTGTTTGATCCAAAACTCACACTTGCTTAATTTTGCATAATGCTTGTGATCTCGCAATAGTTGGAGCACGATATGGAAGTGTTTTGCATGTTCTTCTTCTGATTTTGAATAAACCAGAAATGTCGTTGATGAAGACGATGACAAACTTTTCCAACTCTGGCATAAACACTGAATTCATCAAATAAATGAAGTGAGCCGACGCGTTGGTAAGTCCGAACGACATGACGAGATTTTCATAGAGTCCGTATCTCGTTGAGAATGCCGTCTTCGGTATATCCTCCAGTTGGATTTTGATTTGATGGTATCTGGACCGAAGATCAATCTTCGAGAATACCTTGGCACCCACTAATTATCGAATAATATATCGATGCGAGGTAGTGGATACTTGTTCTCGATTGTCACAGCATTGAGCGGACGATAATCGACACATAGGTGTAATGTCTTGTCCTTTTTCTTCACAAATAATGTGAAGCAGCCCCAAGGTGATGAACTTGGACGTATGAGACCTTTGTCCAGTAGGTCCTTCAAATGCTCCTTCAACTCGGCCAACTCATTTGGTGCCATTTGTACGGCCTTCGAGAAATAGGTGTGGTTCTCGGAAGAAGTTCAATCTTGAACACGATGTGCCTATCCGGTGGCATACCCGGAAGGTCGTCGGGAAACACGTCTGAAAATTCATAGACCACAGGAATGTCCTCAAGATTTGTGGCTTCCGTGTGGTAGGTTGATGGAATTTCTTGGATAAGGTGGTCTAAAATTAAAGTGTGTGGTTCACGTGGCGGAGAGTTGAAATGGACGACACGTGGAACGATGTTGAGAACAGAACCATGACGGTGCAGCCACGACATCCCTAAGATGACATCGATCTTTTGACCCTCTAATATAATTAGAGAAGTCGGACAGATATTCCCACCCATCTTAAGTTGTGCTTGATGGACTTTCATGGCCGCTGCTATTTTCCCACCCGGAGAGCAAAAAAAATATGGACTTTATGTGGGAGTGATAAGTAATTGATTCTTGACAACATAAGATTGGCTAATGAAATTATGGGTGGCACCAGAGTAAATAATATGACAACGGGATTTCGGAGTAGAGAAAATGACCCGCGAGAATGGGTTCACCTTCCGTCATGTCTTCGGGATCTAACTGGTGGATGTTGCCAGGTTTTGGTGATGGTTTCTTGGCCTGGTTGCGGGGTTGAACGGCACCCCGATATGGTGCTTGCCCGCTGCCTTGACACTGCTCGGGGCAGTCCCTTGCAAAATGCCCGGCACGGCCACACGTATAGCACGTGTACTGTGTCGGGTTCCCTCCCATCTGCGGATGGAATCCTGGTGCATGTGGTGGAGGTGGATATGCATGCGGGACCATTCTTTTTTGCTGCTGCTGCTGTTGTGTAGATGGCGGTTGAAAACGTGGCGCGTTGAAAGATCGACCGTGGAATTGCTGCGGTCGCGCCGGTGGCTGCTATTGCTGACCGGATGGTGAGCGATACACCACACGGTACTTCTGCGGACCACCCTGGCTGCTGCTCGACAGCGCCCTCCGTTTCCTCTTATCAGAAACGAGCTCATGCTGAGCATCTTCCTGTACAATTGTGGCATTGACGATCTCGTTGAAGGTGCCGCGGTTGCATTGTGTGAGTTGGACTTTCATCTTGGGGTTTAAACCCCGGAAGAATATGTCTTGCTTTCTGTCTTCCGTCCCCACATACTCAGGCACGTACTGCGCCAAGTGGTTGAATGTGCGGGAGTATTCGTGGGCACTCTTCCCGCCTTGCTTTAGCTCCAAGAATTCTTGAAGCTTCCTCTTCATTATACCGGGAGGTATATGGTAGGCGCGGAATGCCTCCCGGAATTCGGTCCAGGTGACCGCATGACCGACCGGCAGTGAGGCGATGAAGTTCACCCACGAAGCACCGGCGGATCCTTGAAGCTGTTGCACTGCAAACAGCGCCTTCTGCTGTTCGGTGCATCGCAGCAAACCGAACTTCGCCTCAAGAGTGTGGATGAAGTTGTCTGCATCCAGAGGCTCCTCGGCCTCCGTAAAGACCAGTGGATGCATCGCCAAGAAATCCTAATACGAGCTTGGTTGGGGCTGACATTGCCCATTGTCTTGTCGCCCCCTTGAGGGGACGAATTCTGCACCAACATACGTAGTAACTCGGTTTGCTCATTGCGCGAGCCGAGTACTGTGGCCAGAATCTCCGCGAGCGTCCTAGGAGGTTCAGGTGGTGGTGGTGGATGGACTTGTTGCTGTGGTGTCGTGGTTTGCTCCCGGGTCGGAGATTCATCCTCACGACCCCGGCTCGAGCCTCCCATCTCGGGCATTGAACGCGTACGCACCATTCTGCATCCACATGATTTAAATCAGCAACATGTTTGTTTTCTTCATCCATTTTATACCATAGTAGTACGACTATTGACAATGTGATAATTGCACAACATTCACATATATTGATAAAGTACAACTTTAAACAAGATATATTATCTCATGACCAAGTTTACAATAGTGATTTCCAAAATGACGGACTCCCACTACGGAAGTGCATCTCAACTATACTTGGTCCCCATGAGATGTCATACACACCTTGCCATCTTATACACACCCACTACTGTTTATAATATGACACAAACATGGCTACAAAATAAACATGAGCAACCACTAACTATATGTTGCCCCGTGATGGCAGTAGTGCTGCCCCATCCTACTCCGATGCATCGTCATCGGTGTACTTGAGTATGAAAGGATCTTCTTCCTCCTCAGAACCTGAGAGAACCTTCTCGTCCATATTCAGCGGTATGTCATGAGCCGGTGGATACACAACGGGTTGCAATTGTGCTTCGGCCTCAATCAAATTATCCTGAAGTTGCTCTGCCTCGTACTCTCAATTCCTAGCTTCCTTGATGGCTTGGTCTCGTGCCTCGGTGACTACCAACAGCTTCTCTTTCTGTTGTTGCACCTCCAACAGACTCGCCTGCAGTCCATCACGAGCTTGCTGCAGTTCCATGCGAGTTTGCCTCAGTTCGGAGCGAGCTTTTCGCGGTCTCGTGCCAGTGTGATTCAGCTGATCCCCGCATTGATTCAGCCGGTGATTCGTCGGAGCCAGAACGAACGGAGGTCCTCATTGATAAAATCAAGAGTGTCACTCCGTTCATTTGCTTGCCTCAAGGCTTCGGACTCATCCCGAAGAATTTCACCTTGTGTAAGAACCACCATGCTAGATGCAGCGGCATACGTCCCAAGTGTTGTCGAGGTTGTGTCGCGATATGGTCGATAGGCCGCAACCATACGACGCTGCCACTCAAAACCAGCAGCACCACGGACCGGGAGAAGAGCAAACTGTGTTCCAGCCAAGGCATCTTGATGAAGCTAGCAAAGCTTCATAAGCGCTTCACCCGCTGCAAAGGCCCACGTGTCCTCCAAACAAGCTCCCTGGATCGTGACCGAAAAAGGAGCCCATCCATAAAAATGCGGACTAGCCGGGATGTCGACCAGGATGGTACATGACAGTGTGCCTCTGTCAACCGCCTCTTGACCCCAATATCATGGCATCTCGATGAAGCCAAACAGTTGGAGCACCTCCCGCAGCATGCTCGGGAAGCCCGGACAGTTAGCGCACGTGGAGAACACCCATCTATCCGGTCATAGCATCACATCTGTCATCTATAAAAGTAGTACTTGAAGGAGTCAAATACTCAAATTCAACAAACTTTGTTGATAAAAAGATCATGGATGTGTAAATTGAATTACGAAAGTGAATTCAAATTAAAATGTCAAATGAAACATAACATTGGAATTCTGTCTCAGTTTCTGTTCATTCCGACCAGTCTGGAGAAATTTGAAATTTTTATCCAGTTAGAGGCACATTCAGGACATGAGTTAAACTACAAAGTTGTAGTACACTCAAATATATTTCCATAATGTATTTATTTGCCTCCATATCATTTCTGTATAAGGAGATATGATTTTTGCAAGTTGATAGTGTTTCTGGAAACATTTTGACAGCATCTCCTTTGTTTAAGGCTGATTTTGTCCACATTTTGCCAGATACAGAACATCAATATATGCAAAAATCATAAATTACAACATTGTTTTATACATCCTCAGGATTACATAAATGCATTATATGAAGTCATTCGTTGATTCTATAAAGAGATATGATCAAGACAGTAACAGGGTACAGAAACTGTCCAGTCTCTGTCCAGATTTAACAGAGTTTGGAAATTTGAATTTTTTATTAGTTTACAAGGGGATTCTGATCTGGAGTTGAACATAGCAGTTTTAGAGGACTCTCTTTAAATTTTCAAACAATGTATGGTAGACCTTCAGGGGTGAAATATACTGGATGTTATGATGTTCCAAACTTAGTCTATTTTTCTGCCCAGTTCACAGTTCGAGCCAGGGATTGGGCAATTTAAGTTCAAATGAAGTTTTCAAGTTTTCAATATTGAAATATGTCTTGGAGCTGAAAATGAAACTTGTGGATGACCTACTCAAGTTCCCATACCATATGTCCGCTTAGCCAAGCGACGACACGATCAATTGTAAATCTGACCAGCACGCTTCAAAACAGAGATTACATATTCAACTTAGTTCTAAGTTGGAAATTTTTATTTGTTGTCAAGTAAAAACACCAGCACGGATAGCGTCATTGGCGTGCCCGATGAAACTCGAATACAATGCCGGCACTACACCCTCACCAAAGAAAAATCCTAAGCTGGTATTCCGGCATACGTCTCAACGGTGGCAGTAATGACATTCACTTGCAAACGTTTTCTACTCGAGCTACCTAATGTGGTTAGTGTACTGCGTCTACACACAAATGATAGATCAAACAAATGGTGCCGTAAGGCACAGCCCGCATGGTCGAACAGTTCACAATAATATATATGAAAGTAAAAACATTCATCCCGTGTCATTCCATACGGGCCGCCCAGAGTTAAGCCATGTCTCGAGGTACATGACCGGGGTTTCTACCACCCGACAGGGTCCCACATCTTTGCATAGTGCTGCACCAGTAGGGGGCGCATCGGGTTATGTCCCACCCGACGGAGGCTCCCACTAATTTTGGAGCGCACTAGGGTACCGTGTGTCACATGTGCTCAGAAACATGGAAAGTTTTAGAGACTCATATTAACATTCCCGTACCAAGCCACGAAAACAACCACATGCTACCTCTCGCATGGTGAGCTTACCACAATTGACCCGCTTGTGGTGGCGTACATTACCTCTTAACTGACGTCGGAGCATCGTTACAGAATTTAATAACACATAAGTTAGCTTGCCACCTTAAGTAACTAATACTATAATAGACCTAATGTGGGCATAGTAACTAATTCTCACTCCACTACGCTTAAGTTTTCAAAATATGCTCTTTTCGAGTGTGCTATTCTCAATGCGGCTCTGATACCAGGCTATGAGGACCGGGTCCACACAATCCAGGAATCGCAGAGGGTGGTGTCATGCGATGCGGCACCCAACAGCACGCACAAAAAGAATACGACAAAATACAAAGTTTTATTTATATAAATAGCGGAAGTCTTTTATAATACTTAATATACATTGGAAGATAATATTCATAGCTAAACTCTTAGCCTAGCTATGGAAAAGTGCAGCCGTCCAGCCTTCGGATGCTACACACTAGCCACACACAAATTTACTGCGGCGTGCAGGGCTCCCATTCGGCAGTATACCCCGACAGGGGCATCGCTTCATCCTCGGGCCCTTTCTCATAAGTCTCACCTGAAAACAACTTAATATAGCAACCGTGAGCATGAAGGCTTAGCAAGACTTAACCGTCTCACCTAAACATGAAACTCTACATGCAGGTATACTTAACAAAGGGATGGATATACGACTTGCATATAAATTGATAATCATTTTACAAGTTAATAGCAGCAGCTTAAATGTTTAATAACAGTAACTTTAATGAGCCTAATCTATAGCGATCATAGTGGCAAAACAATTATATTTCATTACATCGTATTCTCCTGACTTCTTCAGTATTTACTACATCACAACATAGTGAACAAGCGGTACTCAAATAACCATGAGGGACGGTGATTGCAATCAGGAGACACCCGAACAACACATCACGTACACCCGTGACTAAGGAGTGTGCCATGCTCCTCACCACATCATACGCAGCAACCTTTCACAAGACAATACAAACGCTGAACCAGTCCCACCATCGTGGGCATACTTCCACCAGATTCCTATAAACATTAGCATGGCATTCTCTACTCGTCAAGCTCTAGACCCACCCAATAGTCCATGGGATTTGTGGTTCATGCAAGTGGATTAACAAGCACCTTAGCCCTAATGCACAAAATTCATCCTAGGCATAAGTGATATAAATAGAAAATTTAAAATAGCACTTAAATGCAAACCGGGGCTTGCCTTGCTGCAATTCAGAGGGGAAATTAGCTTCTGGAAGTAGAGTCTCCAAGTGCTCCGGGTCCTCCTCGATCTCGGTCACTATATGATATGCAATATATAAAGTACATGAGTGATATTGAAACTATATAAGAGAACTTCTAAACATTGATCAGGTATGTAAATGATTTTAATTTGCATTGGGATTTTTACAGTAGACACTAGGTTCTATGGGGAAGATCTGGACCGAAAATTGGAGATGTTCAAGGAATCTTGCTATCTCTAAAATTCTAACAAGTAAAAGGCTTCCCTGAATTTTTGTTTAACTTCTGGAGCTTTGTCATGGTTAACAGGGGATGATCTTGGTAGAGGAGGTCCTTCTGGTTCTATGAAAAAAATTCATAATTTTCTAAGCTTCCTACAGGGATAAATTGATTTTACAAGTTTGGGGAAAAAGCTGAAAATTGTTCTGTAGTTTTCTTAATTTTCAACTACATAGAGATTTGGAACACTGATCATCCTAGTAAATGAAGACCAATGAACTTGAAATTTTTACTGGAGATCAAGTGTATTTTTGAGAGTGTTCTGGACAAAATTGGGAATTTTCCAATTAACAGAACAAGGTTAATTTATTTCCCAAGCAATTAGCTCAAAGGAATAAATTGTGAAAATTTTGGGACTTTCATGTCCAACAAATTGCACTACCACAAAGTTGAGAACGAGGTGGGTATACCAAGATTTATTAGGATATTTTTGAGCAAATATCCTAGGAGTAATGGATTTTGGAAGTTTGATTGAAATCTGGAATTATTTTCCAATTGGAAAGTTTAAATAAATCAGCCCAGCCCCACTCATTTAAAATGGGCCATTCAGAGCTGGGCCACACCGAGGGACATGGGGTTAACCCGTGCAGCCGCACCAGATCCGAAGGCCACAATAGATCCTTCTCATCTCGCCGAACGACTGACATGCGGGGCCAACCAGTCTTCGTCTACCTCGCGACGTGGCGGCGTTCCTCACTGGAACCGTGGCGGTGCTCCGCCGGCCTTGCTGCATCGACCTCCTCTCAGCACGGCTTGGGCCACCTGTCCCTAGAATCGGCCGCGCAACACAATGGTGAGGTCCAATCGCGGCGGCAACGGCCGGAGGTGGCGGTGCGATGACGACGGCGGCGGCTAGGGTTTCGGCTATGTCGAACTTTCTCGAAATGGCTCAAGCACATTGGGAAAAAGCTGGGAATGGTCCTGGGAGCATGAAGATGATGATTTGGAGGTGCAAATGGGGTGGAACGGCCGACAACTACGGGTTGGACGGTGGACCGACGGATTTTTATTGGCGGCCGTGAAAACTCGAAATCTGACCTCGTCTCTCGATGACTTCCCTTCAGTTTTGGTGAGATGGTGCGCCGGAAGATCTAGAAGATAATACTTGATCGGATTGAAAAATCATTGCACTTAGAAACGGAATTAAACCGATGATCTAGTGACCTCGGTATGAACTAGCCACGGTGAAACTCGATGTACGGAAGCTAGGAGGCACGATAGGGGCTGAAACTTCACCAGAAGCATCTATGTACCTTTGCGCGCCTTATTTCTTCAAGGAAGGAGACGAGAACTTGCTTGTATTAGCTTGTCTTCATGGAGTAGAGAGCTCACCGGCGGCTTCACCCGCAAGCTCCGGAAAAACTTAAAATACCACGCCGATAAGTATTGAATCAAGCAAGAAAGGTGATGGGAAGGAAGAGCACCAAGTTGCACTACCTTTTTCTGTTGGGAGCATGGCAAAAGCTGGCTTCGTTTGGCCGGCAAGTCAAGCGACGGGCAGGCGGTGCAGTTCTGTTTTTGCGGCGAGTAAAGGAGCGACGGAGGTGTGTGGGATGAGTATGGCCGACGAGACACGAGGGGAGGCGTCTAAATCCACTCTGGGTGCCACGGAGCTGCTTTCTTTTCATGCCTTGTCGCAGTGGCGAGTTTTTCTGACGTTGAAGTGTGGGGACAGCCGTAAACAGAGCATTCAGTCGGTTCCATCGAGTGGGAGATGCTGGCAGTGGGTCCCACTACCCTTTTCATCCAAATACTTCTCTGGAACTTCAATTCTTCCACCTAAACATGTCCAAAAATGCTAGATTTTTGTGGAGAGGCCAATTCAAACATGGATATTAATATTTGAAATTGGATTTCAAATTTGGACAGGTTTCATGTGAAATTCAAATTCAAATTTGAATTTGAATAGAATTTAATGTACCCATTGAATTAAATAGAATCAGTGCTCCAAATATTATGGAAATTTGCAGGGGTGCTATTTGGAATATTTGGAAGGTAATGATGAACTCAGATTTTTGTTTTGGCAAAGTTTGCACAGGAGCTAAATTTGAATTTTTGGATCCCTTCTATTGAAGTTTGAATTGGTTTAATTTCCCAATTTCCATTTGATTTCGTTTCCCCATTCAAATTTAACTTTTCCTTTCTGAACTTTGCACTTTGAATTTAAGGCTTTTACACGAACTCAGTCCGGTAATGACTCAATATGGGTTATTTTGGATCGGTTGACAAAACCAGCTCATTTCCTTCCTGTTAGGACAACCTATACCACCGCGAAGCTAGCAGAACTGTATATGGAGCATATTGTATGTGACATGGAGTTCCAAAGAAAATAGTCTCAGAGCGAGGTTCTCAATTCACTTCTAGGTTCTGGCAGAAATTGCATGAAGCATTGGGTACAAGGTTGAATTTCAGTTCGGCATATCACCCTCAAACCGATGGACAAACCGAGACAACGAATCAGATTTTAGAGGATATGTTAAGAGCTTGTGCTTTGAAGCATGGAAGAAGTTGGGACAAAAGCTTGCCATATGCGGAATTCTCATATAACAATAGTTACCAAGCAAGTTTTAAGATGTTACCATATGAAGCATTATATTGAAGGAAGTGTATGACATCCTTGTTTTGGAGTGAGACAGGGGAGAACCAAGTATTTGGACTTGATGTGTTGCAAGAAGCTGAAAAACAAGTCCAAATAATACGCGAAAATTTGAGGGCTGCCCAATCAAGACAAAAAGGATATGTGGATAATAGACGGAGAGACCTAGCCTTTGTAGTGGGAGACTTTGTTTATCTGAAAGTATCACCTATGCAAGGTCATAAGCGGGATGTCAGAGGCAATTTGGCACCTCGCTATATTGGACCATTCATGATTTTGGACAAACGAGGAGAAGTAGCATATAAACTGGAGATGCCAACACACCTTTCCGATGTCCATGATGTGTTTCACATTTCATAGCTCAAGAAGTGCTTGACGGTACCGGAAGAACAAGTGCCAATGGAAGAATTGGAATTAGAGGCAGATTTGACTTATGCCGATCAACCGGTCGAAATCTTAGAAACCAAGGAGAGGGTCACAAGAAACAAGGTCATTAGATGGTGTAAAGTACAATGGAAGCATCATACAGAATTGGAAGCAACTTGGGAGCTTGAAGATGAACTGAAGAAAGAATTTCCCTATCTCTTTCCTTCTACGTCGAATCTCAAGGGCGAGATTCATTTTAAGGGGGGTAGGTTTGTAACACCCTCATTTTCATCCATCATGCACTGCATATATTCTAATACATGTTTAACATTAAGCAACACAAAAAGGAACAAGTTTAAAATGAATTAGAAGCACGACCGCACTCAAAAGATCTGAGAATTTCGAACTTGCCCGTTTTTGGTGAGGAATAGTACAAATTTCTCTCTGGCCTCTCTCCGGACATGTCCGTTTTTGCTGCGGACTAGTCCGTTTTGCTCTCTATCCTGTTTTGGGACTTGTCCGGTCTAGTGCGGACTAGTCCGCACCCCATCCTTCAAAAATTTTGCCAAGTCCCCAGAGTTGTCCGTTTTCCATCGGACTTATCCGTTCAGCTCTCTGACCAAAATCGGACTTGTCCAGTTTTGGCCAGACTTGTTTGTTTATTCTGTGACTAGCTTTTGGACTAGTCCAGTTCATTGCATACTTGTCTGGTATTCGCGACTCCGATTCAATCTTTTCCTCCATGACTTGTTTTGGGCTTTTACCTTATGTGGGCCCAAGGACACCGTGTCTAACCATTTTGGAGCCCATGTGGGACCCCACACCAGCTACCACCCACCCCCAAAATCGAAATCCATCAAACCCTACACCTCCACTCCTATATAAACAACCCAACACTCCACTTTTACATCTCTTTGCAACAATTGAAAGCACCACAAACCCTAGCTCGTGGGAGCCATGACCAAGGGGAGATCCCGCAGCAAGGTGGAGAAGGAGATCACGAGGAAGGATCAGGCAATCAAGATCTTCATCGACTTTGCATTCTTCATCACTAATTCACCCTCAACTCTTCATTATCAACCCTAGATCGTCAAGATCCAAGTGTTTCCTCCGAACTCTTGATCCTTGGAGTTCTAAACACGTCGTGCACCTTCTAGTTTCTCTTTTTCCACGTGAATTCAACCCCAATTCTCCCAAATCTTGCATATCAAGGAAACCCTATAAAACCCTAATTCGCTGGTTCTGCGAAGGGCGGACGAGCCCGATCCCTAGCGGACTTGTCCGGCCTCTGAGTCTGAATTGTCCTGAATTAATTCCAAATTGACTCGAATCAATTCCAAACCCGTCCAAACTTGTTAAAAACTATTAGAACCAGTTAGTAAATATTAATAGCAACTCATTAACAAGTTTTACCTCATCATTGCATTAATCATGCATGTCATGGCATATTGAGTACTATATGAGCATTATTTGATTGAATTGTGTGTTTTGCATCTTTGTCACTAGGAATAGAAGGACCTGCGCTAGAGGGTGCTGGCGAGGACCTCCAGTACCAAAAATTTGAAGCTTTTGACCCTAACCGAGCTTAGGAGCAAGGCAAGTGTCCATGATCATTTTGATCCTATTTTTAAATGTTTTGTTTGCAAAACTGCATGCTTATGTCAAATTGATGGGAAACCCATGATAGGTGTTTACTAGACTTGTTTGACCATCCTTATCGCTTGAAATAACATTGTAGAGAGTTGGTAAGAGTATTTTACCTTTTTGCTTCGCTCTAATTAATTGGGATGGGAAAAAACAAATGACTTAATTATGAACTATTGGATGATGACCATTGATGAACATGGTTAATTGGTAACATGGGACCTGGGAATCTAAGCAAGCATGGTTTGTCTATTGGGTTGGATGATATGGTGGTTTCCTTGCCTTGGATCAAAGGACCTGTTCATGCGAGAATAGGCCAGGACTACAGTGCCACCACAAGGCCAAGTATGGGTACAACTTAGCTAATTAATTAGGTGTATTGCCAGCATTAATTCGGATCATTTGGAGGAGCGGGAAATGCGATTCGGTTGGGTTTGCAATAATGGAGGGACTGCCCTAGGATCTGAGTGGCACAAGAGAGGGCCCTTTGTTTAGGATGTGCTCAGTTGGAGGCATCGCCACTGGTGAAACCTCAGTGGGTCTGAATATGTTGGTTGTCCCTTTGTAAAGGCCATTTTATGATCTCTTGGCCATACACCTAAGGAAGTGTAATTGGCATAAGGGAGGTTTCTTTAGTCGCCGACGGGTGACGAAATCACGAACTTGTGTGTAAAGTGGTACAACCTATGCAAAGTGTTAAAAACTATCATGATAGTCGTGCTCCTAGTTAAGAGCACCTCGATGACCTAAATGATTATAGGGAATTTGGGATTGTTGGTTATGGTAATGGTAATTGTTATGGTTATGGATTGAGTTATGATAAATGGACATGGATGATGATGATGGTAATAATCTGGTATATGGATGTTTAATTGATTATGGTTTCGTATTATGTTAATTATGTGGGATGTAATGGGATTACTTCACATAGACATAGTATAATTCTTTTTATATGTTTTAATTATACTTTTCAGCAATTAGCCATTGTTTATTATCATGCCTTGTTTAAGCTACATGTCATACTTTCCACACATGCCGAGTACGACATGTACTCACCCTTGCAATTCCCCACAAACAGTTTCAGGTCAGGATTGGGAGTATCACAATGTTAATGCAGAGTTCTAGGTTGTGTGTTGCCGTTAGATTGCTTGTGGTGTTGCTTGGAGCCGCACATTCCCTTTTGCTTAGCTTGCGTAGTTGCTTAATTAGATTATTTTGTTGCTTTACTTTCTGACTTTTAATAATAATCATTAGAGTCGTAATTAGAGGATTATTTGAATATTGTAATAAAAGTACTTATTTAATAATTTGAGTTGTGGTAATTATCTGTTTATCATTTGTTCATCACTTCTGTATGTGTGTTAAACATCATGGGCACACATACTGCACTTGGTTCATTTTACAGAACCGGGTGTCACAATTCTTGTTGTGACGTCTTGGTGACTCCATTCTCCACAATCTACATTGGTTTTGTCACAATTGATAACGTCTAGATTAGTCGCACACACAATTTCTCAACAGATTGATTTTCTGCCGAGGGATTTTTGTTACTTCCGCTGAAAAAGTTTTAATCTACCATTCACCCCCTATGGTAGCTTTTCACGTTCTCTTCGATCCTACAATTTGTCATCTCTTAGTTCAAATGAACTAAAAGGTGATAAATTTTGGGACACGGAGAGTAACGCTCAGTATGACCACTAGACTTAACGGGCATTACTTTTTTCAAGAAATGATAACGAGCACCATACCTCTTCCACTTGTTGCTTATGTCATGGAATAACCCTTCCAAGTTGTCCCACACAAAAGAGTTGTTTGCTCGACCTCTCTTGCTTGTGGTACTTAAAGCCACATTGCTCTAAATCATTGTTGTGACATAGGACTTGAACAGGTTTGTCCGGATGTCATCCTCCCACAATGCCCCCCTTGCATCGCAAGGTCATGATCAATGGAGGTGGGATTCATCAATTACATCAACATCTCAGCAATCATCATCGACTCTGGTGACTCAATGATGCACGTTGCACATACTCGATTGACACATGAGCCAACAACCTACGAGAAGATATGGAGAAAAGAAAGGAGAAGCGTCAGTTATAACAGAACAAGATTAAAAAAGAGAACAACAAAGAAGAAAAAATAGACATAAAGAAGGGTCCATACCTTCATAGTCAGAGTCTTTGGTTGTAGACAAAGACCAAACATAGTGAATTGGAGCCAGTGAAGAAGACGAGAGGTGACAGAGATGGCGATTGCGGTGATAGACGAAAAGAAAATGTTGACTTTTTGATGACCGACTAGTATCATGTTACCGCATGTGTAATCCTCAAATGGCCTAGCTAACAAAACACAAGGGACACAATATATTCATATTGGTTCAGGCAAGAATACCCTACGTTCGGTGTGGACGACACCTACTCTTTATCAGCTCGAGAGTGGTTTGCAGCGATTTACAATCAAGTCCTCTTTTGGGAGTTTTTGTATGGGAATGTTTTGCTGTGTTCTAATATGCCTATTTGAACATGGTGTGCCAACAAGCCCGTGAAGGTGGCCTTCAGGTTCCTTTTATAGTCAGACAAAACTATCTACCCGTCTTCTCATAAATGGGGCAGGTGATATAGTGTTCGTGTCAGTGCGCTTCCTGGGCCGCTTGGGTCATAGAAGTCATTGCCAAAGTATCCACTCCTATCACGACGCTCGGTCTACCCGTCTTCCATCGATGCGTGCTCGCTGTCGCACCGAACGGGATGGCACAGGAGTGGCATCGACTGATACTATGCTTCTTCGTAGAGTCACATTGTGCATGGCGTCCCATCAGTATTGAAGGTGTCTGCTCGAGATTGCATCCGTATTGAATTCAACTACTAGCTTTGTGCTCCGAAGCTCGTCCTCAAGAGGGTCTGCCGCTCGATCATGGTAATCGAGGCTTGGACGGATTTGCTTCCCTGACCCCGCTGGTCGGGGCTCGAGTGGTAGCTCTATCTTCGTGCCAGAGGTCGAACGCAGTCGAATTCTTAAGGGTTGTTTGCTCGACCTATCTTTCCCGTACTCGGAGCCACATGGCTCAAAATCATGGTTGTGACATAAGAGTTGAACAGGTTCGTCCTAACTTCATCTTTTTGCAATGCCCCACTTGCATCGCGAAGTCATCATCGATTATCTCCACTTGGAGATGGGTCTCATCAATTATCTCAACATATCAAAAATCATCATCGACTTTGGTGACTGAATGATGCACGTTGCACGCACTCGATGGACACAATAACCAATAACCTACGAGAAGATGTGAAAAAAAGAAAGGAGAAGCGTCAGTTGTAACATAACAAGATTAAAAAGAACAAAAAATAAGAAAAAAATCCAGGGTTACAGACAAAGACCAGAAAGTGAATTGGAGCGAGTGAAGAAGGCTAGAGGTGATATAGATGGCAATGATTGAGGCAATAGAAGAAAAGAAATGTAGAGGGGAGTGTCAAAGCGACTCTGCAGCTCAAGGATTTCGGGTGGGAGATGAGAAGGAGAGACGGAGGAGCGATTCCAATGGGGATGCGATAGTGATCCAGCGATGCAACCTAATTTATAAATGAGAGTGCTAGAGTGACTCTAGGGTTTGGGGTGGGGAAATCTGGAAATGAGGGATGGGGTAGCCAATTGGCATCTATATAGGTCAACTGACCAATAGGGTTGGGAGTTGGGCCGACCTCCTTTCTAGCAGTAGTAGGCTATTAGTGAGCTGAGGCTGAATTCTTGACCTTGTGCCTAGGTGGCGGCCCAAGCATATGGCCTCTACCTATTGGCTGTGCATGCTCGTGTCGAGCCAAAATGGTTGTGGCGCATGTGGGCTAACCCTAGATGCCTGGATATACATACGAGTCATGTGCTCGTCTATGGTTTAAGATCCAAAAATAATATGTGTTTTTTGCGTTTGACAGTCGTTATCTACAAATTTTGACCGTCAATATAACCCAATTATGTGAGGGAATAAATATTTATTACACACATCATAGTTATATTTAACATAATTCCACTTGTGCTTGGACAAATAATAAATGCAGGAGATTTTATGCAGAATTGATGGAGAATGAGGGGAGCAATCTTCAAAAGTGCCACCCCAGCCAATCACGCGACAACATGTGGCATCACATGGATCCATGGACCCATTCCCAGCCGTATCCGAGGGAATCCAAAAGAAATTCACGCACGGAAGGAACATGGGTCCACATATCAGTCACCCAGAGAAAGCACAACCAGGGGGAGGGGGGCAAGGACCAGGTCGGCCGACCCCCTAGCTCGGCCGACTTGGCCCTAACGCCAAACCAGATCAGCTTCCACGTGTTGGCTCCTCATGGCTCACAAAAGGCAGTGAAGACTGATTCACATGCTAATTGTGTCGAGAACCACCTTTACTCCATGTATAAATAGGGGGTGCCTCACTTCTCCCACACACCACTCAAGCATTCTCTCTTGTATTAGACTAGTGCTCCCATAGATCTCAGTGGAGGTTAGGATGTAGAGAGGAGCCTCTAGTCTCAACTCCAAATTGAGAAAGGTATGGATCATGTATATTTTTTTATTTGTGACATTATGCTTTATATTTATATCATTAGTCTTTACTTATTCATATACTTGGATAAAGTGTTCTTTGTTTGGTTGTGGAGTCCACATATGTGCTAGGTGTAGATGTTGTTATGATCCATTCCTAATGCTCATACACCACCACTATAGTCTAACTAGGTATTAATATAATTATGTTAATATAAGTAATTTAGTGCTTGGTCCCAACATTGGTTTCAACAGTGTTTAGGTTAGTCATTGCCTTCAGAAGGTACTTGTAGTGCAGATCTTAAGGTATTTACTTATTATGTAACCATGGTGCTTAGATAATTAAGTAGCGGGATGTCTTGTAGACCCACGATTTGTAGGGGTAGGTGGCAGGTGGTGACTTCCCTGCCCGTCCTTTATAATCCCCGACGTTTGGCTACGCCGCAGGCTCGTTGCAGGAATCATCTTGATGTTGTTAGGGGTAAACCCATGCCCGATATGTTGGACCACTAAACCCTAGTACTCAACGTTAGCATACCCATATGTACACCAATTGGCTATGCATATGAATACTTAAAGCACAATAGGAGCAGCTCCATCCCTAACTTAGCCTCCAATAGGAGATTCTTACCCTTTAGAGTAGTTTGCTTTGGTGTTTGCCACACTACCCATCACATTATTTATCCATCCTACCAGATCCCACACTTGAACACCCTCTTCTATCCTTGACCTTGCCACTCTTCTACCTTGCCTTCCTCTAGGATAAACAAATACGATACCCTAGGGAATACTTTCGGCTAATATGCGACAATGGTACTTTATGTGCGCTTGCAGAACTCATCTTGTTTTGGCTTAGTAGTCTAGTGCCTCTACAGAACTATCCTTGTTTCTAGGATGATCTGTAGATGTTAAGAAATACCAACAATTGCTACTATGGGATGTTATGATCTTTAGTCATTAAATCTATGCATGTGTGGCCTGAGGAGATCAGTTTTTCTCTTCAATTATCTCCACCACCCATAGCTAGGTTTTTATTGTTGATATTCATTATCACCTTGGAAAATTCTAATTTTTTTACCGCTTGATCATTTTTCTCTTTATTTTTCTAAGATTTTGGCACCTTAGTTGATTCTTTTTCATTGGCCGCTCTGAGAGTGAGATTGTTGTGGCATGTCCTTTGAGGCTACTGTTAAGAAATGTGTGGTATGCTACTCTATCATTACATCTACCGCATAATCCAAGAAACTGGAGAGTAAAGGGGTCATAGATTGTTACCTCAAGACGCTCAATGCAGCGTAAAAAGAATTGGAGCAGACGGGTCAATCGTAGATGCACGACGGTGTAGTGGAAGTAGTCGATCACAATCATCTCCTCCTCATCGTCGTCCCAATAGCAACCCCACATCACCGTAGCCGATTAGCATAACAGCAACAGCAGCAGCGCCTACATGGAGTCCACACGTGTCGAAAAGGACAACACTACAGGAAATGGTTAAAATAACGTCGGCCGTATAGTCGCCGGTTGACAAGTGAAGCCGACGCCCATAAGTTATAAACATTGGTGTACCGACGGTTTTAATCATCGCCCTTTGTCGGATGGTTTTAATCTTTATTGTTGTCGGTCCCGCCCGCTTTACATCCTCTGTGTGTTGGTTTGGAACCCCGATGGTTTAACTGTATTAAGATTGTGAGACTTGGGTGCTTAGCAATTATGTTAAAAGTGAGTGTTTACATCCAATGTTTAGAATATATCTGAAAAACCCAGTTCGGGATGTCCAATCTTTTTCAATGTGCATTCGGGAGTAATAGTAACTCACTGCACAACACACTTTGCATTGTGCGAACTTTTCACTTTGTATCAGAAGTAATAGTTACAATCGATCAGTTTGGACTGTCAGAACTTATTCAATGCATATCGGGAGTAACCTTTACTGCTCTGCGCATTTCAGACTGTCTGATCTTTCTGATCAGCTTCGGCTGCTCTGTTTTTCACTTGCAATGTATCAAACTTGTTTTTTAGCTTATGGGAGGTTTGTTTAGTATTAATTTACTAAGTTTTTGATGTGTTTTGGTCGATTATGGTGGATATTATTTTGCTATGTTTGGAACATGCTTATGTGAGGTGCTCGCATAAGGTGTTGTGGTTTATGGACTAATGTGAGTCAAGTCGAGGACTTGTTCTTGGAAGAATTGGTTGTTTGTTTATGTTTAGGTGTTGCTTGAGGTCAAGACATGGCTGGTGATGGTGCTCCATTGAACTAGTCATAGGGAGAAAATGAGGTTCAACAACAATGTTCGGGAGGAATTTTGGTTGAGTCGATCAGGAGGTCACACAGCATGTTTGAGTCAAAAACAATGCATATGAAGGTATCGTGGATGTTTTAGAATGTGTTTGCATGTGTGCAAAGGGTGCATGGACGTGGCAAGGCATGGATAAGAGTTATGGCCATGAAGATATGGCCAGAATGGTAGAACCGACAGGATTATGCGCTCAGGCTGAGGCAGTTATGGTTCATTTATGGAAAGTTTTGAGTTGGTTTTGGTTAGTTTTCATGTTTGTTATAAAGTTGAGTTGTTTTAGGAATGTTCCGGACGTTTCTAGGGCGTTTGGAAGTCTTAATATTGCTTCTATTTGTGTATGGAAGAGTCTTTAGGAGTTATGGGAAGTTTCGGTTGAATCTAAGTAGGAGTAGGAGTCCTATCTTGGATTGGGTTGGCCTTAGAGCTGGTTATATAAGCAAGGGGGCCAGGGATCCTGGAGCACGACTTGTAGTTGTTCCTTTATTTCAGTGAATAAATTCGTAGTTTTAGAGGAGATTTTGCGACTTGTTCATCTGACTTGTTTTTGGCAAGTTTTTCTCGGTGAATTTCTGCGCAGCCGACGTTGCTTTTGTGTTTTGATCATAACTCGCGTTTTACATATCCAATTGACGTGATTCTTGTTGCGTTGCATTTACAACTCCAAATTCTATCATCTACAAAAATTTCATGGTCATTCGATTTGTGGTTTTTGATCTACAGGAGTTTCTTTCAGCATAGCAGATCTGTTTTTGCTATGATAGAAAAAGATTAACCTTTGCTCAATCTTTAGATCATAACTTGAGTTCTACTCATTCTTTTCACATGATTATTGTTAAATTAGTTCCGTGACTTGATTCTCTAAAATCTATACTATTTTTTTCATGGTTGAACAAGTTTAAGACAGTCGCACACACAGGTTCTTTATCAGATTGATTGTCTGCCGTGGGGTTTTTGTAGCTTCCGCATAAAAGTTTTTAATCTACCATTCACCCCCACTCTCGTAGCTTTTCATTTGCTCTTCTGAATGTATCATAGAGGGGGGTGAATAGGCTTTTTGAACTTTCGTCAGATCCTGAAACACTTAACAACTTGATCAAATACAGAGAAATTGGACTAGTTCGGTGTGGTTCGGACTAGTCCTGTGTGTGCGGACCAGAACGATCAAGTTTGATCGATGATTTCATGTCAAGTAACCTATGTAGCAGAAAGTAAGTTGTAACTTGCATGTATAACGACAATGAAACTAGGAATGGCACAAATTAACTTTGATGTCAACGTTTCAACATAGGTTATACAAGACTGAGTAAACTCTAGAATATAATAAACAATAAGAACAAAAGTATGCGACACAAGATTTTTATCCCGTGTTTCGATTCCACAGAGGAAATCTACATCCACGTTGAGGAGTCTATGGAGGACCAGGTCTTCACCAACCCTACCCTCGTCGAATTACCATGGAGGTTGATTCTCTTCTACTAATGACAAAGGGGCAAATAACTGAGTTCAGGGGCCTTCTCACAAGTTGAGGACTCCCCAATATTTACAATGATGAACACCACCAAACACACTCGAAAGATATGCAATAAACAACAAGAGTGTGCGAAAGATTCAAACCCAAGAGCTCAAGATCGTGTGGAACAAGTCTCTCCTTTTGATAAATGCTAATCCTCAAAGATTTTATCTTTTTAGGGTTAGAATGTGTGGAGAGTCCTATATTTTGGGCTCTTGGAAGGTGTGACGACACAGGGGGTCGAGAGTTATTGTTGTAGGGCCGTACACCTCTATTTATACTAGGGTTTCCAAAAGTTACTATTAGGGTGTGCGATGTCCAGACTAGTCCGAGGTGGACTCCAAACTAGTCCGGTGTGCGGCGTGTGGGGAACCCTAAGTATCCTGAAATATCAGACTTGTCCGGAAATTTGCAGACTTGTCCGATTTGGGCTTTGCAAATGTTCGGACTAGTCCGGCACATATTGGACTAGTCTGGTGTTGTGAACCTCATGTAGTATTGAGGACAAGTCCGCAGTTGAAGGACTTGTCCGATTAGAGTCAGAGAGTTTTCACACTAATACGTGATGATATCGAACTTGTCCGCTTCTGTGTAAAGTGTGAAGTCTTGAGAACAAGTCTGCACTGGGCGGACTTGTCTATTTTTAGTCAGAAAGATATCGGACTAGTCCATGGTGATATCGGACTTGTTTGGTGATGTGCAAGTGTGAAGTGTCGAGGACTAGTCTGAACTAGGGAGGGACTAGTCCAACCTTACTCAGAGAGATATCAGACTAGTCCGGTGTATATCGGACTAGTCCGGTTTTCCGGTGAATTGTGCAGTGAATCAATTTGTTTGTTAACTTGATCTCTTGGGATGTGTTTCTCCAACACACTCCATACACAATGATCTAATCTTATCAGCTCTTGAACTCTTTTCATTTTGATTCCTCATTCTCCTTTCTTTTTGAGCATTCCTTCTAATTTCCTTAAAACCTGCGCTCATCTCAAAAAATTTGTTAGGATCTCATTTGTTTGTCATAAATCAACCAAAACCCACAAGGGATGCCTAGATGCACTTTTGATCTCCCCCTTTTTGGTGATTGATCACAACCAATTGAGATTTATACGAATATGATAAAAATTCATATTTTCATAAAGTGTGCACATATGAGCTTTGAACAAAGTAGGCAATGTAAACATAGGACATATGTGCACTCTTTATGGTGGGGTGCGAAACTATGTGTGTGTGAGCAATAATATTGATGTGAGTAAGATAAAAGCATAATCATAACAACATCAAGATTATCAAACATGAATATCAAATTCATAGCATATAACATAGATCATCACAGGGCATTATCACGAACTCCATAAACATGTCCAGAGCATAATGCAAGCATAATAGAAGTTATACAACCCAAAAGTAGCAGAAATTGCAAAAAGAAACACAATTGGAGCTCTCATCTCTCAATCTATGGCTAGTACCTAAGACTCCCCCTCAATCTCTCCCCCTTTGGCATCAATGCACCAAAAAGGAGAAGGGGAACTACTAGTCGTCGACGCCTCACTCCCCGCTGTCTGTCCTCTCGTCTTCTTCATCATCAGGCTGAGGAGGAGGAGGATGAGAACCACTTGTCGTGCCCCCAATGCCGAAGTATGCAAGCTTGGAAGGAGATATAGGTGGAAGCTCCGAAAGTCGGAAGGAGAGTCCTTCGAGATAACTGGAGACCCAACAGGCTCAATTTCATCTTCTGACAAATGGCTTTGATATTGTCCTTCATGTACCACATTTCCTCTTTTCTTGCCTTCTTCATCTTATGGACCTTCACCTCAGTCTTGCGGCAAGAACCAAACATAGCTAATGCCACTAGGAGACCCTTTGTGAGGAGGGGCCCTAGTGTTAGAAGCAGGCCTTGCATCTCCTTGAGCTCTCCCAGGAGCCTCTTCACTTGAAACAGGAGATGGAGCAGTTGGAAGAAAACCTTGAGGTGGCTTATGAGGCCTCAAAGCTGTATGCTCAGCATCTTTCACAAATTCGATCCATGTGACCTTCTTTATCATGAAAATGATGTACGGTGCATAGCCACAGGAGCGATTAGGGGAGCAAGAGATGTTTACCATGTCATTCCAGATGTAGTCAAAGATGTCAAACTTTCTCTTCTTGCTAATCAATTTCATCAAGGTTCTCATGTAACCTTAGACACTCCTTGCATCTCCATCCTTTGGAGCAATGGTCTTCTGGAGCACTCTATTAAGAACCATGAGGAAGGATTTCATGTTCTTGGTTGAGGGAGGATTGTACTTGAGGCGAGTGTCATAGAGAAAGTCCATCTTATCATTCTCCATAAGACCAATATTGTGAATCACAATTGCATTCTTGTCGGTGTTCTCCAGATGCATCAGTCTGGCAAAGTCATCATATGTCACAGTGTATTTGGATCCATGTGTCATCCAAGTCACTCGCTCTTCTTCATCACTGGCAAAGTAGCAGGTTGCAAAGAACTGTCCTATGACATCATAGTTCCAGTTGTACTTGAAAGCAAACAAGTCCTTTAAACCATGCCTCTTTGCAGCCTCTACCACTTCATCAAATGCACCACAGTTTCTTATTTCAAAATGGCTCCAATCAATCGATTGGTTGCGGACTACTGGAGTCATCATCTGCAGGTACACAGAACTATAGTAGTCCACGTGGAAGTTGCTCCAAAATCTTGGATCAGCTGCCTTCTTGCTACTGCTATATGAATCAACTTTCCTCAGCTTCCAAGCCACATCACTCCCCTTGCCATTGAATTTTTCTTCTGAGGGGTCTCTATTCCCCTGCCTTGGAGCTGTCATGTTGAGAAGGCCAATCGGGCTAGAGGCAATCCATTTGCCGTTACCTTTCGATTGGCGATGAGCCGCTGAGCTAGAACCAACCATCTTGAGCTTTCGAAGCTGGCTTCTTGGCCGCAACCTTCCAACGCACCCTAGGTGGAGTAGGCGAAGGCTCGACAGCATGCTCTTTCCTTTGTTAGCGCTAGACTCCGAGACACGTGGCAACACATCTTGATCCATCTCATCCTCAAAGTCGGAGATGTTTTAATTCAACATTGTCCTGATAAGGAGGTTATAATGACATAGATAAGGTTTGATGCCAAGGGAATGCATTGAGTGGGAGGAAATTAGGGTTGTGTCCAGTCAAAAATGGGATTTGTCCAGTGCTGAAGAGCGGACTAGTCCGAAGTACCGGACTTGTCCGCACTGAGAATGGACTAGCCTGATATTCGGCAGTTTGAACCCTAACTAGCAGAGAAGTGGTGTTTCTCAATGCAAAAGTGGCTCAATGTAGTTGTAATACAACAAGGAATCATGTATTAACAGAAGAACTAAGTTATTTGAGCAAAAACAAGAGAAATCGAAGGTTCTAGAGTTTGGAGAGAACCCAAATCCTTTGCTTCGCGAAGTTGAAGGGGTTTTTGATGCACACAAGTCTGGGGTCCTCGATCTCCTTGCGATGAAGATCGTTTCCCGAGGAGATTTGGTGGGGAACTTGCCAAATCACCTTGGGGGCACTTGAGTGAGGAGAGAGAACGTGAGGTGTGTTGTGAAGATGAAGAGGATTAGGTTTTGGCGGCCCTAGGGTTATGGATTCGACAAATCGGACTAGTCCGTGGTTGATCGAACTAGTCCGGACTACTGAAACTCTGTGGACTGGTCCGTGGTCACCAGAACAGAAACAGTTAGACCATTCGTATAGATTTAAATGTGCTTACAAAGATAATAGGGGGCAAAACAAACAAATAATCGTGATGAATATGTTCAGTAAACATACAACAATCAAGATATGATGATAATTCGCCAAGATAAAGTAATTAACATAGTTTTTCAGAGAAAATAGTGAGAGATCATTTTCATAACACAATCAATAGATTTTGAAGATGGCATACGGGTATGCAAGTTTTCAAGCCCTGTTCTGAGCATCAAGGATATTTAGTTCATTTTGTAGCTCACAAAAACAATTTTTAATCAAGTGGCTTGGTAAAGATATCGGCTAGTTGTTTGTCAGTATTGACATGGGAAATGGCTATATCTCCTTTCATTGAGTGATCTCTCGAAAAGTGATGTCGGATGTTTATGTGTGTAGTTGTAGAGTGCTCAACAGTATTATGGGCAATTTTAATTGCACTCTCATTGTCACAAAGGAGTGGAATACGGCTCATATTGTAACCATAATCCCTTAGAGTTTGTCGCATCCAAAGGAGTTGTGCACAACAACTCTCGGCTGCGACATACTACTCTTCGGCTGTGGATAAGGCAATGGAATTCTGTTTCTTGGAGGACCAAGAAACTAGGGATCTACCAAAGAATTGGCAAGTGTCGGATGTACTTTTTCTATCTACCTTGCATCCGGCATAATCTACATCGGAGTATCCAATGAGATTGAATTTTTACCTTTAGGATACAAAAGGCCTAGGTTGGGTCTATGAACTAAATATCGCAAGATCCTTTTTACGGCTGTCAAGTGACATTCCTTAGTATTGGCTTGAAATCTTGCACACAAACATACACTCAACATGATATCAAGCCTAGATGCACATAAATAAAGTAAGGATCTAATCATGGAGTGATATACCTTTTGATCCACGTTTGGTCCATCTTCATTGAGATTCAAGTGTCCATTTGTCGCCATGGAGTCTTTATGGGCTTTGCTTTGTCCATGCCAAATTTTTTAAGGATGTCTTGAGTGTACTTTGTTTGGCTTATGAACGTCCCTTCCTTTTGTTGCTTCACTTGGAATCCAAAAAGGTATCTCAACTCTCCCATCACAGACATCTCGAATCTATCTGTCATAATCTTACTAAATTCTTGACAAAAAGATTTGTTAGTTGAACCAAAAATGATATCATCAACATAGATTTGGTAAATGAATAGATCATTACCAAAATGCTTAGTAAACAGGGTGTAATCGGTTTTTCCAATCTTAAAACCATTTTCAATCAAAAAATCTCTAAGGCACTCATACCAAGCTCTAGGAGTTTGTTGAGGCCATAGAGAGCCTTACGCAGTTTGTATACATGGTCGGGGAACTCTTGATCTTCAAATCCGGGGGTTGCTCCACGTACTCCTCCTCCTTGATCGGTCCATTGAGGAAGGCGCTTTTCCCGTCCATTTGATAAAGCTTGAAATCATGGTGAGTAGCATATGCAAGTAATATACGAATCAATTCAAGCCTAGCTACGGGAGCAAAAGTCTTGTCGAAATCCAAACCTTCGACATGTGAATACCCTTTGGGAACAAGTTGTGTCTTGTTCCTTGTCACCACCCCATGTTCATATTGCTTGTTGCGGAAGACCCATTTATTGCCAACTACATTGAACTTGGGTCTTTTGACAAGTTCCCACACTTCTTTCCTTTTGAAATTTTCAGTTCTTCTTGCATTGCCACCACAAAATTTGGATCATTTAATGCGTCTTCGACCCTGTGTGGTTCCAAAGAGGATACAAACTAGTAATGTTCACAAAAAATTAGCTATATGAGATCGAGTTGTTACTCCCTTTTGGATGTCACTGATTATGTTGTCGATAGGGTGATCTCTTTGGATGCACTGATGTACTCTTGGATGTGGCACTTGTGATCTTGAATCTTCATGGTCATCGTATTCTCCTCCCCCTGGATGGTTGCCTTCATTGATGTGTTGATCATCTTGGTCTCCCTGAGGTTGAACTTGTGTGGAAGCTCCCCCTTGTGGTTCATCTTCTTCATTTGCATTTGGCGGTGGTGATTGTGGTCGAACCTCGCCCAACGCCATTCTTCTCAATGCTTGACATGGAGCTTTTTCTTGATCTAGCACACATTGATCAACTTGCTCTTCTTGAGAGCCGTTAGTTTTATCGAACACCACGTCGCGTGTTACTTCAACAAGTCTGGAGACCCTGTTGAAGACACGATAGGCATCGGAGTTCGAATCATAGCCAAGTGAGAAACCTTCATCGGACTTCAAAGCAAACTTTGAAGTCCAAGGCTTCTTGTTCAAATAACATTTAGAACCAAAAACTTGAAAGTATGAAAAATTCGGCTTGTTACCCGTGAGTAGTTTATACGATGTTTTCTTGAGTAGGCGATGAAGATATAGCCGGTTTATGGCGTGACAAGCAGTGTTAACCGCTTCATCACGAAACCGATCTGAAGTCTTGTATTCATCGAGCATTGTACTCACCATCTCAATGAGTGTTCGATTCTTCCTTTCGGCTACTCCGTTTTGTTGAGGAGAATAAGGTGCTGAGAACTCGTGCTTTATCCCTTCTTCGTCTAGATACTCCTCAACTTGGGTATTCTTGAACTCTGTTTCGTTGTCACTTCGTATGTTCTTGATCGTCAACGAAAATTCATTTTGAGCTCTCTTCAGAAACTTCTTGAGGGTTCCATGAGTTTTCGTCTTATCATGCAAAAAGAAAACCCACGTGAAGCGCGAAAAATCATCAACAATTACTAAACCGTATTTGTTACCGATGATGCTTATGTAAGCAATAGGACCAAATAGGTTCATGTGAAGTAGCTCGAGCGGTCTCGTTGTTGTCATGACATTCTTCACGGGATGGGGTGATCCTACTTGCTTCCCGGCTTGGCACGTGCTACAAGGCCTGTCTTTCTCAAAAACAACATCCTTCAAACCTCAGATGTGATCGCCTTTAAGGAGTTTTTGGAGATTCCTCATACCAACATGTGCTAGTCGTCTATGCCACAGCCAACCCATGCTGGTTTTTGCAATCAAGCATGTGTCAAGTTCGGCTTTATCTTTGTTGAAGTCAACTACATAAAGCTTTCCCTTTAACACACCCTTGATTGCAACCGAGTTATCACTCCTTCTAGAGACGGTCACACCCTCATTAGTGAACAAACAATTATAACCCTTGTCAGATAACTGGGATATGGACAAAAGGTTATAATCCAGGGAATCAACGTGTAAACCATGAGAAAGAGTATGTTTTGATGAAATTGCAATTTTGTTGATACCAAGCACCCTTCCGTGACTATTATCACCAAAGTAAATGTTTTCGCTTGGATCTTCATTTTCTTCATATTCCACGAATATTCTTCTTTCTCTGGTCAAGTGATTGGTGCATCCACTATCTAGCACCCATTTAGCTCTATCGGATGAATAGGCCTGCAAAACACAAATTGAGCCTTGGTCTTAGGTACCCAAGCTTGCTTGGGTCCTTTGAGGTTAGTCACAAGTGATTTGGGCACCCACACATGAGACTTGGTGTTCCCATGGCGTGGACCAACTTGTTTAGCATAAACTCTACCAATATTACTTTTCATAAGAACATATGATGCATCAAAAGTTCTAAACAAGTGTTCTTGTTCATATGCGTTAACAATGTTACTTTTATCAACATTATTAAGTTTTCTAACTTGAGGGGTGTTTCCCTTGACAAAATCAATGTGTTCCTTGTTATTCTTGTGGCTTCTAGCATTTTGCTTTTCACCATAAGAATACCCAATGCCATATTTGACATTAGGAGGTCTTGTGACCAAGTATGCACTACATGCATACTTGACATTCTCGTTGTCAAATATGTCACTTCGGGAAGGATGCTTGTCCTTTGTCAAGTTTGATGTTTCCTTCAAGTAAGTGTCAATTTTAGCACATACACAAGCAATAGTGGTTTCAGATTTTAGATGTTGATAAGATGAGCTTGAAGAGGATGAAGAGCCACTTTCCTTAAGTGACTCAACTTGTACCTCAAGGATCTTGTTAACTTTGGTTAAGTTAGCAAGTTCATCCTTGGTGATTATATTTGAGTCGCTTAACCTCAAGCAAGCTTCCTTGCTTGAAGCTAACTCAAGTTCTAGTGACTTGCTTCACTCCTTTTCAAGTTCAAGGAGCTTTTTGATCTTAAGATATTCTTCCTTTTGGAGGATGATCATATCTTCTTGACGATCAACTAGCTCCTCCTTATCAACAAGCTTATCCATTAAAAATTTCATCTTAGCAGTAGTTTTCGTATCTAAACCACTAAGCAAGTATTTATTTTCATCACAACTATCATCCTCACTAGAATTATCACTATCACTAGCAAAGGAATACAAGGAGGAAGATTTGGTTGTTACCTTTCTTTTACCTTCCTTCGGCATTAGACATGTGTTGTTGTTGTCCTTTCGTGCGCCCATGGTTGGGAAGAGGGTGGATTTGTTGGTAGTCTTCTTCATGGCTATGGTAGTCATCTCATTTTCCTCTTCGGATGAGGACTCATCGTTGGAGTCCCACTCCTTCCCTAGATGTGCTTGTACAAGTTGCTTCTTCTTCTTGAACATCTTCTTAGTTTGAGGCTTGTTGTCATTGGTCTTCCTCTTATTTTCTTTATGTGGACAGTCTACTATGAAATGGTCGTACTCTCCACAGTTATAGCAAGCACGCCTCATTTTTTGTCTTGGCTTGTCCCTTTGTCTTCCCTCATTTGGTCTACCACCTTGTCTTCTTCTCATCATTTTCTTGAATTTCATCATGAATAGGATCATATCTTCTTCATCTATATCACTGCTCTCATCGTCGTTGTTGTATTCCTCTTGAGTTTCTTTTGATATAGGTTTACAAGTGGATTTCAAAGCAACTCCTTTCTTCTTTGCTGAGGTAAGGTCGGTAATCTCTTTGACATGTTTTGCTTGTTTCTCCATCATCTCAAAATCGATAATCTTCCCAGGAAGTTCGTCCGGGGTCATTTTCCGATACCCGGGGCTTTCTCTAATCATCGAGCATAGGGTTACGTTACGAGGCATGAAAGCTCTAAGAATTAGCTTTACGACATAGTGAGCATTCCACTTCTTGCTTCCATATGCTCGAACTTTGTTGATGAGATTCTTCAATCGATTGTACATATCTTGCGGTGACTCATCTTCTTCTATAGCGAATCTTCCCAATTCGCCTTCAATCATTTCAATCTTGGCTTCTCGCACATGACGATCACCTTCATGTGCGGTTTGTAAAGTGTCCCACATCTCCTTTGCAATTTCGAGTCCATCCACCTTCGTGAACTAGTCTCGGCTCAGTGATAATGTTATGATAGCTGCAGCTTGAGCGTTCCGATGAATAGCTTGTTCTTGGCTTGGTGTGAGCTCTTCATCGTCATCCGGGATATCAATCCCTATATACACTATATGCCACAAGCTGGGGTTAAGTGATATGAGATGCATTTTCATATTTTGTCTCCATGTAGAATAATCATTACCATGGAAGAATGGTGCTTTCCCTAGAGGAATTGACAAGTAACGGTTATTGTTCGAATTTAACCGATCATAGTTAAAAGGATACCAGGAGTAGTCGATGTAACTACTCCCCTTCTTCTTCTTTTCATCCTCGATCTTCATCTTCCCTTTTGGGAATAGTGTCTTCTTACTTAGGAGTGCCTTTAGTTCTAGCATCTCCTCATCGTCATCCTTGCAGTCTTGGATGGCGTCGAGGAGCTTCTCCAGCTTCTGAGTCTTTTCATCGTCACCCATCTCTTTGTTGAAGTTCTTGTGTACATCCTTAATGTCTGACATCTTTTCTTCAAGCGGTGAGTCTCTTTTGAAGATTCCTGCTCTGATACCAATTGAATGTAGCCTAGAGGGGGTGAATAGGCTTTTTGAACTTTCATTGGATCCTGAAACACTTAACAACTTGATCAAATACAGAGAAATCAGACTAGTCACGTGTGGTGCAGACTAGTCCGGTGTGTGCAGACTAGAACGATCAAGTTTGATCAATGATTTCACGTCATGTACTCTATGCAGCAGAAAGTAAGTTGTAACTTGGATGTATCATGACAGTGAAACTAGGTATGACACAAATTAACTTTGATTTCAACGTTTCAACGTTGGTTATACAAGATTGAGTAAACCCTAGAATATGATAAACAATAAGAACAAAAGTATGTGACATAAGATTTTTATCCCGTGGTTCGGCTCCACAATGGAAATCTACATCCATGTTGAGGAGTCCACGGAGGACTGGGTCTTCACCAATCCTACCCTCGTCGAATCGCCATGAAGGTCGATTCCATCCACTAATCACAAAGGGGCAAATAACCAAGTTCAAGTAGCCTTCTCACATTATGAGGGCTCCCCAAGATTTACAATGACGGACACCACCAAACACACTCGAAAGATATGCAATAAACAACAAGAGTGTGCATGACATCCAAACCTAGAATCTCAAGATCGTGTGGAACAAGTCTCTCCTTTTGATCAGTGCTAATCCTCAAATATTTGATCTTTTTAGGGTTAGAATGTGTGGAGAGTCGTGTATTTTGGGCTCTTGGAAGGTGTGACGGTGCAGGGATCAAGAGTTATTGTTGTAGGGCCGTACACCTCTATTTATATTTGGTTTCCAAAAGTTACCGTTAGGGTTTGCGATGCCCGAACTAGTCTGTGGTCGACTCCGGACTAGTCCGGTGTGCGGCATGTGGGAAACCCTAAGTATCCTGAGATATCAGACTTGTTCGGAAATATGCAGACTAGTCCGATTTGGGCTCTGGAAATGTTTGGACTAGTCAAACACATATCGGACTAGTCTGGTGTTCTGAACCTCATGTAGAATTGAGGACAAGTCTGCAGTTGGAGGACTTGTCTAATTTTAGTCAGAGAGCTTTTGTACTAGTCTGTGATGATATTGGACTTGTCCGTTTCTGTGTAAAGTGTGAGGTTCTGAGGACAAGTGTGCACTGGGGCGAACTTGTCCGTTTTTAGTCAGAAAGATATCAGACTAGTTCGTGGTGATATCAGACTTGTCCAGTGTTGTGCAAGTGTGAAATGTTGAGGACTAGTCCGTACTAGGGAGGGACTAGTCCGACCATAGTCAGAGAGATATCAGACTAGTCCGGTGTATATTGGACTAGTACGGTTTTTCGGTGAATTGTGCAGTGAATCAATTTGTTTGTTAACTTGAGCTCTTGGGGTGTGTTTCTCCAACACACTCCATACACAATGATCTAATCTTGTCAGCTCTTGAACTCTTTTCCTTTTGATTCCTCATTCTCCTTTCTTTCTGAGCATTGCTTCTAATTTCCTTAAAACCTTAGCTCATCTCAACAATTTTGTTAGGATCTCATTTATTTGTCATAAATCAACCAAAACTCACAAGGGATGCCTAGATGCAATTTCATCTTCGATCCTACAACTAGTATCAGAACCATGGTGCTTTAGTCTTTATGATTGACACATGTTTTTACTAATCATTATGGAGAAATACTCCGAAGAACCTTGTGTGTTCGATGGCATTGATTTTGAGGTTGCAAGGCACGTATGGAGGCATACATACAAGCACAAGGCTTCACCATCTGGGAAAAGGTCTTCAAGCGCTTCAATATGCCATCAAGCAATGAAGTCATGACTGCCAACATGAGAGATGTTAACAACAACAAGGCGCAGAACTTGATTGTCCAAGGATTGACTCGATGCAACTTCGATCGTGTTACACACCTCCGATTTGCATACGACGTGTGGAAAGCACTATGCAGCTACTACAAAGGATCCATCATGATCAAAGAGGTATATCAAAACATGTTGAAGAAAGAGTACATCCGTTTTGAGATGCAACCCGGTAAGTCGATCGATGACTTCGTTGCTCGATTTAATATAACTCTCAGCAACCTGCGTAGTGTTTATGTTAATTTTTCAGATGCTGAGAATGCTAGGCAATTATTAAGTGCATTAGACATGTCAATTTGAGAGATGAAAGTTACATCTATTCGTTAGTCCACTATCATGAGTACACTTACTTTCGATATGCTATCTTCCAAGTTAAGAACTCATGAACTTGATATTAACTCACGTAAAAACCCCAACAAGTCTCTTGCATTTGGTTCACAATGTGACATGCCTAGTTCTAGCAAATCTTCACCATGTGGTACACTTGCTTTGCTGTCCTCTCTAACCCTTGAACAGATTGAAGAGTTTCCAAAGGAGGAGTTAGCACTTCTCTCTACTCAGTTCTCAAAGCATTGCAAAATGTGAGAATTCAATGGAGAGGGTGTGGTGGATCTCAATGATGTTTTGAATGCGGTGAGCATGGACATTTTTATAGAAATTGCCCTAATCTTTCAGGTTCTACTCCCCGTGATGACAAGCAAATAAAGTTCAAGTCCTCCTCTGCTAACAACAAGAATAAGAAGATGGGTTTTACATGTCACCAACTGATACATAGCTTTATCTTATCACTCCAAAATTTCAGCTCGAGCGATGTAAACACCGAAATGATGAAGATAGAGACACTTTGGGAAAAAGTTCAAGAATGGAGAAAGACAAATTTAACAACGATAATGATGAGGTATGTCCCTCTTGCAGAAAAATGTTTGATACTATTTCTAGTTTCACTACTGTATTTAAGAAAAAAGACAAAAAAAAACTTAGAGACAATGCTGTTAAAATTGAATCACTAGAATCTGAAATTAATCGGCTAAAATATTTGATTCCTAGTGACGATTTGTGGTCCTCATCTGAACTAATATACGAACAATTGTCCTCTCTAAGAAGTGTGCACACCTCCACTCTTGATAAACTTGAACTTGAAATAGAGAAGAACATAAATCTTGATGTGCTTAATATTAAAAACATGAAAAATGCTAGTTGTTCTAAAATTGATTTGTATTGTTATAGCTGTGATTATATTAATAAGAAACAATATGATGCTAGAAATAAAATATCTGTTTTCAACAATGATTTAAATTCTCATTAAGTAAATTTATGTTCTAATTGCAAACTAAAAGGAAAAACATCATAAGAAAACTACCTAGACCTGTCCAGAAAACTTGTTGCACATGCTGAACGAAATGTTAGAAACTTGAATCCTGCTTTGATGAGTCAAAAAATGCAAATATTGCTCTCAAACCTACTGTTTTTTGTACGCCAAAAGTTACACCTTGTAGGTCAGTAGCTGGGAGAAAAAAACTCTCAACCTTTGGCTCATAAACCTGATGTATCTTCTCAGCTTTTGTGTGTTATTCCTATTGGACGTCGTGTGACTCAGTACTGGATTTCTAAATTCCTTTTGACTAACTCTTGTATTGAGTCATCAACATATTGTGCTGCTATGTAGGTTACATGCTTAAGGAAGGAGAACATTTGGCTTGTGGATTTAGGTTGCTCACGCCACGTGATAGACAACAAAGAATGTTTATCCTTCCTCCCTTTTGTGTCGCGTGTAGAAAATGTTACTTTCGCCGATAATTCTTCAACTCCAATAATTTCTAAGGGTACTGTTAGAGTTAATAATCACTACACTTTGGAGGATGTGGCACTGGTTAAGAATTTGAAACACAACTTGCTTTCTGTTTCACAATTGTTAGATGAAAATCTAGGAATTAGTTTTACTAAAAAATGTTGCAAGGTTGTAGATTCAAATGGTGGCTTATGTTTAACATGTCTCGGTCTGGAAAAGTTTTTAAAGCTGATTTTCATATGTCAACATCTAAGCATAGGCGTATAGATGCTAATGAATCAAAAGATTTATATTTATGGAATTGTAATCTTGGTCACGTAGGCTTTGATCACCTCACACGTGTTAGTGGTCTTGATCGCATACATGGGTTAACTAAGATTAAAGGAGACAAAGATATTGTGTGCTCTTCTTGTAGACATTCTAAGATGGTTGTAGTCTCACATGCTCCACTCACAGTGACCATGACAATAGCACCAGCACGACTTTTACATTTTGACACCATGGGTCCTTCACGTTATTAATCTTTTGGAGGCAAATAGTATGTGCTCGCAATTGTCAATGATTATTCTAGATACTCTTAAGTTCACTTTATGACATCTAAGAATGAAGCTTTTGTCACTTTAGAAGTTTGGTTCTTAGACTTTCACTTGACCATCCAGGATCATTAAAAGCAATTAGAAGTGATAATGGAACCGAATTTAGAAACCAATCATTTGATCACTTTTGTGTTGAAAAGGAATAGATCATCAATTTTCTTCACCATATGTGTGGGGACCGGAATCTCGACCCAAGGATCTCATTGGGTGGTGTCGTGCAATGCGACTCCCAACAGTATACAAGAAAAGAACGAGAAAAAAATACAATACCAAGTCTTTATTTATAAACACAGTGAAAGATCTACAATACAAAACAAAAAGGAAAGAGAACTATACATCATAGCTAAGCTCTCGGCACTAGCCATGCAAAAGCAAAGTCATCCATACCCTGGATGTTGTGCACTAGCAACACCCAACTTACGACAGCGTGCAGGGTTCCCACTCTGTTGTAAACCCTGAAGGGGGTGCAACCTCATCATCGAACCCGTCATCAGTCGTATAATCTGCAGAAACTTATTAACTACAAACGTGAGCTTAAGGCTCAGCAAGACTAACCCGTCTCACTAGACATATGCAAGGGTAAATACTAAGCATAGGTAAGGAATAGCATAAAAGACTCGCCTACAAGTGGATCCTTATAGTCATGTTTTACATAGCATATGACATTCTTCAGGCACGGCACATCATAGACTCCACAAGGTTGGGGAAACTGTAAACTTTTAATTGTGCTATCTCTAAGCCACACAAGGTTGCAAAACAATTATGATTCAATACATCGTATTCTCCTGACTTCTTCAGTATTTACTACGTCACAATGCAGTGATCAAGTGGTACTCGATTACCGCGAGGGACGGTGATTGAAATCAGAACACACCCGGACAACACAACACATACGCACTTTCGGAAATGCCATCGAGTACTTACAGCAGTACCTAAATAGCACTTCAGTACTAGTCATATATGGACACCTTTCACCCAACACTAGAATGCCGAACCGGTCGATCCGTCACGAGCAGGAGGTCCCTGCGTGGGGTGTACTCTGACGTGCCCACCAGCTGATTTACACCTCGCTGCCCTCAACCCACGCCTATAAAATGGAACGGAATGCCTTGACAAACCAGTATCAAGCTACGTCAGTTTACTGGAGTCCATTTCTCCAATATGTCGCCGGTACAATTCAAGCTCGTTCAGCAGGGCCACACACGGCACGGGCCTTAATCAACAAGGTCAGAGCTAGGCGACCAAGACCACCTCTTGTCCCTTCCTACTCATCTCTGATCGGTCTCAATTTCATATTCAGAAAACATCTCTTGATCCAATTCATCTGGTGTGATAAAATCCTATCTCGCGAGTAGATTCAAACTACTCGACTTCTACCAGATCCCTATGAATATAAGCATGGAAGTTACTACACGAGTTTGTGAGCTATTCTAACGACTCCCTGGGTTATTCGGTCATGCAAGTGGATGTCAAACACCTTATACGTAATGCACAAACATCTGAAGACGTAAGGTGAATGAAAACTGCAAGGACATTGTAAGGAACTTAAATGCAAACCAGGACTTGCCTAAATGTGAGTCTGAGTCTGTGTTAGTCTCTGGCAGCTGGACTTCCAAAGCTTTCGGCTGCTCCCCAACTTCAGTTACTACACGTTATACATATACTATATATGAATGACATTGAAAATAATTAATATGCTTAAGGTCACAAGCTAATATCATGTGATCAAAATAAGGTAAGGATCTTATTTGGCCTTGGGACTTTTATGGTAGATATTAGGGACTATTGTGGAGACTCTTGCAAAGAATAGGAGATGATCAAGGGAGTTCGTTGTCTCTAAAAATTATGGTAAGCAATAACTTTCTCTCAATTTTGGTTCAAATTCTGGAGGTCTATCAAGGCTACCAATCTTTGTACCATGTAGAGGGGGTCTCATTGGTTCTAAGAAAATTTTTTTCGCAATTTTCTAAGCATTCTACTGTGAGATATGGAATTTAGAAGTTTGGACAATTTTCTGTACAATTTCTAAATGAATTTGGCTAATTTTAGGTGCATAGAGAATACAAAGGTCATCAGACAATGTAAATGAAGTCTAATGACCATGAAATTTTTAGTGGAGCCCGAGGATATACGGCAGAAGGTTATAGAAAAATTTTGTAATTTTCCAAAGAGCAGAACTATAGGAATTAATTCTATAAAAATTTTTATATTTGAATTATAGAGAAATTCCTATAGGCTTTCATACAAATCCAAGTGCACCACTGGAAAGTACTCTTCATGCTGGTTCTAAAAAAATTTATTTGGGAATTTTTGGACAATTCTACTAGGAGTTATGGATTTTCCAAGTTGGGGCAAAATCTGGAATAAAATTCCAATTGGAAAAACATTTGAATAAAGAGTTGGGCCAACAGATTTGAAATGGGCCAATCGCAAATGGGCCACACCAGGGCCACGGGGTTCAACCGTGCAGCCGCACGAAATCTGGTGCCGCAGCTGATCCTGGGGCGTTCGAATGGGCGCTGACAAGTGGGGCTCATAGGCCTTCGTCTACCTCGCGGCCGCGGCGGCGCTGCGCCGGCGAGCTCGCCGCGATGGCTGCGTCGACCTCCACTCGACTCGGCCCTGACCGCCTAGCCATAGAATCGACCGCACAACACGATGGTGAGGTCCAATCGCGGTGGCGACGGCTGGAGATGGCGGCGCGACGACAGTGGCGGAGCTAGGGTTTCGGTTATCGTTCGAATCGCTCAAGAATGGCGCAAACGGCTCGGGTAAAGGTCGTGGAGGCTTCTGGGATCATGAGGAAGACTCCTAGGTGGTGTCAACGGCATGGAACCGCTGGGCAACACAAGTTCATCGATGAACAGAGGAGGTTTCAACGGCAGAGGGGAAAATTCCAATATCTCGGCAATCCTTCGATTGCTTCCATCGATTCTTGGCAGGAAGGTGCGCTAGGAGGTATGGTGTAAAATCCCAGTTTTCCTTATTATTAAGTTCAGTACCAGTTGGTTGTCAACCATAGTAAAGAACAATTATGGTTGTACGCATAAACTTGAAATCATCAATAATCTTTCTTTTACTCATACTGAAATTTTAGTAACAGAAGGAATGAACTTCATCAATGACCTTAGAATAATTTATGTGACCTTTCTACAAATTTTGGAAGCTATTGAATAAAAATTTATGGGGCAAATTACTATGCAGTATTAATATATTCAAATTAATTTGAATATAGCACTGTATATTTAGGCCCTGCCAAACTATTCAAATCTGAGGCTATAAATTTTTCCATGACCTCATAATATTCCAAATAGACTTCCTACCATGTTTCAAGATTTTTGGATTCCATTTGCTATTTTATTTGAGACGCTAGCAAATTCAAGCCATATTTAGAGTTCAAATTTTGAATTCTGTTCAACTCATTTGAACATCATGATTTGAACCCGCCATCATGGTCAGCATGACTTGCTTGACTTATTCCCAAAGTTTCAAAATTTTTGAAACTCATTTGCTATTTAATTCAGTCACCCCATTTAATATCATCCAAATTCAAATTCAAATTTGAAACTCAAATGAAACATGACCAAATTCGAAATCCAATTTCGGAATCTAGTTTCAGATATTTATTTGAGCCTCTCCACAAAAATCTGGAATTTTTGGATCAAGTTTGGTAGGAGAATTGATGTTGTAGAGGAGTGCAGGGGATAAGAATAGTGGGACCCACCAGTCAGTGGCACATCTACGGTACTGCTCTGCACGCCGCCCCGCTCGACACTGCATGCATGCGAGCTCCAGCGAGCTGCCTGCTTGCCTGCCCGTCACGCGCCTTAAAGCCCCGGCTGTCGCAACCGCCTCACACCACTCCTCTCCCGTCTTCCTCTTTGCTCTACTTCGCGCCGCCGTTGCACAACACCGTCGCCTCCGTTCTCCACCATTGAGTGCCTCCTCTATGCTTTATTTAACTTCGATGCAAACAGCAAACATGAAGCCCAGACTGTGCTCTACCATCCTCAACCTTTGGCTCATCGTGTTGTCCCTTGTTTGGCCCTTATTTTAAAGTTCCGCCGTCGTCATCGTCGGGCTGCCGAGGACATCACTCTCTGTCCACGTCGTCTCGCGCATCGACGTCAACAGAAGAACTGAGCGCCAGGACACCACCTTGCTCATGGTACAAACCGTTCCCAAGTTAATCTTTTATCGAGCACGAAATCATCTTTTCCTTTTCGGCATGCTTTATATGCTTTTCCTAGGTTCACCTTGCAATTCGTTTTCTAGGTGTAACTATCGTTTAATCCAGTTACATAGTAGTTTGCTAGCCTCTTTACGGTTCAGTACAAACAAAAAGCAGAAAGAATCATCGAGGAATGGCTATGTTATGCAAGTTTTCATAGCCGCCATGTAAAAACCATCGGCACACCATCGAACTCAGCTTTGCCAGTGATGTCACCCCTTTCTAACACCCAAATCACATCTTGGTACTCCCAGAAACATTCCTGACCTTTTCCCGAGCTTATTACGCCAATTCCGAGCATTTCCGGCGATCGCCGAAACCCTAGCACCGCCGCTGCTGTCGGACCACCATCCCCGGCCATTGTCGTCTCGATTGGACCCCACCATTGGCTTGCGCGGTCGATTTTATTGTTGAGCGGTCAAGGCGAGGCTGAAAGGAGGTCGACACAACCTAGTTCGGTGAAGCACCGCCGCGTGACCGGCGAGGAACGCCGCCGTGTCGGGAGGTAGACGAAGACACCCTGGGTCCCGCCTGTCAGCGACTTCCCTCTCGCGTGGGATCAGCTGTGAACGCGGATTCGGTGCGGCTGCACGGGTTAACCACGTGGCCCCAAGGGCGGCCCAGCTGCGATTGGTTGATTTTAATCCAGCGGGCCCGGCTGTTTTATTTAAATGTTTCCCTTTGGAAAATAATTCCAGGATTTAACCAAACTTGGAAAATCCATAACTCCTAGTAGAATTGTCCAAAAATTCCCAAATAGATTTTATTAGAACCATAATGAAGAATACTTTCCAGTGGATCACTTGGATTTGTATGAAAATTCAAAGAAATTTCTCCATAATTCAGATAAGCAAAATGCTTATAGAATTCATTCCTACAGTTCTGCCTTTTAGAAAATTCTGGGAATTTGGGCATCACACTCTCCAAATTTCAGTTGATATCCAGTAAAAATTTCAAGTTCATTGGACATCATTTACTGGGTTGATCAGTGTTCCAAATCTCTATGTAGTTATAAATTGAGAAAAATACAAAATCAATTTCAGAAACTTCCCCAAACTTATAAAATCAGTTTCTCCCTGTAGGAAGCTTAGAAAATTGTGAAACAAATTTTCCTAGAACCAGTGACACCTCCTCTACATGGTACAGCACCTGGTAGCCATGATAGATCTCCAAGATTTGAACCAAGAATTACATAAGTTTATTGCTTACCATAATTTTTAGGAACAACAAACTTCCTTGATCATCTCCTGTTCTTTGCAAGAGTCTTCACTATGGTCACTAGTATCTACCATAAAAGTCCCAAAGCAAATTAAGATCATTATCTTATTTTGATCATAAGATATTAGCTTATGACCTTAAGCATATTGATTATTTCCAAAGTCATTCATATATAGTAGATGCATAACGTGTAGTAACTGAACTCGAGGAGCAGTCGGAAGCTTTGGAAGCCCAGCTGCCAGAAACTAACATAGACTTAGACTCACATTCAGGCAAGCCCCGGTTTGCATTTAAGTGCCTTACATTGTCTTTGCAGTTTTCATTCACCTTACATCTGCAGATGTTTGTGCATTATGTTTAAGGTGTTTGACATCCACTTGCATAACCAAAGAAACCAGGGAGTGGGTAGAATAGCTCACAGACTTGTGTAGTAACTGACATGCTTATATTCATTGGAATCCGATAGAAGTCGAGTAGTGGTAATCTACTCGCGAGATAGAATTTTATCACACGGATGGATTGGATGATGAAATGGCTTATGAATATTAAACTTGCGACCGAACAACGGGTATGATGCAGTGAGACATGATATCACGTGCGTAGCCCTGCTTGTGTCGATTGAGGACCAAGTCGTGTGCGGCCCGGTTGGATATGCTTGAACTGTACCGGTGACATACTGGAGAAATGGGCTCCAGCAAACTGACATAGCTTGATACTGGTTTGTCGAGGCATACCGTTCCATTTTATAGGTGAAGGTTGAGGGTAGCGAGGTGTAAATAAGCTAGTGGGCACATCAGAGTACGCCCCACGCAGTAACCTCCTGCTCGTGATGGATCGACCGGTTCGACATTCGAGTGTTTGGAGAAAGGTGGCCATATACGACTAGTACTGAAGTGCTATGTAAGTACTGCTGTAAGTACTCGTTGGCGCTTCCAAAACTGCGTATGTGTCGTGTTGACCGGGTGTGTCTTGATTGCAATCACCGTCCCTCGCAGTAATAGAGTACCACTTGTTCACTGTGTCGTGATGTAGTAAATACTGAAGAAGTCAGGAGAATACGATGTATTGAATTATAATTGTTTTGCAACCTTGTATGGCTTAGAGATAGAAAAATTAAAAGATTACAGTTTCCCCATACTTTACCTATAATAGCATTATGTGCTTTGGGCAGGTCATATCATCGGCAAAGTGTTTCTTGTTCGATTGTGGAGTCTATGATGTGACGTGCCATAAGAATGTCATGTGCTACTTAAAACATGACCATAAGGATCCACTTGTAGGCATGTCCTTTATGCTATTCCTTACGTATGTTTAGTATTCACACCTGCATATGTCTAGTGAGATGGCTCTTGCTGAGCCTTAAGCTCATGTTTGCAGTTAACAAGTTTTTGCAGATTATGCGACTGATGACGAGGCTGCACCCCTCCAAGGTTTACAGCCGAGTAGAAACCCTGCACGCCGGCGTAAGTTGGGTGTTGCTAGTGCGAAGTATCCAGGGCATGGATGGTTTTGCTTTTGCATAGCTAGTGCCGAGAGCATAGCTATGATGTATAGTTCTCTTTCCTTTCATTTAGCACTGTAAAACTTCCGCTCAATTCTTGTTCCCCACAGTATACAAGAAAAGAACGAGAATAAATAAAATACCAAGTCTTTATTTATGAACACAGCGGAAGTTTTACAATACTAAACGAAAGGAAGTTCAGGAGGTGGTGGTGGTGGTGGAACTTGTTGCTGCGGTGTCGCAGCTGGCTCCTGGGACGGAGATTCGTCCTCACGACCAGGACTTGAACATCCCATTTCAGTCGTCGAGCGTGTACGCACCATTCTGCATCCATTTGACTTAAAATCAGCACATCTTTACTTTTCCTTCATCCATTTCATATTACAGTAGTGTGAATATTGGCAAGGGAATAAGTGTATAACATTCACATATATTGATAAAGTACAACCTTTATACAAGATATATTATCTCATGACCATGTTTACAGTAGTGAACTCCAAAACGACGGACCCCCACTACGGAAGTGCATCTCTACCATACTTGGGGCCCGTGAGATGTCATACACACCCTGTCATCTTATACATACCCACTGCTATTCTTAATATGACACAAACATGGCCACAACATAAACATGAGCAACTACTAAACTTTACGTTGCCCCGTGATGGCAGAAGTGATGCCCCATCCACCTTCGATACATCCTATTCGATGTACTCGAGTTCCTTGGGATCTTCTTCTTCCCCTTCGTAATTCGAAGGCACTTGTTCACCCATATTCAGCGGTATATCATGGGCTGGTGGATACATCACTGGTTGCAATTGTGCTTCGGCCTCAATCACATTATCCTGAAGTTGTTCTGCCTCATACTCCCAATTTTGAGCTGCCTCAATGGTTGTGCCTCGTTCCTCAGTGACTACCAATAGCTGCTCCTGCTGTTGTTGCACCTCTAACTGACTCACTTGCTACTCACCACGAGCTTGCTGCAGTTCATTGCGAGTTTGCCGTTGTTCGGCACGAGCTTTCCGTAGTCTAATGCGAGCATAATGCAGCTGACTCTCGCACTTATTCAGCTGGTGATTTGTTGGAGCTAGGAACGAACGTAGATTCTCATTGATATAATCAAGAGTATCTCCCCATTCACTTGCTTTCCTCAAGGCTTCGACTTGCTCCTGAATAATTGCACCTTGAGTAAGAACTACGATATTGGATGCAGCCGCATACGTTCCAAGTGTCGTCGAGGTTGTGTCGCCATACGGTGTATATGCTGCAACCATATGATGCTGCCACTCAAAACAAGCCACGCCACGGACCGGAAGAAGAGCAAATTGAGTCCCAGCCATGGCATCTTGATGATGCTCGCAATGCTTCGTAAGCGCCTCGCCCGCTGCGATTGACCAAGTGTCCTCCAAATGAGTTCTCTCGATAGTAACCGAAAAAGGAGCCCATCCATAACGACGTGGACTCACAGGTATGTCGACCAAGATGGTGCATGACAGAACGTCTCTGTCAATCGTTTCTTGACCCCAATATCATGGCATCTCGTTGAAGCCAAACTGTTGGAGCACCTCCCGCAGCATACTCGGGAAGCCCGGACGTCTAGCGCAAGTGGAAAATATCCATCCGTCCGGCAATAGCATCATCACATCCGCCATCTATAAATAACTATTTGAATGGTTCAAATACTCAAATCCTACAAACTATGTTGAGAATCAGATCATGGATGTGATAAATGAATTATGAAAACAAATTCAGATTCAACCGCCAGAGGAAACAACACCCTGGAACCCCATCACAGTTCTGTTCCAGCTGACCTTCCTGTATAAATTCAAAATGTTCATACATGAAACTTCAGAACCAGATGTTGGGTTGAATACAAAAGTTGTAGTACCCTTTACAACCTTTCCATATTGTACTCATACAGCTCCAGGTGAGCTAGGAAATAGAATATATACAGGTTTAAACTTGACCCAAGTTTTCTGGAAATTTTGACAGAACCTCCCCTGTATATGTGGTGATCTCCACAACTTATACAGGTATATCATATCAATATATTGAGGTAATGACAAAATAAACATTTTATAACATCAAGTTAACAATCCATAAGTAAAAGATTTCGGCCATAAAACATTTTTTATATAGGTATAGCGCGCTAATTCGGAACTATGTGCAAACTGTTTCAAGTTCTGGTCTGCCAGAATCGAGTTTGCGACCATAGGAATTAAACACAGTTACACCAAGATTCAGGCCATGAGTGCAACCTAAAGTTGATATATGAATTCCTAATATTTCCAGAAATGTATATATTTTGACCATGTCACTATTCTGGATCAAAAGCTAGAGCTATCTAAACTTAACAGATGAACTTACTGTTGTTCAACAGCAGCCCTGCAGTTCACTGTTTTGCGCTCGAAATTTGAATTGCCTCAAATTCGAATCAGGAAAAACTTGAAATAAAAAAACTGTAGATATCCTTATACACTTTCCATATATGTATCACAATAAGGCAGAAGATTTTTCTACACTGAGATATTGCAAAAATACAGAGACTGGTACAATGGTAGGGTCATCTGGAGCAGTTTAAGCATACCCCAAATTTCAACAGATTGTCAAGCTTTTCTGCCTTGATGGTCAACAGAAAAGTTGTAGAGGTCTTCAAGGGATTTCCACCCATATATCATACCCCTATGTTTATTCCTAACTAACCAAGATTACAACCTGGCGATTTTGAGCAAACTTCAGCCAGAAATCAAGAACCTTGGTTCTAACCCTTTGTCGAGTCAAAACTCATTTTGCGGAGTCCAAACCTACCAGCACATAATAGTCAGACTTTCCAAAATGTAATGCAACCATTCTGTCGTTGGGGATGGTCAAGTATCAAAGTAGATTCTGACGGTACTACGTGCCTCACCAAAGAAAATTCTAACCGGTATTTCTGGATATGTTTATATGTGGCCCTAGTATCGTTCAGTCGCAAACGTGTTCTACACGGGTCGCTACTATAGTCAATGCTGCAGAAGACAAACAATCCCCTTTCACACCTCAAGGGCGGCACGGGGAAACACGACAGGCAGTCACAATAATAATATATCTAAAAGTAAATGCATACGACTCTGGTGTAAGTCGCCCTCGAGCGATGTGATGTCTCGAGGTACATGGCTGTACTACGTCTGTACAACAAAGACTCTCACACGAACCGGCTTATACACGCTCGGCATACGTGTTTCACATGCTCCCATAGAACATGAATAGTTCTAGATATGCATAATATCGTGTTATACACCACCCAACGGGGTCTCCCACTAACTTTGAAGCATGCTGGGGTATCGCGTGTCATAGGTTCTCAGAAACATAGAAAGCTTCAGAGACTCCTATTAACATTTCCGTGCCAAGCCACAGAAAGACTTCCATGCTACCTCTTGCATGGTGAGCTTACCGCAATTGATCCGCCTACGATGGCGTACCTTACCTCTTACCTGACGTCGGAGCATCGTTATAGAATTAATAACACATAAGTTAGTTTACCACCTTTATATCTTATACTAATAATACTCCTTATAAGGGCATATAGCTAATTCCTCACTCAACAATCCTATGTTTTGAAAATATGCTCTTTTCAAGTACACTATTCCCAATGATGCTCTGATACCATGTCTTTGGAGACCGGAATCCCGACCTCCAAAGATCTCATTCGGTGATGTCGTGCGATGCGACACCCAATAGTATACAAGAAAAGAACAAGAATAAATCACAATACCAAATCTTTATTTATGAACACAGTAGAAGTTTTACAATACTAAACAAAGGGAAAGAGAACTATACATCATAGCTACGCTCTCGGCACTAGCTATGCAAAAGCAAAGTCATCCATGCCTTGGATACTTCGCACTAGCAACAACCAACTTACAGCAGTGTGCGGGGTTCCCACTCGGCTGTAAACCCTAGAGGGGGTGCAGCCTCGTCATCAAACCCGTCGTCAGTCACATAATATGCAAAAACTTGTTAACTGCAAACGTGAGCTTAAGACTCAGCAAGACTAACCTGTCTCAATAGACATATGCAGGGGTGAATACTAAACATAGGTAAGGAATAGCATAAAGGACACGCCTACAAGTGGATCCTTATGGTCATGCTTTAAGTAGCACATGACATTCATAAGGCACGTCACATCATAGACTCCACAATCAAACAAGAAACGCTTTGCCAATGATATGACCTGCCCAAAGCACATAATGCTATTACAGGTAAAGTATGGGGAAACTATAATATTTTAATTTTTCTATCTCTAAGCCATACAAGGTTGCAAAACAATTATAATTCAATACATCGTATTCTCCTGACTTCTTCAGTATTTACTACGTCACGACACAGTGAACAAGTGGTACTCTATTACTGCGAGGGATGGCGAATGCAATCAGGACACACCCCGTCAACACGACACATATGCACTTTCAGAAGCGCCAGCGAGTACTTATAGTAGTACCTACATGGCACTTCAGTACTAGTCGTATATGGCCACCTTTCACTAAACACTCGAATGTTGAACCGGTCGATCCGTCACAAGTAGGAGGTCACTGCATGGGGCGTACTCTGACGTGCCCACCAGCTGATTTACACCTCGCTACCCTCAACCTACGCCTATTAAACGAAACGGTATGCCTCGACAAACCAGTATCAAGCTACGTCAGTTTACTGGAGCCCATTTCTCTAGTATGTCAAAGGTACAGTTCAAGCTTATCCAGTGGGGCCGCACACGACTCAGTCCTCAATCGACACAAGCAGGGCTATGCACGTGAGAGCACATCTCGCTGCATCCTACCTGCTGCTCGGTCTCAATTTTTATATTCATAAGCCATTTCTTCATCCAATCCATCCGTGTGATAAAATCTTATCTCGTGAGTAGATTCCCAATACTCGACTTCTATCGGATTCCTATGAATATAAGCATGGCAGTTACTACAAGAGTATGTGAGCTATTCTACCCACTCCTTGGTTTCTTTGGTTATGCAAGTGGATGTCAAACACCTTAAACGTAATGCACAAATATCTGAAGACGTAAGGTGAATAAAAACTTCAAAGACACTATAAGGAACTTAAATGCAAACCATGGCTTGTCTGAATGTGAGTCTGAGTCTATGTTAGTTTTTTATCAGTTGGACTTCCAAAGCTTTGGCTGCTCCTCGACTTCAGTTACTACACGTTATGCATATACTATATATGAATGACTTTGGAAATAATCAATATGCTTAAGGTCATAAGCTAATATCTTATGATCAAAATAAGATAATGATCTTAATTGGCTTTGGGACTTTTATGGTAGATACTAGAGACCATAGTGAAGATTCTTGCAAAGAACAGGAGATGATCAAGGAAGTTTGTGGTTCCTAAAAATTGTGGTAAGCAATAACCTTCTCTAATTTTTGGTCGAAATCTTGGAGATCTATCATTGCTGCCAGTGGTTGTACCATGTAGAGGGGGTCTCATTGGTTCTAGCAAAATTTGTTTCACAATTTTCTAAGCTTCCTACAGTGAAGAACTGATTTTACAAGTTTGGGGAAATTTCTGAAATTGATTTTGTATTTTTCTCAATTTATAACTACATATATATTTGGAACACTGATCAACCAAGTAAATGATGTCCAATGAACTTGAAAGTTGTACTGGGGATCAAGTGAATATTGGAGAGTGTCCTGCCCAAATTTGGGAATTTTCTAAGAAGCAGAACTGTAGGAATGAATTCTATAAGCATTTTGCTTATCTGAAAAATATCTATGGACTTTCATACAAATCCAAGTGCTCCACTGGAAAGTATTATTCATGCTGGTTCTAAATAATTTATTTGGGAATTTTTGGACAATTCTACTAGGAGTTATGGATTTTCCAAGTTTGGTTAAATCCTGGAATTATTTTCCAAAGGGAAACATTTAAATAAAATAGTCGGGCCCACTGGTTTAAAATCAACCAATCACAGCTGGGCCGCTCCGGGGGCCACGGGGTTAACCTGCACAGCCGCACCGGATCCGCGTTCACAGCTGATCCTGCGCGAGAGGGAAGTCGCTGATAGGCTGGACCCAGGGGGTCTTCGTCTACCTCCCGACGCGGCTATGTTCCTCGCCGGGCTCACGGCGGCGCTTCACCAGACTAGGTTGCATCGACCTCCTTCCGGCCTCGCCTTGACCGCTCAACAATAAAATCGACTGCGCAAGCCGATGGTGGGGTCCAATCGAGGCGGCGATGGCCGGAGACGGTGGTGCGATGGTGGAGGCGGAGCTAGGGTTTCGGTGATCGTCAAAAATGCTCAAAATTGGCGTAATAAGCTCGAGAATGTTCCTGGGAGTACCAGGATGATGATTTGGGGGTTAGAAAGGGGTGACATCGCCAGCAAAGCTGAGTTCGACGGTGTGCCGATGGTTTTTACATGGCGGCTACAAAAACTGGCATAACATAGCCATTCCATGATGATTCTTTCTGCTTTTTGTTCGTACTGAACCATAAGGAGGCTAGCAAACTAATATGTAACTGGATTAAACGATAGTAACACCTTGAAAACAAATTGCGAGGTAAACCTAGGAAAAGCATATAAAGCATGCCAAAAAGGAAAAGATGATGTTGTGCTCGATAATAGATTAGCTTGGGAACGGTATGTACCGTGAGCAAGGTGGTGTCCTGGCGCTCAGTTCGTCTGATGACGTTGAAGTGCGAGACGGCCTAGGCTGCTGGCACCACAGTGGACAGAGAGTGATGTCCTCGACGGCCCTGACGATGACGACGGCGGAACTTCAAAATAAGGACCAAACAAGGGACAACACGATGACCCAAAGTTTGAGGATGGTAGAGCACAGTCTGGGCTTCATGTTTGCCGTTTGAATCAAAGTGAAATAAAGCACAGAGGAGGCACTCACCGGTGGAGAACGGAGGCGACAGTGCTGTGCGACAGCGGCGGGAAGCAGAGCAAAGAGGAAGACGGGAGAGGAGTGGTGTGAGTCGGTGGTGACGGCTGGGGCTTTAAGGCGTGCGACGAGCAGGCAAGTAGGCAGCTCGCTGGAGCTTGCATGCATGCGGTGTTGAGCGGGGTGGCGTCAAAACTGTGGCGTGCAGAGCAGTACCGTAGATGTGCCACTGACTGGTGGGTCCCACTGTTCTTATCCCGTGCACTCCTCTACAACATCAATTCTCCTACCAAACTTGATCCAAAAATTCCAGGTTTTTGTGGAGAGGATCAAATAAATATCTGGAACTTGATTCTGAAATTGGATTTCGAATTTGGTCAAGTTTCATTTGAGTTTCAAATTTGAATTTGAATTTGGATGAAATTCAATGGGGTCATTGTGTTAAATAGCAAATGAGTTTCAAAAATTGTGAAACTTTGGGAATAGGTCAAGCAAGTCATGCTGACCATGATAGTGGGTTCAAATATTAATGTTCAAATGAGTTGAACAGAATTCAAAATTTGAACTCTAAATATGGCTTGAATTTGTTAAGCATCTCAAATAAAATAGCAAATGGAATCCAAAAATCTTGAAACTTGTTAGAAAGTCTATTTTGAATATTATGAGGTTATGGACAAATTTATTGCCTCAGATTTGAATAGTTTGGCAGGGCCTAAATATACAGTGCTATATTCAAATTAATTTGAATATATTAATACTACATAGTAATTTGCCCCAGAAATTTTTATTCAATTGCTTCCAAAATTTGTAGAAAGGTCACTTAAATTATTCTAAGGTCATTGATTAAGTTCGTTCCTTCTGTTACTAAAATTTCAGTATGAGTAAAAAAAGATTATTGATGATATCAAGTTTATGTGTACAACCATAATTGATCTTTACTATGGTTGACAACCAACTGGTACTGAACTTGATAATAAGGAAAACTGGGATTTTACATATGGATCAATATCTATGAACTGATTAAAGAATAGTTGCGTGTGGAAAGGGAATTAAACAGAGAAGTAAGCTAGTTCATGTACAACGGCCGAACGAAAACCTTGAATAACTTGCTCGATACTTAAGGAAGTGAAGCACGGGTTTTACCATGAGAAAGATCTCGTGATGGTGATACTTTATACTGTTGGATTCAAGGTGCAACACCACTTGATGAGGGCTAATGACGGTGGCACAGAGGCGTCGTTCTTCGCCAATTTCGGTGGCGTCCATAGCACTCCAAACTACGGCCAACCCAAGGAGCAAAACGATAAGCTAGCTGGCTTAGATGATAGAGCACAAACTTGGCGCCAACTTTGCCGTTTGCATCGAAGGGAATAGAGTTAAGACTGAGGTGCTTATCAGGAGGAAAGAAAGGTTGTGATGTTGTGCGACGACGGGGCGAAACTGTGGCGAGGGGAAGCGAAATTGGGATGCAACTCGACGCTGTCGGTTGGGAGGGGTAGATATAGGCCAGGGGAGGTGTTTAGGCCACGCAGCTGCCTGCTTTGCATGCCTTGTCGCAGTGGTGAGCTCCCCCGACATTGAAGCGCGGGCATAGCCATAAACAGAGCGGCTCTTTCGGTTCATCTAGTGGGAGAGGCTGACAGTGGGTCCCACCGCCCCTCTTAAGCCTATCCTCTCTGGAACTTTAATTCCTCTACCAGACTTGATCCAAAAATCATGAAATTTGTGGATAATCTCAAATAATTATCTGGAATTCGATTTTGAAATCAAAACTTCAAATTGATCGATTTTCAGTTGAAATTCAAATTTGAATTTGAATTTGAATTAAATTCAATGGAGTCACTGAATTAAATAGCAAAGGAGCTTCAAAAATTATGAAACTTCAATGATAAGTCAAAAAAGTCATGTTGATGATGATGGTGTGTTCAAATTTTTATGTTCGAATAAGTTTGAACAGAATTCAAAATTTTAACCTAAATATGGCTCGAATTTGCTAAGCGTCTCAAATAAAATAGCAAATGGAATTCACAAATCTTGAAACTTGGCAGGAAGGCTATTTGGAGTATTATGAGGCCATGGAAAAACGTATAGCTCCAGATTTGAATATTTTGACAGGGACTAAATGTACAGTGCTATATTCAAATTAATTTGAATATATTTAGTACTACATAGAGTTTTGCCCCAGCAAAATCCAAAATTTGCAGGAATGTCACTTGAATTATCCTAGGGTCATTGGTGAAGTCCATCCCTTATGTTAATAAAATGTTAAGCCTGGGGGGAAAGAAATATTCTCAATGATATCAAGCTCAGGAGTACAACCATAATTGATCTTTACTATGGCTGAAAACAAACTGGTAACAGAACTTCATATTAAGGAAAAACTTGGATTTTACATTCCTCCCCCTTAAAAGAATCTCGTCCCGAGATTACATTAGGAAGGATAAAAGAAAAAAAATCTAATGAACATATGCCGCTAACAAGTCTGGATAGTTTGTTCTAAGGTATTCCTCGCTTTCCCACGTTGCTTCTTCAGTGGTGTGGTTGCCCCACAAGACCTTGTAGAAATGCAAGGTGAGGCTTCTTGTGGTGTGAGTCTTTTCATCGACTATCTGGGTTGGATGCTCAGAGTAAGTAAGATCTGGTTGGAGAGCTTCCAAATCCTCCGTACGGACGTAAACTGGGGCCTTGAGACATTTCCTCAAATGCAAAATGTGAAACACATTGTGGACCCCTGAAAGCGATGCTGGTAGCTCTAGCCGATAGGCCACCGGTCCGCATTGTTCAATTATTGCAAACGGCCCAATGAAGCATGGAGCTAGCTTCCCCTTTACTCCAAAGCGAAAAATCCCTTTCATTGGGGATACACAAAGGTAAACATGATCCCCGACATCGAAGTAAAGAGGTCGACGTCGTTTGTCCGCATAGCTTTTCAGATGAGATTGAGCAACCTTGAGGTTGGCTTGAATAACTCGCACTTGTTCTTCGGCCTTATTTACCAAGTCGATACCATATATCACTCGTTCACCAGATTCACACTAGTTCAAAGGTGTGCGGAACTTTCGGCCATAAAGAGCTTCATATGGTGCCATCTGGATGCTAGCCTGATAACCATTGTTGTATGAAAACTCCGCCAATGGTAGGTGATCATCCCAATTCTTACCATGGTGGATGGCACAGGCGTGGAGCATATCCTCTAGCACTTGGTTTACTCACTCCGTTTGACCATCAGTCTGAGGATGGTAAGCTGAGCTTCAAATTAACTTGGTACCTAGAGATGCGTGGAGCTGCTCCTAAAACCGAGCAACCAATAAGGTTCAACGATCTGATATGATAGTGTGGGGTACTCTGTGTAGGCACAGGATCTTGGCAATATACAATTCTGCATATTGTCGAGCCACATATTTTACATTGACTGGAATAAAGTGATCCTACTTGGTGAGTCGGTCGACTATCACCCAAATCGAGTCATGCTTGCGAAACATGAGAGGTAATCCAACAATGAAATCCATGTTGATGTCCTCCCATTTCCAGGTCGGTATGCTCAAAGGTTGAAGTTGACCGGCTGTCTTGAGATGGTCGGCTTTCACCCGATGACACGTATCACACTCGGAACGTGCTTCGCTATCTCCGTCTTCATTCGAGTCCACCAAAATTTCTTCTTTAAATCTTGGTACATTTTGTTACTTCCCGGATGAATTGAATACTTGGACAGATGAGCTTCGTCCAATATCTTCTTCTGAAGTTCCACATTGGGGGGCACCACGATGCGGTCTTTGAACCAGATGATACCGTCATCATCACAACGGAAACACTTCATCTCCCCCTTCTTCATTCTTCGGCGAATGTGCAATATGCCCTTGTCTTTCCTCTGAGCCTCTACAATATCTTCCCTTATGGTAGGAATGAGAGCTAGATTGTAAAGTGCCCCATATGGAACCAAGTAGAGACTTGTCCCTTCTTCTTCCATCGAGGTGATGGAAAGATTATTGACATGGGACTTGCGACTCAGCGCATCTGCAACTACATTTGCCTTGCCAGGATGGTACTGGATCTCAATCTCATAGTCTTTGATCAATTCCAACCATATTCGCTGTCGCATATTCATGTCCTTCTGGGTGAAGATGTACTTCAAGCTTTTGTGATAAGCGTAGAGATGTACTAGGTTTCTCAATAGATAATGTCTACACATTTTCAATGCAAGTACCATGGCAGCGAGCTCAAGATCATGAGTCGGATAATGCTGCTCATGGATCCGAAGCTGCGGTGATCCATAAGCGATCACCCTTCTGTCTTGCATTAGCACACAACCCAAACCAATCCCATATGCATCACAATAAACATCAAATGACTTGGTTGAGTCCGGTTGTGCTAATACCGGTGCTGTTGTGAGGTGTTTCACAAATGCTTGAAAACCTTCCTCACATTCCTCCGCCCATACATACTTCTTTCCTTTCTTCAGTAGTTCTGTCATAGGTTTGGCTATCTTGGAGAAACGTGGAATAAACCTCCAGTAATATCCCGCTAAACCCAGGAAGCTTTGAACTTCATGTACAGACTTTGGAGACTCCCACTTGAGTACTTGCTTAATCTTGCTTGGATCAACTGCAATCCCCTCAGCAGAGATGATGTGCCCTACCAATGGCACTTGGCTGATCCAGAACTCACATTTGTTGAACTTGGCATACAGCTTGTGGTCTCACAATCGTTGAAGCATGATGCACAAAGGTTGAGCATGTTCTTCTTCAGATTTTGAATACAAAAGGATGTCGTCGATGAAGACCACGACAAACTTGTCCAATTTTGGCATGAACACCGAATTCATGAGATACATGAAATGAGCCAGTGCATAGGTCAATCCAAAGGACAAGACAAGGTACTCATACAATCCATACCTCGTCGAGAATGCCATATTAGGTATATCCTCTGGTCGAATCCTGATCTGATGATATCCAGAACAAAGATCCATCTTTGAAAATACCTTAGCACCGACCAATTGATCGAACTGAATATCGATGCATGGTAGTAGATACTTATTCTTGATCGTGACAGCATTGAGTGGACGATAGTCCACACATAGTGTCAATGTCTTATCCTTGTTCTCCACAAACAGTGCAGAACAGCCCTAAGGTGATGAACTTGGACGAATGAAACCCTTGTCCATAAGTTCCTTCAGCTGCACCTTTAGTTATGCAAGTTCCTTAAGTGCCACCTTATACGGCTTCCTCAAGATCGGCATTGTTCTCGGTGCAAGTTCAATTTTAAACTCGACATCTCTTTTTGGTGGAATACCAGGAAGATCATAGGGAAATACGTCCGGATACTCACATACCACTAGAATTTCCTCAAGTTTAAAGGCCTCGGTGTTGTAAGTAGATGGAGCCACTTGAAAAATACTCTCAAGAGTGAGAGCTTGGGGATGGTGGAGTGGAGAATTCATATATATCCTCCGAGGAACGATATCAAGAATAGCACAGTTGTATTGCAACCATTCCATCCCTAAGATGACATCTATCTTTTGATGCTCCAGTATAATGAGAGAGATAGGGTATATGTTCCCACCCAGATCAAGAGGTGCCCCGTGGACCATGTCATCTGCTACTACTTTCCCACCCGGAGAACAAATTATATATGGGGTTTTTGTGGAAACGATAAGCAATTGATATTGAATGATGTAAGACTTGCTAATAAAGTTGTCTGAAGCACCGGAGTCAAAGAGGATGACTATGGGATGACCAAGGAGAGAGAACATACCCGTGAGTATGGGTGCGCCTTCCAGAACGTCCTCGATGGTGAGGTGGTGGATATTGCCTGGTGGCTGGCTTCTTGGGCTGATTGGGGGCTGGTTTGCCACCTGGTACGAAAATTGTCCTCTGATCTACGAGCAGTCCTTGGTGAAGTGCCCCGTACGACCACATGTGAAACACGTGTACGTGGTCTGATCGGCACGGAAGGGAGGACGGAATCCCGATGCACACGGTGGAGGTGGAAGTGCACGTGGAATCATCCCCTGCTGCTTCTGCTGCGGACTGAAGCCGGTGTTGTTGCCGGATGGTGATCGATACACCATTCGGTACTTCTGAGGAGCACCGCCTCCGCTGCTCTGCGGAGCACTCCTTTTCTTCTTGTCAGAGAACAGCTCCCTGGTAGCGTCCTCCTATACGATCGCGGCATTGACAATGTTGTTGATGCTACCGCAATTCAACAAGGCAAGTTTGTCCTTCATCTTGGGGTTCAAACCCCAGTAGAAGCATTCACGCTTCCGATCTTCAGTACTCACTTGGTCCTGAGCATATTGGGCCATGTGGTTGAATGCCTTGGAGTACTCGTAAGCACTCCTTCCTCCTTGCTTCAGCTCCAAGAACTATTGAAGCTTCCTCCTCATAATATCGGGAGGTATATGATAGGCGCGGAACGCCTCCCGAAACTACTCCCATCTCATGGCATAGTATGCTGGTCATGCGGCGAAATAATTCGCCCACCATGCCCCAGCGGACCCGTGCAACTGTTGTGCCGCGAACAAGGTCTTCTATTGTTCGGTCATCCGCAGCAAACCGAACTTTCCTTCGATGGAGCGGAGCCAGTTGTTCGCCTCCAACAATTCATCAGCCTCCATGAATACCGGCGAGTGCATTGACATGAAGTTCGAGTATGAACTCGGAGAGGGCTGTCGTGGACCCGCATCTGGTCGCCCCCCTTGATGGGACGAATGTTGAACCTAGGTTCGCAGCAACTCGGTTTTCTCATCGTGCGAGCCGAGCACTATGGCGAGAACCTCCGCTAGACGCCTCGGAAATTCAGGAGGTGGTGGTTGTGGAACTTGTTGCTGCGGTGTCGCAGCTGGCTCCTGGGTCAGAGATTCATCCTCACGACCACGACTTGAACCTCCCATCTCAGGCGTCGAACGTGTACGCACCATTCTGCAACCATATGTTGAAATTCAGCAACATGTTTGTTTTGCCTTCATCCATTTCCTATTACAGTAGTGCTAATATCGGCAAGGAGATAAGTGCATAAAATCCACATATATTGATAAAGCATAAACTTTATACAAGATATATTATCTCATGACCAAGTTTATAGTAGTGAAATCCAAAATGACAGACTCCTGCTACGGAAGTGCATATCTACCATACATGGTCCCCATGAGACGTCATACACACCTTGTCATTTTATTCACACCCACTACTGTTCTTAATATACACAAATATGGCCACAAAATAAACACGAGCAACTACTAAACTATACGTTGCCCCATGATGGCAGGAGTGCTGACCCATCCTACTTCGATACGTCCTATTCGACGTACTCGTGTTCCTCAGGATCTTCTTCTTCCTCTTAATCCTCAGAAATTGGTGCCATAGATGCGGGTGCTGGAGCAGGAGTTGCTACCTCACCCGCCACAGATGATGTTGCGGCAACTACTGCACATCAGCCAGTGGAAGAAACATCTTATAGTCTTCCAATTCCTTTTGTGCATGCTTGCAACTGGCCCTCCAATCCTGAGTCTCTGCCCTGGATTGATCCCGTTCTTGAGTTACCGTACCCAACTGATCATCCAGCAGCTGTACCTCAAGTTGACTCGCTTCCAATGCGCTCTCTGCGCTTTGCGCTTCCTGGCGAGCTTCCGATAGGTCTTGAACAGCTTGGTGCCACTGATTCTCAATAATGTTTAAATGTCGGTTGAGAGGAGCAATCATTGCTCTATGTGAGTCATTGGCCCACTCAAAATTATCTCCTCTAATCAAAGCTTGCTTCCGATCGCCCAGCAACCCTTCAATGCCAATATGTTGTGTAACGCTCACTTGGCACGATGATGCTGCATATAATGCCAAGATTATCTTGGGTACCTCTCTTTGAATGCCATAATATGCACTCATTCGACTTGCCCACTCGTCACTAGCTCTACCATCGACTGGAAAGAGTGCGAACGGGGTGCCCGCCAAATGATGAAAATGAAGCTTGCAAAACCTTGCAATAGCAACACTCGCAGCAAAACACCACGTGTCTTCCAACTGAGCCCCTTTCACCCAGATGGAGAAAGGAGCCCATCCAATATATGACGGACCAGCGGGCACATCAACATAGATGGTGCATCTTGTCACACCACTGTCATTGAATTCCCTGCCCCAATAGCTCGGTATGTCGCGATACCTGAACCGTTGAAGCAGCCCTATGAACAACTCCGGAAAACCTTTTCAATGAGCACACATCGCGAACACCCATCTATTCTGTAAGTGTACCATAAAATCCACCATCTGTGTAAAGGATACTTAAAAAATGAAAAAGTTTCCAACTTCTAATAATTCAAGGAAAATTTACAGCTGGATTAGTGATCACAGTCTGTTCCAGCTGATCTTCCTGTATAAATTCAAATTTTTTATACAGAAACGTCAGAACCAGATGTTGGGTTGAATACAAAAGTTGTAGCAAACTTTAAAAACTTTCCATATTGTACTCATACAGCTCCAGGGGAGCTAGGAAGTAGAATCTATACAGGTTTATAGTTGACCAAAGTTTTCTGGAAATTTTGACAGAACCTCCCGTGTATATGTGGTTATTTCCAAAATTTATACAGGTATATCAAAACAATATATTGAGGTAGTGACAAAATAAACATTGTATAAAATCAATTTAACAATCCACAAGTAAAATATTTCAGCCATGAAACATTTGTTATACAGGTATAACGCGCAAATTCGAAACTATGTGCAAACTGTTTCAAGTCCTGGTCTGCCAGAACCAAGTTTGTGACAATAGGAATTAAACACCGTTACACCAAGGTTCCTGTCATATGTACAAAATAAAGTTGATAGAGGACTTCCTAAGATTTCCAGAAATGTATATATGTGAACATGTCACTATTCTGAATCAAAAGCTATAACTATCCAAACATAACAGATGAACAGACTGGTTTTTAACAGCAACCCTGCAGTTCACTGTTTTGAACTCAAAATTTTATTTGCCTCCAATTTGAATCAGGAAAAACTTTGAATAGAAAAACTGTATATCCCCTTCTACCCTTTCCAGATATGTATTACAATAAGGCAGACGATTTTTCTACAGTGAGTTCTGGCAAAAATACAGAGACTGGTACAATGGTATGGTCATCTGGAGCAGTTGAAGTATACTCGAAATTTCAACAGATTATCAAGCTTTTCTGCCTTGAGAGTCAACAGAAAAGTTGTAGAGGTCTTCAAGAGCTTTCCATCCATATAGCATACCCCTATGTAATTTTTCAACTAACCAAGATTACAACCAGGAAAAGTTGAGCAAACTTCTGCCAGAAATCAAGAATCTTGGTTCTATCCCTCTGTTGAGTAGAAACTCATTTTGCGGAGTCCAAACTTACCAGCATCAGATAGTCAGACTTTACAAAATGTAATGCAACCATTCTATCGTTGGGATGGTCAAGTATCAAAGTTGATACTGACGGTACTACGTGCCTCACCAAAGAAAATTCTAACCGGTATATCCGGATACGTTTATAGGTGGCCCTAGTATCGTTCACTCGCAAACATGTTCTACACAGGTCGCTACCGTAGTAGTGCTGCAGGAGACAAACAATCCCCTATCACACCTGCACACCACAAGGGCGGTTTGGGCAAACATGACAGGTAGTCACAATAATAATATATATGAAAGTAAATGCATACGACTCTGGTGTGAGTCGCCCTCGAGCGATGTCATGTCTCGAGGTACATGGTTGTACTACGTCTGTACAGCAAAGACTCCCGCACGAACCGGCTTATACACGCTCGGGCATACGTGTTTCACATGCTCCCAAAGAACATGAATAGTTCTAGAGACGCATACTATCGGGTTATTCACCACCCGACGGGGACTCCAACTAACTTTGAAGCACGCTGGGGTACCGTGTGTGATATGTTCTCAGAAACATGGAAAGTTTCAGAGACTCATATAAACATTTCCGTGCCAAGCCACTAAAATAACACATACCACTCCTCATATGCTGAGCTTACCGAGATTGATCCGCTCTCGGTGGCGTACCTTACATCTTACCTGACGTCGGAGCATCGTTACAAAATTAATAACACATAGTTAGCTTACCACCTTTATATCATACACTAATAATACTTCTTATATGGGCATATAGCTAATTCCTCACTCAATAATCCTAAGTTTTGAAAATATACTCTTTTTAAGCACACTGTTTCCAATGATGCTCTGATACCATGTTGTGGGGACCGGAATCCCGACATCCAAGGATCTCATTGGGTGGTGTCGTGCGATGCGACACCCAACAGTATACAAGAAAAGAACGAGAACAAAATACAATACCAAGTCTTTATTTATAAACACAGCAGAAGTTTTACAATACAAAGCAAAAAGGAAAGAGAACTATACATCATAGCTACGCTCTCGGCACTAGCTATGCAAAAGCAAAGTCATCCATGCCCTGGATGTTGTGCACTAGCAACAGCCAACTTATGGCAGCGTGCATGGTTCCCACTCAGCTGTAAACCCTGGAGGGGGTGCAGCCTCATCTTTGAACCCGTCATCAGTCGTATAATCTGTAAAAACTTGTTAACTGCAAACGTGAGCTTAAGGCTCAGCAAGACTAACCTGTCTTACTAGACATATGCAGGGGTAAATACTAAGCATAGGTAAGGAATAGCATAAAGGACTCACCTACAAGTGGATCCTTATAGTCATGTTTTACGTAGCACATGACATTCTTCAGGCACGACACATCATAGACTCCACAATCAAACAAGAAACGCTCTGCCGATGATATGACATGCCCAAAGCACATAATGCTATTACAGGTAAAGTATGGGGAAACTGTAAACTTTTAATTGTGCTATCTCTAAGCCATACAAGGTTGCAAAACAATTATAATTCAATACATTGTATTCTCCTAACTTCTTAAGTATTTACCACGTCACAGCACAGTGAACAAGTGGTACTCTATTACCGCGAGGGACAGTGATTGCAATCTAGACACACCCGGACAACACGACAAATACACACTTTCAGAAATCCCAGTGAGTACATACAACAGTACCTAGATAGCACTTCAGTACTAGTCGTATATGGTCACCTTTCACCCAACACTAGAATGCCAAACCGGTCGATCCGTCACGAGCAGGAGGTCCCTGCGTGGGGCGTACTCTAACGTGCCCACCAGCTAATTTACACCTCGCTGCCCTCAACCCACGCCTATAAAACAGAACAGAATGCCTCGACAAACTAGTATCAAGCTACGGCAGTTTACTTGAGCCCATTTCTCCAGTATGTCGCCGGTACAATTCAAGCTTGTTCAGCAGGGCCGCACATGGCACGGGCCTTAATCGACATGATCAGAGCTATGTTTCCAAGACCACCTCTTGTCGCTTCCTACTCATATCGGACAGGTCTCAATTTCATATTAAGAAAACATTTCTTGATCCAATTCATCTGGTGTGATAAAATCCTATCTTGCGAGTAGATTCCAACTACTTGACTTCTACCTAATCCCTATTAATATAAGCATGGCAGCTACTAAATGAGTCTGTGAGCTATTCTAACCACTCCCTGGGTTATTTCGTCATGCAAGTGGATGCACAAACATCTGAAGACGTAAGGTGAATGAAAACTGCAAAGACACTGTAAGGAACTAAAATGCAAACCGGGGCTTGCTTGAATGCGAGTCCGAGTCTATGTTAGTCTCTGGTAGCTAGACTTCCAAAGCTTCCGGGTGCTCCTCGACTTCAGTTACTACACGTTATGCATATACCATATATGAATGACTGTGAAAATAATTAATATGCTTAAGGTCACAAGCTAATATCATGTGATAAAAATAAGATAAGGATCTTACTTGGCCTTGGGAATTTTATGTTAGATATTATGGACTATAGTGGATACTCTTGCAAAGAATAGGAGATGATCAAGGGAGTTTGCTGTCTCTAAAAATTATGGTAAGCAATAACCTTCTCTGAATTTTGGTTGAAATCCTCGAGGTCTATCATGGCTACCAGTGGTTTTACCATGTAGAGGGGGTCACACTGGTTCTAGGAAAATTTGTTTTGCAATTTTCTAAGCATACTGTGAGATATGGAATTTAAAAGTTTGGACAATTTTCTGTGCAATTTCTAAATGAATTTGGCTAATTTTATGTGCATAAAGAATACACAGGTGATCAGACCATGTAAACAAAGTATAATGACCCTGAAATTTTACTGGAGTTCAAGGATACTCAAAAGAAGGTTATGAAAAATTTGGCATTTTCCGAAGAGCGGAACTATATGAATTAATTCTATAAGAATTTTGCTTATTTTAATTATGGAGAACTCCTATAGACTTTCGTACAAATCCAAGCGCACCACTGGAAAGTATTCTTCATGCTGGTTCTAAAAAATTTATTTGGGAATTTTTGGACAATTCTACTAGGAGTTATGGATTTTCCAAGTTGGGGCAAAATCTGAAATAAAATCCAATTGTAAAAACATTTGAATAAAGAGTTGGGTCCACAGATTTGAAATAGGCCAATCGCAACTGAGCACACCGGGGCCACGGGGTTCAACTGCGCCGCCGCACTGGATCTGGTGCCACAGCTGATCCTGGGGCGTTCAAATGGGCGCTGACAAGTGGGCCCATAGGCCTTCGTCTACCTCGCGATGCGCCGCTCGGGCGCGGCGGCGCTGCGCCGGCGAGCTCGCCGCGATGGCTACGTCGACCTCCACTCAACATGGCCCTGACCACCTAGCCATAGAATCAACCGCACAACACGATGGTGAGGTCCAATCGCAGCGGCAAGGGCCGGAGATGGCGGCGCAACGACGGTGGCGGAGCTAGGGTTTCGGCTATTGTTAGAATCGCTCAAGAATGGCGCAAACGGCTCGGGAAAAGGTCGGGGAGACTTTTGGGATCATGAGGAAGACTCCTAGGTGGTGTAAACAGCGTGGAACTGCCGGGAAACACAAGTTTGTCGATGAACAGGGGAGGTTTCAATGGTGGAGCGGAAAACTCCAATATCTCGGCAATCCTTCGGTTGTTTCCATCGATTCTTGGCAGCAAGGTGCGCTAGGAGGTATAGATCAATATCTATGAACTGATTAAAGAATAGTTGCATATGGAAAGCGAATTAAACAAAGAAGTAAGCTAGTTCTTGGACCACTACCGAAAGAAAAACTTGAATAACTTGCTCGATACTTAAGGAAGTGAAGCACGGATTTTACCGTGAGAAAGATCTCGTGATGGCGATCCTTTTTCTGTTGGATTCGAGGTGCGACACCGCTTGTTGAGGGCTGACGATGGTGGCGCAGAGGCATCATTCTTACCCTATTTCAGTGGCGTCTGCGGAACTCAAAACTACGGCCAACCCAAGGAGCAAAACGATAAGCTAGTTGGCGTAGATGATAGAGCACAAACATGGCGCCAACTTTGCCATTTGCATCGAAGGGAATGGAGGTAAGACCGAGGTGCCTACCGGAAGGAAAAGAAGGCAGCGGTGTTGTGCCACGGCGGGGCGAAACTGTGGCGAGGGGAAGCAAAACTAGGATGGAACTTGACGCCGTCGGTCGGGAGGGGTAGATATAGGCCAGGGGAGGTGTTTAGGCCACGCAGCTGCCTGCTTTCCATGCCTTGTCGCGGTGGCAAGCTCCCCCAACGTTGAAGCGCGGGGACAGCCGTTAATCGAGTGGCTCCATCGGTTCATCGAGTGGGAGAGGCTGACAGTGGGTCCCACCGCCCCTCTTAAGCCTATCCTCTCAGGAACTTTAATTCCTCTACCAAACTTGATCCAAAAACCATGAAAATTTGTGGATAGGCTAAAATAAATATCTGGAATTCAATCCGAAATCAAAACTTCAAATTGATCAAGTTTCAGTTGAAATTCAAATTTAAATTTGAATTAAATTCAATGGAGTCACTTAATTAAATAGCAAAGGAGCTTCGAAAATTATGAAACTTAAAGGATAAGTCAAACAAGTCATGCTTATGATGATGATGTGTTCAAATTTTTATGTTCAAATAAGTTTAAACAGAATTCAAAATTTGAACCTAAATATGGCTTCAATTTGCTAAGCGTCTCAAATAAAATAGCAAACGGAATTCACAAATCTTGAAACTTGGCAGGAAGGCTATTTGGAGTATTATGAGGCCATGGAAAAATGTATAGCCTCAGATTTGAATATTTTGACCGGACCTAAGTGTACAGTGCTATATTCAAATTAATTTGAATATATTTTGTACTGCATAGAGTTTTTCCCTAGCAAAATCCATTCAATAAAATCCGAAATTTGCAGGAATGTCACTTGAATTATCCTAGGGTCATTGGTGAAGTCCATCCCTTATGTTAATAAAATGTTAAGCCTGAGGGAAAGAAATATTCTCAATGATATCAAGTTTAGGTGTACAACCATAATTGATCTTTACTATGGTTGAAAATAAACTGGTAACTGAACTTCATATTAAGGAAAACTGGGATTTTACAATATGTACCTCAACAAAATGGTGTTGTAGATAGAAAGAACAGAACCTTAGTTGAGATGGCTAGGACTATGTTTTGGACAGATGCAATTGCAACAGCTTTTTATGTCTCAAATCAAGTTTTCTTGCGAGCTAAGCTAGGAAAAACCCCATATGAGCTTCGGTTTGGACATAGGCATAGTGTCACACACATTAGGGTCTTTGGCTGCAAATGCTTTGTTAAGAACATGGTAATCTTGATAAATTTGAAGCTCGATCTGTTGATGGTATGTTTCGTGGTTATCCATCTCATACTAGAGGCTACCGTGTGCTTTTACTTGAAACTAACAAAATGGTGGAGACTTGTGAGGTTTTTTGATGAACCTAGCCTAGGTACTAGCTCAAACATTGCATGTCAAGTTGCATATATGCAGGGGAAGAGAATTTTTATTGAAGATGATGAAGAAGTGGTGTTGTTGTTCAAAAATTCAGAAGCTAATGACGTCATTCCTGTTCCTGATTTTTGTCCGCAACTAGCACCAACGACTAATATTGCTGGTCCTAATCATCCTTGAGTTATGAGCTCTTCGGTTGATTATGAACATGAAGAACAAGGAGCCTGTGAAGTGTCTACTCTCTGTATCCTCAAAACTCATCCTCCAGACCAAATTTTTGAAAGCTTGCATGAACGAGTCACATGGTCCAGGTTTTTTGATCCAAACTCTCATGATAATTCTACTTTCGTTGCTTCTTTTGAACCCAAAGATATATCACAAGTGCTCACTAATGAATCTTGGATCATTTCCGTGCAAGAAGAGTTAGAATTTTCAAAGCAATAATGTTTAGAAATTTGTTCCTCCACCTAATGGTCACACAATGATAGGAATTGAGTGGGTGTTTAAAAACAAACAAAGTGAGGATGGGGTAGTGGTTAGGAACAAAGCTAGGTTGGTTTCTCAAGGTTTCACACAAGTTGAAGATCTAGGTCTTTATAAAACTTTTGCTCCTGTTGTTAGATTAGAAGACATAAGAGTTTTATTAGCATTTGCTGCATCGAATGGTTTCAAGTTATATCATACGCATGTAAAAGTGTTTTTCTTAATGGATAAATAGATGAGGAGGTCTATGTTAAGAAACCACCAGGTTCTGAAAATCCAAATTTTCCTAACCATATTTACTAACTTTCCAAGGCTTTCTATGGTCCCAAACAAGTCTTTAGAGCATGGTATGATAGGTTAAAAACATTCTTACTTAAAAAGGGTTTACGATAGGCAAAATACATAAAAATTTTTGTGCTTAAGCATGGCAATGACTCACTATTCGTTCAAGTTTATGTCGATGATATTATCTTAGGTTGTGCTTCTCATGATCTTGAGTCCAAGTTTTCAGCTATGATGAGTTCAAAATTTGAGATGTGTGTTGACGGCTATTATATCCAAATTTCACCCATCAATATAACTCAATTATGTGAAGGAAATATCATTCCTTGCACACATCACCTTTCTACTTAACCTATTTCCACTTGTCTTTTTAAGAATAGTGCATGCAGGCATTTTATGCTGGAAATGAGGTGAACAAAGGGGAGCAATCCTATAAAATATCATCCCAGCTAATCAAGTGCCGACATGTGGCATCACATGGATCAAATGGCCCACAAAATATTGCATCCGAGGCCATCCAACGGTGTATCACTCATATCAGTCAATAGGACCCACCTAGAAGTCACCCCGAGGAAGCACACTAGAATTGGTGAGAAGACCAGTTCAACCGAACTCCTTGTTTGGCCGAAGTGGAATTTGCGCCAAACTCGGTCAATTTCCACATGTCGACTCCATGTGGTGCTCTGATCACGATGAAGATTGATTCGCGCGCTTTTGGTGGCGGGAACCGACCCTTCTCCAGCTATAAATAGGACCCCCTACTCTCACATCTCACACACACCACTTGATCTTAATTCTATTGTATCCACTATCTTCCATAGTCTTAGAGGAGTTTAGGCTGTAGAGAGGAGAGCCTCTAGTCCTCAGTCAAAATTAGGATACGAGTAGAAGGAGTCCCTCTCTTCCTAATACCAAATTGGGAAAGGTATGGCTCACATATTCCTTATTGTATTTGTGACTTTATACATAATAAAGATGTTATATTTAGTCTTATTTTATTCATATACTTGAATGAAGCGTTTCTTGTTTGATTGTGGATCCCATGTATGTGGTAGGAATAGTCTTTATGATCATGCCTTAATGTCATTATACTATCATCACAGACACTATAAACCCCACTATAGTCTAGGTAGCTATGATATGATCATCTTAATATGAATAACTTATGCTATGTCTCAACATTGGTTCAATGATATTTAGGTTAGTCATTGCCCTAGGATGGCTTGTGTCGCGGCTCTTAAGGTATTTACTTAATATGCTAGCATGGTGCTAGGATAGTTAAGTAGCGTTGTATGTCTCGTAGACCCCTAGATTGAAGAGGTGATAGCCCTATTTGTCCTTTGTAATCCTCCACATTCGACTATGCCATAGACCCTTGCCGGGAGTCGCCCTAGTATTGCTAGGGGTAAGCCCGTGCCCAATGTGTTGAACAACTTAGCATAAGGATTCACCATTGACATGCTTATTAGAATATAGGCTATGTATATGTATACTAAAGGCATTGTAGGAGCAACACCCTAACGCTTAGTCTAATCTCCCTTAGACCCACTTCTCTCCCTTAGAATATAATGCTCTTGTGTGTGTCACACTACCTCCACTTATCTATTATCCATGCTCACTAGAACCCTACCTAGACCATTGTAGCCTTATCATTTGATGATTGTTACACTTCCACCTAGCCTTCCTTTGGGATAAAATAAATGACACCCTTGGGAATAATTTTTAAGGGGAAATGCTACATCGATAGTTTCTGTGCATTTGCGGATTTTTATCTATGACATAAGAAACGTCAACAAGCATTTCTGGTGGTGCTGTCGGGGAAGGTAGCTGAAGTATTGCATGATTGAGTGAATAGGATAGGACCCTGGGTACGTTTTTAGTAGGATAACCCTTCTTTGTTTTCGCATTTTATGTGAAACAGGGTAGTGTTTGTCTGATTTTTGCTTGACGGAAAACTTTATTGAAGATCCGAAATCCCTTCTGAGAGATCGACCTCGTGTCGTTACTCCTCAAAATCTTCACGCAGCAAAGCAAACCAGCTCTTCAGCACCAACAACCGAAACACCAATGGCCCAGAAGACCCTTCATGAGTTTTCGGGTCCCTCTGCTAACAATGTGCCTGTTGGGCCCATTGTTAACACGGGAGACGTGAACTTTGGAATCAAGACTGGCCTGGTCACTATGGTGCACACTACAGGAATCCCGACAATTTGCGACGGCCAGGGCCATCGCAAATAAGGAAAATACCATCGCAAATAAGCAATTTGCGATGGCTTTTGTTATTTGCGACAGCTTCTGGCCATCGCAAATAAGTCGTCAACATCGCAAATAAGCTTAATTGCGACGGCTCAAAGGGGCCGTCGCAAGTTATCGACAGGGGGCTGGTGGGCCCCACAGCAGTATTTGCGACGGCCAGGCCGTCGCAATTAAAGCTCTATTTGCGATGGCCTCGCTGTTGCAAATAAGTTTAGCCGGTAGGGTCCACGTGTCATCCCCCGGGACCCACGCCCCTATTTGCGACGGCCTGGCTGTCGCAATTAATCCTTATTTGCGACAGCTGGGCCGTCGCAAATAGCAGTGGCTTAATTGTGACGGCCATGATCCTTATTTGCGACGGTACTATATAAAAAGCCGTCGCAAATAAGGTTTTCTATTTTTTTTTTGAAAAACAAAAAAATACTACCTAGCTTGACGGCCAGAATCACAGTACTGGTAATATAAACATCACAACACATCACAACAGTCTTAAAACACATCACAACACATCATCGAAACATGGCACCAACATCCACAAAGTAAACATGGGCTCACTCGCCCGTCTGACCTCCGTAGCCACCTCTGTAGCCACCTTCGGAGCCACCTCTGAAGTCGAAGTCGTCGTCGCGCCTCATTCCAGGTGGTAGTAGCGATGGCGATGGCGTTTGTGCGGCCGTTGCGGATCCCTGCAATTAATGAAACTTAGAGTTAGAATATAAATGCATCAACATCTCTCTCCCTCCCTTCCTCTTCCTCTATCTTCATCTAAATCCCCCTCTCTTCCTCTCTCTTTTCATTTCTCTCTTTCTCTCTCCCTCTATCTTTCTCTCTCACTCTATCTCTATATTGCTATCCTTTTCCCTCTATCTTCCTCCCTCTATCTCCATCTACATCTCCCTCCCTCTATCTTCCCCTCTCTCTATCTCCATCTGCATCTTCCTCTCTCTCTTCATTCCTCTCCTACTCTATCTAACTATCTTTCACTCTTTCTTCTGTCTCTCTCTTTCTTCTATCTCTCTCTTTCTTCTATCTCAATCATTTTCTTCTATCTAACTATCTCCCTCTTTCTTCTATCTAAATCTTTTTATGCTGGAGAAGAAGGATTACATAGAAAATTACCTGACCCGCAGAAGAAGGATCGCCTGGAAGGACCGGTGGTAGTACCGGTAGCTAGATCCCCAGACCTTACGGTCGAGCCATGGCCTGTCATTGCAAACATTAAATGCTATCTAATAGTAAGTCATTTACGCTGAATTAATGAGAACTTTAGTTTTTATTTTGTTACCTCCATTGCTTCCCGCATCTGCGCCAACGCTGCTACATGGGTTTGGATCGTGGCCTCCATCGCGATCCTTTGGCGTTCCGCCTCCTCCTGTCGCCTCAAGAGGGACTGCATCTCAATGTCCCTCTGCGAGGTGCGACGACCAGTCATGCCCACCGAAGAAGCCTGCGTGGAGCTACCTCTCGCAGGTCTCCCCGCCCTCGAGTTGACAACTCCGTCGAATATTGCGAGCCTATAAAAAAGAGAGTCAGTAATATGAAATTGAAATATCTTGAATACTTTGAATTCAAAATGATAAAATGACTTGTAAACTCACCTTCCGTGTGCTTTTCCACCACCGCTTGCATACGCGACTTGGGGATCGATTGGTTGACGTTCCCAATCGAAATCTTCGCCGTGTATCTTCCTAGCCTCCTCCCCGTACTTAGACTGCAAAACAAGAAAACCGTGTAACTTCAACAATCTATATAGTTATATTTAATATGAATGATTTCTAAACTTGCCAATCGCTCATCTGCAGCCCGACTGCACCCCCGTCTCGCGCTCCTGTCAATATTTGTTAGTATGAACAATATATTATGAATATATAAACATAAGTTACATACACTTACCATGCATTTAGCTAAACGCATGTGGTTATCTTGCCTGTTCCTGCTCTTCCCCTTGACCCCTTTGCACTCTCGAGCCTTCTCGGACTTAGCTTTAAACTCATCGCTAGCCCAGTAGCGACAAAGGGCCCGAAATGCATCGGTCCGACCCTGCAACCATCTCACGTGGCCCTGCACATAAATACCATCGACGAAATTATAAGAAAAAATACTTACTACACCCCACGTACCTGCGTACTCCTCCTCCGTCAGGTGCCTCTCGCTCTCTTGCCGGAAGTGTAGCACGTGCTGCTGGTTTACCTTCAACTGCTCATTAATAATTTGAACACGGGTGTTCGACAAAGCTTGTCGAAGTGCCTTGGCAGCGTTGTAGTGAAACACTCGCCTCACATCCTCAAACAGGCGTGGGTCGTTCGGGTCCTCTAAAGTATATCTTGCCTGCAATAAAGAATATATTGAAGAGATGTTCATTAAAAGAGCTTAAGAGTTAAAACTTATAAACTATTTTTAACATACTTACCATAAAATCGGCCCATACGGCCTCTTGAAGGTTGTCGTGCTCCTGGTGATGGACGCGTGCGTAGTCATCCCACGAAAGAGCAGGCACCCTGTTAATGACCCCGGCATAGTGCAAACGCACTAAGGACACGAGGACACCGTTCATCGGTCTTTGGTGTCTCTCACCGGTGAAAGACGTGTCATCCCAAACCCTGTAACATATTTATTGATTGATTACTTAAGTAACCAAAAGAAACTAAAATTGAACACTATATTTTTTATTACCTGTCTCCGACTGGACGAATCATGATCCTCTATGAAGGGACCCCAGGAGGAGGGGCGCCACGTCAGGTGACCCAAACGGCTCCTCACCGGCCGAGCCAAAGGCCTCAGGAACAGAAGGATCGCCAGCCGAGGGCTGGCTGGCCGAGGGCTAGCTCACCGGAGGGTAGCCAAGGTAAACTGGCGCCGAAGCCTCGAAGTCAGCCGGTGAGGACTACAACATTCAAATGATTCATAAGTAAGATTAATGTGAAATTGAATTTAAAGAAATTGTTAAAAGTGAGTGAAATTTACCTGTGACGAAGCTCTAGAGCTGCTCAGAACTTGCCCCAGCATCTGAGAGCGTCTGCTCCCAGTCGATGAGGCACCAGCGAAAGTGTCCTCAGGTCTAGAGGGGTAGAACCCCCTCGTCGGTGGCACCTTCTTACCCTTCTTTGACGCCATCTTGTTTTAATTAGATAATCAGTAAATATGGAAATAAAATATACAGAATTCATGTTACTATCTTCAAGAAAACATTACTTGTAATCACTTTCAAAATTCATCAACATCATTATCATGTGCCTGTGCCCTACTCCTTAAATTAGCCCAACGATCTTCCACCGTGGCCTGTTCTAATTTCCGTTTTCGCATATCATCTGCCTCTACATCTTCAACGTCTTAAACATCTCCAACTAATTGATCGAGTCCTGCACCAAGATCGACGATAAAAGTGTCTGGCAACTCTTCTTCTTGGTACACTTCTTCAACGTCTTCGCTATCATGGTAACCATCATCCCTAGGAGTATATAACCGCTCACGAGGATTCACCTTATATACCACCCACCAAACACTGAGCTTCGTGCATGGATAAGGTAGATAATACACTTGTTCCACTTGATGTGCAAGAACAAATGTATCGTAACCTCGTAGTCGGTCCTTATGTTTCACTTCCACCATTCCAAATTGGTTTTCTCGAGTTCCATGAGTGTGATCAAACCAGTCATAATGAAAGAAGACAACTCGAAGGGTCTTATTTCCGATAAAAGTAAATTCAAGAATTTTGTTAATGATCCTATCATAATCGGTTAAATTCCCTTGAGTGTCCGTTGCTCTCGTCACAACACCGGAATTTGATGTTGTCGCGAGAGGACGAATAGCTTCAAAATGAGTTGTACGGAATCGAAAGCCATTTACGTCATATCAACCATAGCTTCTAACATTCACCAATCCAAAAGATAGTTGCCACAAATCTTCATGGACATTGTGAGTCCGTCACTGTCATAAATGATCGTAGGTTAAAATAATACTTCTTTAATAATAGTAACTTATAATACATAGAAGACGAGATAATATTACATAATCTAGAAACCAGGATAGGAAACTCTGACCCCCATTTATTCCTTGTTTTCACATCGCTTCTACTTGTTTGGCCATAGGTTGATGCCTATATGGCCAACATTGTCTGTGGAACTCGTTGAACATGAAAAAACATCTTTTAGAGTACATGTGTAGCAAAATATGTCGATTAGAATAAATGTAGGAAAAACACTTACTCGAAGTATTCCTGCATGCCTTCTATATTTGTGTACATGTAGAGTAAAGCAACAGTCCTTTCATGTTCGGATAGCACGTAGGTCGTGTAGCTACCAACGGTGGTGCCTCTCATTTGAAAAATGGAAAGTTCGCTTAGAGGGGGTGTTTCGTCCACATTGTACCGCATCGCTGAAGTATTGATATTGTTTTCTTCTGCAAAGTAGACACTTGAAAAGTATCCTACTTCCTTAAGATCATATGTTTCAGTGATGCACCCTTCCACCCTTGCCCTGTTGCCAACCATTGGTTTCAGATATCGTAGTGCTCTTTCAATGTGAAACATCCACCTATATTGCACAGGACCGCCAACTTTAGCTTCAAATGGAAGATGGATAAGCAGATGTTGCATTGGATTGAAGAAACCCGGTGGAAAAAAATTTCCATCTTACATAAAAGTATGGGTATCTCCTTCTCTAACTTATCCATCATCCTGATCTTGATTTCTTTAGCACAAAGCTGTCTATAGAAATAGTTGAGCTCGGCTAAAACCTTCCACACCGCATCATCTAGATAGCCTCGAAACATAACAGGTAAGAGTCTTTCCATTATAATGTGATAATCATGACTCTTCAACCCAGTGAGGTTTCCTGTGTTAACATTTACGGCTCGTTTCAGGCTAGCTGCGTAACCATCTGGGAATTTCAAAGTTTTCATCCATATCATAACTTCTTTCTTTTCTTTCGATCGAAGATAGAAAGAAGCATGTGGCTTTCCACCACTTTCAGAGATTTCAAGAGTTGGACGGTGATATATGTCTGCCAAATCTAGTCTAGCTTTATAATTGTCTTTCGTTTTGCCAGGCATATCCATGAAAGTGCTTATGATACTTTTGCTCATGTTATTCTCCTGATGCATGACATCAATATTGTGCATTAGAATCAAAGACTTCACATACGGTAGCTCCCAAAGTCCACATATGTGAGTCCAATTGTGTTCCTCTCCATAACCTACGAAATATCCAGGACGACCTTCATCAGGCACCAGTTTGTCCAACATATCAGAAATTTCTAACCCGTTGAGACGCTTCGGTGGTCCTTTAGTGACAACAGCGTTCTTTCGAAAGACATGCCTATGCTACTTAAATATATGATTCGAGCGCAGCCAACGTCTGTGACAATCGAAGTAAGATATTTTTCCTCCATGAGTTAGTCGAAAGCAATCCATGTCTGAAGCACATATCGGACACGTCAGACGACAGTGAGTGCTCCATCCAGAAAACATGCCATATGCTGGCAAATCATGGACGGACCACAAATAAGCAGCTCGAAGGTTGAATTTCTGCTTCTTATAACTGTCGTACGCTTCGACTCATGTCCACAAGACTTTCAATTCTTCGATCAGCGGTTTTAACATCACATTGAGACGTGAACCGGGATGATCAGGTCCAGGTACAATGAGGCTGAGAAACATGAACTCGTTCTTCGTACAAAAAGCAGGTGGCAGGTTGTACAGAATAACAAAGAAAGGCCAACATGAGTATGGCGTGGCGTTCGTACTGAACTGTGAGAATCCGTCTATCGCTAATCCGATGCGAACATTCCTCGCATCACAATAGAAGTCTGGATCGAAACGGTATAGCGCCTTCCATGCATCACCGTCGGACGGATGCGTCAATAATTCTTTGTTCTCACGTTTACCTTCTTTGTGCCATCTCATGTGTCTTGCGGTTCTTTTTGAAAGAAACATCCGCTTCAACTGAGGTGTCACAGGCAAGTAACAAAGCTTCTTATGTGCGACATCTTTCATCACATTATCGCCATCGTCATTAACAACTTCGACATACCTCGATTTACCACATTTCAAGCACATCTTCTCATTGGTGTGCTCTTTCCAGAATAGCATGCAGTTGTCTGGGCACACATCGATTTTCTCATACTTCATACCGAGACCAGATATCTTGATCTTTGAATAATACATATCGACCGGCGAATTGTGAGGTTGTGGAAGGATATCGCAGATCAATTTCATGAGATCATTGTAGAAGTTGATGGAAAAAAAGTACTTGGACTTAATTGCCATAAATCTGGTCAAGAAAGCAAGTACGATCACAACCATGTGTTCATGCAACAGCTCATGTGATTTCTTCAGCTCCTCAAAGAACTTCTCTGCCTCATTTGTAAGAGGATCATCTGATTCCAAAGCTTCTAGCATCTCATCCATCCTATCAACCTCTGTTATATCATCATCCTCATCCACTTTGGCTATGACTCGAGAATTAGTCTCGCCGTGAAAGTTCCACACTTCATAATGTGAAGTGAAACCGTTTTGACATAAGTGAAACGAAAGCTCCAATCTTCTCAAAAACTTGATGTTCTGACATTTTGTACATGGGCACCGCACCATATCTTCCGTTGACAACGAAAATGCTTGATCTAAAAATTCATCTAACTTGATAAACCACTCATCCGAGTGACCACCAGTTCTGCTCTTCCAGCCAGTATACATCCAACTGCGGTCTTCACCCATGTTTGGCTCTGCAATTTAATGCGAAAGAAATTGTTGTTAATGTATTGTTATGTTATGTCACGGCCCTAAAACCTAGGCAGATATATCCTAAACCCACCCAAGAGTAACCGAGCGGAGTGTGCTCATGACGAGACGTGTGATCCGGATTCGAACGAAATTTCGGCAGCATAACCCCGCTGTTCTGCACTGCACGCCCAAAAATGGTGCAGCAGCGAACAATAGGATTACGCCACCAAAATCTCATCCAAATCCAGACCCGCGTCTCATCACAAGACACGCCCCCTCGGTCACTCCGAGGCTGTCCAAAAAGGGACAATTCCAAACATGCACGTCTCACATGCCAATGGCATTTGAGACGTGCCGATCTGAAACGGGTAATACATTGCTATAGGTTACGTTGCTCATTTTCATTTTGAGGTCGTTTAAGAGAGAGGAAAGAACTAGAGAAAGAGTGAGAGGAAAGTTGGTCTTAGATGACAATTCCACATCCATTTCCACCGTCCACGCAATCACGGGTCATTGACGTCCTTACCAACCCATTCGCTTCCGTGTCGACTTGACGCATACGGTACCACTACAATGGTCTACACGGCACGATCACACTTATTACGTGTCGTACCCTTCCGGGTTGGTCCGAGCCGACCCAAAACCCCTTTATTTATATATATTAAGTAGTCACTCAAAAATATTATATGAATGCACTAAAGTCCAAACATACAATAAACGTAGTAGAAAAAAAATTAATTCTAAACACTCATGCAATCAAAAGAACAAGAGAAAAAATTATTAATTCTAGTAACCTGCATAATAAACATATTTACCAAAGCATGACAAAAAATTATCTAAACCTAAAAAACATAATCATCTAGCAACATCTAGATCACACACTTGACATAGGTTGAACTAGTAACATGGTGATGCAAATCTAAAGAAAATGTGTTACATCATTAAAAGTTTGATAAAAAACAGTTGGAACATTATACATATCAGGGCACCTACTATAAGAGCAACAAGTCGTCATATACAGCTAAAAGCACTGTACTCTGTCATATACAATATTAGAAGAATGATGGTGCCATACCTGAGCAGTGAAGTGGATCTGAGTGTGCACGATGGGGAGGGGACCTGAGCAATGTAAAGAAAATGCATTATGTTAAGACCGATTTAATAAAAATAGCTAGAACACTCAAAGAACTGAATATAATTGGGCCAGCTAGATCACCATATTATGATGCTTTTGGTTGATCCAGAAGCAAGTCCCTCACTCGCTAAAACACAATGGTTAATAACCTAATTTTCAGCTTTAAGAGGTTACTCTAGTGCTAAATAGAAAAAATTTGTAGTAATTGCGTTTCCCTTTTATCTAATAATCAGTGTTTAGGAAGGCGCCACTAGGCGCTCGCCTGGGCGCAAGGTGAAGGCCTTCCGCCTCGCCTCAGGGTATAGGCAGCCATTCCGCGTTGGGTGGAGGAGGGCAGATTCCAGCGCCAGAGATCCAGAGGCGGAGGCGCCAGATCCACCGTCGGCGGGGTGCTAGATTCCGGCACAGTGGAGAGGAGGAGATGCCAGATCCGCCACTAGCGACGTAGGTGCCAGATCTGCCGCCGGTTAGAGAGGAGTGGAGCTGCGAAGGGATGAAGGAGGATAGGGAGATCCTCCGCCGGTTAGGGGGAGGTACACGGTCCCGGTCCGCACGCGCTAACGCACGGCGCGGGAGCGGGCACGGATCCGATCGGCAAATCAATCGCCTCCTCCTCCCCCTCCCCTTACAGTCAGTTCCGTTCCACACAGATCCCAGCGCCCCCACCACACAGCCCGCTCCTCTCCTCGCTCGCCCGCTCACACCAGAATCGGTGGCAAATTACCCGTCGCTCCCAGACCCGTGATGGCCGAGTGCCGCAGCCTCATCGAGTTTGATAGGTAAGATGAGGCCCGATCTTCTGAAAGGTAATGGGTAAGTCGATTGATGGAGATCTCGACGTTGATGATCCGAGGCTCTCGAGTAGAACACGAACAACCCCTGCAATCACTACACCACCGCTCTGTTGGTTATCAACCATGCTGCACACGATTGACCTCGCCAAGAAGGCTAATTCCTGCAAGTGCAACCGAGAACACAAGCAAGAACAAGGTAGAAGCAATCTGAATTGCTAAGTTGGGGTCTCACAAACGGATGAACGGCGAAACTGAATATAACAGATTAATCTAAGCAAAACCCCATTGTTCATGGTGGCTACTATGGAGTATATATAGGTGGGAGGATGTCCAAGGGGGTGTTGGGGTCGTGACCGAACCCTAACACACGAAAATAATGGACTTAGTCTTGATACAAAGCCACATGACCCAATACGATGGCGCAACACCCTGACAGATTCTGAACTCGATTTTGTTTCGACCATTCCTGTCGACTCCGAAGGAATTTTGATATGGGACCAGCGCCATTAGAAAGGCTATCCTCTCCCCTTTCCGTGCATATGTGTAACATCCAAATCGGAGTTTGTATGCGTCCTGGGCGTCCGTTTTAGTGCGTACTGCTCCTGGACTCTGAGTTGGATACGATTTGGAGTTTGGTTCGGTTTCCATTTTCTTTGAACGAATTCTCTGGTCTTCCACGTCCCTAATACTCCCTCCAAGTACTCCTTGAACCTCTCCATGGATCCTAATCACAAATAAATCATTAAGTAGCAATCTATGCTCAAAAACATATAAGGAAATATATAAGAACGAGTTCACCTCTGAAATTAATTGTTGTGTATGAACTCTATTGATTGCATCTTGTATGTTCAATGGAGTGTTGTTTGTATCCATAGAAGTGATGTCCTCATCATTCTCCCCTTCTTGAATTGGAGTCGTCCTCGACTCAAGTTCATCTCCTCTCATGTGTTCGTCGAAATGTTCAACACCATCAAATCTTCTTGTATGCAAGAATGGAGGAGGCCAAGGTGGTGGACGACATAGTGCGCCATCTTGATCTTGTCCATCAAATAAGAGTGCACATTCACTTGAGCCAGGATCCCAAACAAATAAACATTGTGTCATGTTTATAGGTGCAATAATAATGTGCATGATCTCATCATTCTCCCCTTCTTTATGACAAGCCGTCCTCGGCTTGCTCGTATGTCCAGCAAAGAGGCTTGCTTTGGAGGTGGAATGAGTGCTGTCCATAATGCACAACCACAGTGAATAATGCTTTTGTTGTCCCTGCTGCAAGGAAAAAATACTAGAAAAACTTGACAATACATTATTAGTGTTAGTGCATCCATTCATTTCACCGTGTTATTGCAGCACAAAAGGAGCTTGCACATTTGAACATATGTAAACTTTATGCACCATAAATTCACCACTATTTTCATAGTTGCCTATAGCATGAAAAATATTTCTACTTAATAAAGGCAATTCAGATTGTGAAAATATTCTCCTATCTATAATATTTAGATCACAAAGAGTGTCAAATTCAATATAACCCAAAGTATTTAGAGAAGACAAAAATTTCAGCTCATCATTTTCAGCAGTAGCGGTGATCAAATTATGAATTTCAGCACAAGTAGGTGAATCCAAAACACAATCATCTTGTACATTAACTTGTTTTTGCATAGGTATAATAGAGTTATCAGCACACAACTCTTTCGTAGCGCAACGATCAGCAGGAAAATTAACATGTGACAATAGTGTATAAATAAATGATTCTAATAGTTGCTCCTCGAAAATAGCATGATTGGTGGAAAAATTCAGAACATCCAAAAACTTCTCACCTTCTGTATTTGTAGAATGTTCTGCCTTACCATTTTCAGCAGTGATTTCGAGTGCATTATAAGTTGATCCATCTAAAATTTCACAAGTGTTGTCAAAAGCCTCGTTCTCTTTTGCATCATCTATATTATTTTCTATATTGTCCTGCAAAACTTTAGACACAAAAGGAGGTACAGCAAGAAATTTCTTCTCAAATTGCTGAATTTCTTCTTTGCACATAGATACATTAGCAAAAGTTTCTCGCATAAGAATTTTCGTTTCTTTCCATGTTCGAGGTTTTTCTAATTCATTTAAATTGTTCCACCAAGTTAATGCACAATCTACTAATGCACTTGCAACATTTCTAATCTTTCTCCTCTCACACATATGACATTGTCCAAAAATTTTATCCACCTCTATTTCCCAAGTAATATATTCATCATAACCAAAACCATCATAAGAAGGAAGAGATGGGCGAATGTAATTACTTCTTGTGGAAGGTGTTGTAAAGGTGGTCTGAATGTCATGTGAATCCTTGGTTGATGTTTGATTTTTACTGAGCAACTCCATCGTCGTCTTCATCATGTCCATCATCTCAGCATATAATGCATGATTCTTGCTTTTACCTGACATTGTTAATAGCAAGTACAAGACAACACAAAAAATATGTTATCCCTATCAACTACAAAGGATAATGGCAAAGTGGAAGTGGAATCACACATTCTAAAGTGTCTTACCACGCTCTTACAAGTGTTCTTACCGACACTGTAGGTGGCAAACGGTGGACGCTATGATGAAACCAATGAAGCGTGGGATGATTGCAAAGGTGTATCGATTCTGCTCAAGAGTAAGGTGTAGCTTGGATGGCACTTTCTATGTAGCAAGGATTAGCAACAATGAAATCAGATAGTAAAGTTGAATAAGTGTCCAAAGTATTTGTCAAAGTTGCTGGCCTAAATGTGTTCCTAGTAGTTCAAGCTAGCAAGACATGAGACAAAACTAGATGACACAAAGAACGCAAGCACTTCTGTTTTTTTTTGTTGTTTTTTTCCACTTTTTTGTGTGGCTTTTCTTTCTTGTTTTGCACTTTCCTTTTTCTTTTTTCTTCCTTTTTTTCAGAATGTGTTGCAAGGGAAGAACACAATGAAAATCAATCCAAGATATCTCGTGTGTCTGTCGCACATTTTCTGCTTAATTTTCCAAGGACAAATAGGCACACTTATAGGCTCTAAATTGGAAAACTTAGAACAGTAAGATTGTAGATATTTCTCTCCTCTCTAATTTCAATATATGGAAGACCTATTTTGATAAAGAACAATAGGAGATATTGCCCCCGAAATACAGACTGTTCAGAATTTTTAGGTCAATAACAGATTCGGATCCAATGCAATTTAGACATCGATAACTATATGGGAAAATGATGAATATGAAAGTTATTGAGCACTTCTTAAGATTTCCAGAATGTATAAGAACACCAAAATCCGAGTTCTTATGCGCGAGATATGATGAAAATACCATACTGGACAGAGGTGAATCTAATCAGGACGTGATGACGTGATTCAAAAGGATGAATCACACAATGCAAAACTCAAACTAAGACCAAAAACAATTTCTAAACCAGAAATATGACTCAACCACGGACACAAACTCAACAAAACCAAACTGAATAACAGAGTTGCAAAGGCTCAATGTGGTTTGGACAAAGTAATGAACAGATCTACTAAACTGCAAGTTTTTTTGTGGCTTTTTTTTGTGGACTCTAGGTATGAAAAACAAAACTAATGTAATGGATAGATGAATTACCTAACGGGCAACCTGGATATTTGATACCAATTGATGAGTAAAAGGTTTAGGCCCGATCTTCCAAAAGGTAATGGGTAAGTCGATTGATGGAGATCTCGACGTTGATGATCAGAGGCTCTCGAGTAGAACACGAACAACCCCTGCAATCACTACACCACTGCTCCGTTGGTTATCAACCGTGCTGCACACGATTGACCTCACCAAAAAAGCTAATCCCTGTAAGTGCAACCGAAAATACAAGCAAGAACAAGGTAGAAGCAATCTGAATTGCTAAGTTGGAGTCTCACAAACCGATGAACAGCGAAATTGTATATAACAGATTAATCTAAGCAAAACCCCATTGTTCATGGTGGCTACTATGGAGTATATATAGGTGGGAGGTCGCCCAAGTGGGTGTTGGGGTCGTGACCTAACCCTAACACACGAAACTAATGGACTTAGACTTGATACAAGGCCCAATAGCCCAATACGATGGCGCAGCATCCTGACAGATTCTGAACTCAATTTTGTTTCGACGATTCCCTTCGACTCCGAAGTAATTTTGATATGGGACAAGCGCCATTAGAAAGTTTATCCTCTCCCCTTTTCGTTCACATGTGGAACGTCCAAAACGGAGTTCGTATGCGTCCTGGGCGTCCGTTTTAGTACGTACTGCTCCTGGACTCTGAGTTGGATACGATTTGGAGTTTGGTTCGGTTTCCATCTTCTTTGAACGAATTCTCTGGTCTTCCACGTCCCTAATACTCCCTCCAAGTACTCCTTGAACCTCTCCATGGATCCTAATTACAAATAAATTATTAAGTAGCAATCTATGCTCAAAAACATATAAGGAAATATATAAGAATGGGTTCACCTCTGAAATTAATTGTTGTGTATGAACTCTATTGATTGCATCTTGTATGTTCAATGGAGTGTTGTTATGTCCTCATCATTCTCCCCTTCTTGAATTGTAGTCATCCTCGACTCGAGTTCATCTCCTCTCATGTGTTGGTCGAAATGTTCAACACCATCAAATCTTCTTGTATGCAAGAATGGAGGAGGCCAATGTGGTGGACGACATAGTGCGCAATCTTGATCTTGTCCATCAAATAAGAGTGCACATTCACTTGAGCCAGGATCCCAAACAAATAAACATTATGTCATATTTATAGGTGCAATAATAATGTGCATGATCTCATCAGAGTTCCTCCGCGCTTTCGAGCAGCAATGTAGGGCGGCGGACAGCTCCGCCCTGGCGGCCTGCTCCTGATCCAGGGCCAGGGCCGCCAGATCCTGCTGCGACAGCTCCCCGATGGTCGCCATCGACGCGGTCTTCCTCCTTGCCGCCCATGCCACGCTCGGCTTCCTCATCGTCTCGCACGCCAAGCTGCTGCTCCTCGAGGTGGGCGCACTGCTACACCCGGCCATCGCCGCCGCGGTCCTCGCGTGGGAGCTGCTGGGCCACCATGCGCGCAAGTGCGGCAAGCCCAGGTGTAGGGGCCTCAAGAAGACCGTCGAGTTCGTAGGAATTGTAGGAATAATAACCCTAACTATCATGCATGATTTCCTATTGTGTATCTATAGAATTTGTAGGAACAATTCCCTATTGTGCATATGGATTTTAAAATGAAAGCAAAAAAAGCTAAGCTCACCTCGGTGCCGGAGGCATCAGGGGCCGGGGGCGGCGGGGGTGCAACGGTGTGCGCGGCGGTCCGGGGCCGGCAAGGCCGGGGGCGACGAGGCCGGGAGCGCGGTGGGCCGGGGTGGAGGGGGCGCGGCGGGCCGAGACTGGGGGCGGCGAGGCCGAAAGCAGCGTGGGCGCGGCGGGTCGGCGGCGGGAGCGAGAGCGGGTGCGGCGGGGCGGGGGGTGGAGCGGAGTGGTGGGGTGGGGGAGAGGGGGGCACGTAAGGATAGGACGAAGAGAATGAGCTCGGCCCGATGGTATAGGACTTTAATTTGCGACGGCCATTTTAATTGCAACGGCCCTAGGGTTAGCTGTCGCAATTAACACTATTTGCGACGGCTAATGAAAGAGGCCATCGCAAATAAGCTTAATTTGTGACGGCCATTTTAGACGGCCATCGCAAGAAAGTGTATATTTGCGACGGTTTATCTAATTTGCGATGGACATATGTGGGCCGTCGCAAATGACCGCGTTTCCTGTAGTGGCAAGCCAACCCATTTTGTGGGAAGGCTAACGAGGATGCAAGTGCTCACCTACAATAGTTCCTAGAGATCTACAGCACTTTCAATATCAAGGACGTCTCTCTAGATATCGTCTGTCTTAGGCTGTTTTCGTTCTCCCTCCTTGGGAGAGCGAAGCAATGGTTCTATGCGAACCAAAGTGTTTTAAACACTTGGGAGAAGTGTTCTACAGCATTCCTCACCAAGTTCTTTCTGTTGGGAAAGACCAATGCCCTACGTGGAAGAATTTCCAGCTTCCAACAAGACGCTAAGGAGTCTATTCCCGAGGCATGCGAAAGGCTACAGGACTACATCCTGGCCTATCCCCACCATGGGAGGGACGACTTGCTCATTATCCAAAACATCTACAACGGGTTGATCCCTTTTGCCCGTGGCCATGTGGATGCTGCTGCTGGAGGAGCCTTCTTCTCATTGATGGTGCCCAAAGCCAAAGATTTGATTGAGAAGATGGTGTCCAACATGGGTTGGAGCGACGAGCATCTCCAAACTCGTCAGCGAGGCATGCACACCTTCAAAGAGGTGGACATGATCACAACTAAATTTGACCTCCTCATGAAGATGATTTATGGACAATCCGGTGGTGAAGTATGTGGCAATGCCTATGCCTTATACTCTCACATCATCTGTGAAGTTTGCGGCAATACGGGTCACTTGGTTAATGACTGCCCAGCGACTCCTGAGGATGCCCTATACGTAGCCAACGATAGGAACAACAATGGCTATTGTCCAGGAGGTCAACGGTGGGGCCAACCATGCCCTTTCTCTCAAGGAGGGTACAACAACAACAATGGCAACAATGGTAATCAACCCAAGTTGAGAGAGCTTGCCATTAGCCAATTGAAGATCAATGATGCACTATCCAAGAAACTATCACCTAATGACGATACTCTAGAAAGTATCAATGCCAAGATTGAATGACTATCCTCGGCCTTCAAGAACCAATTAAGCTTCAACAAGATGCTAGAGACTCAGTTGACTCAATTCGCAGCTGTTGTTCCACCAGTGGACAATGGCAAGATGAAAGGACAATCTGAACCTCCTGTAAAGAATGTCAACATGATTTCTCTAAGGAACGCAACTGGTTGAATGACCCTGGATATCCCTTCATATCTTGCTTGATCGGGGCTCACTACTTCAACAAGGCACTTTGTGACCTTGGAGCATGTGTGAGTGTGATGCCCAAGGTTGTCTTTGACAATCTTCAATCCTTTATCCGGCGGGTATTGCTAAAGACGTTCTGGTGAAAATCCGGAATTTCTTCATGCCTGTGGATTTCGTGGTGCTCGACATGGATGCCGAGAAGGATATGCTTCTCGTACTTGGGTATCCATTCTTTATCACCGCGAAGGCTAGCATAGATGTGGGAGCTAGAGTCCATATCAATGGCAAGGACCAAAAGTTTAACTTTTGCCCAAAGACGGAGCAATGCATCATGATTTGCATCAAGTATGGGCCGAATGTCGAACACATTCGAGAGGTTGAAGTCACACCTCCAAAGTTGGATCCGCTCATTGCATTCATGTCAAAATTGATCTATACGGAAAACCAGTCTTATCATCCACGATGACATCCCAAGAAGATGGAGAAGTCCGAGCCTTCCCAAAGGGCCAAGTCCACCAAGCTACCAAGGAAGGAGTGGTGGAAGAAGAAGAGCAAGCCGTCCGAGCCAATCCCTCCGGGCCCAAATGTCAAGAAATGAAGATGGAGGAAAAGTCCATATCATCGCACTGTGGTGAGACCTAGCCAATAGGATAACTTGTAGTTATCTTTTTGTTTGATTTTTCTCTTTATTTAGTTTCCCCACTTAGTTTGATTTTTCCCCACTGCTTATTTGATTTTTCTTAGCAAGTTGAGAATCTTATATTCTCAACCATCATTTTTATTCTTTATATTTTGCAAAAAGAAAATTGTTGGGTTTGAAAAATTGTTTCATTCGAAAAATAATTTTTTCTGAGCTGCAAAAGTGGCAATTCACCAACGTGCTAATTTTATAGCCGTTGGGAAGCCACCTGCCAAAAGAGGGAACAAGGGGCCCATATTTCAGTTAGGTCGAACCCCCCTATTCGGCCGAAGTGGAGAAAGAGCGAAATGGCTCTATCTCCTCCAACTGCTACATTTGAGCCTCTTATGACTATTGGGGAGTGTACACCATAAATGGTGGTCGTGAGGAGCACCCCTCTTCACATTTCATCTCATTTTACACTTCCCCAAGTCACTCTTTTGCTCAAATGCTTTTTTTTTGCTCTTCATTGAAGCACTCTTGCTCAAATCCAACTCAAAAAGATTTGCTTTCGTATGCATTTGCAATTTGCCCTCGAGCACATCAAGGGAAAAGTCGTCAAGGGTTTTGTTTTCACTAACATCACTTCTTTTCGAGTTTTTGCCTTGTTTTGTTCTTGCTTGTTGCAGCCATGAAAGGAATGAAAAGGTTGTTTGCGTATAGGAAGGGGGCTGCAAGCTCAAGCCATGGTGGAGACTCAAGTGCACATCTCTCCTCCATTGCTAAACCAAGTCCAGGCAGGAGGAGTGTGTGTGAAGACACTCCCATGGATAAGAGGTGCAACCCGCATCAACTTCTCCACGACAACGACCTCGACATACAAAGTGAAGCTGAAGATCAAGCATGCAAGCCCCTCCAAGATCGTGAGTTTTATCACCCTAAAGCTTATGATCTGGATTTGATCTCCAAAATAGGTATGGATTCTAAATTCTTTTCTGTTTGGCGTGCATTAGGATAGGAAAATTTTGCTCACATAGAGGAAAAAGGTTCACGCCTTCTCACTATACAATTCCTTTGCACCCACAAAATGGGACTTGATGGTATTACTTTTAGATTATTTCAAAAAGAATAAACATCCAATGGAAAGAATTAAGTAAAATCCTAGGCTTCCATAAATGTTGTTTGCTAGATTTAGACACTTCGCCTAATGTTAACAAACAAAGTTTTTTGCATGAATTGACTAGTGATGTCACATGTAGTGCTCCTAGAAATAGCCGTTTGCACAATCCTACTATACACTTCATGCATAGATGGGTGGCTATAACTATGTTCCCTTGAAGAGACATTAGAGTAGCTCGTGATGATGAACTGAAAAACTTATTTGCCATGGTTATGAAGATAAAAGTTGCCCCACTTATTGCCATGATGACACAATGATTAGATTATATTCAAAGGACGGGGCCAATTGAATGCACTTCATTAATTACCCGCATTGCTACAAGGATAGGAGCATTAGAGTATACTTCATTTGAGTACATTGAAACTGAACTAGAATTGAATGATGAGGATTATCTAATTCAAGGACATACCCTTAAGCATGACCACACTAGCTCTTTGGTATTTTACTATCCCGGCTTTGTCAATAAAATTTGGTTACCTAACCCAGATTTTCATTTGTACAAATGTCGGAGGCTAACCATTGATCTTCTTCCCATCGAGGAAGCTCAAAGAAGTAATGTCTCTGGCAGGGTAACTAGAAGTCGTGCAAGGAGAGCGGCCACGGCCATGCCTCCGACAACCTCCCCGGTCCATGAGTACCAAGAGGAAAAGAACCCAATGGGTGATGCATCAGGTAGACTCAACCTCAACCGTATGAGGCCGGAGGACCGTCTTGGCATGGATGGTTGGGTACCGCATGGGAGCCATCCCTATCCACTTCAATCTCTAGCGGTTTGCCTCCAACATCCATGAGAGGATGTCTTTCCTTTTTGACTAGAAGTCATCATGACTATAGTCAAGGAATGACGGATCTCACTAGACGTATGGGAGATCTTGAAGTAAGGGCAGGAGACATATACAACACGCTCCAAGAGCATGTTCGAGGTACCCAAGACTGGCAACAACACATGGACACTCAGTTCACCAACTTCAACTCCACACTACAACAACAACAAGCTGATCTCGCGGCATACTTCCGTCATCAAAGGTTCAACCCTTATCACGGAGGGGATTGAAGAATAAGCTTGGGGGAGGACCCCCACATGAGGTAACTTGTATCACATCTATTGCATATTTGTTTTCCATTCATCCGCCATTCACCTTGCATATAAAAAAACTTAAAATAAATAGTGTAGATTTGCTTTCCATTAAATAAAGATGTGCGGTAAGAATTATTTAAAATTCACATAGATGAAATCATGAATATTTCCTCTGTTTTATTATCCTAAGTCCCTAGTTTACAACTTGCTACTCTTCGAATATTGCTTTCATTGGTTTTGATAGGGCTGATATTCCTAGTTTTAAAGTGAAACTTAGATTTCATGATAAATTCTATAAAGATTTAAGTTACCCTCAATTGATTGAAAATACCTACCGAAGAATCTAAATTGAAACTCTTTGGAATTTGAGGGGAACTTGATCTCTAGGCTATGTTTGCTCCATTTGCTATTCTATCTTTCAACAACCCATGAATAGGAGAAGGCATAAGCCCCATAATGACTTAAGATAGGTGAAGTACCATAGCCAATTTTTGCAATACTAGGTATAGTATTTTGTTGTGCACATGGTACTTTTGAAAAGTAAAACATTGTAGCAACTCTTAATCATCAACCTAAAGTCTTGACATTGCTCGGGACGAGCAAAGGATAAGCTTGGGGGTGTTTGTTGACAGCTGTTATATCCCAATTTCACCCGTTAATATAACACAATTATGTGAAAGAAATATCATTCCTTGCACACATCACCTTTCTACATAAGCTATTTCCACTTGTCTTTGGATGAATAGTGCATGCAAGCGTTTTATGCAGGAAATGAGGTGAAAGAAGGGGAGCAATCCTATAAATTATCATCCCAGCCAATCATGCACCAACACATCGAATCACATGGATCAAATGGCACACAAATAGTAGCATCTGAGGCCATCCAACGATGTATCACTCATATCAGTCAATGGGACCCACCTGGAAGTCACCTCGAGGAAGCACACTAGAATTGGTCAGAAGACTAGTTCGGCTGAACTCCCTGTTCGGCCGAAGTGGAATTTGCGCCAAACTCGGTCAACTTCCACGTGTCGAGTCCCTGAGGTGCCCTGATCACGATGAAGACTGATTCGCACGCTTTTGAGGGTGGGTGCCGACCCTTCTCAGCTATAAATAGGAGCCCCTACCCTCATTTCTCACACACACACACACGACTTGAGCTTCATTCTATTATATTAACTATCTTCCATAGTCTTAGAGGAGTTTCGGTTGTAGAGAGGAGAGTCTCTAGTCCTATTAGTCCAAATTAGGAAAGGAGTAGAAAGAGTCCCTCTCTTCCCAATTCCATATTGGGAAAGGTAAGGCTGACATATTCCTTATTGAGTTTGTGACATTATGCATTATAAAGATGTTATCTTTAGTCTTCTTTTATTCATATACTCTGATGAAGTGTTTCTTGTTTGATTGTAGATTCCATGTATGTGGTAGGAATAATCTTTATGATCATGCCTCAATGTCAATATGCTATCATCATAAACACTACAAACCCCCACTATAGTCTAAGTAGCTATAATATGATCATGTTAATTGAGTGTGGCCTAGAGGGGGGGGGGGGGGGGGGTGAATAGGCCTTTTTGATTTTGTCGGAACCTGCAACACTTAACAACCAGATCAAAATTCGAGATATCGGACTAGTCCGGTCAAGTGCGGACTAGTCCGGTTTGTACCGACTAGGTTAATCAAGTTTGATCGATTAATTTGATTCTAGGATGTTTGCAGCGGAAATAAACTGGTAATTAAAGTGTTACACGATTATGAACTAGGGTATACCACAAGTCAATCTTATATTTAATGTTTCAATGTAAAGTAAGCAAGATTGATTGGAACCCTAAATTTATATGATGTATAAGAACGATGAACACAAAGTAAGAACACAAGCAATTTATCCCGTGGTCCGGTTCCCACAGAGGCAACCTACATCCACGTTGAGGAGTCCACAAAAGGACCGGGTCTTCTCCAACCCTACCCTCGTCGGATCGCCACGAAGGCCAATCCTCTTCACCTATCACAAAGGGTAAATAACCAAATTCAAGGGGCCTTCTCACACGTTGAGGGCTCCCCTAGATTACAACAAGAACTTCACAAAGAACACACTCAAAAGATTACAATGAAAATCACAAGAGTGTGTTAGGGAATCAAACCAAGAGCTCAAAGAGTGATGAACCGTGTCTCTCCAATGTTCCAAAGTGTATCCTCAAGGGATTGATCTTTTTGGCTTTTGATTTCGTGGAGAGATGAGTTTTTGAGGCTCATGGGAGGTGTGACGGCGCAGGGGGTCGAGAGAGATTAAAGTTGGGCCGTGCACATCTATTTATATGGGGTTTCTAAAAGTGATCGTTAGGGTTTAGGAATATCGGACTAGTCCATGGTGGACGCCGGACTAGTCTACTGTGCTGTGTGTAGCAAACCCTAAGTGTCCCGAAATATCGATCTAGTCCGGCTAGAAGTGGACTTGTCCAATTTCGCTTCTAGAAATCTTCGGACTAGTCCGATAATCATCGGACTTGTCCGGATCAGTGAAAACCGAAGTGAATTAGTGACAATTCTGCACTTGGAGGACTTGTCCGATTTAGGTCACAGGTTTTTCGGACTAGTCCGTGCTAATATCGGACTTGTCCGATTTACATCAGAATGATATCGGACTAGTCCGTTGTGTGATCGGACTTGTCCGATTTTTTGCAACTGGTGAAGTGTTTTGAGGACTAGTCCGCACTGGGGAGGACTAGTCCGATTTTAGTCAGAGAGATATCGGACTAGTTCGTGGTGATATCGGACTTGTCCGATCTTGTACAGAAAGATATCGGACTAGTCCGGTGTCAGTCGGACTAGTTCGGTCCTGTATAAATTTGTGTAATGTGTGTGTTTATTTGTGTTTGAGCTCTTGGGGTGTGTTTCCCTAACACACTCCATACACAATGATCTACTACACTTGTTCCTTGAGCTCTTATCCATATTGCTCCTCATTCTCCCTTCTTTTTGGCTCTTTGCTCAATTTCTCATTAGAACTTGTGCTCATCTCAACAAAGTAGTTAGGATCTCATTTGCTTGTCATAAATCATCCAAAACCCACAAGGGATTCCTAGATGCACTTTCAATCTCCCCCTTTTTGGTGATTGATGACAACCAATTGAGATTTCACAAAATATGATAAAAGTTGAGATTTTCATAAAGTGTGCACATATGAGTCTAAAATACATCAAGCAATGAGAACATGATCCATATGTGCATTCTTTATGGTGGGATGCATAACTAAGTGCATTGAAACAATGAGAATGACATAATTGACATTAACATACCAACAGCAAGCATATATGTCATTCTAGGAGCAAAATCACAGATTTCAGCACTTACTTCACAAGCAGTTCAACACATTTCATCACAGCACCATATGTATCAAATAGCATATTAAAAGTTTTACAACCCACAAAATAGACAAAAAGCATTAAAAGAAGATCTCCTGGAATCCTACAGCTAAGACCTAAGACCTAAGACTTCTCCTCAATCTCTCCACCTTTGGCATCAAGACACCTAAAAGGATGAGAGGAGGGACCTTAAGTCTTCAAGCCTCACTATCGGTCCTCTCGTCGTCTTCATTTTCATCTTTGGGCTGATGAGGAGGAGGAGGAGGAACGGAGCCACTCGAGCCCCCAATGCCAAAATAGGCAAGCTCGGAGGGAGTCAAAGGCCCGAGCTCGGTGTAGTCAGAATCAAAATCTTCAGAGATGACTAGAGATCCAATGGGCTCGATCCCCAGTTTTTGACAAATCTGCTTCACATTAGCCTTGACATACTTCATGTCTTCCTTTCTTCTCTTGTTAAGCTTGTGGTCCTTCACCTCGGCCTTTCTGCAGGAGGCAAAAATAGCAGCCAGGTACTTGAAGATACCACTTGCAGATTCTTTTTGAGGAGCTGCCCTAGAGGCAGGGGCAGCCCTGGCATCTCCACTCGCTCTCGCCGAAGCCTCTGCACAAGAAGAAGGAGACAGAGGAGCTTGAACATTTGCTTGTTGAGGCTTCTAAGGCCTCAATGGTGTGTGCTCCACATCTTTGATGAACTCGATGCACGTGACCTTCTCAATTATGAACATGAGGTAGGGGGCATAGCCACAGGATCTTTTGGGGGTGCTAGAGATGTTGACCATATCATTCCAGATATATTCACACACATCAAACTTGCGGTCCTTACTTATGACCTTCATGAAGGTTCGGAGATAGCCCTATACACTCCCTGCATCCCCATCCTTCGGGGCAATAGTCTTCCTCAGCACTCTGTTAAGCACCACAAAGAAGGGCTTCATGTTCTTTGCGGAGGGAGGGATGAACTTGGTGTTGGGCTCATACAGGAACTTCATCCTATCCTTTTCCAAGACCCCAAGGTTGTGGATCACCAACAAGTTGTTGTCGGTGTTCTCTAGGTGGAGGAGACTAGCGAACTCATCGTAGGTAATGGTGTACTTGGACCCGTGAGTCATACAAGTCACACACTCCTCCTCTTCACTGGCAAAGTGACACTTAGCATAGAACTGAGCTATTACTTCGTCATTCCAGTTGTACTTGAAGGCGAAAAGGTCCTTCAAGCCATGTCTCTTAGCTGCCTCGATCACCTCATCAAATGCGTAGCATATCTTCCTCTCAAGATGTGCCCAATCTATCCACTAACTGCGCACTACAGGTGTCTTCATGGGGAGGTAGACAGACGTGTAAAAGTCTGCATAGAAGTTGCTCTAGAAACTTCCATCAGCAGCTTGCTTTGGACGGCTGTAGCAATCCACGTCCCTGAACTTTGCAGCTGAGTCACTGCCTTTCCCATTGAACCTTTCTTCAATGGGATCCCGAGCCCCTTGCTTCGGAGCTGACATCTTCAGAGGGCCAATCAGGCCCGTTGCGATCCCTTTGCCTTTCCCTTTTGCTAGGCGAGCACTCGCCAAGCTAGGGCCACCACCAGCAAAACATCTAGAAGCAGGCACCTTTCATCAAACCACCCTCTTTTGAGACTGCGGAGGAGTGGGGGCTGGCTCGGAAGGGTGCTTCTTGCTTTGGTCCGTCGAGGACCGAAGCGGGGCTTCTTGTTCCATCTCGGCTTCGAAGTGGGAAACTTCGTCGTGAGAGTTTGACATGCCCTGAGAATGGATTTCACAAGGTATGGGTGAGAATGGATAACAAGGAATTGCATTGAGGAAGTAAATGGTTAGGTTTGAGTTCAGAAAAATCAGACAAGTCCGGTGTACAGACACGGAATAGTACAGGTGACCGGACTTGTCTGTGCATGGACCGGACTAGTCCGGTATTCATCCTCAAAAACCTAAGCAATGAGACAAATGGTGAGTGCTAATGCACAACTAGCTTGGCATCAATGTAATACATCAAGGAAGCATGTATATAGTGAAAGATGTTAGGCTATTCGATCAATGATGAAGAAAATTGAGATTTCTAGGGTTTGGGGGAAAATTACCAAAGAAATCGCTTGAATCTTGGAGAGGAGGGTGTTGAAGGGCGGACAAGTCCGTGGACTTCAATCCCTAAGTGAAGAAGCTTGATTTCCACCCAAACTTGGAGCTTTTTTATGGAGGAGATGCAAAATCACCTTGGAGAGCTCGAGTGCGGAGAGAGAAAGCTTGAGGCAAGTGTGGCGGTGAGGAAATTAGGGTTTGGCGGCGGCTAGGGTTATGGACATGAAAAATCGGACAAGTCCGAAAATGATCAGACTAGTCTGAACTTTTCTAGAGGCTATATCGGACTAGTCCGTGGTCCGTCAGACTAGTTAAGCCTAACCGGTGCTCTGCAGACTAGTCTGCATGGGCGGACTAGTCCGGGTAACCACAGACTAGTCCGTGGTCACTAGGGAAGAATTTCTTAGCCCATTTGTATATATCTGAAGGTAGTTATTTAGAAAATAGGGAGCCAAATCAAATAAAATAATCTCGATAAATATGATCAGTAAGCATACAACAATCAAGCAATGATCATAATTCACCAAGATCTAGTAATTGACATAGTTTTTTCGGAGAGAATTGAGAGAGATGATTTTCACAATTCAATCAACATATTTTGAAGAATTCATACAGGTATGTAAATTTTCAAGCCACATTCCGAGCATCAAGGATGTTTAGTTCATTTTGAAGCTCGCAAAAGCGTTTTTCATCAAGTGGCTTGGTGAATATGTCGGCCAATTGCTTTTCGGTGTTTACATGGGAAATGGCTATATCTCTTTTCATGGAGTGGTCTCTCAAGAAGTGATACCGGATGTCTATGTGTTTGGTTCTAGAGTGCTCAACTGGATTATGGGCAATTTTAATGGCACTCTCATTATCACAATGGAGTAGAATATGGTTCATATTGTAACCGTAATCCCTTAGAGTTTGTCGCATCCAAAGGAGTTGTGCACAACAACTCTCGGCTGCAACATACTCTACTTCGGCTGTGGATAAGGCAATGGAGTTTTGTTTCTTGGAGGACCAAGAAACTAGGGATCTACCTAGGAATTGGCATGTACCGGAGGTACTTTTTCTATATACTTTGCATCCGGCATAATCTGCATCGCAGTAACCAATGAGATTGAATTTGGAGCCTTTTGGATACCAAAGACCAAGGTTGGGTGTATGAACTAAATATCTCAAGATCCTTTTTACGGCTGTAAAGTGACACTCCTTAGGATTGGCTTGAAATCTTGCACACAAACATACACTCAACATAATGTCTGGCCTAGATGCACATAAATAGAGTAGAGACCCAATCATGGAGCGATATACCTTTTGGTCGACGCTAGGTCCATCTTCATTGAGATCCAAGTGGCCATTCGTTGCCATGGGAGTCTTTATGGGCTTTGCCTTGTTCATTCCAAACATCTTGAGTATGTCTTGAGTGTACTTAGTTTGGCATATGAACGTCCCTTCCTTTTGTTGCCTCACTTGGAATCCCAAGAAGTACTTTAGCTCTCCCATCATGGACATCTCAAACCTATCTTTCATAATTTTACTAAACTCCTCACAAAAAGATCTGTTAGTTGAACCAAAGATTATATCATCAACATAGATTTGACAAACAAAGAGATCATCGTCAAAGTTCTTTGTAAACAATGTATAATCTACTTTACCGATATTAAAGCCATTTTCAATTAAGAAATCTCTAAGACACTCATACCAAGCTCTAGGAGCTTGTTTGAGGCCGTAGAGAGCCTTACGCAATTTAAATACGTGGTCGGGGAACTCTTCATCTTCAAACTCGGGGGGTTGCTCCACATACACCCCCTCCTTGATTGGTCCGTTGGGGAAGACGCTTTTCACATCCATTAGATAGAGCTTGAAATCATGGTGAGTAACATATGCAAGTAATATTTTAATGGACTCGAGTCTAGCTACGGGAGCAAATGTTTCATCGAAATCCAAACCTTCAACTTGTGAATACCCTTTGGCCACAAGTCGTGCCATGTTCCTCGTCACCACTGTGTGTTCGTCTTGTTTGTTGCGGAAGACCCATTTGGTGCCAACAACATTGGATTTGGGTCTTTCAACTAGTTCTCACACCTCGTTCCTTTTGAAATTGTTGAGATCTTCTTGCATGGCCACTGTCCAATCCGGATCCTTCGATGCATCCTCAACCCTTCATGGTTCCAAAAAGGATACAAACGAGTAATTCTCACAAAAATTAGCAATGCGAGATCTAGTAGTTACTCCCTTTTGGATGTCACCGATGATGTTGTCGATTGGGTGATCCCTTTGGACGCATTGGTGTACTCTTGGGTGTGGTACTTGCTGTCTTGAATCTTCATGATCATCTTCTTCTCCCCCTAAATGGTTGCCCTCATTGACTTGTTGATCATCTTCACTTGCTTGAGGTTGATCTTGTATGGAAGCTCCCCCTTGATCATTGGTCTCCTCTTGTAGTTCGTTTTCCTCATGCATATGTAGAGGTGGCTCTTGTGGTCGAACTTCGCCTAACGCCATTCTTCTCAATGCTTGACAAGAAGCTTCTTCTTTATCTAGCACACATGGATCAACTTGCTCCTTTTGGGAGCCATTAGTTTCATCGAACACTACGTCACGTGCTACTTCAACAAGTCCGGAGGTCTTGTTGTAGAAACGATATGCATAAGTGTTTGAATCATAACCAAGCAAGAAACCTTCATCGGACTTTGAAGCGAACTTTGAAGTCCTAGGCTTCTTTTTCAAAATATAGCATTTGGAACCGAAAACTCGAAAATATAAAATATTAGGCTTGTTACCGGTGAGTAGCTCATAGGATGTCTTCTTGAGTAGTCGATGAAGATAAAGTTGATTTATGGCGTGACAAGCGGTGTTGACCGTTTCCGCCCAAAATCGATCCGAGGTCTTGTACTCATCGAGCATTGTTCTCACCATCTCTATGAGGGTTTGGTTCTTCCTTTCGGCAACTCCGTTTTGTTGAGGGGAGTAAGGAGCTAAAAACTCGTGCTTTATGCCTTACTCATCTAGGTACTCCTTCACATGTGTGTTCTTGAACTTCGTGCTGTTGTCGCTTCGAATGTTCTTGATTGTCAATGAGAATTCATTTTGAGCTCGCTTGAAGAACTTCTTGAGTATTCCTTGTGTTTCTGACTTATCATGTAAAAACAAAACTCAAGTGAAGCGAGAAAAATCATCAACAATTACTAAACCATATTTGTTACCGCCGATGCTTATCTAGGCGATTGGACCGAATAAGTCCATGTGAAGTAGCTCGAGCAGTCTTGTTGTACTCATGACGTTCTTCGCGGGATGGGGTGCTCCAACTTGCTTCCCGGCTTTCCACGCGCTACAAGGCCCGTCTTTCTCAAAAACAACATCCTTCAAATCTCGGATGTGATCGCTCTTGAGGAGTTTTTGAAGATTCCTCATACCAACATGCGCTAGCAGTCTATGCCACAGCTAACCCATGCTGGTCTTTGCAATCAAGCATGTACCAAGTTCGGCTTTATCCTTGTTGAAGTCAACAAGATAAAGCTTTCCCTTTAACATACCCTTGAAGGCAATGGAACCATCACTCCTCCTAGAGACGGTCACACCCTCGTTAGTGAACAAGCAATTATAATCTTTGTCACGTAATTGAGATATGGACAGTAGGTTATAATCTACGTAATCAACATGTAATACGTGAGAAAGAGTGTGTCTAGATGATATGGCAATTTTACCTGTACCGAGCACCTTTCCTTGACTGTTGTCTCCAAAATAGATGCCCTCGCTTGGATCCTCATTTGCTTCATACTCAACAAACTCAACAAACATTCTTCTTTCTTTGGTCATATGGTTGGTGCATCCACTGTCTGGCACCCATTTAGATCCACCGGGGGAATAGGCCTGCAAAAACAAATTATGCCTTGGTTTTAGGTACCCAAGCTTGCTTGGATCCTTTTAGGTTAGTCACAAGGGATTTGGGCACCCACACATGAGATTTGGTGTTCTCATGGCGTGGCCCAACATAATGAGCATAAACTTTTCCATAATTACTCCTCATCATAAGATGCATCGAAAGTTCTGAACAGCAACTGTTGTTGTTTATACACAGGACTAGTCTGGGAGACCAGACTTTTCCAGAAGACCGGACTTGTCCGGACCCCGACCGGACTAGTCCGGTGATCATGCGTGTTGGATTCATTAATTTTGGATTTTCCAATTTGAGAGGGTCTTCCCTTTACAGAGACATTGCTCTCCTTGTTATTCTTATGGCTTCTAGCATGTTGCTTTTCACCATAAGAGTAACCAATGCCATATTTGACATTTGGAGGTCTTGTGACCAAGTATGCACTACGTGCATATTTGATCTTCTCTTTGTCAAATATGCCATTTTGTGCAGGATGCTTGTCCTTGGTAGATATTGACTTGTCTTTCAAACTGATGTCAACTTTACCACATGTACAAGTAGAGGCCACTTTAGTTTTAATGTGTTGAGAAGGTGAACTTGAAGAGGATGAAGGGTCACCTTGCTTGAGTGACTCAACTTGCACTTCAAGGATCTTGTTAACCTTGATTAGGTTAGCAAGTTCTTCCATTATTGTAGCATTTGAGTCGCTTAACTCCAAGCAAGCTTCCTTGCTTGAAGCTAATTCAAGCTCTAGTGACTTGCTTCGCTCCTTTTCAAGTTCTAGAAGCTTGTCAAGTTCAACATGTTCCTCCTTTTGAGAGATAATCATGTCTTCTTGACGATGTATCAACCTATCCTTCTCAACAAGTTGATCAAGTAAAAACTTCATTTTTGTGCTGTTTTCTTATCTAGTCCTATGAGCATGTCTTCATTATCACTATTAATTTCACTATCACTAGAATAGGATTGTACGGAAGAGGGTTTTGTTGTTACCTTGCATTTACCTTCCTTTGCCATGAGGCAAGTGTCGTTCCCCTTCCATGTGCTGAGAGTAGGGAAGAGAGTGGACTTCTTGGATGTCTTCTCGATGGCTATGCTAGCCATCTCTTCTTCTTCTTCAGATGAGGACTCATCATTTGAGTCCCACTCTTTCCCTATATGCGCTTGTTCGTCTTGTTTCTTCTTCCTGGAGAATTTCTTGGGTTGAGGCTTTGCTTCTTTGGTCTTCTTCTTATTCTCTTCATATGGGCAATCAACTATAAAGTGGCTATACTCACCACAATTATAGCATGCCCGCCTCAACTTTGACTTTGATCTTTCCTTGTACTTCCCTTCACTTGATTTAGCGTCTTGTCTCTTCTTCATCATTTTCTTGAATTTCTTCATGAACAGTATCATGTCATCTTCATCCAAGTCACTGCTCCCATCATCACTGTCTTCTTCTAGTTGAGCTTCTCGAGCTTCTTTAGACAAGGGCTTAAGGGTGGACTTTAGAGCGACCCCTTTCTTCTTTGTCGAGGTGAGGTCAGCAATTTCCTTAACATGTTTAGCTTGTTTTTCCATCATCTCAAAGTTGATGGTTTTCCCAAGTAGCTCATCCGGGGTCATCCTCATGTATCTGGGGCTTTATCGTATCATTGAACACAAGGTGACATTGCGAGGCATGAAGGCTCTAAGGATGAGCTTCACTACCTCGTGGTCGTTCCACTTTTTGCTTCCGTATGCTCACACCTTGTTGATGAGCGTCTTTAATCGGTTGAACATGTCTTGTGGTGACTCATCTTCTTCGATTGCGAATTCCCAAACTCGCCTTCAATCATCTCGATCTTTGCTTCTCGCACATGGTGATCGCCTTCATGTGCGGTTTGCAATGTATCCCATATTTCTTTTGCGATCTCAAGTCCATCCACTTTTGTAAACTCATCACGACTGAGCGATGAAGTGATGACTGCAGCAGCTTGGGCATTTCGATGGATGGCTTTCTCTTGGCTCGGTGTGAGCTCCTCATCATTATCCAAGATATCTATTCCTGTGCATACTATGTGCCACAAACTTGGATTTAGAGAAATCAAATGCATTTTCATATTTTGCCTCCACATTGAGTAATTATTGCCATCAAAGTGTGGAGCTTTTCCATGTGGAATGGATAGATAGTGATTGTTGCTAGAATTTAGGTGATCATAGTTAAAAGGATATTGGGAGTAGTCAGTGTGACTACTCCCCTTCTTTCTCTTCTCATCTTCGATCTTCACCTTTCCCTTGGAAAGGGTTTTCTTCCTTAGGAGCGCCTTGAGTTCCAATGTCTCCTCATCATCATCGTCGAAGTCTTGAATGGCTTCGAGGAGCTTTTCCAATTTCTGGTTCTTGTCTTCATCAACCTTCTCTTGGTTGTTGATCTTGTGTACGTCTTTCATGTCCGACATGATCTCTTCGAGGGATTAGTCTCCTTCTTGAAGAACCTGCTCTGATACCAATTGAATGTGAACTAGAGGGGGGTGAATAGGCCTTTTTGATTTTGTCGGAACCTGCAACACTTAACAACCAGATCAAAACTCGAGATATCGGACCAGTCCGGTCATGTGTGGACTAGTCCGGTGTGTACCAACTAGGTTAATCAAGTTTGATCGATTAATTTGATTCTAGGATGTATGCAGCGTAAATATACTGGTAATTGAAGTGTTACACAATTATGAACTAGGGTATACCACAAGCAATTTATCCCGTGGTTCGGTTCCCACAGAGGCAACCTACATCCACGTTGAGGAGTCCACAAAAGGATCGGGTCTTCTCCATCCCTACCCTCGCCGGATCGCCACGAAGGTCAATCCTCTTCACTTATCACAAAGGGTAAATAACCAAATTCAAGGGCCTTCTCACACGTTGAGGGCTCCCCTAGAATACAACAAGACCTTCACAAAGAACACACTCAAAAGATTACAATGTAAATAACAGGAGTGTGCTATGGAATCAAACCAAGAGCTCAAAGAGTGATGAACCATGTCTCTCCAATGTTCCAAAGTGTATCCTCAAGGGATTGATCTTTTTGGCTTTTGATTTCCTAGAGAAATGTGTTTTTGAGGCTCTTGGGAGGTGTGATGGCGCAGGGGGTCGAGAGAGATTAAAGTTGGGCCGTGCACATCTATTTATATGGTGTTTCTAAAAGTGACCGTTAGGGTTTAGGAATATCGGACTAGTCCGTGGTGGACACTGGCCTAGTCCAGTGTGTTGTGTGTAGCAAACCCTAAGTGTCCCGAAATATCGGACTAGTCCGGCTAGAAGCAGACTTGCCGATTTAGCTTCTGGAAATCTTCGGACTAGTCCGATAGTCATTGGACTTGTCCGGATAAGTGAAACCCTAAGTGAATTGGGTGACAAGTCCGCACTTGAAGGACTTGTCCAATTTAGGTCAGAGGGTTTTCGGACTGGTCCGTGCCAATATCAGACTTGTCCGATTTACATCAGAATGATATCGGACTAGTCTGTTGTGTAATCGGACTTGTCTGATTTTGTGCAACTTGTGAATTGTTTTGAGGACTAGTCCGCACTGAGGAGGACTAGTTTGATTTTAGTCAGAGAGATATCGGACTATTCCATGGTGATATCGGACTTGTCTGATCTTGTGCAAAAAGATATCGGACTAGTCCGGTGTCAGTCGGACTAGTCCGGTCCTGTATAAATTTGTGCAATGTGTGTGTTTATTTGTGTTTGAGCTCTTGGGGTGTGTTTCCTTAACACACTCCATACACAATGATCTACTACACTTGTTCCTTGAGCTCTTATCCACATTGCTCCTCATTCTCCCTTCTTTTTGGCTCTTTGCTCATTTTCTCATTAAAACTTGTGCTCATCTCAACAAAGTAGTTAGGATCTCATTTGCTTGTCATAAATCATCCAAAACCCACAATGGATTCCTAGATGCACTTTCAATCTCCCCCTTTTTGGTGATTGATGACAACCAATTAAGATTTCACAAAATATGATAAAAGTTGAGATTTTCATAAAGTGTGCACATATGAGTCTAAAATACATCAAGCAATGAGAACATGATCCATATGTGCATTCTTTATGGTGGGATGCATAACTAAGTGCATTGAAACAATGGGAATAACATAATTGATATTAACATACCAACAGCAAGCATATATGTCATTCTAGGAGCAAAATCACATATTTCAGCACATACTTCACAAGTAGTTCAACACATTTCATCACAGAACCATATGTATCAAATAGCATATTAAAAGTTTTACAACCCACAAAATAGAAAAAAAGCATGAAAAGAAGCTCTCCTCGCATCCTATAGCTAAGACCTAAGACTTCCCCTCAATCTCTCCCTCTTTGGCATCAAGACACCAAAAAGAAGGAGAGGAGGGACCTAAAGTCTTCAAGCCTCGCTGTCGGTCCTCTCGTCGTCTTCATCTTCATCTTCGGAATGATGAGGAGGAGGAGGAGGAACGGAGCCACTCGAGCCCCCAATGCCAAAATAGGAAAGCTCGGAGGGAGTCAAGGGCCCGAGCTCGGTGTCGTCAGAATCAGAATCTTTAGAAATGACTGGAGATCCAATTTTCTTGTCATAAATCATCCAAACCCCACAAGGTATTCCTAGATGCGCTTTCATTAATATGAATAACTTATGCTATGTCTCAACATTGGTTCAACGACTTTTAGGTTAGTCATTGCCCTAGGATGACTTGTGTCGCGACTTCTAAGGTATTTACTTAATATGCTAGCATGGTGCTAGGATAGTGAAGTAGCATTGGATGTCTCTTAGACACACGTATTGAAGAGGTAGGCAGTAGGTGGTGATAGCCCTATCTGTCGTTTGTAATCCTCCAGGTTCAGCTATGCCACAGGCTCTTAGCGGGAGTTGCCCTTGTATTGCTAGGAGTATGTCCGTGCCCGATGTGTTGAACAACTTAGCATAAAGATTCACCATTGATATGCTCATTATTATCTAACCTAGGCTACGTATATGTATACTACAGACATTGTAGGAGCAACTCTCTAACTCTTAGTCTAATCTCCCTTAGACCCATTTATCCCCCCTACAATAGTATTCTCTTGTGTGTCACACTACGTCCACTTATTTATTATCCATCCTCACTAGAACCCTACCTAGACCATTCTAGCCTTTTCATTTGAGGATTGCTACACTTCTGCCTAGCCTTCCTTTGAAATAAAATAAATAACACCCTTGGGAATACTCTTTAAGGGGAAATGCTACATCGATAGTTTCCGTGCGCTTGCGGATTTTTATTTGTGATGTAAGAAATGTGAAATGAAAATGATGGGAGAACTAAAGTACTTTTTGGGGCTGCAGATCAAGCAAAATAAGGAGGGAATCTTTGTACATCGAACAAAGTATACGAAAGATCTCCTTAGGCGCTTCAACATGAAAACAGCAAGCCTCTTTTGACACCAATTGGAACAATAACAACACTTGAACTTGTTGAAGATGGTGAACTCACTGATCAAACAAAATATAGAAGCATGATTGGGTCACTTTTGTACCTCGCAGCATCAAGACCGGGCATACAATTCAGCATATGTCTTTGTGCAAGGTTCCAAGCTTCCCCAAGTGCACCGCATCGTCAAGCCGTCAAAAGAATTCTCAAGTACTTACATGGAACTCAAGAATTTTCCATTTTTCTTCCTTTTCCACAACTGTTAATTTGAATGTTTTTTGGATGCTGATTTTGAGAGTTGTAGGATTGATAGGAAATGTACTTTAGGTGCTTGTCCTTTTTCTGGTAACTCACTTGTTGCTTGGTCCTCTAGAAAACAAAGTTCAGTTGCAAAATCCGCAACCGAATCTGAATATGTAGCTGTTGCTAGTGCTTGCTCACAAATTCTTTGTATTGTTCAAACACTTAAGAACTTTGGGTTTGAACTCGATAGTGTTCCACTATTTTGTGACAACACTAGTGCCATTTGCATTGCTAAAAACCATGTGTTCAAGAGACCCGGACCCATCAGCCTCAGATGGGATGTCCAGGGTGTCCGCAAGAAGCCTGAAGGAGAAACTCAGTCCCCCTTTTGAGACGAGCCGCCAGGTAACCACGTGTCCAGTAGGTAAGGATCTCTCCTCCCAAGAGATAGGGCTCTGGAGCTGCCACGTGGACGAAAACATCAGACGGGCCACCTCCCATATTGGCGGGCTCTGGCGCTGCCGCGTATCCCACAAGGCGGCACCTAACCTCCTTCACGGAGGTGAGCTCCCGGCACCGCCATGTGTCCAGCAGGATGGGACCAAACCTCCTCCGCAGAGATGAGCTCTTGAGCTGTCACATGGTCCGCGAGGCAGGACCTGACCACCTCTACAGAGGTGAGCTTCCGAGCTACCACGTGGTCCGCAAGGAGGGACCTGAACTCCTCCACAGGGGTGAGATCCTGAGCTGTCACATAGTCCAGCCACTTGCCCTGGACTGAGGGGCACGGGAGTTAAAAAGGCGGTGTGCCTTGTCCCAGACAAGGATTGATGATACGCGGCTTCCCAGACGCATGATGCAGCGCACGCCTAATGTCAGGTACCGCTACGACCAATCGCATCATAGTGAGGACGACGCAGGCCTATCCCACTCCACCAAGTGGGTAGCTTACGCGGCAGAGACAGTTTGATGAGTAGGTTTAGACCCGATCTTTCGAAAGGTATGTCGATTGGGGTGGAGAACTCGACGTTGATGATCTGCGGCACTCGAGCAGTTCGAGTACCCCTGCAATCACTACACCACGGCTCCGTTGGTTATCGACCGTGCTGCACACGCTTGACCTCACCAAGAAGGCTAATACGTGCAAGTGCAACCGAGAACACGATCAAGAACGTCGAACACACGATCGGAAATCGCGAAGTTGGGGTCTCACAAACCGTAGAACGGCGATATTATTGATCTAAGCAAAACCCACCGAATATGACCGGCGGCTGCAGTATTTATAGGCTAGGGTTCGAACAAAACACGATTAGACGTGTCCCTACTGGACTCTTACTGGATACAAGGCCCAAAGGCCCGATTCGGTGGCGCAGCACCGGACAGAAATATGGACTCGACTTGTTTCAACGATTCCCAATGAGTCCCGAGGAATTTTGAGGTGGGACTAGAACTAGGGATGAAAACGGAGGGATATGGATGGATAAAATGCTTTTCCATATCCATATCCACATAATAGTTTCGGAAAAAGATTCGAATCGGATGTTGCCGGAAACGGATTTGGTATCGGATATGTCGGATTTATCGGAAACGGATTCATCGGATCAGAAACTTATGGATATCGGACGGACTCGGATATTTATTTCGGAAAATACATTTCACATATCACATCGTTAATGATAGACAATAAACGAAATATAAAATTCACACACATAACGCATGTAATTAATATTTCACATATCACATCATTTCACATAACACATGTAACTAAAATTTAAAAAAAAAACAACACATAACTCGTAGTCATAACACATAAGTTACCACAAGTATCTAATGATCTCTATTAACACTGTATAATAATGCCTTGATGTATGAATCGGAAGCTTAATCTACAACTTTGTATTTTTATTATAAAATATGCCTAGTTTATTACATAGGAGCTTCATCCACAGTTTCATATTTCCATTGTGAATCATATGGGTTGCAGTATTGATAAACATGGAAAAAAAACTACCTTCATCCAAGAGTAGCTGGTTGGTCTAGTGGTTGGGCTGTAGCTTTGCATGTGTGGCCATGTTGGTTCGAATCCCACTTCTAACAAAAAATTTTATAGGTGGGCGGGTAGATCAGATTTGCATTTGGGCAGGCCGCATGTTAGTCAATGGGTCAAAAAAGTGATTCGGATATTATTCGGATTTAAATTCGGATATATCTGATAAAATATGGATATCCGACCATTCGGACGGATATTAAGTCGTACCGTTTCCGATCCGATATCCGAATTCAAATATCCGATATCCGATCCATATCCGATTAAGATCCGATAAAAACGGATATGGTTCGGATATTTTCGGATCCGGTACCCGGACGGATCGGAAAATATCCGATCCATTTTCATCCCTAACTAGAACCATTGGAAAGCTTATTTTCTCCTCTTTCCATGCATATGTAGAACATCGAAAACGGAGTCCGTATGCCTCTTGGGCGTCCGTTTTAATATGGACTGCTCCTGGACTCCGAGTTGAACTCGAGTCCGAGTTGTAAACTGTTTCAATCAACTTGTGGACGTCCCAGCTGGTTCTCCACGCTCCCAAGGCCTCTTACCTTCACTTGTTGACCTTCTCCATTATTCCTAATAACAATTAAATCATCACATAGCAATCTATTCTCAAACTCACATGCAAAAGAAGTTAGGAACGAATTCACCTGCTGATTTAATAACCATGCTCGTGCTCTTGTGATTGGTCCTTGTAGTTCAATGTGCGTCTCCGCTGTTGTGATGTCCTCATCATCCTCCCCCTCTTGAATTGGAGTCGTCCTCGACTCAAGTTCATCTTTTCTTCCAAGTACGGTCGCAAATCTGAAATGTTAAATGTAGGACTAACCCCAAAATCGGGAGGCAACTCAAGCTTGTATGCATTATCATTAATATTTTCAATGATCTTAAAAGGACCAGCAGCTCGTGGCATAAGTTTAGATTTTCTGAAGTCGGGAAATCGCTCTTTTCTCAAATGTAACCACACCAAATCACCCGGTTCAAGTTTTACTTCTTTTCTACCTTTACTACCTGCAATCCTATACTTCTCATTCATCATTTCAATATTTTTCTTTGTAGTTTCATTCATCTTAAGAATGAATTCAGATCGTTGTGTACCGTCCAAATTTATAGTTTTAGATAGATGCAGAGGTAGTAAATCAATAGGAGCACGGGGATTGAAACCATACACTACCTGGAATGGACTTACCTTTGTCGTGGAGTGAACGGATCTGTTGTAAGCAAATTCTATATGTGGTAAACACTCCTCTTGCAACTTCAATTTTGTTTTCAAGACAGCCCGCAACATAGTGGATAAAGTACGATTAACTACCTCGGTCTGTCCATCTGTTTGGGAGACATGTAGTTGAAAACAGCAACTTGGTTCCCAATTATACCACAAAGTTCTCCAAAAATGACTTAAAAATTTTGCATCACAATCAGAAACAATGGTATTTGGCACACCATGTAAACAAACAATTTCCGTCATAAATAAATCAGCAATGTGTGAGGCATTATCATTCTTATGACAAGGTATAAAGTGTGCCATTTTGGAAAAACGATCAACAACAACAAAAATACTATCCCTCCCCCTCTTAGTCCTAGGCAATCCCAAAACAAAGTCCATAGAAATATCCTCCCAAGGTACACTAGGAACAGGAAGAGGCATATAAAGACCATGTGAGTTAAGGCGAGACTTAGCTTTGTTGCAAGTAGTGCATCTTGACACGTAGCGCTCGACATCACGCCTCATCTTTGGCCAAAAGAAGTGTGTGGACAGCACTTCTTCAGTTTTCTTCACTCCGAAATGTCCCATCAAACCTTCTCTGTGTGCTTCCTGCAAAAGTAATAGACGAACGGAGCTAGCTGGAATGCATATCTTGTTAGCACGATAGAGGAGACCCTCTCGCAGCACATATTTGTTCCAAATTCTTCCTTCTCTAGAATTTTCAAAAGCATATTTGAAGTCCAAATCAGTAGGATATAATGCTTTAATTGTTTCCAAACCAAAGATTTTATGATCAAGTTGGGACAGCATGGTATAACGCCTAGATAATGCATCGGCAATGATATTTTCCTTCCCTTTATTATGCTTAATGATGTATGCAAACGACTCTATGAACTCAATCCATTTAGCATGTCGTTTATTCAGATCGGTTTGACACTTAAGATACTTCAATGATTCATGATCGGAATGTATGACAAACTCCTTAGACCAAAGATAATGTTGCTAAGTTTGTAATACACGCACTAAGGCATACAATTCCTTATCATAAGTAGAATAATTCAGAGAAGGACCATGAAGTTTTTCACTAAAGAAAGCAACGGGTTTACCTCCTTGTATGAGAACGCCTCCAATACCAATGCCGCTTGCATCGCATTCTAGCTCAAAGGTCTTGTCAAAATCAGGAAGTTGTAGCAACGGTGCATGTGTAAGCTTCGATTTGAGAGCATCAAAAGCTTGTTGCTGCTGTTTGCCCCATCGAAATGGAACTCCCTTCTTTGTTAGCTCATATAGAGGTGCTGCAATGGTGCTGAAATCCCGCACAAAGCGCTGATAAAAACCTGCAAGACCAAGAAAACTACGAACCTGTGTGACGGTTGTTGGGGCTGGCCAGCTGGTGATTGCTTCAATTTTTGCCTCATCCATCTCAATTCCCTGCGAGGAAACGACATAGCCAAGAAATGAGACTCGATTGGTGCAAAAGATGCACTTTTCGAGGTTACCAAACAAACGTGCATCTCTCAAAACAGTAAAAACAGCACGTAAATGATCAAGATGTTCATCATATGACTTGCTGTAAATGAGGATATCATCAAAGTAAACCACCACAAATTGTCCAATGAAAGCACGTAAAACCTCGTTCATTAATCGCATAAAGGTGCTGGGTGCATTAGTTAATCCAAAAGGCATGACTAACCACTCATAAAGTCCAAACTTGGTTTTAAATGCAATTTTCCATTCATCTCCTAGTGCCATTCTAATTTGGTGGTAACCACTACGCAAGTCAATTTTTGTGAAGATGATAGCACCACTCAATTCATCAAGCATGTCATCTAATCGAGGAATAGGATAACGATATCAAATGGTGATGTCATTAGATGCGAAATTTCGCGTAGATGAATTTGAAAAAAAAAATTTGCCCGATTTTGAGTTCATATGCGAAAGTTATGGCCGTTTTAAGGTAGGCTGTCCGAGTTACGTTTTTTTGGATGTTGATTACAACTCGGTTTGAGAATAGAACTCGCAATCGGATACGAAAACGATCGTGGATTTGCACAGCAACTGATGGGGTGGTGTGTGATGATTCAAGGATGAATGGCACAAAGGTTTGTCACCTAATCTAGGGCTGGCGATGCGGGAGTTCACGCAAGGCGGCTAGCTAGGGCAAACCGATGAATGTGGTGGATCGGTTTGTTATTTAGGGATTGTGGAATAGGTGTCGAATAGCAAGAAAACAAGGACGAAACACGATAACTAGGACCCAAAACACAAAGCTAAACCAGCAACAAGACTCGACCACATGAATGCAAACTCAACAATGCAAACTGAAAAACAAAACTGCAGGCACTATAGTCTGGGAAGCGGTAAAAACGATCTAAATTTTTTGTGGCTTTTCAATGGACTCTAGGTATGAAAAAAATCGATCTAATGGAAGGAAACCAAAGATACCTCATGGGCAACCTGGAAATTTGATACCGATTGATGAGTAGGTTTAGGCCCGATCTTCCGAAAGGTATGTCGATTGGGGTGGAGAACTCGACATTGATGATCCGCAGCACTCGAGCAGTTCGAGTACCCCTGCAATAACTACACCACGGCTCCGTTGGTTATCAACCGTGTTGCACATGCTTGACGTCGCCAAGAAGGCTAATCCCTGCCAGTGCAACCGAGAACACGAGCAAGAACATCGAAGACACGATCGGAAATCGCGAAGTTGGGGTCTCACAAACCGTAGAACGGCGATATTATTGATCTAAGCAAAACACACCGAATATGACCAGTGGCTGCAGTATTTATAGGCTAGGGTTCGACCAAAACACGATTAGATGCGTCCCTAATGGACTCTTATGGGATACAAGGCCCAAAGGCCCGATTCAGTGGCGCAGCACCGGACAGAAATCTGGACTCGACTTGTTTTGACTATTCCCAATGACTCTGGAGGAATTTTGAGGTCGGAGTAGAACCACTGGAATTTTTATCTTCTCCTCTTTCCGTGCATATGTAGAACATTGAAAACGGAGTCCATATGCCTCCTAGGCATCCGTTTTAAGGTGGACTGCTCCTGGACTCCGAGTTGAACTCGAGTCCGAGTTGTAAACTGTTTCCATCAACTTGTGGACGTCCCAGATGGTTCTCCACACTCCCAAGGCCTCTTTCCTTCATTTTTTTGATCTTCTCCATTATTTCTAATAACAATTAAATCATCACATAGCAATCTATTCTCAAACTCACATGCAAAAGAAGTTAGGAACGAATTCACCTGCTGATTTAATAACCGTGCTCGTGCTCTTGTGATTGGTCCTTGCGGTTCAAGTGCGTCTCCGCTGTTGTGATGTCCTCATCACAGTTGGACGGGACATCCCCTACCAATGGTAGCAGCGGCACAAGGGCTACTGACGACGCAGGCGACAAGACGGTGAGTCTTCAAGTCCATGGTCAGAGCAAGCTTACGGAAGAAGCCTTAGATCTTTAGGATAAGATCGCCCCGGGACCGCCTGTCGGGCCCCGTGACTCCACTTGTAAGGCATCCGACCTTTTGTATAAAAGACCCAGACCGCCTCCGTTACAAAGGACCAAAACATCACACACGCATACACACATACTAGCAATATCACCCACTGTGGAGTAGGATGTTATGCTCCTTGCGGCCTGAACCACGTAAAAACCACTGTCTCATACTTCCATCCGCTAGAAAACTTGATTGAGGCCTAAGCCCTGCCGAACAAAGAACCTTCGCCGGCTGCTCCTTAGAAGATCTGGGGGAAGTGTCACTCTAACACTTCGACATTTGGCGCGCCAGGAAGGGGCTTTTTCCCTCAAAAAAAGTGGTAGCGTTTTCACCACCATGGTTTTCATCAGGCCCGTGGAAGGCGGTTTTTGTGCCGTCGTCTGGTGACCAGATCCGTTGCTCGAGCGGTGCTCTATGGTCCATCACGCCCCCGGGCAGGAACAACTGGCCAAGACGGCACGTCGAGACACATCCCGGCTCAGTCGTCCCTGCAAGCACCACTGACTGCAAGCCCAGAGAGCGCTCTGGCAGCGACCAGAGCTCTTCTCCACCACCCACCGTCGTTGAACGCTTCTCAGGGAGCATTTTAGCAGTGGGTCCAAGACATCGACCATTTCGTCGTCGCAGCCATCAAATCTCCCAACAGGGGATGGTGACTCGTGTCGTTGTCACGAACACCGTCTATCGACCGCCGCACCGCCAACTCCCGATCCTACAGGCCTACGAGCGTTGGCCGGCTCCCCACGGAGGACCTCGGGGCTGATCCTGACCACTAATGAGAGAATTGGTCCCGATCTTCGGAAAGGTAATGGATAAGTCGATTTATGAAGATCTCGACGTTGATGATCCGAGGCTCTCGAGTAGAATACGAACAACCCCTGCAATCACTACACCACCACTCCATTGGTTATCAACCATTCTGCACACGATTGACGTCGCCAAGAAGGCTAATCCCTACAAGTGCAACCGAGAACACAAGCATGAACATAGAAGAAGCAATCTGAAATTGCTGAATTGGGGTTTCACAAACCGTATAACGGTGATATTATTGATCTAAGCAAAACCCAATTGTCTATGGCGGCTAATATGGAGTATATATAGGTGGGAGGACGTCCAAGGGGGTGTTAGGGTCGTGACCTAACCCTAATACACGAAAATAATGGACTTAGAGTTGATACAAGGCCTAATGGCCCAATATGGTGGCGCAGCACCCTGAAAAATTCTGTACTCGATATTGTTTCGACAAATCGCGATGACTCCGTAGGTATTTTGATATGAGAACAGAGCCATTGGAAAGGATATCCTCTCCCCTTTCCGTGCATATGTGGAACGTCCAAAACGGAGTTCGTATGCGTCCTGGGCGTCCGTTTTAGTGCGTACTGCTCCTGGACGCCGAGTTGGATACGATTTGGAATTTGGTTCGGTTTCCATCTTCATTGAATGAATTCTCTGGTCTTCCACGTCCCTAATACTTCCTCCAAGTACTCCTTGAACCTCTCCATGGATCCTAATCACAATTAAATCATTAAGTAGCAATCTATGCTCAAAAACATATAAGGAAATATATATAAGAACGAGTTCACCTCTGAAATTAATTTTCGTGTATGAACTCTATTGATTGCATCTTGTATGTTCAACGGAGTGTTGTTTGTATCCATAGAAGTGATGTCCTCATCATCATCCCCTTCTTGAATTGGAGTCGTCCTCGACTCAAGTTCATCTTCTCTCATGTGTTGGTCCAAATATGCAACGCCATCAAATCTTTTTGTGTGCATCAAAGGAGGAGGCCAAGGTGTTGGACGGCATAATGTGTCATCTTGATCTTGTCCACCAAGTAAGAGTGCACATTCACTTGAGCCAGGATCCCAAACAAATAAACATTGTGTCATGTTTGTAGGTGCAATTATAATATGCATGATCTCATCATTCTCCCCTTCATTATGACAAGCCGTCCTCGGCTTGCTCGTATGTCCAGGAAAAAGGATTGCTTTGGGGGTAGAATGAACACTGTCCATATTGCACAACCGCAGTGAACAATGCTTCTTTTTTATTTGTTGTCCTTGTTGCAATAAAAAAATGCTAGAAAAACTTGACAATACATTTATAGTGTTAGTGCATCCATTCATTTCACCATATTGTTGCAGCACAAAAGGAGCTTGCACATTGGAACATATGTAAACTTTATGCACTATAAATTCACCACTATCTTCATAGTTGCCTATAGCATGAAAAATATTTCTACATAATAAAGGCAATTCAGATTAAGAAAATATTATCTTCTCTATGATATCTAGATCACAAAGAGTGTCAAATTCAATATAACCCAAAGTATTTAGAGAAGATAACAATTTCAGCTCATCCCTTTCACATGTAGTTGGGGTCAAATGCTTAATTTCAGCACAAGTGGGTGATAAAGTATCAAATTCATTTGGTTGTTCTAGCATAGGTACAATATAATTATCAGCACACAACTCATTTTTGTTGTAAGAATCAGTAGGAAGATCAACTAATGGTAAAGGTGTATTATGAAAAGGTTCGTCTTGTTGCTGCTCATCGATAGTATGATTGGTAGCAAAATTCAGCACATCTGAAAATGTCATACCTTGGTGAACTGTATAGCATTGTCCATTAACACTACTCTCATTTTTAGCAAGAAATTCAAATGCATTATGAGTTGATTCATCAAAAAATTCAAAAGAGTTGTTCAACACCTCACTCTCATTTGCATCTACATTTATTTGCTCATGTTCCTGCAAAAGGTTAGGCAAAGGAGGAGGTACAACAAGAAAATTCTTCTCAAGTTCATGTATTTCATCTTTGCAATTAGATACATTAGCAAAAGTTTCTCGCATAAGAATTTTCATATCTTTCCATGTTCGAGGTTTTTCTATATCGCTTAAGTTGTCCCACCAAGTTAATGCACAATCAACTAACGCACTAGAAATATTTCTAATCTTTCTCCCCTCACACATATGCAATTTTCCAAAAATTTTATCCAACTCTATTTCCCAAGCAATATATTCATCGTAACCAAAACCATCATAAGAAGGAAGAGATGGGAGAATGTAATTACTTCTTGTGGAAGGTGTTGTAAAGGTGGTCTGAATGTCATGTGAATCCTTGGTTGATGTTTGATTTTTAGTGAGCAACTCCATCGTCGTCTTCATGATGTCCATCATCTCAGCATATAATGCATGATTCTTGCTTTTACCTGACATTGTTAGTAGCAAACAGAAGACAACACAAAAAATATGTTATCTCTATCAACTACAAAGGATAATGGCAAATTGGAAGTGGAATCACACACTCTCAAGCGTCTTACCACGCTCTTACAAGTGTTCTTACTGACACTGCAGGTGGCAAACGGTGGACGGTATGAAGAAACCAATGAAGCGTGGGATGATTGCAAAGGTGTATTGATTCTGCTCAAGAGTAAGGTGTAGCTTGGATGGCACTTTCTATGTAGCAAGAATTAGCAACAATGAAATCACATAGTAAAGTTGAGTAAGTGTCCAAAGTACATGTCAAAGTTGCTGGCCTAAATGTGTTCCTAGTAGTTCAAGCTAGCAAGACATGAGACAAAACTAGATGACACAAAGAATGCAAGCACTTATGTTTTTTTTGTTGTATTTTTTCTCCTTTTTTGTGCGGCTTTTGTATCTTCTTTTGCACTTGCCTTTTTCTTTTTTCTTCTTTTTTTTCAGAATGTGCTGCAAAGTAAGAACACAATGCAAACACTCAAAGATATATTGTATGTCTGTTACAGATTTTCTGCTCAATGTTCTAAGGACAATTAAGCACCTTTATATTCCCCAAATCTAAAAACTTTGAACAGAAATATTATAGATCTATCTCTCCTCTTTAATTTCAGTATATGGAAGATCTATTTTGGATAAGAACAATGGGAGATATTGCACCCGAAATACAGACTGTTCAGAATTTCTAGATCAATAAGAGATTCAGATCTAATGCAATTTTGACATCGATAACTATATTTTCTGGGAGAATTATGAATACGAAAGTTATAGAAAACTTCTTACGATTTCCAGAAAGTACAAGAACTCTAAAATCCGAGTTCATATGAGCGAGATATGATGAAAATACCGAACTGGACAGAGGCGAATCTAATCTGGACGTGATGACGTGATTCAAAAGGATGAATCACACAATGCAAAACTCAAACTAAGACCAAAAACACTTTCTAAACCAGCAATATGACTCAACAACGGAAACAAACTCAACAAAACTAAACTGAAAACAAAAGTTGCAAAAGCTCAATGGTGGTTTGGACAAAGTAATGAATAGATCTACTAAACTGCAATTTTTTTGTGGCTTTTTTTGTGGACTCTGGGTATGAATAACAAAACTAATGTAATGGATGGATGAATTACCTAACGGGCAACCTGGAAATCTGATACCAATTGATGAGAAAAAAGATTTGACCCCGATCTTCCGAAAGGTAACGGATAAGTCGCTTTATGGAGATCTCGACGTTGATGATCCGAGGCTCTCGAGTAGAATACGAACAACCCCTGCAATCACTACACCACCGCTCCGTTGGTTATCAACCATGCTGCACACGATTGACCTCGCCAAGAAGGCTAATCCCTGCAAGTGCAACCGAGAACACGAGCATGAACGTAGAAGAAGCAATCTGAAATTGCTGAATTGGGGTTTCACAAACCGTATAACGGTGATATTATTGATCTAAGCAAAACCCAATTGTCTATGGCGGCTAATATGGAGTATATATAGATGGGAGGACGTCCAAGGGGGTGTTAGGGTCGTGACCTAACCCTAATACACGAAAATAATGGACTTAGACTTGATACAAGGCCCAATGGCCCAATATGGTGGCGCAGCACCCTGACAAATTCTGTACTCGATATTGTTTCGACAAATCCCGATGACTCCGAAGGAATTTTGATATGAGACCAGAGCCATTGGAAAGTATATCCTCTCCCCTTTCCGTGCATATGTGGAACATCCAAAACGGAGTTTGTATGCGTCCTGAGCGTCCGTTTTAGTGCGTACTGCTCCTGTACGCTGAGTTGGATACGATTTGGAATTTGGTTCGGTTTCCATCTTCTTTGAACGAATTCTCTGGTCTTCCACATCCTTAATACTTCCTCCAAGTACTCCTTGAACCTCTCCATGGATCCTAATCACAATTAAATCATTAAGTAGCAATCTATGCTCAAAAACATATAAGGAAATATATAAGAACGAGTTCACCTCTGAAATTAATTTTCGTGTATGAACTCTATTGATTGCATCTTGTATGTTCAACGGAGTGTTGTTTGTATCCATAGAAGTGATGTCCTCATCAACCACCGTCAAGCTCACCTAGACAGCAGAGTCATCATCGAGCGGCAGCGAGAGAGCCGGCGCAACCTCGACACCGAATATGGCCCTCAATGCCCTGTTCACGAGGCGTCCTCCGTCCAAGGTGCACAGTAGGTAAACCCTCCGCCACTTGACCAGGAGTATGTCGGCTCGACAGCCCCCCTGCAGTACTCGGTGCAACAGGACATGTAGCAACAGTACTTGGTGCAGCCGGTACCATTGCAGCAATGCATGGCACAACCAATGCCACAACCGCGGGTTCCACATACACCGCACGTCGTGCAGCAGACCCCCTTGGGGTATGCTACCCCGTATGCCTCTCCAACGAAACCCATCAGAGGCTGCGCAGTGTTGGCTCTGCACCTCCGCATGGCGATGTGGCCACGCAAGTTCTGGTCACATATGCTGGAGAGGTTCGACGGAAGCATCAACCCGGCCGAGTTCCTGCAGATCTACACCAAGACGATCCTTGCTGCAGGAGCGGATGAGACTATCCTAGTGAACTACTTCCCAGTCACCCTGACTGGATCGGCCCGCTCGTGGCTGATGAACCTGTCTGAGGGGTCTATAACCTCTTGAGATGAGTTGTGCCGGTAGTTCACGGCGAACTTCGGCATCTCCTACACTCGCCCCAGCACCAATATCAACCTCCACGCCGTGCGGCAACAACCCAAGGAGACGCTAAGGTCATTCATCCAGCGTTTCTCCTAGGTACGCAACTTCATCCCAAACATCCTGAATGCCTCTATCATAGTGGCACAGGGAACGTGAGACCACAAGATGCTCGAGAAGATAGCCATGCACAATGTGCAAGACGTCTCCGAGCTCTTCTCCATCGCCGATTGGTGCACCAGGGCGGCAGAAGGCCGCGACTAGCGCGCTCAGCCCACCTCCGGGGCGGGCGAAGCCGGACAGACCGGAGAAGGAGTCGCTACCCCTGGTGGTGGCAGAAAGAAGAATAAGAACTGGGGTGGCGGCCAGAACAAGCCACTACATGGGTCCCCCGTCACAACAGCAGCAGGGACCAGAGGAGGCAAACCCCCACGCCCAGAGAAGCACCCACGTCAGCCACCTGCCACTGATGAAGGCGTCAAGCCCTGCCCGGTGCACAAAACTCGTGACCACACCGCGAGCGGGTGTTGAGAGATAAAGAGATGTGTCGAACGCTACCAAGAGCAGGCGTAGCAGCGCCCAGCAACGCCCCCTTCCGCAGCAGGAGGGCAAGCGGAAGGTCGACCCCAAGGTCGATGATGACGAGGAGATGGAGTACCAGAAGCAAGAGTGGGCCATCAAAGTGGTCCACAAGGACGAGGACTCTAACGCCAGCAGTGACCACGAGTGTCGCAAGACCCTCCATGTCATCTTCGAAGGGTCTTGGGATCCCGCGTCTCAGACACGGTCAAGATCCTTCGTCGTGCATTGGCTTCGATGGCCCCTGTACCCACTCCGGCGCGGCACCACCGCTGGAAGGAGACATCGATCAGCTTTGACGCCTCTAACTGCCCCCAAGAACATTGCTGGGGCAGGGGTTCTACCTCTTCTAGTCGCCCCCACCATAGACAACGTTAGGCTCCACTACGTCTTGATAGATGGCGAGGCCAGCCTCAACCTCCTCAACCGTGAAGCCTTCGAGCAGCTGCAGATCCCGGTGTCCATGCTCACCCCCTTGAGCCCATTCTCGGCGGTGGGACCAGGGAGCATCATCGCATACGACAACATCATCTCCGTGTCACCTTTGGGACACCCGATAACTACAGGACGGAGAACGTCCTCTTTGACGTCGCCGATGTCAGCCTCCCCTTCAACGCCAACATCGGCAGGCCAGCCCTATACCGATTCATGGACGTAGCCCACTACAGCTACCACGTCCTGAACATGCCAACTCCCTCTGACGTTCTCAAGATCTACAGAGACCGCACTGCCGCAGTGTTAGTCTTGGAGCAGCTCCAAGCCCTCTCTGCAGACCTGTCACCCACCCTGGGCGATGCTGGATCAAGTCAGCCTTCGTCGAGCTCATGCTAGCGCGAAGCACCCACTGCGCCCCGACTACAGCCCTCCGGTAGCACCGACATCCCCGTCAAAGCTGCCGAGGTCAGTCCCAGCACTGCTCAGACCACCCGTAAGACGAGCGGCAGGGGTACGAAGTAGGGATGCTTTCTCATCGCCCCTCTGGGAGCTGTCGACAACAAGGCTGCACCACAACCATCACAGCTGCCTTGGAGCCTTGGGCACCCCTATTGTTAATATTAAGTTTAAGTAGTAGAGTGTAAAGGTTTTTCATAGGATCTTGGAGCAGCACTAAGGACAACCGAGCACCGGGAGGGTTAGGTCCAGAGTGTGCAGCCAGCTTAGCTTGGATGCAAACCCTAAGCCTGTGCACCCTGCCTCCCTCATCATCTGGAAGCAAGCTGTTGCCCTCTTTTGTAAAAGCCTGACTCCCCATATGAACTCCGATAAAAAAAGACTCATTGTTTTACTTAATGATTTCTTTAAAACATTGTTCATTTAATTACATATTAATTTTATGATCATACCGTACTAGCCTTGTTTATTGTATGTTATCTTCATATACACGGTTATATGCTCTGTAACTCACCCATGCTGAAATCATGCAGTCCTACTACAGGCGGGTCAACTTGAGGTACCTGTAGTGTGTGAAGGGTTCTTCCCGCTGCTCTCGTCATTAGGGTCCCGTGGTGCCAGAAGGCTTCCCTGGAGAGGTTTTTGCCGAGCAAGAGGTCCACGAGGTGTAAATTGCTTAGCCTGGTCCTGCAGCCTAAGCATAAAAAACCCTACCTCACAGTGCTATAGCTGAGTACTAAAGCTAGAAAGCTAACACCCTGAAGACGACAGGAGTCGGACCCCTGAGCACGAATGCATCAAACTTCCCAAGCCTCATGTGTCAGTTCGAGACAGTAAGACATGACAGAGCTAAGGAAAGGAACAGGTACAACCAATGAGCAAGAATAGTCCCCCTCTTTTTATCATTTGTGCAGGACAAACCACCAGAGCGTCCAGCTCCGGCACCTCCCAGGGGGCCTGCCGCCGACGTCTCTACGATAGTGGTGGGCAACGTCGGAGCATCCAGCTCCGGCACCCCCCAATGGGCCTGTCGTCGATGTCTCAACGATGATGGTGGACGACGCCAGAGGACCCAGCTCCGGCACCTCCCAAGGGGCCTGCTGTCGACGTCTCCACAGTGGTGGTGGTCGATGCCAGAGCATCCAGCTCTACCACCTCGCAAGGGACCTGCCGTCGACATCCCAACACGTCAACGACAGTACCAAGCGCGGATAAGTGAGTAAACTCTCCTGCCCCACTCTTGTTGCTAACAGGGTTCTCTTGTGATAGCCTATACACCATGGGTCTATCGTCGACGACTCTACGATGATGGTGGATGACGCCCGAGCATCCAGCTTCGGCACCCCCCCCCAAGGGGTCGGCCGTCGACGTCTCTACGATGGTGGTGGGCAACGGTGGAGCATCCAGCTCCAGCACCTCGCAAGGGGCCTGTCGTCTATGTCGTCACGACGGTGGTGGGCGATGTTGGAGCATCCAACTTCGACACGTTGCAAGGGGCCTGTCGTCAATGTCCCAGCACATCAACGACAGCACCAAGCACGGATATGTGAGTAAACTCTCCTGCCCCGCTCTTATTGCTAAAAGAGTTCTCTTGTGATAGCATGTACACTAGGGGCCTGCCGTCGACGACTCTAAAATGATGGTCAATGGCGCCAGAGCATTCAGCTCTAGCACCCCCCAAGGGGCTTGCCATCGACGCCTCCACGACGGTGGTGGGCGACGCAGGAGCAGCCAACTCTTGCACCTTGCAAGGGGCCTTCCGTCGACTTCCTAGCACGTCAACGACAACACCAAGCGCGGATAAGTGAGTAAACTCTCCTGCCCCGCTCTTGTTGCTAACAGGGTTCTCTTACGACAGCCTGTACACTAGGGGCCTGCCATCGACGTCTCAACAATGGTGGACCACGCCAGAGAACCCAGCTCCAGCACCTCCCAAGGGACCTCCCGTCGATGTCTCCACGACGGTGGTGGGCGACGCTAGAGCATCCAGCTCCGGCACCACACAAGGGGTCTATCGTCAACGTCCCAACACGTCAATGACAGCACCAAGCACAGATAAGTGAGAAAACTCTCCTGCCCCACTCTTGTTGATAACAGGGTTCTTTTGCTATAGCCTATACACCAGGGGCCTGCCGTTGACGACTCTACGACGATGGTGGACGACGCCGGAGCATCCAGCTCCGGCACCCCCCAAGGGGCCTGTCGTCGACGTCTCAACGATGATGGTGGACGACACCGGAGCACCCAGCTTCGGCACCTCCCAAGGGTCCTGCCATTGATGTCTCCACAATGGCGGTGGGTGACGTCGGAGCATCCAGCTCCGGCAATTGGTGGCGCTCCGACACTCCAACTCCCCTGCTCCACTGGGGGCACGTCGAAGACATCCAACAATCAAATGGTATATGTGCCCAACCAACTAACCACGTCTACCAAGGGGCCTCTTATGGGAGTCCATAAGCAGGAAGTCAATGGGCAACACCTTGGCCATATCAATTGTGCAACTGTTGGTCCTCAAAAGCTAACGGGCTCGACAAAGGTTCTGCAAACCCTTACGCACCTAAGGACTCAGAGCGACAGTTGAGAAGCAAGAAAACAAGCCAAGAAGTCAAACACAAATTCATATTCATTAAGGAATATTTACAAAGGGGCAAACGATGGATACAAAGTCGGGCTGCCAGCCTCAGTCCCTGGCGAATTGCGAGACGACATGTTTTGCAGCATTCTTGACCTCTGCCGCTGCCGCCTCCTCGCGCTCTTCAACAGGACCTTCAAAAACTAGCTCAAGGAGCAGATCAGGGTACCAGCTCCGGTAGCACTCCAGGACATGGGTTGCCACCATCTCCGTCACCACCCTACCCACGGCTTCCAGGCGCTTAGCCAGCTGACACTCCTGCAGATCGAGCTCCCGGGCACGGCGCCCCATCGAGCACTCTCGGGCTTGGACGTCGAGATCGCGCAGGAGAAGTTCCTAACGCTCCACTGAGTGTTGCGCCCGATCCTGTGACAAGTCCCTCTCCTAGAGCTCAAGATCTTCAAGGTGGGACTGCAGCCCGTCCCAATCAACCTCAGCCCGAGCCATCATTGCCTGGGTTGTCACCTCCTGCTCGCTGAAAGAAGCCTCCCTCTTGGCAATAGTGGCTTCTTGGCAACTCAGGGCCTCTCGACCTTCTTCAAGGGTGCGCAGGCGGGCATCAGCCGTGTCGTTGGCTACCTTGGCGTCGGCCAGAATCTTCTGGGATAGGTCGTATGTGGCCTTCACCAAGCGGTGCCTCAGCTCCAGCTCCTTGCTCTCCTTTTGGTACGTCGTCTTCGCCTCGGCGATCTTGGACCTTAGAAGGTCCTCCCAGACTCAGAGGCGCTCGCCTTGGGCACGCAACTTGTCCCACTCTGCGATGAGAGCCTCCTGCGCCCGGTGGAGGTTGGATTGCACCTGAAGGATGCTGCCTGCATCAAGTCCATGATGACAGAGAGGCGCTCTGGCTGCATCGAAGTCAGGGAAGGTCATCCAGTGATCATCTCGGGGACCTCTTCCTCCTGTAGTGGTAAAGGCGAGGCCACCAGTACCGGGGATCTTGCCCCCGGAGGCTGAGTGGGAGTTGCGGCGCCACTCGAAGCAGCAGGGCCATCATCACTCAAGGAGACCTCTGCCAGATCAGCAGCAGTGGAGGTCAGGCCTTCAGTCCCCAGGGTCGACTCAGACATTGCCTCTGCCACGACAGCCGGAGATGCCTCTGCCACGACAGCCAGAGGGGCCTCTGGCGTGATGCCTAGAGGTGCCTTTGGCGCGATAGTTGGAGGTGCCTCCAACGTGATAGCTAGAGATGCAGCCAGGGATGCTTTACTACCCACGCCAGGCACAGACACCGGAGCAGTGCTCCCCTGAAAAAGCTTGGTGGGTTGCCCTGCCGACGTAGCCGTAGCCTCCTCGGCCACCTTTGAAGCGCTTCCAGGCACTACCACCAGTGGTAAGGGCCTCACAACAGCTGACGTAGCCCTGCAAATCAAGGTCAAGCCCTGACCAATAAACAAAGGTAGGTGAGATAATAGAGCAAGCGTTAGCAAGAATGCATTACCGACGTCCCCAGAAGCTCCAGAGAGCCTCCGATTTCAGCGACCCTGAAGCCGCAGGCCATGGTGATGGCATAACAGGCGAGGTAATCCCAGCTTGGCCTCCTCCAAAACCACAAGCAACACTGCCACCCTGCACCAGTGTGTCTCCACAAACTCCGACAGAGCCACTCCCAGAGCCTCCTCCCGAGCTGCCAACGATGTCAGCTCGAGGCCTTTTTGCTTGATGCTCCATAGGTGTGACACTATAGGAGCCCCCTGTGGCACCCTGGACTGCACTGGCAACGAGGATGTTGGATGATGTGTCGACTACTGACGTCGACGGAGCCACCGCTTGACGGACCGAGCCTCCCCCAAAGAACCGCCGACGCCTAATATGAAGAGGGGTGCGTCGGGGGACATTGACTAGGAGCGAAGGCCACCTGCAGCGGTGCCCTCAGTGGTGACCGAGGGCGTTTCTCCTTCACGACCTCAACCACCAGGGCCTTCCCCTTACCTGTGTTGGGGACTGGTGCCTTCCCCTTACATGCATTAGGGACCAGCGCCTTTCCTTTCCCTCCTACAGTGGGTGCCTCCACCGCCTTGGAAGCTTCGGAGCCTGAAGAAGGTGCGGACTCCTCCGAAGAGTCGACGATGGCCAAGCCCTGGCTCTCATCATAAACCTGTCATGGCGCAAGACCGATCGCGTCCAGGTTGGGCATCTCCCTCAGAACCTTCGTCCGAAGGTCCCGATCCAGGCAAAGAAGTGCGAAGACCACGAGAAGATGAAGACATCGTCCAACAGCAGGTCGCCGCATGCCTTGGACATTGCATTGAGCACCTCTTTTGGGGTCGTCTCTGTGTCGTGATCTTGCACCAGCCAGGTGCCATGTTGCAACCCGAAGTAAAGCCATGAGGGACGACAACGGTGCTGAAGGGAGCCAGGCATCAACGGACGAAGTGTGCCATCACCGTCAACTCCGACAAACCATGATCCGTTAGGAATTGGATCCACTCCATCACCGGGATGTAGGCCTGCTCAAACTCTAGCCGCTCCTCCCAGGTCTCCTTCCTAATTGTCGCTCACCAGGTGGGCATAACCATACAGTCGTGGGCATCGACTTGTACGATCACCCAGTCCTTCCTCCAATTGGCCCACTTCGTCGAGGAGAGTGGTGTGATGTACTTGAAGTGGTTGTTGGCCCGATAATGGAAGCAGTGTCCACTGAGGAAGTTGGCTTTGTTCTTCTTCCCGGTCCGCCTCAGCATGAAGAACTGCCAGAACACTGGCACGCTCGGATACACCTCGATGAACATCTCGCAAAAATGTGAGATCATCGCTGCCACCATGAGAGAGCTCGGCGACAAATGATGAAGTTGGAGCCCATGGACTTCCAGGAGTGTCACCAGGAAGGAGGAAACAGAAGGAATGAACCCAGAGTATGCGTACGCGTGGAAAAAGACGATCTCATTCTCCCCCAACTCCAGTGGCAAGGAGCCAGGACGGATCAGGTCTCGTCGCTCCTCATCCTCCCAGCCGAAAAGCCGCCTCACAGGGTGAGACATCCTTTATACAGGAAGGAGGCAGGGATGAGTCCATTGGAGCAGGGGTTGAGAACCACAAGGGTAGGTAGACGCTCATGGAGGAAGATGAAGGCTCGAATGCTTGGGGCGTGCAGAAGGATGGAACCTCCATTGTGTACAAAGGTACCCCTTTAAAGCACCCTAAGTGGTGTTGGGCGCACTGTGCAAATTTGAGTGGGCTCCAAATCAATGGCTCGTACCGCGGCGTCCATGACAAACGGGCCCAGGTCCCCCATTAGAAAAACCGGCCCATGCAGTTCTCTGCCTAAGAAGGCAACCCGGCGGTTCCCATGAAGGCGGAAGTGAAAGCTGCAGAAGTGCACCAGGCGCCTTGAGAACCGTCGCGATAATGTCGCAGCAAGCAAAGATCCCATCACCACGACTCTCAACCAGAGAGGGACGCGTGGTCACAGCAGCAGAGGCGTGCACCGCTTCGATTGACCAAGACAAAATTAAAAGGCCGCGCGGGAAAGCAGGGTAAGGGCTCCACCCTCGGGCTGGTTGCGTCCTCCCAAGGTGGACCCAGGGGCCACTGTCAGTACCCGACATATCGGGTACTCTCGGGGACAAGATAGAACTGCCTAGGTACCCCACCTCTCAGCGGAGGCGGCGTCCGAGGGCGCCGCGTGTTCAAGAGACCCGAACCCATCAGCCTCAGATGGGAGGTCCAGGATGTTTGCAATAAGCCTGAAGGAGAAACTCAGCCTCCCTTTGGAGACGAGCCCCAAGGTAACCACGTGTCTAGCAGGTAAGGATCCCTCCTCCCCATGGGACGGGGCTCCAGAGCTGCCACGTGGACCAAGACATCAGACGGGCCACGACGCAGACGGCAAGATGGCGAGTCTTCAAGTCCACGGTTAGAACAAGCTTACGGAAGAAGCCTTAGATCTTTAGGATAAGATCGCCATGGGACCACCTGTTGGGGCCCTGGACCCCACTTGTAACACGTTCGGCCTTCTCTATAAAAGGCCCAGATCGCCACCTTTACAAAGGACCAAAACACCACACACGCATACACACACACTAGCAATACCACCCACCGTGGAGTAGGGTGTTACGCTCCTTGCGGCCCGAACAACGTAAAAACCACTGTCTCATACTTCCATCTGCTAGAACACTTGATTGAGGCCTAAGCCTCGCCAAACAAAGAACCTCCGCGGGCTGCTCCTTAGCAGATCCGCAGGAAGTGTCGCTCTAACACTTCGACAAACACCATATGAGCTTCGGTTTGGACATAGGCCTAGTGTCACACATTTTAAGGTCTTCGGTTCCAAATTATTTGTTAAGAAACATGGTATTCTTGATAAATTTGAAGCTAGATCTGTTGATAGCATGTTTCTTGGTTATCCATCTCATACTAGAGGCTATCGTGTGTTTTTACTTGACACTAAAAAAATTGTGAAGACTTGTAAGGTTTCTTTTGATGAAGCTAGCCAACTACTAGCTCTAATATTGCAGGTATAGATTCATATCTGCAGGGGGAGAGTATTTTCATTGAAGATGAAGAAGGAGTGGAGCTGCTGCCAGAAATTTCAGAAATAAACAATGACATTCCAGCTCTTGATGTTGCTCCACAACCAGCACCAACAACCACTACTACTGGTCGAAATCTTCCTATAACCCCAAGCTCTTCAATTTGTGATGAACATGAAAAATAAGGAGCTTGTGAAGTGTCTACTCCCCTCCGCGTCCTCAAAAGTCATCATCCACGACAGATTATCAGAAGCTTGCACGAACGGTTCACACAGTCCAGGTTTTTTAATCCAAACTCTCATGCTCATTCTGCTTTTGTTGCTTCTTTTGAACGCAAAGATATATCACATGCACTCACTAATGAATCTTGGATTAACTTCATGCAAGAAGAGTTAGAAAATTTAGAAAGACGTAATGTTTGGAAACATGTACCTCCACCTCAAGGTCACACTTTAATTGTAACTAAATGGGCGTTTAAAAATTAAAAAAAAAGTGAAGATGAGGTTGTGGTTAGGAATAAGGCTAGGTTGGTTGCGCAAGGTTTCACACAACTTGAAGGCTAAGATTTTGATGAAACTTTTGCTCCTGTCACTAGATTAGAAGCCATAAGAACTTTATTAGCATTTTGCCTCTGTTCATCCTATGATCATCGATACATCACCTTTGGAACCAAGTTGGGTACTGCTATGTCTATTGGCTATTGCATGCCCTCGAGTCCATCAAAAGACGTTCCACCTTGTCAATTGTCCATTGTGCTCCAATCGAGCCTAAGTGGTCGTCGCAGTTCACTGTCAACTCTCAGAGCCCTTTTGGACCCAACCACAGTGACTCTGCATCTAGTAGCTCAAATTCCATGGTCAATGCACCACCTCCCCAACGACGTCGACAAACGTTAGCTCCACCTCAGAGTTAACCCGCGAATCCGCAAGGACTAGAAGGGTGTACAACTTGAAATGTTGATGAACAGTTCTGGATCTGCTTGTGTGGGAGTTCCTGGTGAGACGATTTTGTCTTTTTGCACGCCATAACTATCCTCTGGAAAATCTCATTGCTTGTGTCGAGTTACTCACTCAGCTTTCGCTCGTGTTACCATGACCTCTTGGCCATCACCTCTCGTTGCTAACTAGGTTTATTCCTTCTTAAGTTTATGCAACTTCATTAATTGAACCCTGAGTTGCAATCCTCTTCTTCAGATAGTTCCCTCGTGCCTTAATCTTGCCATGCTTCACTTTGATCTCTCATGGTCATCGATATACCACCAAGTACAACATTTCCACACGAGCTAGTTGTCCTTCTTTTTCGAGTACACAATTTCAATTGTTAATTACTAAACTGCATTTCACTTATATGCATAATCATGTCGATAGGGATCATGATGAAGGTGATCGACGAGGATCTTTGCTTGAAGGAGACGAGGAGTTCAATCTTGAAGTTTCATGGCGGATTCTTTGGAGGAAGATCAAGCCTAACTATTAACATTTGCCTAGTCGCAAACCAAGGCAAGCCCTGATTTGCATCTAAGTGCTATTTCAAAGTTTATATTTGTATCACTTATGTCTAGGATGAGTTTTGTGCATTAGGGCTAAGGTGATTGTTACTCCACTTCCATGACCCACAAATCCCACGGAGTATTGGGTAGGTCTACAGCTTGACGAGTATAAAACGCCATGCTAATGTTTTGAGGAATCCAGTAGAAGTCGAGTAGTTGGAATCTACTCGTGAGATAGGATTTTATCACACGGTATGGATTTGATCAAAGAATGGTTTATAAATATGAATTTGAGAACGAGCAGTGGGTAGGATGCAGCGAGACGTGGTCTCATGTGCGTAGCCCTGCTTGTGTCGATTGAGGACCGATCCGTGTGCGGCCCTACTGGACAAGTTTGAATTGTACTGGATGCATACTGGTTATATGGAATCCAGAGATGCTCTGTGCGGGGACCTCTCTGCTCATTATGGAAGGACCGGTTTAGTATTTGGGTTTCCTTTGAAAGGTTGTTGCATAGAACATAGTACTGAAGCATGACTTGCTCCACTTCCGAAATGGGTGTATGTGACGTGTTATCCGGGTGTTTATTGATTGCAATCACTGTCCCTCGCGGTTATTTGAGTACCGCTTGTTCACTGCGTCGTGACGTAGTAATAAAGAGTAGTTGAATTATTATGATCTGTTGACATGAATATTATTGTATTGCAACTTGTGTGAATTTGAGATGGCACAATTAAAGTTTACAGTTTCCAAACACTTAACCTGTAATAGCATTATGTGCTTTGGACATGTCATATCATCGGCAAAGCGTTTCTTGTTTGATTGCAGAGTCCATGATGTGCCGTGCCTGAGGAATGTCATTTGCTACATAAAACACGACTATAAGGATCCACGTGTAGGCGAGTCTACTTATGCTATTTCCTACCTTTGTTTAGTCTTTACCCTGCATATGTCTAGTGAGACGCATCAGTCTTGCTGAGCCTTATGCTCACGTTTGCAGTTAATCAGTTTTTGCAGGTTATACCGTTGATGAAGGGCCTGACAACGACCCCTTACCCTCATCAGGGTTCACGGCTGAGTGGGAGCCCTACACGTCGCCGTGATCAGGAGAGTGAGTGCTGCTAGTGCGAAGCGTCCTAAGGGCATGGACGACTTTGCTTTTGCGTAACTAGAGCTGAGAGCGTAGCTATGATGTATAGACTCTTTTCTTCATTTAGTATTGTAAAAACTTCCACTGTGTTTATAAATAAAATACTTGGTTTGTACTTTATTCTAGTTCTTTTCATGTATATTGTTGGGTGTCACATCGCACGACATCACCCAATGAGATCCTTGGATGTCGGGACCCCGGCCCCTACAGCATGGTATCAGAGCATCGTTGGGAATAGTGTGCCTGAAAAGAGCATATTTTCAAAAAGTTAGGAGTATATGAGTGAGGAATTAGCTATATACCCATATAAGGAGTATTACTAGTATAAGATATAAACGGGGTAAGCTAACATACTTTTACTATTTCTGTAACGACACTCCGACGTCAGGTAAGAGGTAAGGTACGCCATTGAGAGCGGATCAATCTCGCTAAGCTCTTCCATAAAAGATGAGTATGTGATTGATTCCGTGGCTTGGCACAGAATGTCAATATGAGTCTCTGAAACTTTCCATGTTTCCGAGAACATATGACATGCGGTACCCTAGCGTGACACAAAATTAGTGGGAGCTGTGGTGGATAACCCGATAGTATGCATCTCTAGAACTATTCATGTTCTATGGGAGCATGCGAAACACGTATGCCCGAGCGTGTATAAGTCTGTTCGTGCGGGAGTCTTTGCTGTATAGACGTAGTATAGTCATGTACCTCGAGACTTGACTTCGCTCGAGGGCGACTCACACCAGAGTCGTATGCATTTACTTTCATATATATTATTGTGACTGCATGTCATGTTTCCCTGTGCCGCCCTTGAGGTGTGAAGGAGTGAAAGGGGATTGTTTTTTTTCTGCAGTACACTAACTACTGTAGCGACCCGTGTAGAACACGTTTGCGAGTGAACAATACTAGGGTCACCTATAGACATATCCGGATATACCGGTTAGATTTTATTTGGTGAGTCACATAGTATCATTAGTATCACATTTCATACATTGACCATCCCCCACGACATTTTGGATGCATTATGTTTTGGAAAGTCCGACTATCAGTAGCTGGTATGTTTTGGACTCCATAAATTGAATTTCGACTCGACGAAGGTGTAGAACCAAGATTCTTTGTTTCTGGCAGAAGTTTGCTCAACTTCACCAGGTTGCAATCTTGGTTAGTTTTTAGAGAAAATAGGGGTATGCTATATGGATGGAAAGCTCTTGAAGACCCCTACAAACTTTCTGTTGACCACTAAGACAGAAAGATTTGATAACCTGGTGAAATTTGAACTCTACCAAAACTACTTCAGATGCCTATACCATTGCAAAAGTCTCATGGTGGAATATTGTGCTTCACCATATAGATACCGAACAACAATTTGCTGAAATTTTTACAAAACCTTTGGATTTCAATCGTTTTTGTTTCATTCATAGTGAAATAGGGGTTAAGCATCCTCATGGCTTAAATTAAGGGGGGGGGGGGGTTGAAACTTGGGAAGTCTATGTGTGAATCTAATTTTAAATTAATATGAGCATAGTATTTCATACATATATGACTTTGTGATTCCTTTTACATGCTGAAAGTTCTTACTACATTACTCCTGTTATACATTTTGTAGTTTTTGCCATGACTAGTAATTGGAATAATTACTTACACTAAATCTAGTCATGATCGAACTTCCTTGCTATTTTGAACTTGTTACTTGCTCACAAGTGCTTTTAGTAATGAAAAATTAATCAATCAGCTATCCGCATGTTGAGCTTTTACGATCAAATGGAAAAATGAGAAAAGATCAAGTGAATAGGCATGCATCACACTTCTTATTTTGAGACTTCTTATCATTGCACTCTGATATGAACCTGGAAAGAATTGTGTATGACTAAAATCATGTCCTTAAGCTTCTGATTGTCAAATGACATAGGCTTGCCTTGGTTGGTCAGAAATCGGCTGATGCGGCATATAATATCTTGCAAATGACATATAATCAAAATTTGTGTTTTAAATGATAATGAAAAATAAAATGCAGAAGCATGTGTCATGCTTTCAGGTTTTGAAGTAGTTAAGTTTGTGAGATCGTGACTTGCTTAAATTGAAAATTTACACTTGATCTCTAGCATGGCTTACACTACTTTACGTATTTCATTGATGTGATAGTGTAAGTTACTTGATAGTATGACTTGGATGAGCTTGGTTATATATATATATATATATATATATATATATATATATATATATATATATATATATATATATATATATATATATATAGATAAATAGATAGATATATAGATAGATAGATAGATAAATAGATAGATAGATAGATATAAACGTCATATTATGCGCATAACAATTAAAATTTCTCTTTTGAACCTTACTGAATACATTGTCAAAGGGAGAGAAATTGGTCACACATTGCACATTTACAGATGTTTTACACGTTCTTCTAATGGGGAAATATTTTCGAGTTCTTTCTCTTATGATCTATGAATTGCAAAGGGGGAGAATTTTGTTTTCAAGAGTTTCTATGCGAATGAGACAATGTTCAGATTCTAAATGTTGTTGCCAATGCATTCATCAAGTGGGAGATTGTGAGACCTATGTGTGCTGAATACATTAGCAATTTAAATAAAAGTTAGGGTTCACACGCAAAGTTTTGAATATTGCTGAAAAGCCCACTTTGGATTGTCTGAACTTGCAGGGGTCCGTTTTGCACTGTCCGAACTTCATCGCACGTGAGTTGCACGTGTTTTCTCGCTTTGGATTGTTCGAACTTTCTCACGTTACTTGCACATATTCGGCACTTAGGATTATTCGAACTTTTACACATGTGGGATGCACGTGAGTCAACACAGACCAATCTTTACAAATGTGTTTTTAGGAGTAATGTTACCCTCGATAGTTTAGGAATGTTTGTACTTTCTCAATGCATATCTGGACTAATAGTTATTGCGCAGAGTTTTCATATTGAGTTTGGTTGCTCTATTTTGCCCTTTTCTACTCTATTTTAACTTGCAATGTTTCAAACTTGATTTTTGGCTTATGGAATGTTTGCTTAGTATTCATTTACTAAGTTTTTGATGTGTTATGGCTGATTATGGTGTTTAAACATTGCTATGGTTTGCAACATGCTTATGTGACGTGCTCACGTAAGGTGTTGTGTTTTTCGGACTAACGAGAGTCAAGTCGAGGACTTGGGCTCACAAAGATTGGTTGTTTATTCATGCGCAGGTGTTTCTTGAGGTCAAGACATGGCTAGTGATGGGATCAATTGAACTAGTCTTAGGGAGAAGATGAGGTTTAACAACCAAGCTCGGGAGGAATTGTGGTTGAGTTGATCGTGAGGTCATGCAGCATGTTTGGGTCAAGAACAATGCATATGAAGGTATCGTGAATGTCGTTGGAAGGTGTTTGCACATATGCAAGGGGTGCATGAACGTGGCTACATTGTTCCAAGGCATGATGAAGAGATGTGTACATGAAGATGTTGTTAGTTCGAGTTAGATTTCATGTTGGTCATGAAGTCTTAAGATTGCTTCTATCTGCGTATGGAAGAGTCTAGAGCAGTTATGGAAAATTTCGGTTGAAACTGAGTAGGATTAGAGTCCTAGTTAAGATTGGGTTGGCCTAAGGGCTAGTTATAACAGCAAGGGAGGCCAGAGCTCGTGGTAGACGACTTTGTGGCTGTTCCTCTTGTGTTTTGATCAATAAAATTTGTAGTTTAGAGGAGCTTTTGTGCCTTGTTCATCCGACTTCTTTTCGTCAAGTCTTTCTCGTCAAATTTCTATGTTGCCACACCTTTCTTTAGTGTTTTTATCGTAACTCATGTTTTACTACTCCGATTGACATGATTCTTCTTGTGTTGTCTTCAAAGTTGAATTATCTATCATCTACGGTAATTTCCTGGTCATTGGATTTGTGGTTTTTGATTTACACGAGTTTCTTTGCAGCATTATGGATTTGTTTGTTCTCTGTTAGCACAGATTGACTTTTGCTTAGGGTTTTGGTCATAACTTGAGTTTTACTTGACGATTTCTCATGATTCTTGTTGTGGTGTCTCTTTGACTTTACTATATACAATCTATACTATTTTTATCATGGTTGAACACATTTAGATCATTCACACACACAATTTCTTTATCATATTAGTTTCTATCGAGGGGTTTTCATAGCTTCCACTCAAAAGTTTTTTAAATATACCATTCACCCCCCTATGGTAGCTTTTCACGTGCTCTTCAATCCTACAACTTGGAAAGTGTATGTGTGGATCTGAAATTAAAAGATAATATGAGCAGTTCATACATATATGACTTTGTGATTCCTTTTATATGCTGAAAGTTCTTACTACATTACTCATATTATACATTTTGTAATTTTTGCCATGACTAGTAATTGGAATAATTACTTACACTCAATCTGGTCATGATTGACCTTTCTTGCTGTTTTGAATTTGTTGCATGCTCACAAGTGCTTTTAATCATTCAATTGCCCACATTTTGAGCATTTATGATAAAAGGAAAAATAAAGAACTGATCAAGAGAATAGGTGTGTATAGCACTCCTTCTTTTGAGATTGCTTAGCATTGCATTTAGATATGAACATGGAAGGAGTTGTGTATGACTAAAACCATGTCCTTAAGCTTCTTATTGTCAAATGACATAGACTTGGCTTGGTTGGATAAAATAAGGTTGATGTTGCATATAACCTCTTGCAAAGTTTATATGTTTTTAATTTATGCTTTAAGAGATAATAAAAAGAAACATGTTTCATGCTTTCAAGTTTTGAAATGGTTTAGTCTGAGAGATCATGGCTTGCTTAAATTGAAATTACACTTGATCTCTAGCATGGCTTACACTACTTTATGTATCTCATTGGTGTGATATTGTAAGTTACTTGATAGTATGCCTTGGATGAGCTTTGTATTATATGTATTTGTCATACTTGATAGCATGCCTAGGGGCTCGACAGCTCTAGTCGACTCAGAACTTCTTCCTTGGGCGGCCGAAGTCATCTGATTCCACCGTCGCCGGTGATGCAGATGGAAACAACTCACTTTTCTTTCCATGAATCACACAGTGAGAGTATTTTGTATTTGGATATTATCCGTATGGATGACCTGGTGAATCCTCTTACTCTTAATTAATCACGGTCGAGGAAGAGAAGGAGGACGATGGATTAACTGAAAAGCGGCACTTTCACGTGTGAACCGAAGTCGTCTTGCCGAACTCAAGACCCACGGACGGACTTAGCTCTGGGAGTTCCCAAAGTAGGTACTGGCTTCAGAGCCACTGGGACCTCCGGGACTGGATCCACATCTCCTCGCACCGGAGTTTCTGCCACAAGATCCTTTCTGGTCCCGGTGCTCGCTGGTGGCACCAGGACTGAAGCTGAAGACATGGGAGGTTCGACCACCACGGACTTTAAGGTTGGGCGCGGTCCTCACAATAACATTGCTTCCGTCAGAGCTGGCCTGGCAGAGCTCGTATCAATTCGCTCCAACCTCCTCTTCCTGCTGGAAGAATCGGCAGGCTCTTTTCCCTTGCTCTGGCTTGAATTGTACCTTTTCCGCTGGCTTGAGTCAGACCTTTTCCATTGGCTAGGTTCCATGATAGATTTTCCTTTGCCACTCGCAAAGGAAAGTTCGGACCTCTCCTATTGACTGGAGGCCGAAGCCTCAGGGATGACTATTCCTCTTGAGGCGTCACCCCTCTATTGCACGGCGATGCTGGTATCATTGAGAGTCAACATTTCCTTCAGCAGCTGTGACCTCACCTCCGGCACGACGAACACTGGCAATAAGTCTGATGGAGGCATGAGGTCATCTCTGGAGATGGTACCACTGTACAGCATCGACAGGCTGAACATAAAAGCCTTCTCATATAAGTCAGTTCCTATGCCGACATCAAGGCGGTTGAAGTCCATCTCCGCACCATAATTGCAGGCTGGGAACTCCCGTTGCTGAAGAGGAGCAAGGAGCCGAGACAAGAAATCACCAAGCACCATCAGTGACGACAAGTTTCATTCAGCCAGGTGTCGGATCCTTGTGAGAACCGGGTTGTACTCCACTGACAGGTCCAAAATGATCTCCTAGAAGTCAGTATATATAGTGGGTAGTTTGGCCAGCAAATCCAAGCGGTCATGCTAGTCTATCTGGACTATCATCCAGTCACTCTTCCTGGTCTGCCACTTCCCACAAGAGAAAGATCTGATGTACTTGTACGGAGAGTTTCTCTGTCTTAGGAAGTAGTAAGCCCCGATGAGGCCTGAACCTTTCCCAGTTGACCGGAGGGTGAAGAATGGCTTGAACAGGGGTACGCTAGGCCTCACGCACACCCACATCTTGCAGAAGTGGACAAATATCGCTACCAGAAGATTGGAGTGAGGGCTGAGGTGTTGGAGTTGAAGTCCGTACACTTTCAGGAGCATCAGAAGGAAGGACAAAACTGGCGGGACTAACCCAACCATTGCATACGCCACGAAGAAGACAATGTCCTCGGAGCTCTTCTTGGTGAAAGGAAGGCTCCCGCAGCGCATCGAGTTGTCGAAGGAAGAGCTTAGCCAGCCCATCAGCTTCCGAACTCTCATGATGTCCCTCTTGCTCACAAGCTTGGAGGGGAGAAGGTCGAGCTCCATGGTTGCGAGTGGAGCAGATCGGAAAGCACAAGCACAATGCAGAGAAGGAAAAAGATTAGAACGTAAGTCGTTCACTGTGTAAACTCCTCCTTTATTATCATCTGCAATGCTTGGAAGGAAACTGCACGCGGAGCTTGGTTACGCACCGCATACTCACCTTCGTCGATGACAAGGGGGCCCGGATCCACTTGGCAAAAAAAGTCGCATCACGTGAACCACGTTCATGATGAGAAGTTGGCAAATCAAGGGAGGTGGCCTGACAGAGCTACAAAGATTGCACTGGGAACTGATACAAAAATCGCATTGGGAACCGACATTCTTCAATGCGTGGGATCTGCACGCTGTGCATCACACCTGCCAAATAAGGAAAGGCCATGATAAGGAAAAAGTTTAGGCCCGATCTTCCAAAAGGTAATGGATAAGTTGATTGATGGAGATCTTGACATTGATGATCCGAGGCTCTCGAGGAGAACACGAAAAATCTCTGCAATCACTACACCACCGCTCAGTTGGTTACCAACCGTGATGCACACGATTGACCTCGCCAAGAAGGCTAATCCTTGCAAGTGCAACCGAGAACACAAGCAAAAACAAGGTAGAAGCAATCTGAATTGCTAAGTTGGGGTCTCACAAACCGATGAACGGTGAAACTATGTATAACAGATTAATCTAAGAAAAACTCAATTGTTTATGGAGGCCACCATGGAGTATATATAGGTGGGATGACGTCCAAGGGGGTGTTGGATTCATGACCTAACCCTAAGACACGAAAATAAGAGATGTAGACTTGATACAAGGCCCAATGGCCCAATACAGTGGCGTAGCACCCTGACAGATTCTGAACACGATTTTGTTTTGACAAGTCCCATCCACTCTGTAAGAATTTTGAAATGGGACTAGTGGCATTGGAAATTTTATCATCTCCCCTTTGCATTCATATGTAGAACGTCCAAAACGGAGATCATATGCATCTTGGGCGTTCGTTTTAGTGCAAACTATTCCTGGACTCCGAGTTGGACACGATTTTGAGTTGGGCTCGATTTCCATATTCTTTGAACGTATTCTCTGGTCCTCCACGTCCCTAAGACTTCCTCCAAGTACTCCTTGAACCTCTCCATGGATCCTAATCACAATTAAATCATTAGGTAGCAATCTATTCTCAAAAACATATAAGGAAACATATAAGAACGAGTTCATCTCTAAAATTAATTGTTGTGTGCGAACTCTATTGATTGCATCTAGTATGTTCAATGGAGTGTTGTTTGTATTCATAGAAGTGATGTCATAATAATCCTCCCCTTCTTGAGTTGGAGTCCTCCTCGACTCAAGTTCATCTTCTCTCATGTGTTGGTCCAAATGTGTAACGCAATCAAATCTTCTTGTATGTATGAAAGGAGGAGGCAAAGGTGGTGGACGACATAGTGCACCATCTTGATCTTGTCCATCAAATAAGAGCGCACATTCACTTGAGCCAGGATCCCAAACAAATAAACTTTGTATCATGTTTGTAGGTGCAATGATTACGTGCATGATCTGGTCATTCTCCCCTTCTTTATGACAAGGTGTCCTCGGCTTGCTCGTATGTCCAACAAAGTGGCTTTCGGGGATAGTATGAGCGATGTCCATATTGCACAACCACAACGAACAATTCTTCTCTTTTATTTGTTGTCCTTGCTGCAAGGAAAAAATACTAGAAAACTTGACAAGGCATTATTAGCATTAGTGCATTCATTTACGTTACCATGGTGTTGTAGCACAAAAGGAGCTTGCACATTTGAACATATGTAAACTTTATGCATCATAAACATACCACTATGTTCATATTTCCCTATAGCATATAAACTATTTTTTGCCAACAAAGGTAATTCAGTTTTAGAAAATATTCTTCTCTCTACAATATCTAGATCACAAAGAGTGTCAAATTCAATGTAACCCAAAGTATTTAGAGAAGACAACAATTTCAGCTCATCCCTTTCACATGTAATTTGAATCAAATGCTTAATTTCAGCACAAGTGAGTGATAAAGTATCAAATTCATTTGGTTGTTCTATCATAGTTACAATATAACTATCAGCACACAACTCATTTTTGTTGTAAGAATCAGTACGAAAATCAACTAGTGGTAAAGGTGTATTATGAAAAGATTCATCTTGTTTCTGCTCATCAATAGCATGATTGGTAGAAAAATTGAGGACATCTGAAAATGTCATACCTTGGTTAAATGTAGAGCATTGTTCATTAACATTACTCTCATTTTCAGTAAGAAGTTCAAATGCATTATTTGTTGATTCATCAAAAAATTCAGAAGAGTTGTTCAACACCTCATTCTTATTTGCATCTACATTTATTTGTTCATGTTCCTGCAAAAGGTTAGGCATAGGAGGAGGTACAACAAGAAAATTCTTCTCAACTTCATGCATTTCATCTTTGCAATTAGATACATTAGCAAAAGTTTCTTGCGTAAGAATTTTCATATCTTTCCATGTTCGAGGTTTTTCTAAATCATTTAAATTGTTCCACCAAGTTAATGCACAATCTACTAATGCATTTGCAACATTTCTAATCTTTCTCCTCTCACACATATGGCATTGCCCAAAAAATTTATCCAACTCTATTTCCCAAGCAATATATTCATCGTAACCAAAACCATTATAATAAGGAAGAGATGAGAGAATGTATTTACTTTCTGTGGAAGGAGTTGTAAAGATGGTCTCAATGTCATGTGAAACCTTGGTTGATGTTTGATTCTTAGAGAGCTACTCCATCGTCGTCTTCATCATGTCAATCATCGCAGCATATATTGCATGATTCTTGCTTTTACTTGACAATGTTAGTAGCAAACAGAAGACAACAAAAAAATATGTTATCCCTATCAACTACAAAGGATAATGGCAAAGCGTAAGTCGAATCACACCCTCTCAAGCATCTTACCACACTCTTACAAATGTTCTTACCGACACTGTAGGTGGCAAACGGTGGCCGATATGAAGAAACCAATGAAGCGTGGGATTATTGCAAAGGTGTATCAATTCTGCTCAAGAGTAAAGTGTAGCTTGGATGGCACTTTATATGTAGCAAGGATTAGCAACAATGAAATCAGATAGTAAATTTGAATAAGTGTCCAAAGTACTTGTCAAAGTTGCTGGTCTAAATATGTTTCTAGTAGTTTAAGCTAGCAAGACATGAATCAAAGCGCTAAGGACACAAAAGTTGCAAGCACTTCTGATTTTTTTCTTTTGTTTTTTCCTTGTGTGGCTTTTATATCTTGTTTTGCACTTGTCTCTTTCTTTTGTCTTTTTCTTTACAGAATGTGCTGCAAAAGAAGAACACAATGCAAAGCAATCAAAGATATCTTGTTGCCCTATCACAGATTTTCTGCTCAAACTTACAAAGCAAATTAGACAACCTTATAGGCCCCAAATCTAAAAACTTTTAACAGCAAGATTACAGACCTATTTCTCCTCTTTAATTTAAGTATATGGAAGACCTATTTTGCATCAGAACAGTAGGAGATATTGCCCCCGAAATACAGACTGTTCAGAATTTCTAGGTCAATAACAGATTCAGATCTAATGTAATTTTGTTCTCGATAACTCTAATTTCTAGGAAAATTATGCGTACAAAAGTTATAGAGAACTTATTAAGCTTTCCAGGAAGTACAAGAACACCAAAGTCCTAGTTCATATGAGCGAGATATGACAAACATACTGAACTGGACTGAGATGAATCTAATTTGGACGTGATGACATGATTCAAAAGGATTAATCAACACAATGCAAAACTCAAACTAAGGCCAAAACCAATTTCTAAACCAGCAATATGACCCAACCAAGGACACAAACTCAACGAAACAAAACTGAAAACAAAATTTGCAATGCCTCAATGTAGTTTGGACAAAGTAATGAACAGATCTACTAAATTGCAAGTTTTTCTGTGACTTTTTTGTGGACTCTAGGTATGAAAAACAAAACTGATGTAATGGATAGATGAATTATCTAATGGTCAACCTGGAAATCTGATACCAATTGATAAGGAGGTAATAGATAAGTTGTGTGTGAAATTAACATACAAGATGCAATCAATAGAACTCACCTCTGAAATTAATTGTTGTGTGTGAACTTTATTGATTGCATCTTGTATTTTCAATGGAGTGTTGTTTGTATTCATAGAAGTGATGTCCTCATCATCCTCCCCTTCTTGAATTGGAGTCATCCTCGACTCAAGTTCATCTTCTATCATGTGTTGGTCCAAATGTGTAACGCCATCAAATCTTCTTGTATGTATGAAAGGAGGAGGCCAAGGTGGTGGACGACATAGTGAACCATCTTGATCCTGTCCATCAAATAATAGCGCACATTCACTTGAGTCAGGATCCCAAGCAAGTAAACTTTGTACCATGTTTGTAGGTGCAATGATTACGTGCATGATCTCGTCAGGCCACGTATTGGTGGCACATGAACATGTCGTCATTTCAATCGCCCAAGTGAAAAGTTGAAGCATCAACACAGGAAGTGATGGTGGCCCCACCTGCGGGGTTGAAACCTCCATCGAGGTGGGCTCGGGGGCCACTGATGGTACCCTGTGGACCAAGTACCCTCGCTTACCAGAGGAAGAAGCATTGAGTCCAACCTTCCAGGAGAGAAGACATTCAAAGGCCACCACGCGTCCCGCAGTGCCGGACATGCCTTCCTGCTAAGGGTTGCTCCGGTGCTGCCACGTGTCCTACGGCGCTGGACCAACCTCCCTGCTAAGGGTGGTTCCGGTGTTGCCACGTGTTCCGCAACACCGTACTTGGCTCCCTGCTAAGGGTGGTTCCGGTGCTGCCACGTGTCTCACGGTGCCGAACCTGCCTCCCTGCTAAGGGTGGTTCTAGTGCTGCCACTTGTCCCACGGTGCAAGACCTGCCTCCTTGCTAAGGGTAGCTCCAGTGCTGCCATGTGTACTGCAACTCTGGACCTGCCTCTCTGCTAAGGGATGCTCTGGTGTTGCCATGTATCGGACCCTACCTCTCCAATGAAAATGACTTTACGAACGGGCGAACTTTCAATGCTGTAAATCATACATTTCAAGACCTGGTTAACGTGTTATTAATTCCGTATTAATGACGCGCGATCAGGAGCGTGGTAACATCGCCATCAGGGCACGTTAATACACAATAAATCACTATAAAGTGCCTTAGATCGTGTACAGGGTGCTTAATAGCTCGAGGCCACCTGTCAGGCCTCAAGCTCGTTGTAACAGTCAGACCTCGGCATATTGTAGGATCGAAGATCACGTGAAAAGCTACCAGAGGGGGTAAATGGTAGATTTAAACTTTTCAGTTGAAGCAATGAAATCCCCTTAACAGAAAAACGATCTGTTAAAGAAATTGTGTGTGTGGCTAATCTAAACGTGTTCAACAGTGAAAAAAGTAGTAGTTATTGTATTTAATCAAGTCACAAAGACACGAAACAAAAGAATCGCAGAAATCCGTTGAGAAAAACTCAATTTACAATCGAAAGATCGAACAAAGGTCAATCTGTTCTACCGAGTAAAAAACAATTCTGCAACACTGCAAAGAAACTCGTGTAGATCCAAAACCACAAATCCAATGCCTGTGAAATTTTCACAGATGATAGATAATCAAGTTGGAAAGACAACCCAAAAAGAATCACGTCAATTGGATCTGTAAAACACGAGTTATGATAAAACCACCGAGGAAAGGTAGTGTTGTGCAGAAACTCAACGAGAAAAACTTGTAGACAACAAGTCGGACGAACAAGGCAAAAAAGTTCCTTTAAACTATAATATTTATTCAAAAGAACACAAGAGGAACATCCCAAAAGTTGTCTCTCACAAGCTTTGTCTTCTCTTGCTTTTATAACCAGCCCGAAGGCCAACTCAACTCCAACTAGGACTCTAATCCTACTCTGATCATGAATCGCAACTAACCATAACTCCTCAAGATCTTCCTATTCGTAGTTAGAAACAATCTCAGGACTTCATAACAAACTCAGGAACGTATTCCACATCCCTATAATAACCTAACTTCGTGTCCCACATGAAAACTATCATATCAAACTTGATACTTTCCATATCCGATCCATAACCGACTCCACCGCAGCCGAAGTTATCATCCAATACGATCTGATCCTTCCAACTAGATCTTTCCTTCCATAATCTTATCTTCAAAACTATGTTGCCACGTCATGCATCACATGCATACATGCGGACACCTTCTTTCTACATCTAGTTCACTTCATATGCACTGCCCTTGATTCAATCACCCTGCGTGACCTCCTGATCAGCTCAACCACAGTTCCTCCCGAACTTGGTTGTTGGAACCTCATCTCCTCACTGAGACTAGTCCAATGGATTCCATCACCAGTTGTGTCTTGAACTCAAGCAACACTTGCACATGAACAAACAACCAATAGTTCTTAGCACAAGTCCTAGACTTGACTATCATTAGTTCCGAAACAACATCTTACGTGAGCACCTCACATAAGCATGTTGCAAACCATAGCAAAATGATATCAGGCATAACCACCAAATCACACCAAAAACTTAGCAAAAGAATACTAAGCGACATTTCAGAATGTAAAACAAGTTCGGAGCAATTCTTATAAACAATAAAATCAAGTTCCGAAACTTGCAAAAGCTAACGGGAGCTAAAACAAAGTCAGTCAGAATACAACCAATAGGATCTTCCCAAAGTTAGCAGAACTAGCATCCGCTGGAGCTTACCAAAACTAGTCGGAACTAGTCAACCCAAAAGACTGAGCTAGAAAAAGCAAGTCCTAGCTTAACAAAGACATCCTGGAGCTATCAAAGATATGTCAGAGCTAAAGACAAAACTCACCGGAGCTACCCAAAACAAGTCAGAGCTTAACAAAGACATGTCGAACCTATCAAAGACATGCCAGAGCTAAAGACAAAGCTCACCAAAGCTACCCAAAACAAGTCAGACCTATCGTCGGACCTTGCGGGAGCTCGGACCTAGAGTGGGACCTTGTTAAAATGGTGTTTTGGTAGTATTCAAAACTTTTATCATCAAAGCCAATGTATTTAGCACACATAGGTCTCAAAATCTCCCCCTTGATGAATGCATTGGCAACACCACTTAAAATCTGAACATTGGATTATTCACATGAAAGTTGAAAACAATTTTTCCCCGAAATATTTCTCCCCCTTTGTAAATACGAAATAAAATGAGAAAAATAAAAAAATCTCCCTCTGAGAAGAATCATGCCAAAACACTTGTGAATGTGTGCAATGTGTGATCAATTTATCCCCCTTTGACAATGTATTCAGCAAGGTACAAAAGAGAAATTTTAATTGTTATGAGCATATTATAATATATACATATAAAATAAAGCTCATCCAAGTCATATTATCAAGTAACTTACACTATCACTTCAATTAGATACATAAAGTAGTGCAAGACATGCTAGAGATCAAGTGTAATTTTCAATTTAAGCAAGTCATGATCTCACAAACTTAACTATTTCAAAACCTGGAAGCATGACACTTGTTGCTGCATTTTATTATTTTTCAAAGCACAAATTTAGATCATATGATACTTGCAAGAGATTATATGCGCATCTGCCTTATTCTAACCATCCAAGCCAAGCCTATGTCATTTGACAAATAGAAGCTTAAGGACATGGTTTTAGTCATACACAACTTCTTCCAAGTTCATATCTAAGTGCAATGATAAGCCATCTCAAAAGAAGAAGTGTGATGCATGCATATTATCTTATCTTTTCTCATTTTGTTTTATCATAAAAGCACAACATGTGAGTTGATTACTTGATTAATTATTCATTGTTAAAAGCACTTGTGAGCATGCAACAAGTTCAAAACAGCAAGAAAGTTCGATCATGACCAGATTTAGTGTAAGTAATTATTCCAATTACTAGTCATGGCAAAAACTACAAAATGTATAACATGAGTATTGTAGTAAGAACATTCAGCATGAAAAAGGAATCTCAAAGTCATATATGTATGAAATATTATGCTCATATTATTTTAATTTTGGATTCACACATATACTTCCCAAGTTTCAAAACTCCCCCTCAACTTAAACCATGGGGATGCATAACCCCTGTTTCACTACGAATGAAACAAAAACAAGTGAAATCAAAAGGTTTTGTAAAAATCTGAGCCAATTGTTGTTCAGTGTCTACATGGTGAAGCACAATGTTTCCTTTTTCAACATTATCACGGAGAAAGTGATACCTAATGTCAATGTGCTTTGTTCTCGAATGTTGCATGGAGTTTTAGCAATGCAAATGGCACCAGTGTTGTCACAAAACAGTGGAACACTATCTAGATCAACCCCATAGTCGTTAAGTGTTTGAACAATCCTAAGAATTTGTGAACAAGGGTTAGAAGCAACTACATATTCAGATTCGGCTGTGAATTGTTCAAGTGAACTTTGTTTTCCAGAAGACCAAGCAATAAGTGAATTACCAAGAAAATGACAAGCACCCAAAGTACTTTTCCTATCAATCCTACAACCCCCAAAATCAGCATTGGAAAAAGTTCTCAATGGAATGGATGAGGAAGACGGAAGAAAAATACCAAATTCTTGAGCCATGCAAGTACCTGAGAATCCTTTTGACGGATTGACGATGTGAAGCACGTGGGAAAGTTTGAAACCGTGCACAGAGACATACGCTGAATTGTATGTCTGGTCTTGATGTTGTGAGGTACAAAAGTGATCCAATCATGCTTCTATATTCTTTTTGATCCACAGGTTTACCATCTTCATCAAGTTCAAGTGTCGTTGTTGTACCCATTGGTGTCCGAAGAGACTTGCTTTTGTCCATGTTAAAGCGTTTAAGAAGGTCTCTTGTATACTTCATTTGATGCACAAAGGTACCTTGGTTTGCTTGATTTGCAGCCCCAAGAAGTAAGTGAGTTCACCCATCATACTCATTTCAAATTCTGAACTCATCATCACTGAAAACTTGGACACAAGATCATGAGAAGCACAACAAAAGATAATATCATCCACATACACTTGAACGAATAGTGAGTCATTGTCATGCCTAAGTACAAAAAGAGTTTTATCTACCTTGCCCATGGTAAAACCTTTTTCAATTAAGAAAGTTTTTGACCTATTGTACCATGCTCTAGGAGCTTGTTTTAGACCATACAGGGCTTTACTTAGATTGGAAACATGTTTAGGAAATTCTGGATTTTCAAAACCAGGTGGTTGCTTAACATAAACCTCCTCATCTATGTAGCCATTAAGAAAAGCACTTTTTACATCCATTTGATATAACTTGAAACCTTTTGATGCGGCAAAGGCTAATAAAATTCTTATGGCTTTTAATCTAGCAACAGGAGCAAAAGTTTCTTCGAAATCTAAGCCTTCAATTTGTGTGAAACCTTGAGCAACCAATATAGCATTATTCCTAATTACTACACCATCCTCACTTTGTTTGTTTTTAAGCACCCATTTAGTTTCGATTAAGGTGTGGTTATGAGGTTGGGGTACAAGTTTTCAAACATTATTTCTTTCAAACTTTTCTAACTCTTCTTGCACGGCAATAATCCAAGATTCATTAGTGAGTGTGTGTGATATATCCTTGGGTTCAAAAGCAGCAACAAAAGTAGAATGAGAATGAGAATTGGTGTCGAAAAACCTGGATCTTGAACTCGTTCATGCAAGCTTCCAATTATATGTTGCGGGGGATGATTCTTGTAAATCCGTAGGGGAACAGATGTCTCACAAGCTTCTTCTTCATCAGGTTCATTGCAGATTGATGAGCTCTTGGCTTGTGGACGATCAGGACCAACAGAGGTGGTAGTCAGAGCTTGTTCGAAATTTGGAGTTGGACACGTGTCAGCTTCGGAACTATCAAGCAGTATCACCGACTCTTCTTCTTCGAAAATACCCTCCCCCAAAGGATATGTATTTGATCCTGCAGTACCGGTGCTAGTACCTGGGCTAGCTTCATCAAAAGAAACTTCACATGTCCCTATAATTTTGTTAGTTTCCAATAAAAGCACGCGGTAACCTCTGGTGTTAGATGGATAACCAAGAAACATGCCATCTTCGGATCTAGATTCAAATTTATCAAGATTTCCATGTTTCTTAACAAAGCATTTGCAACCAAAAACCCTAAAGTGTGAAACACAGGGCCTATGTCCAAACCGAAGTTCATAAGATGTTTTACCTAGTTTAGTACGCAAGAAAATTCGGTTTGAAATGTAACAAGCTGTTGCAATTGCATCTGCCAAAAAAAATCTAGGAGTTTGATATTCATCAAGCATTGTCTGAGCCATTTTTGTTTTTCCTTTCTACAACACCGTTTTGTTGAGGAACATATGGTGAGGAAAAATGATGTTCTATTCCATGTTCAGTACAAAAGTGATCGAATGACTGATTTTTAAATTCAGTTCCATTGTCACTTTTGATCGCTTTTAACGACCTGGGTGATAAATTAATAGCCTAAGAAATAAAGTACTAAAATGAGTAAAAGATTCATTCTTAGATGCCATAAAATAAACCCAAGAGTATCTGGAATAGTCATCAATAATTACAAGCACGTACCATTTAACTCCAAAGGATTGTACACGTGCCGAACCAACGGTGTCGAGGTGCAAAAGTTGACTAGGTTCAGTTGTCATGGTCATCGAGAGAGGAGCATGTGAACATGCAACCATCTTAGCATGTCTACACGAAAATCATATGATATCTTTGTCTCCTTTGAGTTTAGGTGAACCACTTATGCAATCAAGAGCACTAACACGGGTGAGTTGATCAAAGCCTACGTGACCAAGTCTACGATGCCAAAAAAATAAATCTTTTTAATCATTGGCAACTAGACACCTATGCTCAGGAGTTGACATATCAAAATCAGCTTTAAAAACTCTTCAAAACGAGACATGTTAAACAAAAGCTCGCTATTCGAATCTACAACCTTGTAGCAATTTTTAGACAAAATTATTTCCAAATTTTCATCAAGCAATTGAGAAATAGAGAGCAAGTTGTATTTCAAATTTTTAACAAGTGCCACATCTTTTAAAGTGTAGTGGTTATTTACTCTAACCGTTCCTTTAGCAATAATAGGAGTCAAAGAATTATTGGCGAAAGTAACATTTTCTACACATGACACAAAAGAGAGGGGGGAGAACCATTCTTTGTTACCAGTCATGTGGCGTGAGCATCCTGAATCCACGATCCATATGTTATCCTTCCTCAAGCATGAAACCTACACTGAAGGACAATATGTTGATGACTCAATACTGGGGTTAGTCAATAATCATTTGGGAATCTAGTACTGAGCCATGCGACGTCCAGTAGGAACAACACGCGTGACAAAACAGCAGATTTATGAGTCAAGGGTTGAGGTTTTCTATTCTTAATTACTGATTTAAAGTTGTTACTCGTTTAGAATGAAAACCAGTAGCTCCGGAGTTAAGAGCAGTAGTTCCAAAGGAGAAAGCTGAAGCTCTGGATGCAAAGACTAAAGTTCCAAAGGAAACAACAGAAGGTCTAGAAGCTCTTGGAACTACCGGAGTTGCCTTTGCAGATTTCTTACCAGAAGGTCTGAAAGCTACATTTTCAAATTTCTTACTCACTAAAGCAGGATGCATGTTTCTGATTTTAGGTTTATCATGCATAGTGTTGAAGGCTCCTAAGATATACTAACAAATCATCCCTAGTAATCGTGCTAGAAATGCTTGTTGGTATTACTCACGCACCATTAACTAAACATCTCCAACTGATGTGTTAAAAATGCTTGTTAATGGTTCTATTGGATCATAGAGTGAATTCCGCAAGCGCACGGAGGTATCATTGTAGCATTTCCCCTTAAGAGTATTCCCAAGGATGTCATTTATTTGATCCTAAAGGAAGGCGGGGTAGAGATATAACAATCATTCATCAAATGAAAAGGGTAGAAAGATCTAGGTAAGGATCTAGTAAGGATGGATAAAATAATAATGGAGGTAGTGTGACACACACAAAAGCTTTCAAGTCTAAGGGGGATAGAAGGATCCTAGAGGTTAGTTAAGGTTAAGAGTTATGGAGGTACTCCTACTATGCTCTATTGTACATATACATAGTCTAAACTAATTATTCATAAGCTAGATCAATAGTGAATACTTATGCTATGTGGTTCAACATATCGGGCACAGGCTTACCCCTAGAAATACTAGGGCGACTCCCGCCAAGAGCCTGTGGCATAGCCGAACGTGGAGGATTACAAAGGACGGATAGGGTTGTCACCACCTACTGCCTACCTCTTCAATCCGTGGGTCTACGAGACATCCAATGCTACTTAGCTATCCTAACACCATCCTAGCATATTAAGTAATTACCTTAAGAGCCTAGGCACAATCCATCCTAAGGCAATGAATTGAATCATCATTGAACCAATGTTGATACACCGCATAATTATTCATACTAACCTAGTTATGTTATAATTAACTAGACTATAGTGGGGGTCTATAGGTTCTATGATAATGAGATATGTTCATGATTAAATAGTCATAGAAGCTATATCATCCACATACATGGACTCCACAATCAAACAAGAAACGCTTTTCCCAAGTGTATGTATAAGTAGAGACTAAAGATACTATCTTTATTATGCATAAAGTCATAAATACAAGAAAGAATACATGAGCCATACCTTTCCCGATGTAGGATTGGGAAGAGAGAGACTCCTTACTCCTTTCCCAATTTGGACTTGGGACTAGAGACTCTCCTCTCTACAACCTAACTCCTCTAAGACTATGGATGATAGTGTATACAATAGAGATGAAGCTCAAGTGGTGTGTGTTGAAGTGAGGGGTAGGGGGTCCTATTTATACTAGTGTTGAGGTCGGTTCCCGCCACCAAAAGCACGTGAATCAGTCACCATTGACTCTAGGAATTCAGGAGGAGCCAACACGTGGAGGCTGACCGAGTTTGGTGCAGAGACCAAGTCGGCCGACCCCCTGGTTCGGCTGACCTGGTCATTGCACCAATTCTCGTGTGCTTTCTCCAGGTGGCTGCCAGGTGGGTCCCATTGATGTATATGGGTCATACACCATTGGATCTCCTCGTATACTTCTGTTTGTGGGCCATTTGATCCACGGGATGCCACATGTCGTTGCCTGATTGGCTGGGATGATATTTTATGGGATTGGTCCCTCTACATTTCCTCATTTCCTGCATAAAATGTTGCATACACATATTTCTCCAAGTCCAAGAGGAATTGGTTTAGGTAGAAAGGTGATGTGTGCAAGAAATGACAATTCCTTCACATAAGTGAGTTAAATTGGCAGAAGAAATTGGTATATAACATCCGTCAACAGACTCCCCCAAGCTTATCCTTTGCTCGTCCCGAGCAAAGTCAAGACTTTAGGTTGATGATCAGGAATTTCTACAATGTCTTATTTTCAAAAGTATCTAATGGCCAACAAGATACTCTACCTAGTATTGCAGAAATTGGCTATGATACTCTACCTTTCTTAAGTTATCATGGGGCTTATGCTTTTTCATATTCATGAGTAGTTGAAAGGTAGAATAGCAAATGGAGCAAACATAGCCTAGAAATCAAGTTCCACTTAAATCCCGGAGAATTCAATTTAGATATTAAGTACCTCAATCTGATTCTCTCAATCAATCCTTTTTGGATAGTGGAAATATTTCCTCACCAAAGCATTGTGCCTCTACTATTCCTACTCATTGGATATGGCTTATATGTGGAGCTTGGTAAGGAAAGTAAATAGGCATATTTGCATCACATATTTTGCTAAGTCAAAAGAGAGCCTTAGGAGAATTCAAATCAAAACTTTTTGACTCAAGACTAGTGCATGTGTGATGGAGTGGAAGTGGATGTGGATACTTAAGATAACTCCTTTTTGGTATAATCTCTCTTTCTTTTGCAGGGATGAAACATGGCTACTTTTTTTCTTTTTTTTTCTCATTCTTATGATGTAAGCATGCTATTTTTCTCTTTTTTTTTGTAGCCATGTCTTCTACTCCCTTTCTTTGCAATGAATTTTGAAGAGAGTGCTAAACATGAATAACATGGAGTTTATTTTTTTATTGTGGTATGGTGGATATGATGGACATTTTGCTACTTCCAGTGTAGAAGTATAACATGTGCAAGTGAAGTCTTGAATTCAAAACGAGTTGAATGATTTCTCACATAGGTCTATACTAGTGTGACTAGGCTCAATGTGAAAGCAAATAGCATATGCATAAGGTTTTGTCTATGTATGAATATCATATGGCTTTGGTATGTATTTCCAATCAAATGAGGGAAACTTAAATCTTTTTAGAATTTCTCCAGAAATCTAAGTTTTACTTTCAAACTAGGGCTAGCAGCCCTATTGCTAATTCTAATCTTGCAACAACCTAGAATTAGATTAAGCTTTTGCTACCCACAACTTCCAAATTAAGGTAAAAGTATTTCAAACCAATGAAAACAATATTCGGAGAGTAGCAAGTTGTAAACTAGAGACTTAGGAAAATAAAACAGAGCAACTATTCATCATTTCATCTATGTGAATTCTAAATCATTCCTACCGCACATCTTTATCTGATGAAAGCAAATCTAACCTTTTTTTTAAATGCAAGTTGGATGATGGATGGATGGAAAATAAATATGCAAGGAATGTGATACATGTTACCTCAAGTGGGGGTCCTCCCCCAAGCTAGTTCATCAACTACCTCCGTGATAAGGGTTCAACCCTTGATGACAGAAGTATGCTGCAAGATCGGCTTGTTGTTGTTGTAGCGCCGTGCTGAAGTTGGTGAATTGAGCATCTATGTGTTGTTGCCAATTTTGGGTACCTTGGACATGCTCTTGGAGTGTGTTGTACATGTCACCCTTTCTCACTTCAAGTTCTCTCATACGTCTAGTGAGGTCTGTCATTCCTTGGCTATAGTCATGATGACTTCTAGCCGAAATGGAACGACGTCCTCTCATGGACGTTGGGGGCAAGCTGCTAGAGCTTGAAGTGGATAAGGGTGGATCCCTTTGCCATTCTTGCCAAGATGATCCCCCGGTCTCATACGTCGGAGGTTGAGTCCATCCGGGCGCATAACCCGTTGGGTTCTCTTCCTCTTGGTATTCATGGACCGGAGAGATTATCGGTGGCATACCTGTGGCTGCAGCCCTCGCACGATTCCTTATTACCCCGCCAGAGACATTACTTCTTCTTGCTTCCTCAAGGGGAAGAAGATTAATGGTTAGCCTCCGACTTTTGTACAAATGAAAATCCGGGTTAGGTAACTGAATTTCATTGACAAAGCCGGGATAGAAAAATATAAAGGACCCATCTTGATCATGCTTAAGGGTATGTCCTTGCACTAAATAGTCTTCATCAATTAATTCTCTTTCAGTTTCAATGTATTCAAATGAAGAGTATTTAAGTGCTCCTACCCTATCAGCAATATGAGTAATCAATGATGTTCATTCAATTGGTCCTGATTTTGAAATGTAATCTAACCATTGTGTCATCGTGGCTTTGACTAGAGCAATTTTTATGTTTTTAGTCATGGCAAACAAAATTTTCAATAAATCATTTCGCACAACCCTAACATCTCCCCTAGGGAACATAGTCATAGCCACCCATCTATGCATAAAGCGTAAGGTAGGGTTTTGGATGTGGCTATTCCTAGGAGCCCTACATGTGACCTCACTAGTTAGCTCATGCCAAAAACTTTGTTTGTTAAACTTAGGCAAATTGTCTAAATCTAGCAAACTCCGTTTATAGAAGCCTAGGATGCTACCTAATTCTTTCCATAGGATGTTGTATTCTTTTTGAAATAATCTAAAACAAATACCATCAAATCCTATTCTTAGCGTGCAAAGGAATTGGACAGTGAGAAGGCGTGAACCTTTCTCCTCTATGTGAGCAAAGTCATCAAATCCAATTGCATGCCAAATGGAAAGAAATTCGGAGTCCATACCTATTTTGGAGATCAAATGTGGATCGTAAGCCTTGGTGTGGCGGAACTCACGATCTTGGAGAAGCCTGCGTGCTTGATCTTCAACTTCGCTTCGTATGTCGAGGTCGTTGTCATGAAGAAGTTGGTGTGGATTGCTTCTCTCTTCCATGGGAGTGTCCTCACACACACTTCTCCTCCTTGGGCTTTTACCCATGGAAGAGAGGCATGCACTAGAACCTTCACCATGGCTTGAGCTTGCAGCCTCCTTCCTCTTTCCAAACAACCTCTTCATGTCTTTTTGAGTGCAACAAGCAAGAACAAAATAAGGCGAGAAAATCCAAAAAGAAGCGATGTTTGTAAAACAAAACTCTCAATGAATTTTCTCCTCTTGAAAGCTTGAGTGTAAAATGCAAATGCAAACAAAAGAAAATCTTTTTGGGGTTGGATTTGAGAAAGAGTATCGCAATGAAGAGCAAGAAAAACAAGGTGAGCTAGAGAGTGACTTGGGGAGGTGTAAAATGATGTGGTGTGTGAAGAGAGTTGCTCCTCACGGACACAATTTATAGGGTACATCTTCCAACGGTCACTTAGGATTCAAAATGTAGCCGTTGGAGGAAGGCGAGCAGAATTGGCTCCACTTCCTGTTTGGCCGACCAGGGGGTTTAGCCGACCTGACAGGTGGCCCCCCTGGTTCCCCTTTTGGCAAATGGTTCCCCAACGGCTATAAAGTTAACACGTTGGTGAAATGCCACATGTGCAGCTCGGAAAAAAATGTTTTTCAAATAAAAACCCTTTTTCAAATCCAACAAAAATTTTCTTTTGAAAAGAAAGAAAGAAAAAAATGATAGTTGAGAATATAATATTCTCAACTTGCTAGGAAAAATCAAATATGCAATGGGAAAAATCCAAATGGGGTGGGAAAAAGAAAGAAAGAATAATAAAGTGGGATAACTACCTATTTAACCTATTGGCGTAGATATCACCACCGTTCGATGAGATGGACATTCCTCCATCTTCATTTCTCATCCGGGCCCGGAGGGATGGGCTTGGAAAGCTTGTCTTGCTTCTTCCGCCATTCCTTCTTTGGCGGCTTGGTGGACATGGGCCTTTGGGAAGGTCCAGATGATTTTGTCGCCTTTGGATATCGGCGTGGTCAAAATGACGGATTCTCCCCGTAGTTAATCTTGTCATGAATGCAATGAGTGAGTCCACCTTTGGAGGTGTGACTTCGACCTCTCTGATGTGTTTATCATTCGGCCCATACTTGATTCGAATCATGGAGCATTGTTCTGATTTTGGCTGAAAGTTAAACCTTTCCTCCTTGCCATTGATATGGAAGTGGATTTCTCCAGCTCCCACATCTATGCGAGCTTTTGCAGTGCTGAGGAATGGGCGCCCAAGAATGAGTGGTGTATCTTTCTTAGTGTCCATGTCTAGCACCACAAAATCCATAGGTATGAAGCAGTTCCAGATCTTCACCGGGACGTCTTCAGCAATACCCGCTGGATAATAGACTGAAAAGTCAGCCAGTTGTAGCTGCATTGACGTTGGAGTCAGCTCTGTGAAGTTCAGCTGGTCGAACACAACCTTGGGCATCACACTAACACTTGCTCCCAAATCACAAAGTGCCTTGTCAAAGTGGTGAGCTCCAGTTGAGCATGAAATGTAGGACATCCGGGGTCCTTTTTCTTTTCAGGAAGCCTATTGAGGATGGCTGCATTGCAGTCTTCTATAAGCTTGACGACCTCAGTGGTGGGCAATGGTCATTTGTTGTTCAATATGTCCTTGAGATAGCGAGAATAAGTGGGTACTTGCATCTCATCAATCAAGGGCACATGGATGTGGATCTTTTAGATGATCTCAACAGAACGGTTGAATTGCTCATCCACTGTTGGCTTCCTTTGTCTGTGAGGGAATGGCAATAAGTTGGTGTCTTCAAAGTGTTTAGCCATTCTATCACCAAGTAATTCACTTGGGACATCCTCCTTCTCAGGCTCAGTTGTCTTCTTTTCTTGTGTGAGATATGGTGGGTCACGAGTGGTCTTTCCTCCTCTCGTAACCACTGCACTGACGTTCTCCACTGGGGCTTCTGGCTGCCCCAGAATTTATTGTTTTCCAATGGAGGGACAACTGCAGCAAGTTGTGCCAACTGAGTCTCCAACATCTTGTTGAATCTTAGTTGATTCTTGAATGCTGAGGATAGTCCTTCAGTCTTTGCATTGATATTTTCCAGGGTCTTGTCATTAGCTGACAGCTTCTTGGATAGGGCATCGTTGATCTTGAGCTGGCTAATGGCAAGTTCTCTCAAGTTGGGCTGATTTCCAGGATTGCCATTGTTGTTATCCCCTCCTTGAAAGAATGGGCATTGTTGACCCCACCCTTGACGTCCTGGATGATAGCCATTGTTGTTGTTGAAATTTCCATTGTTGGCGAGGTATAGGGCATCCCCACGAGCTTCTGGGCATTCGTTGCCCATATGACCCATGTTGCCACTGACTTCGCACGTGATGTGAGAGTCTAGGGCATAGGCATTGCCAGACACTTCACCATTGGCTTGTCCATCAATTTTCATCATTACGAGGTCCAATTTTGCAGCGATCAGGTCCACCTCCTTCAAGGTGTGCATGACATGCTGTCGGGTATGGAGACACTCATCGTTCCATCCCATGTTGGACACCATCTTCTCAATAAGATCTTTAGCTTTTCGCACCGTCAATGAGAAGAAGGCTCCTCCAGCAGCAGCATCCAAATGGTCACGGGCTGATGAGATCAGCCCGTTATAGAAATTTTGAATAAGGAGCCAGTCATCCATCCCATGGTGGGGACAAGCTAGGATGTACTCCTAAAGCCTTTCCTATGCCTCGGGAATAGATTCCTTGGGCTCTTGCTGAAAGTTGGAAATCCTTCCACGTAGGGCATTGGTTTTGCCCAACGGGAAGAATTTGGCGAGGAATGTCGTAGAACATTTCTCCCAAGTATCTACAACACTTCGGTTCGTGTAGAACCACTGTTTTGCTCTCCCAAGGAGAGAGAACGGGAACAGTCTCAAACGGACCGCATCCGGAGACACGTCCTTGATCTTAAAAGTGTTGTAGATCTCGAGGAATTGTTGCAGGTGAGCACTTGCATCCTCGTTAGCCTTCCCACAAAATGGGTTGGCTTGCACCATAGTGATAAGGCCAGTTTTGATCTCGAAGTTCACATCTCCCGTGTTAACAGTGGGCCCAATAGGCACATTGTTAGCAGAGGGAGCTGAGAACTCACGAAGGGTCTTCTGAGCCATTGGCGTTTGGATTGTTGGTGCAGAAATGCTGGCTTTCTTTTCCGCTCGAATCTTCTGAGGAGTAACGACACAGGGTCGGTCTCTCAGAAGAGATTTGGGATCTTCAACAATGTTTTCCGGCAAGCGGAAACCAGACATACACTACCCTGTTTTCACATTAAAAATGCGAAAACAAAGAATGGTTATACTAATAAAATCCTACCCAGGGTTCTATCCTATTCACTTAGTCATGTTATATATCTATTTGCCTTCCCCGGCAACGGCGCCAGAAATGCTTGTTGACGGCTCATAAGATATACTAACAAATTATCCCTAGCAATCGTGCTAGAAATGCTTGTTGGTATTACTCACGCACCATTAACTAAACATCTCCAATTGATGTGTTAGAAATGCTTGTTAACAGTTCTATTGGATCACAGAGTGAATTCCGCAAGCGCACGGAGGTATTCTTCCTTTCAGTTTCCACATTTTATTCGGAGGAGTAGGGCGCCAAAAATTCATGTTTGATTCCTTCTTCATCCAAAAAGTCTTCAACTTGGGTATTCTAGAACTTGGTTCCATTTTCACTCTTTATCTTCTTAATCCTCAAGGAGAACACATTTTGAGCTCTCCCCAAGAACTTCTTTATGACACCTTGTACTTATCCCTTATCATGCAAGAAAAATACCTAAGTGAATCTTCAAAAATCATCTACAATCCCGCGATGCTATTGGAGGTGATCGGGCCAAAGAAATCCATATGTACAAGATCCAATGGTCTCGTAGTCATCATTATGTTCTTGGCGGGATGAGGTGCTCCAATTTGTTTTCAGGTTCGGTATGTGTTGCATGGCTTGTCTTTCTCAAACATAACATTCTTCAAACCTCGGATATGATCCCCTTTTATAAGTTTGCGCAGATTTCTCATACCAACATGAGATAGTTGTCTATGCCACAACCAACCCATGTTGGTCTTTGCACTCAAGTATGTGTCAAGTTGAGCTTTACCTGTGGTGAAGTCCACAAGATAGATCTTTCCCTTTAACATACCCTTGAATGCAATCGAGTCATCGCTTCTTCTAAAAACGGTCACACCCTCATTAGTGGACAAACAATTATAACCATTTTCATATAGTTGAGATATGGAAAAAGATTATAATCTAAATAATCAACATGTAAAACTTGAGAAGGGTACGTTGAGGTGATATTGTTATTTTACTGGCCCGGAGCACCCTTCCTTGGCTATTGTCACCAGAATAGATACCTTCACTTGGATCCTCATTTTCTTCATATTCCACAAACATTTTCTTCTCTCTGGTCATGTGGTTGGTGCATCCGCTATCAAACACCCATTTGGATCCGACGGAAGAGTATGCTTTCTTCTTGCCTTCCTTAGCCATGAGGCAAGTGTGGTTCGAGTCATTCCATCCTCCCAAGTTTAGAAAGAGAGTGGTCTTCATGGAAGGTTTCTTGATGGCAATTGTTACCACCTTATCTTCATCTTTGTAGGAGGACTCATCATTTGAGACCCACACCTTGTCGAGATGTTATTGGCCAACTTGCTTCTTCTTCTTGAATATTTTCTTGTCATGTGGGTTTTCTTCCTTCTTTTTCTTGTCGTCTTCTGCATATGGGCAATCAACTATGAAGTGCCCTATTCACCACAGTTGTAGCAAGACCGCCTAGCCCTGGACTTGTCTTTGTCCTTGCTCTTGTCCTGAGTGTAGTTGTCTCCTTTTCTCCTTCTCATCATTCTTTTAAATTTTTGATGAAGAGGATCATATCTTCATCATCCATGTCGGTGCTCACATCATCGCTATCTCCATCGTCTTGCACCTCATGGACTTTCTTGCCTCTTGGCTTGCAAGTCACCCTGAGGGCGACATCCTTCTTCCTTGATGAGGTGAGCTCGGCAAGATTCTTCACATATTGTGATTCCTTTTCCATCATTTTCTAGTTGATGATTTTGCATAAAAGCTCATTCGGAGTCATTTTGTAGAACCGCGGGCTTTCCCGGATCATAGAACACAAGGTGACATTATGAGGTATAAATGCTCTAATCATCCTCTTGACCACTTTATGATCAATCCACTTCTTGCTTTCGTATGCTCTAGTCTTGTTAATTAGCACCTTCATCAGATTGTACATATCTTGAGAAGTTTCACCATCCTCAATGGCAAACCTCCCTAGCTCCCCCTCAATCATTTAAATTTTGGCTTCACGGACAGACCGATTTCCTTCATGCGCCATCTTGAGGGCGTCCCATATGTCTTTGGTGATCTCGAGTCCATCCACCTTGATGAACTTCTTCCGGTTTAGTGATGAAGTGATCACTGCAGTAGCTTGTGCATTGCGGTGGATAGCTTGAGCTTGCTTCAGGGTGAGTTCCTCGTCAGTGTCTGGAATATCAAGACCTGCACACACAATATGACAAAGACTTGGGTTTAAGGTAATGAGATGCATCTTCATATTATGCTTCCACTTTGTGTAATCATTGCCATCAAAGTGTGAAGGCTTTCCTATTGGAATAGAAAGATAGTGATTGTTAGAATTAAGACGCTCGTAATTAGAAGGATATCGAAAGTAGTCTTCATGACCACTCTATGTCGGCTTGTCTTCATTCTTCTTTTGGTTCACTAGCTTCTTCCTTAGAAGTGCCTTGAGCTGGCACACTTCTTCATCGTCATGCTCATGGTCTTTTAGCATATCGAACATTTTTGTAGTGTCTTTAGATTCTTTATTGGTAGGATTCCTAGAAGTTTGTGTTTCTTTCTCATCGGCCATCGTCTCTCTGAGCAATTAGTCTCTTGATGGAGATTTTGGCTCTGATGCCAATTGAATGTGCTAGAGAGGGGGTGAATAGGCCTTTTGATGTCCTTAAACACTTAATTCAAGATCGTCAAATTTCATAGACCGGACTAATCTGTGTGAGTGCGAACTAGTCTGGGGTAATACAACAAAATGATCAAGTCTAAATCTTTTTGTGTTTTCTTCGAATTCGTTATAGCAGAAAGTATTAAACTACTCTAATAACTTCAACAAGTATGTATAAGGACTAGATTGCATGTGGGACACAAGATCAATATGAATTAAGACTATGATAAAGTTATGCCCTAGCTAGTGATGAATGTGAAAATGATGCACAAAGAACGCAAGACACAAGAGGTTTACCAAGGTTCGATTCCACACAAGGGATCTACATCCTCGTTGAGGAGCCTACAAAGGGCCGGGTCTTCACCAACCCTTCTCTCACCAAGTCACCACGAAGAGACCCATTTTATCTCCACTATCACAAGGGGTAATCATTGAGTTTTGGGGGCTTTCTCACAAGTTGAGGGCTCCCACAAGATTACAAGCGAAACAAAGATCAGCACACTTGAAAATTATACAAGAATTGATAGGGGTGTGTGAGAGAGATCAAACCCAAGAGCTCAATATCGATGAGATCGTCACTCCCACTTTCCCAATTTCCAAATCCCAAAGATTTCACTCTTAGGGTTTAGAATGTGTGGAGAGAAGTGTTTTTATTCTCTTGGATGCAATGGCTGCGCTAGAGTTAGTGAGATATGTGAAATCAGTCGTGGGTCATCTTTTTATAGAAGTCCCGAAAAGTGACTATTATGTTTTTGTATGTCTGTACTAGTCCGTAGTGGACACCAGACTAGTCTGGTGTGGTGAGTTGTCACTTCTAGGTTAATTGTCACCACAGTTCTAAGTCTGAGTGTGCAAACCCTAAGAGGTCGAACTAGTTCGCACAAGGATCAGACTAGTTCCAAGTGATACAGTAAGGTATAACGGACTAGTCCTTGGAGGAACGGGCAAGTCCGGTAAGTGATTATCTGTTGGAAAATTGGCTAAGTATGAGAAGTGCGGACTAGTCCGGTTTATAACAAACTAGTCTGGTGTGTGTCAATTTTAGTTTCGGTTAACCCTCTCATTTCTCCCGTGCCAACTAAGCCCTTAAGGGGATAACTCACACACACCAAGATAATAGATTCTACGCTAAGTTTTTTCCTTCACTTTTGCCTTTTTACATCAAAGTCACATTTTTCCCTTTGTGTGTTATTCACCTTTTTCTCTATGACCTGCTCTCACTTAATAAATTTTATTAGCTCTTTACTTGTTTGTCATCGATCATCCAAAATCCACAAAGGATGTCTAGATGCACTTACACTAGGGTTGTGTCATGGTGGAACTCCAAACTCCTGGACTTTGATCCAGATATATATTACACTAATGGGCTTCCAAGTTGTAGGTCCATGTACTCTAATCTCTCATGGATAAAATATTCATTATGCTTTTAATCTGAATTGTTATGATTACTTGTTTGGTATATCACCCACAACTGCAACGCTATTAGCGTGGATAAACCATTATCATTAGGGACCTTTTTAATCTGAATGGTGCTCCTCCTCGTCACATTGACTTCTGCGTCAAACACTATAAGCCACTACCTCTAGGACACCGCCACTATGGAAAGGCTAACGTAGACGCGCTTGTTGACACGACCAATCGTCTCGTTACCTTCTCTATCACACGACTCATCATTCCGTGAAGTCAAAGTCAATGGTTGGTTAATGTTGATTTTGTACATCATTAATGCTCATGTCAATGTTTTTTCGACTAGTGGCCTACTTTATCAATATAACCAGTTCACTGTTCACCTCAACTTTTGCTACATTGACGACAAAAGGGCCCATCATCCACATGAGCTCCAGTCACATTTCGACTAGTGGGGGATGTTATTATAGTCCATTGGCTTATAACCTTGTGCTTCTTTTCCAATTTGATCATCTACAATGTTGCTACTACGATTGTGGGGAGAATGTTTGGTAGTTTAGATTTCTTATTCCGTCCTTTTATATATATTGGGAAGGTTATTTACCCTTGTGCATTATATATACCGTTCAAAAGGGTCATTGCAAATCATCTCTGAATTGTAGAAGGCATGGAAAATGGAGGAGCCAAATCCAAGAACTTTGTTCTTCGTTATAGCATCCTTTTTCATCCGTGGCGAGTCATACGATTTGCACTTCTTTGACGATAGATAAGCGTAGCGCTGACCAAAACCGGAAGGCCACCAGGGCTACAACTCACAAGTCACAAATTCACAGCACAGTAGTGGCTGCCGGTAGAGCACCGGGACAGTGGGACTGCGCAGCGCAAGCCGATGGCCTCAGCTGGGGTTGCCCAGCAGCGTGCAGAGACAGCTAGAGATGAGTACCCGTTTCTGCTTGCCCCGCGCTGTGCCGGGCCAGGGCCAGCACTCATGTCTGTTCTCATGCATGACGCCGACGCCCGCCGGACGCCGGCCATCACACAGCATGTGCTCGCAGCAGCTAATGGCGTCTATTGTAAACTGCCGCATAGCTGAATTGTACAAGGATGCACGTCACGGATGTTCTGCCAAGACACAGGCACAGTTTGTTTATTTTCTTCACAATCAGACTGCAGAATGACGACTCCAGAGTCCAGACTGCAAGGCAAACGATATTCCCCGTTATATTGTGAAGTTACCCAGCAACGGTGAAGCTGTAACTAGAGGACATGGTTTATACAACAGCATGGAGATGTTCTCAATGCCAGCGCTTTTAACAGCAATAGACACATGTTCAAAATTTGTGATTTTTGTATCAGCACTAAAAGATTCCAACAAAACATTCATGGAGCAAATGAGGCAGATGTGGCGAGTTCTTGTATGACATCCAACCTGTCCAATATATAGCGATAAGCACCGAAACTAAATCACCACGACTTGACCAGACCAAATAGAAGTAAAAGTGGCAAGGTTGACATTTACACTTTTTACAAACAAGAATGCAACGGACCTGGTCTACTGTCTAATCAGAGTGATTGGTCACTAATCAATCCCTTCCACACTACCAACTTAAAAACGAAAGCATGTTAAGGCAGTAGAAAAGACAAACAAAGCAAGTTCAAGGAGATGAATTAAAGAGCCAGCACTCCTGAATCTCTTCACCATCATTATTCTCTCTATGTACACATGAGTGCATTGCAGCTCCTTCAAGGATTTAAGGTAAGCTTAGACCAAATCAAAGTATATGAGGGTGTCCTTAGTCATGACCAGCAGGAGTATCTTGAAGTATATCGAAGCCCACTTTCTGGTGTTGTCACGGTGAACATAGTCCAGGAAGATCTCCTTGTGGAACATGTATACCTGATGAAACACCGCAGCGACCAGCAGGTGCTGATGTAGTTTCTTGACGAAAGAAGCGGAGCTGGGACTGTGATCATGTAAAATGTAACTTGGGTTGCTATCTCTCATCGCCTAACTTTAGAACTCTCACTTATTAGTGGGCTGCTTCTAGGTTTTTGCAATAGTTGCTTCAAGTGGGCTGAATGCCACAACCTTAGGGGTGGCTCCATCCCTTGATTTCAGTGCATCAGACTGTTCCACTACAGTACCTGCCTTGTATGTCTCCTAGATCTGTCAGATTTGCAAACGTCATAGCATGAACAGGACAGGGTGGCAGACTAGGTTACAAACCAGACACTAGCCTGGTCAATTACAAGCCTGTGATTTCTCTGCGCAAGGTCCATTGGATGTTACAGCAGAAAGCCAACTAGGTAAAACATGCGATCCGCTGGGGTGAGATCTTGGTTCGCATCCAAGAACCTGAGCACTCATACAAACCAATGATACGAGTTAGAGCGAAATGGACTTTCATTATTATGAAGCGAAAGAACAAGATACATGAATGTATATAATAGTGTTTCCAGGCTATATCTGCACAGGACCTTAAGGAAACCCCGGATATTTCCCGCTAAAATATGATAGCAGCCATTCTAAGAGATGGAGTGTCATTATTGTTCTAATTTTATCACAGCCCCCCATTGTAAGAAATTGCTAGATGTTGTTCTCCGTCAAAGTGAATGGGGCTAAGCAGCAATATCACTTTATGTGAGGTCAAGTGAATGTATCAGGCCTACAACAACTCATCTATAATGGGGATTCATCACCAAAGATCAATGGAAACATTGTGTCAATGCCACTAAAATAATCACGCCTCGAAAATTACCACCGAAAAGATTGGGGTACATTTCAATACCACCAAAAAAATGGCTAGCAGTTATTTGCATCAGTTAGTGTAATGTGTGGTTCAGCCATGAAAGAGGAATAGAGGAGCTTATGACTAGTCAGAAATATCCTGAGCTAAACAAACAACCGGCATCAAACACATCACTTCCATCAAAACATCTCTCTCGCGTAGAGATGCTGCATCATTATCTCGGTATCAGATCACCTCAGGGCAAAGGACAATAAATCTTAACGCGAACAAAACTTCAACTAGTGATACATCTTGGAGAAAAAAGATAGTTAGTTGAGTAAAATATTTACGGCTCTTACTGCTCAAATGGACAGAACAACTAACTCTGAACAGTGCAAACTTTCAGTTTTATTAAACTGAACTTGATTCTATTGATGGTAAAATTCAAAACTGAGCATGTTTTGATGCAATCGTGCAAAAAATAAATCTGAACCACACGAGATCCATCCAATGAGCTTCATCCAATAGTTACTATATTTTTATATTTAAACTCCACCTAACAATAGTGTTTACACTCATTTATGTTATCCAATATCAATACCGCCTAACAAGTAACAAGATGAAACCTGTAATATCGCTAGACAACTAAGTCAGCACACTGCATATTTCACACAAGTCGACTTTCATGGCAATACTAAATCGAGATATATAACATATCCGACACCAAATATACGCAGATCAACAACAAGGGCGACATTAGGCCGCCACAAGCCAGGTTATCTATCACACACCGCAGACAAGATCACAACAAGGCTACATCATCTCGCGCGGAAGAATCACATCGACAGGTATCCACTCCCATGATCCCATCTGTAAGGAAGCAGCCACAGGCCAGGAGAGGGCGAGAGGGAAGACAAGACAAACGAACCTTGCCGAGGCCGAGGGGGGACCCTGCGGCGGCGGGGTGGTGGGAAAAGGAGGACAGCGAGCGGGCTCCGGTGCCGGCGCGGGAGAGGGTGGCAGCGAGGGCTAGGGCCTTGGATCGGGTCAGGATTCGCGATGCCATGGCGTTTTCTGTTCGGTCAGAGCCTCGGAGGGAGGGCTGGCACCGTCGCACGCATGTGAAGGAGAGGCATGCACACCAGACCAGACGGAAGACTGCGCCGCCTAAAACTTGCAATTATTTTTGAAATATGATATTTTAAATATTTAAATTTAAAAAAATTTAAGCTTCTCTATCCGGTGCAGCTATAATACGTGTGAACACATACTCACACCATCTGGTGTCTAGCCTATGTAAAATTCAAACTTTGGGGACAGTTTTAAATAATTACAAAAAATAGACATAATTTTTTAAATTTTTACTCCGTGCCAAATGTGCAACAATGACCCTAGCCAAAAAGACGCTTGCCCATGGGGCGATTTTTAATGAATAGTGGATGAAAGGTTCGGTAAGAGAGAAATGTCACATTTGGTAAAACGATTCGGCCCACAGACCCTTTCACAATTTATACAGAGTTTTATTACATTTAAGTGAAAAACAAATATAGATTTGATCTAATCCTAATTCGGTCCGACCCTCCATATATCTAACTTGTTTTTTTGACCCATTACCAGGCCTCCATATAAGCATCTCAAGTCTCCAATATTCCATAAAAAACATCTAGAACTCGGGATAAAAAAAGGAGGGGATCTAGAATTCAGGAAAAAAATAGGAGGGGGAAGTAGAGACTTTCAGGTACTAGTCCGGTCGATACGTAGTTCCTTAGTTCATTTAAATTGTGTATTTTTTATCCAATGCATAGATTATAATTTATATTGTGTCATGACATTTTTCTTTTGTTCTTAATTTATTTAGTGAGCATGATGTCCAAGGCATAACAATTGTATGAGGCTTTCTTGATTATGACAGACGTTATGGAGCTTTCTTGATTATGGCAGACGTTATGGACACAACCGTGTCCAACGTTAGGAGCCTCATTCGGTTCATCCTTAGAACATCGTCCAAATTGCATTTATTGAAAAATGAAGCGTGCACTGAGTTCCATAAAAGAACGTGATGAATAGTTTGATCATCTTGCATGCAGTGTGAATAGGTCACAAAAGGACGACCTATTTCGTCATTCTCGGACGAAGATAAGGATTCAGACAATGACAAGGTCCTCTTTGTCTGGTCTCCGCCTAATGCGGAGGTTCGGATTTGATTCGTTCTCCAAAGACTCCTACTCGACCAATCTCGCATCTTGTAGTGTAATGAACAAGTACTATAATATTATTGTAGTCGAGTTCAACGTGATTTTTTATCTATCTGACAACCTAATTGTAACATCATTATGCATATTATGTTACAATTATATGTTCCTTAACATATGTGAAGTGTTTGTTTTTTCTAATGTCTGATAAATATTTGTAATATCTTGAGTCAAGAATTACTGACTGACCAAACTAGAACATATTATCTTCTCTTCTCTTTCATGATTCTTTTGTCGCCCTGTGTCAAAAATTGCCATCCCATTAGGGTGCTTGTCGATACCCGGCATATCGGTACTCTTGCGCATAGGCTAAAGTCATCTAGGTGTCTTGCCTTCCTGCCAAAGCGGGGTCCGAGGGTGTCACCTGTCCAGAAGACCCGGACCCCTCTACCTCAGATACGGGGTCGGAGTATCCACATGGACCTAAAAGAAAAGTTCAGCTCCCCCTTGGAGACGAGCTCCCAAGTGGCCACGTGTCTAGCGGGACGAGATCCCGCTCCCCCATGGGAGAGGTATAACATCCCGTATTTCATAAATTAATAAATCGAGTTTATAAAATAATCAAGTGACTAAATAAGAATAATATTTAAATGAAATAATAAAAATATAAAACAAGACCATTAAATAGATGACTAGCGGACCGTTCACTTGTGACAGCAGTCCTTGGCTCGCTTCTCATAATATTCTCATAGTATATGCCTCACGAACCGCGACCATATAGTCCTGTCAGCCGAATCACGCCACCCGCTAGTCGACGCACCGCCCCGACCATTCGGTGTGCACGCGTGCTGCGAATTCAGTGCCGATGACCATCATCACCGCACGCTCACGCAAAGCGTCAATCAGTGTTCCTAGTCACAGTTCCAGCGAATTTACTGTCTTCGTCTACCACCATCTTCAACCGTTCCTATGTCTGTATAAAAATTTACCCGTCTGTCCTTATCTTCACTCAACCCAACCGGAAGCACAGCACCCAACCGAGCGCGGACGGCAGCAAAGGCGAACCATTGATCTTCCCCAGGGAGTTCGTCCTGTCGGATCCCAAGTCAAGGTGAGCTTCTCCACTGTCCACTCTGCCTCCCCGACCTGTTTTCCGCCGGTTCTTCTTCTCCTCCGAGCTCGCCACGACCAACTCCGGCCATGGCTGTTTCCCTCCATGGAGCTTGCTGCTCCTGTGGCCCCTGGCCGATTCACGACCACCAGAACATATGCAAGGCCTGAGAGCACGATCCCCATCATCCTTGGCCACTGCTACAATAAGCCTCATCACAGGCGGCTCCAAACCTATTATCACAGACGGCTTTTAAAACCGCCTGAAACGAAGAGTCTGTGATAATCCGCAATTTCACAGGCGGAGAAGTTAAACCGCCTGTGAAGACACATTATCATAGGCGGTTCTTCACTTAGGCTAGCCGCCTGTGAAGACAGATTATCATAGGCAGTTCTTTACTTAGAATAGCCGCCTGTGAAAATACTTTATCACAGGCAGGTCGTGCAACATATATAACCGCCTGTGATAAATGTCTTATCACAGACGGTTATTGAAGCATAACTAACTGCCTATGATAATGAGTCTTCACAGACGGGTATTGAAGCATAACTAACTTCCAATGATAATGTGTCTTCACAGGCGGGTTTTGAAGCATAACTAACCGTCTATGATAATGTGTCTTCACAGGCGGATTTTGAAGCATAACTAACCGTCTATGACAATGTGTCTTCACAGACGGGTGTTGAAGCATAACTAACCGTCAATGATAATGTGTCTTTACAGATGGTTATTGAAGCATAACTAACCCGCCTATGATAATGGTGTTATCACAGACGGAGTTTACCTATATCAGCCGTCTGTGAAGACCCTTTAGCGCAGCCGGTTTCTATCATAACAGACACCGCCTGTGAAAATTAGGTTATCACAGATGTTTTTTTACTTGTATCTAGCCGCCTGTGATAATTGTTTTTCACAGTCATGCAGTACTACTGCTGTTATTTCTAATTTCCAGGTCAATTCAATATAATCACAGAAAAAAAAACAACAATATCATCATAGAACAAAAGTAAACAATATTATCATCACAGAAGTCAATTTCACTAAAACAATATACATATGTACAAGTTACAGATACAATTCATCTCAAAGTTTACAAGTTTTCACTAAAAACTGTTTATATTGGCATAGTCGCAAAGTTCTGGCACATCAGCTGTTGAACCATTCTTATCAAAGAACTTCCCCTTTTTGTGCAAAATTTTGCGACGAATGAACTGACAGAGTTCAGAAGCAATCCTGTCGGCTCCTCCATCAGGAATACTTCTACAAACCAGCCATTCTTCGTTCAGATTCTTCTTGTGCTGCAATATAACACATAACAAGGTTTAGAATGTGTTGGTTTGAACAATCTCAAAGTATAGATCAAAGTGAGAGTATACAAGAATTTAGTAGGTATTTTGGAGCAGTTGTACTATGAGCAATTGAATTTTGAAGTTGGAATCAAAATATGAAAATAATGTTTCTGGTAATATTGAACAGCAGAGAATATAAGCATTAAACTATGCTAGTTACAATGAAAATGAAACACAAAAGTAAGAAAATAAGGTATCGACATTAAGGATAACTTACATCCTCACGATTGACTCTATATACGGCGGCGGTCCGAAGATGCTCGCATACATAATACCCGCATAAGACACTCCCAGCAGGCTGCTTCGGACAAGCATAATACGTTTTAATGTCCAATGCATTCGTATTAGGAGGTCTCTGACCGCCAAGCTCTGCGTAAAACTGCCAAGCGCTGTAATACAAGAAATGTCATATAAAACTTGTCAACACATTCTAAATGTGCGTAAATTAAAATTATTGAATAAACGTACTTTTTCAAAATGGAAAGGAAATCTTTATAACGATCTGGTGGGTAATCGGCCGAGTCCAAGACTGTTGCCATTCCCTGCGTTGGCTTGATGAAGATCATTATGTAGTGATTACTGCAAACATACAAACACACGTGTTAACAATTACCAATAATTTCTATTTCAATGTCATGTGTCGAACTTACTCGAAGTGGTACGGAGCCTTTACGAGGTCCTTGCCGTCTCTGACAAAGTTAAACATCGCATGTCCTATGTAAGCTGCAACTTCTGCCTTTCTATCCTTCTTAAGTTTTGCAATTGCTCTTTCAAAATCTTTTTTTCATGTGTTTGTACTGGCTTGATTCTCGATTCGCCTGGACGTCGAATATCGACTTTGCAATCCTAGTAGGGTCAAGGATACCTGTCTTGCGCGCCAACTTTACATTATCCATGTATTGCATCCTATTGAAGAAGTCCAGAATTGTTATAATCTCATGAAATGCGTATGCGTGTAGTAAGAAAAGCAAATACAAAATATTAGAGCACTTACAAGCACCAGACGAGCAGCAGGTTGATATCTAGCATGCCCCGATGGAAAAGGGAAAGCAGCTCTTCAAATAAAATGACTCGTTTATCCACTCCAGTGCTCCAGAATGCTTCTTTTGGAATACGAAATGTGACGCAATTAAGACCAAATTTTGTGCTGGCAGTGATGTATCACTCATGCATTCTTCTGAGCTGGACGGGTTGTTTGCTAAGTTGTACGGATGTCATGAACGGCTTCCCATTCTCAAATTTAGGAGGAACATCCTCAAGCATGTATATTGGAACTCCTGGTTTAACTAAAGCTGTCCGCCAATTATACATGACACCGTCTTCTTCCCACTCCTCGATATCTTCTAATGCTGGCTCATGAGAAGAACGAGATGCACTCAATTTTCTAATATTTTCCATTATAGCTTCCAAATACTTTGACACTTCTGATGAAGGTTTCTTATTTTCGTATGAGCTAACTTTGACAGGCACTGATGATCGAGGAGTAGTCGTCGGAAGTTGGACACTGGCTTGTTATTGAACCTGTTGTCCAACTGATTGCTCTTTACTCCCAGCAGCTGGCTCTAGTACTACTTCAAGTTGTTGCTCAACTAGTTGCTCTTTACTAGCAACAGCTTGCTCTGGTACTGCTTGAAGTTGTTGTCCAACTTGTTGCTCTTGGATATCATCCTTGCTCAGACATAGGGGGAGTGGATCTTCCCGGACTGGGAGTGGATCTTCATGCACTTTCGCCTTAGAAGATGGGGTTGCAGTATTTGGAGATGCGACGGGGATAGAAATTGGCTCATCGTCCAACACGATATTGCGTCGGTGCCAAAGGATTAATTGGTTGACAGTCTGCCCCAGAGTCGCGATCCCCTCAATTGTGACGTGGTCTATTTCATAATCTTCATAATCATTATCAATGATCTGAAGAACTTGCACCACAGAATAATACAACGGAAGTGGATTCCCGTTGAAGTCACGATCACGCTTTGCCATAGCAGTGGCAACCTGTTTGGTTTTGTTCCCTCCTCTGCCTATCCGGACAAGAAGACGACAAGATTTGTCATTAGCAATATCATCGACAGGGAACTTATGGGCTGACCCTGAGCCTGGCACGGAACCAACGCTGCTAGGGTCAGCAGTTGGATATACTAATTGCTCCTTTTGCACCGGAACCATCATTGTACTCGGTGCCACTAATTTTCCTGATTGTCTAAGTTGTTCCATTATTTCTTGCATATTTTCTTTGACCTTTTGAGCAATCGTTTCATCAAGTGTTTTCTTAAACTTCTCACATCTTCTATATGTGTCTTTATCTTTAGGGAAACCATCTAGCCAAGACATTTGAGAAGAGACCGCTCGAACCCGTCCGCTGTGTTCAGGGTTTCCTAAGATAGTGGTAAGTTGGTCATTCTCTCTCTTCGGCTTGAAGAGACCCTTCTGTTGCTTTTCAATTACTTCTTTCATTTTATCCTTTACTTCATTCAGAGAGTCGGGCTTTTCAAGTTTGCCCTCGCTGGTCAAACCTGACCGAGCAAAGACCCAGCGTTGAGTTCGCTCATCGCACCCTTCTAATGGGTGAGGATTGCCCTTACTAAGAATTTCGTCTATTATCTTATTCCATTTCTGGACTTTGGGGGCATATCCGGCAAACCCCAAGCGATGATGGTATTTGTTCTTTTTTGCAAGCTCTGACCTAGTTGCACTTAGAGCTTTAGCATCAGGTGTGCTCTTTTGACGAACAAACTCTTGCCACTGAGCTTGTGTGATTTTTCCCATCTTCCTCGGGCTAGGGACCTTATCGGCCTTAACATAAGCATTCATTTCACTCTTCCAGCATCGAAACTTCTTGCCGCAAGAGACCAATGTTGCTTTCTTTACAGCTTCTTCTGTGCCTTTCGGGAACTTGAATTGTTTCTTTATCTTTTCCCACAACTCATTCTTGGTCTGCTCGGGTAATTTCCTCCAATTCTCGGTTGTGATCGGCACAACCTCCCTAACAATAAAACAGCATGCATTACGGTACTTGGTAACTAAATCCAGTGGTTCTTGGGGAAGCCCACCTGGACCGACCCTTGTTATGTACATGATGCGGTCCAATGGACCCTTATTGGGACCTCGTTGCCCTCGTTTCCGCTTGAGTGAAGCTGAGGATTCATCCATTGGAGAACCTTCTGCGGTTTTAGGAGCCGATGTCACCTCATTGTCTTCGAGATTAATCTAGGTAGAAAAAAATATAAGACTTCGTATACTTGACAACCAACATTAACTTGAACTGCTGAAGTTAAGATTCGTGATCCATACCTCGTCGTCAGGATCATATTCCGGGTCTAGATCCACTGAAGTCTTTTTAATTTTTATATTCGGAAAAGGATCCGAAGGACTGTGATAGGAGCCTGAACTGCTGGAGTCAGTAAACTCGATATTGTCTTCTTTGTTGTTACTATCAGGACCAGTCTTCTTAGGGCTTTCCATGCTAGATCTAATAATACAAAAAATCTAATAAATTGCATAACTAAATTTGGTCATATTTAAAAGAAATTTTCTCAATTTTGGCTCAATTAAGTAAATTTAGCCAAAACACACTTTTGAAGTTATATAGGTCTAACTAAATTCTTGTATCATAGAGATCGGCATCATATGCTCAGACTCCATCGCCACACCTAGTGGTACCTAGATATGGGCATGAGGATGCTCCTGGCATCACAAATGAGTTGGCCAGCAACTTGTTTGGCTTCAGAGCTAAATATAGCATAACTTTGGTAGCTCAGATTAGGTACAATTGCTCAAATGAAGCTGATGGAGCCACAAGTCCAGACATCTTTGGTAGCACAGATTAGCTACAATTGCTCAAATGAAACTTAGAGAAATAAAAGCAAACTTAGCCAAACTTAGTCTAGCATAGCTAACTCTAAGCAAAAGTAGCCAAATATAGCTAAATATAGCATAACTTAGTCAAAATTAGTCAAGTATAACTATATCTAATGTAACTTAGCCAAAATTAGCCAAATTTGGTCAACTTAACCAAATATAGCTAAATCTTGCCCCTAATAGAGAATTATGTGGCATATGCAAGGCCGATGACAGAAATAGGGAATATACTGCTGTTAGTAGAGTCTAGAATCATGTTTACCACTAATGTGTCAGAACAGTTTCAGACACACAGAACCAACTACCAATTTATCGTGATATAACCATCCACGACGAAGGGAGTAACTCCTATTCATTCGAACTTGACAGTTTTATCTCTGCAAACTACCAGAAGATGAAATGCTACTGATTTCACAGTTTCAGACACACAAAACCAACTACCAATTTATCGTGATATAACCATCCACATAAATCTTGCCCCATCGAACCCTAACCAAAGATGCCACCGAACTTGACAGTTTTTCGAATTCCACCGAACCCTAACCAAGGATGCCTACCATTTTATAATTCCCGAACCCTAACCAAGGATATGCAAGGCGGCAGCGAGGGCAGGGAGGGAGGCGGCACGGCGAAGGAGGATGGAAGGTCGAAGGGTTTAGGGTTTACCTTGAAGCTCGGCGGCGACGGAAATGGCTTCGCTCGGCGTAACTGGAAGTGAGGAGGGCGAAGCTCGGCGGCGACGGCGAAGCTCGGCGACCGCGAAGCTCGGCGGCGTACCTGGAAGTGACGAGGGCGAACACTTGGCAGCAAACGAAATTTTGGCACGGCGTCTAAGTGTTTCGCCCGGGTTAGGTTTTTCCAATGCTGCCGAGGGGTATATATAGACTCACATTTTCTCAGGTGGATTTTAAGTACCGACCGTCAGAGAAGATTGTTAACTCAGTCGGATTTTACTTACCAATCGCCTGAGAAGATACAATTATCTCAGACGGTTGGTTAGTAACACCCGCCTGAGTTAAACATGGGCCTGTGAAGATATTTACTTCTTCTTAATTTGATGAACGCCTACATAAAGACCCCTCACCAACTGGGATGAGGATCCCCTGACTTAATCAGCGGTCACTGACATGTGGACCCGGTCCCACACGTTAGTGACCATGTCACGCGTGTGCGACATTTCTTTTCCCCGAGGCGCGACCTTTCCTTTCCACTCCGCGCGGCGTTAAAGACGCGCTATCGCTCACAAGCGCATCGCTCACTTTGAATCCTCTTGTTTTCTTCGTCTTCCTCCGCTCCGACGACCCAACACCACTATGGCCGACCTTCCGCCGCCAAGCCCTCCGAGGGAGCCACCTTGCAAGAAACTATGTTGCAGCTCCCCCGAGAAGATCAACACCGAGCAGCGCCTCCTCATGGCGCGAGAGGCGTACAACAATACGTCTCGCGCCATGAGTGCCTTGGGGCTGGGTACCCTTCCAGAGTATACTGGAATGGGTACCATGGGCCACTACTTCTACGCCCTCACAGGGGTGGCTGATCGTCTCGACATTCTGTTCGCGACGATGGCCCAGGTTCTTGGCCCCGAGGGCCATAGAACGCTGGTGGAGGCGACGGCTAGCAACCTCGGGGTTGCACCACCGGTGCAGCCGGTGCAGCCGGCCCTGTCTCCTGTTGCACCGGTGCCGGAGTCGCCGCCGGAGGACGAGGAGGAGGAGGAGGAAGAGGAGTAGGAGTAGGATTTAATTAGTTTTTCTTTTTGTTGTTTTTAGTTGCTTCTGTTTTGTAAATATTGTTAATAAATGAAATCTATCTTTTTTCATCTATGTGATTGAATATTACTTGTGTATCTTGTGTGTTCTTATGTGTTCTTGTGTAAATATTATGCATCTTGTGTGTTCTTTTGTGAGATGTGTGATTAAATATTGTTAATGAATGAGTATCTTGTGTGTTCTTCAACTGTGTGAATGAATGAATGTGTAGTGTGTTCATCGTTAATTAAAATTTCACGTCTGAGAAGAAGATTATCTCAGGCGATTGGTAAGTATATTCTTCTTAATTAATATTCTTGATTAAATGTGGTCCTTTAAAAAGGCAAAAATCCACTTTCTTGTAATATTATTGATAAGTAAAGGTTACCATTAAATTTCACTTCATAAATCCTTTGAAATTGGTCAGAACATAAAAAACATACAACAAATGCTATTCTTCATTTTTCTATCTTGATGAATATAATGCTTTTTTCATTTATTTTTTCAGTGGACATTTTTACTCATCATACCAACCTCTACGAATTTTTTCATATTTTTTTAAATTTTTTTGAATCAATGTGTGTTCATAATTTGATGAATGCCTCATATGAATTTGAGCATTTAGTTGGAATGGTGGATAATTTGAAGTTTGACATGTTGGAATGCTTTTAAAAAAATTAAAAAAATTCATACATGTATAAATTATACAAATATGTTCATACCAACAATTTTGAGTGAAGGAACTTTCTTTTTATGAGATACACAAATGTGAATAATATGTGAGTAGAAATTAATTTGATATTTACCAAAACATTACAATGTCAGCTATACAAGTTTTAAAAATATTTTGTTCAGGTGGTAGATGTTAATTTTATACAAATGTAGAAGAAAGAATCATCGAATTTGGACACAATTTGCAGAATCTAAACATGTTTGAGTATTTATATTGGAATCTAAATAAAAAAGAAGCAAGGGATAAGGATACTGAAGAACAGTATCGAGCATTATCCTAGGCGGTTGTTAAGTAATACCCGCCTGAGATAAACATATTTTCAGGCGGTTGTTAAGTACCAACCGCCTGTGCAGATATTTACTTCTTCTTAATTAATATTCTTGATTAAATGTGGTCCTTTAAAAGGCAAAAATCCACTTTCTTGTAATATTATTGATAAGTAAAGGTTACCATTAAATTTCACTTCATAAATCCTTTGAAATTGGTCAGAACATAAAAAACATACAACAAATGCTATTTTTCATTTTTCTATCTTGATGAATATAATGCTTTTTTCATTTATTTTTTCAGTGGACATTTTTACTCATCATACCAACCTCTACGAATTTTATCATATTTTTTTAAATTTTTTTGAATTAATGTGTGTTCATAATTTGATGAATGTCTCATATGAATATGAGCATTTAGTTAGAATGGTGAATAATTTGAAGTTTGACATGTTGGAATGCTTTTAAAAAAATTAAAAAAATTCATACATGTATAAATTATTCAAATATGTTCATACCAACAATTTTGAGTGAAGGAACTTTTTTTTTATGAGATACACAAATGTGAATAATATGTGAGTAGAAATTAATTTGATATGTACCAAAACATTACAATGTCAGCTATACAAGTTTTAAAAATATTTTGTTCAGGTGGTAGATGTTAATTTTATACAAATGTAGAAGAAAGAATCATCGAATTTGGACACAATTTGCAGAATCTAAACATGTTTGAGTATTTATATTGGAATCTAAATAAAAAAGAAGCAAGGGATAAGGAAACTGAAGAACAGTATCGGACATTATCCCAGGCGGTTGTTAAGTAATACCCGCCTGAGATAAACATATTTTCAGGCGGTTGTTAAGTACCAACCGCCTGTGAAGATATTTACTTTTTCTTAATTAATATTCCTGATTAAATGTGGTCCTTTAAAAGGCAAAAATCCACTTTCTTGTAATATTATTGATAAGTAAAGGTTACCATTAAATTTCACTTCATAAATCCTTTGAAATTGGTCAGAACATAAAAAACATACAACAAATGCTATTTTTCATTTTTCTATCTTGATGAATATAATGATTTTTTCATTTATTTTTTCAGTGGACATTTTTAATATAATCCATAGAGTACAACACGTTATGGGAGAACAGGTCATACTCGCGCTCAATCCTACAGTTCTCAGTACAGAAGACGGTCTCGGACCACCCTCGCCTGCCGCAGCGGGCAGGCCCCTGGTTCCCCCCTGTTGGGTAGCGGCAAACGCCATCGTCAATGTCGGGCAGCGCCACCGGCGGCAGTCCGGGAGGAGGCCTACGCAGTAACCTCCAGCTCATGAAAACGTCGAGCCTCCGCATGGCTTGATTCCGACATCGGCAACACTCTTTGTTGGTCCTCTTCATCGCGACAGACCCGACCGTGTTGTCGCCGACGTGGGCCTCGCCTTCGACCTGCCGGATATACTCGAGGGCGTCGCGGTCCCCGCGGTCGGCGTCGTAGCGGAGCATGGCGAGGACGTAGGCCGCCACCTTATGACCGTTCGTAGCCGCCCGGGCAAGGAACTGGGTGCCCCGCTGCGCCTGCGCGCGACCGTAGTTGAAGACGAGGTCGAACCCAGTGACGTAGCATGCATGAGGGTTGCCCACGTTGGCCAGGCGCTCCACGAGGGCGTCATAGCTCCCGTTCCCGTGCCGTTGGAACCACTCCCAGCTGCTCTCCCGCTCCAGCGCCACGCGCCTGCCCACGGTGGGATCACGGCACGCCGCGTGCATGGCCTTGTAGGTGGCACGCAGACTGGAGAGTTCGTCCATGGGCTGGGTGGAGGTTGCGGCGACCCACCCCGCGATCAGGACCGCAATATCATGCGGCAAGGGGAACTCCATGGGCTTATCTCAGGCGGTTGGTAAGTAACAACCGTCCCCGAGATAAATATATTCTCAGGCGGTTGGTAAGTACCAACCGCCTGAGAAGATGTTAATTAACTGACGCGCCGCACGAGGTCTGCGGAGAAGTTAAGAAGCCGTGGTGCAGGGACGCGTGCGACGGAAGGATCTCTGAAGATCGTCTTCCACAGTGGTTTAATTGTGCACTGCACAAGGTCTGCAAAGAGTTCAATGCGCAATGAACAAAATATTTTGTTCAGTTGGTAGATGTTAATTTTATACAAATGTAGAAGAAAGAATCATCGAATTTGAACACAATTTGCAGAATGTAAACATGTTTGAGTATTTATATTGGAATCTAAATAAAAAAGAAGCAAGGGATAAGGAAACTGAAGAACAGTATCGGGCATTATCTCAGGCGGTTGTTAAGTAATACCCGCCTAAGATAAACATTTTTGAAACTACAAGATGTTAATTAACGGCCTGAGAAGATGTTAATTAACTGACGCGCCGCACGAGGTCTGCGGAGAAGTTAAGAAGCCGTGGTGCAGGGACGCGTGCGACGGAAGGATCTCTGAAGATCGTCTTCCACAGTGGTTTAATTGTGCACCGCACGAGATCCGCAAAGAGTTTAATGCGCAATGAACAAAATATTTTGTTCAGTTGGTAGATGTTAATTTAATACAAATGTAGAAGAAAGAATCATCGAATTTCTACACAATTTGTAGAATGTAAACATATTTGAGTATTTATATTGGAATCTAAATCAAAAAGAAGCAAGGGATAAGGAAACTGAAGAACCGTATCGGGAATTATCTCAGACGGTTGTTAAGTAATACCCGTCAGAGATAAATATATTCTTTGACGGTTGGTGAGTACCAACCGTCTGTGAAGATTTTTACTTCTTTTTTTCTCATGCGGTTTGTAAGTAATACCCGCCTGAGATAAACATTTTTGAAACTACAATATGTTAATTAACGGCCTGAGAAGTGTTAATTAACTGACGCGCCGCACGAGGTCTGCGGAGAAGTTGAGAAGACGTGGTGTAGGGACGCGTGCTACGGAAGGATCTCTCAAGATCGTCTTCCACAGTGGTTTAATTGTGCACCGCACGAGGTCTGCAAAGAGTTCAATGCGCGGGAAACGATCCGCTCCCTCGTCTACTCCGCACAGACCATATATAAGGCGCGTCGTTGGTTATGTACAAGCACATAACTTTTGCACTCCTTTCTTCTTCTTCCATCGTTCCACCTCTCCTAGCCCGGCGCCGACGAACCACCACAGCCATGGCCAACCTTCCGCCACCTAGCCCGCCGAGGCAGCCACCCTGCAAGCGGATACGCTGCAGCTCCCCCGAGAGGGTGAATGAAGACGACCAGCGCGTTCCACCGCTGGTGCAGTCGGAGCCACTGGTACAGCCGGAGCAATCGGCTCAGCCAGAGCAGCCGGCCCATGCATCGTCACCGGAGGAGGAGGAGGCGGAGGAGGAGGAGGAGGAGGAGGAGGAGGACGACGACGACAATGATGACAATGATGACGACGAGTCGTCCTCCGACGACGGCGACGACGAGTCGTCCTCCGATGACGGCGACGACGACGGGGGCCACCACCATGGTGACGACTACGACGACGACGATGACGACGAGTCGGAGGAGGACCGCTTGGCGTGGTTTGAGAAGTTGGCGGAGAGGATGGAGGAGGAGGGGCCGTAGTGTAGTTTTAGGATTTCAATCAAGTGTTCTTGTACATATTTCTTGTGTTTTGTACATATTTCAATCAAGTGTCAATGAATACTGGTGGATAATTTGAAGTTTGACATGTTGGAGTGCTTTTAAAAAAATTTAAAAAATTCATACATGTATAAATTATACAAATATGTTCATACCAACAATTTTGAGTGAAGGAACTTTTTTTTATGAGATACACAAATGTGAATAATATGTGAGTAGAAATTAATTTTATATTTACCAAAACATTACAATGTCAGCTATGCAAGTTTTAAAAATATTTTCTTCAGTTGGCATTATCTCAGACGGTTGTTAAGTAATACCCGCCTGAGATAAAAATCTTCTTAGGCGGTTATTAAGTACCAACAGCCTGTGAAGATATTTACTTCTTAATTAATAAACATCTTCTCATGCGGTTGGTAAGTAAAACCCGCCTGCGATAAAGTTAAAAACCGCCTGTGAAAAACCGACGTCTATATAAGGACCCCTCACCGTAGTCAAAACGCAACCCTGGAGAATTTATATCGACACCGCCAGGCTGTTGAATTTCCCCTGCGCCGCGCCGCCGCTCCGCCGCCCAGCCCATACTGCCGCGCCGCCGCTCAACCCCGCACCGCCACTTCTCCACCCAGCCGGCCCACAGTGCTGACGCCTCCCCACCGTGCTGACGCCTCTGCAAGGTAAATGTAGTTTCTTTACTTTTTCTTTGTATATTTTCATTAGCTAATAAGCTGTTAGTTTTGTGTGTTCTGGTATATGGATTATGTCCTTTTGCATGTGTAAGGACTGCATGGATTGTGTTCTGGTATATTGATGTATGGACTATATGGATTGTTTCCTTTTTGTACTTATTATGTGACACGAATATGATGTTTAATTAACATATGCTATTGTAATATATATAAGATGCATCTGGGCCTGTTTCCCGATATAACGGACCGGATCCCACCCAGACCTAGCCCATGCTACTGGGCCTGTTTCCCCCTTTGACTCTGTTCGCCTCAAGACGTCGCCCGTCTCCTACATTAGTCGCCCTAATCATACTTGTTATGTCTCTGTAAATTCATTTTATAGAAGACCTTTAGAGAATATTTGTGGCCAAATTTTGTAAATCTGACAAAAAATCTATTATTAAAGCATGGACCGTCGAGTGTGGATGTATAACATGCCAAGACCCGATCCTATGTACATTCGTAATGTTGCAAATTTTATTGAAGCATCCAAGAGACATGCGAAGTTGCAAAAGATAGATGACATATTATGTCCATGTATCGACTGTGAAAATAAGATTGCTTGGACGGATACTATAGTAATCTAATCTCATTTGGTGAAAAGAGGTTTCAAAAATAACTACACAATATGGACAGAGCATGGTGAGTTAGATACACATGATGTGGATAAAGATGATGAGAGAGGCTCAGATGATGATAATGTTCATATCGATGATGGTAGTGACAATCAAGCTGGTGATGATGATGATGAGTTCGATTGTGAGGAGATGTTGCGTCACATTGAACCATATGTACTGACTTCTATGGGAGCAAGCAAAGGTTTAAGTAAAATGGAGACATTGCAGAATGCGGTGACAGAGCTTTTATATGATGAATCAAACAGTTGTTATAAAGAGTTTACTACATTGCGTGCAGTCTTAGAACTACTAAAGTTGAAAGCTACGCACGGATGGTCCGATTGTAGTTTCTCTGATATTTTGAATCTTCTAGCATAAATTCTTCCAAATCCAAATAAACTGCCCAGAAGCACTTATAAAGCGAAGAAACTTCTTTGCCCGATGGCACTAGGTGTGACAAAAATACACGCTTGTGTGAACCATTGTATTCTGTATTTCAAAGAGCATGAGCTTGCAACTAGATGCCCCATTTGTGGTGTCAGTAGATACAAGAAGGACTACAATCACCAGTATGTTACCAACATGAAAAAGACTCAGAAGAATAAGAAGTTTATTATTGGTCCTGAAGGTGATGATGACGATACTTCTGGCAATGCATACGGGAAGAATAAGAGAAAAATTCATGCATTGGTGATGTGGTACCTTCCGGTAATTGATCGCTTGAAGCATTTGTTCTCAAACCCTAGGGAGGCTGAACTTATGCGTTGGCATTCCGAGCAACGCAAGAAGAATGAAAAACATATACGACAACCTGGTAATGCAACGCAGTGGAAAATTTTTGATATTCAGTATCCAAGATTTGCGAAGGAAATTAGAAATGTGAGGTTTGCCTTGGGTACAGATGGAATGAATTCGTTTGGTGAAAAAAGGAGCATACACAGCACATGGCCCGTGGTCTTAACTATGTACAACCTACCGACGTGGTTGTGTCACAAAAGGAAATATATCTTATTATCTATTCTTATCCAAGGTCCGAAACAACCCGACATCGAAATTGATGTGTTCTTGGAACCTTTAATGGAAGATATGGCAGAATTGTGGAATGAAGGGGTACGTACATGGGATGAGTACAAGCGGTAGTATTTCACGCTAAGAGCAATGATATTTGTTACCGTGCATGATTATCCCGGACTGTTTACATTACCTGGACAAATGAAAGGGAAGAAAGGTTGCATTAGGTGTGTGGATAGAACTGGATTTCTATACCTCACTTCATCCAGAAAGACGGTGTACATGAGACATCGACGGTTCTTGACAGATACACACAAGTATAGGAAGATAAAAGAACAATTTGATAGCAAAATCGAAAAAAATACTGCACCGAAACCTTAAAGTGGAAAACTTGTGTTTGAAATGGTCAAGAACATTCATATTGCTTTCGGTAAGGGAAAAAAGAGTAAAGGAATTAAGAGAAAGAAAAGTACATCTTCGGATGATACAACTGACATGGCTTTCAAGAAACAATCAATTTTTTTCAAGTATCTTCCGTATTGGAAGAATCTGGAATTTTGCCATAGCATTGATTTGATGCACGTTACAAAGAATGTATTTGACAGCATCATTGGGAGCTTGCTGGACATGCCGAGGAAAACAAAGGACGGATTAAATTCACGTATGGACCTAGTAAATCTTGATTTGAGACCAGAGCTTCATCCAGTAGAAAAGGCGAACGGGAAGCATTACCTTCCCCCAGCCAGCTACAACTTGACGCTAGAAGAGAAAAAAGCAATTTGCGAATGCTTGCGTGGGATCAAAGTGCCCACAAGTTTCTCATCCAATATCCGCAAACTAGTCTCGATGAAAGACTTGTCTTTATTCGGTTATAATTCTCACGACTGTCACATGATGATGACAGTTTTCCTTGTCATTGCAATAAGAGTAATCAAACCTGAGCATATAAAAGTTGTCATCACACGTTTGTGTTACTTCTTCAATGCAGTATCGCAAAAGGTGATAGCACGTGAAGATTTAGACTATCCGAAAACATACATCGTCGAGACAATGTGCAAGCTTGAGATGTGTTTCCCACCATCCTTTTTTGATATGCAAGTACACCTAATCATACATCTTGTTGATCAGATAAAAGCATTGGGGCCACTATATTTACACCATATGTTTTCGTTGGAGAGATATTTAGGAGTATTAAAAGGTTATGTGCGGAACTGTGCTCACCCAGAGGGTTCAATTATGGAAGGATACACTACTGAAGAAGTGATTGAGGGTTGCACTGATTACATCAAAGATGGAAAATCGATAGGTGTGCCTATACCGGTACATGAGGGTAGACTACGTGGGAGAGACAAAGTGGGTAAGAAAACTTTTATTGTTCAAGATTACAAGAATGTACACCGTGCACATTTTGGTGTACTACAACAGCTCGCAATAGCTGAGCCGTACATCGAGGAACACCAAATTGAGCTTTGTGATAAAAACCAAGACCGCAAAGAGGACTGGATCATGAAAGAGCACAGAAGATGTTTCACTGAATGGTCAATGGACAAAAATATATCATACGGAAACACTATAGAAGAGGCAACAATGAAGAAGTTAGCTTGTGGCCCATCTGCTTTGGTAACATCATGGCAAGCATATGACATCAATGGTTACACATTTTACACTAAAGAAAAAGACGGTAAGAGTGTTGTACAAAATAGTGGTGTTCGTATTGAGGCTTATGATTCACAAGGGCAGAAGACCACATACTTCGGGTTCATAGAGGAAATATGAGAACTCGGTTATGGCGAAAGAATGGTAATGCCCATATTTAAGTGCCAATGGGTCAAACATCATGATGGTTTGAAAGTGGACAATTACGGGCTGACACTGGTAGACTTGAATAAAGTGGGTTACAAAGATGACCTGTGGGTTCTCGCCGATAATGTTGCACAAGTTTTTTATGTTCAAGATCCAGAAACTGAGAAGTTGCACGTAGTTGTTTCTGGAAAGCAAAATATTGTTGGGGTTGACAATGTGGGAGATAATGAAGAGGAATATAATCAGTATGAAGAGATGTACCTTTTAACCGAACCATAAAACATCAAGCGCGTAGAGAGAAGCATTAAAAAGAATTTGAAACCCTATATGCGAGAAGATGTCAATGCTGGAAAAAATGTATATAGCAATGCGAGATGATATATATTGTATATATTTGTATCTTCTGAAATCAACTTAGAACAATGTTGGTATATGGATTGTGTCCTTTTGCATTTGTGTACATATGCGTTTGGACTCAATGATTTGGAAGTTTGGAAGTTTGGTCTTTCAGATAATGATGTCTCGGGCGTGTAGCCGATTGAAGGAGGAGCGCTTGGCGTGGCGCAAGAACCATCCCCATGTATGTACATATGGCACACCGGTCACATGGTTGTATATACATATGTATCTGTAATGGACTGATGAACTTAACTGTAGTTTGTTTTTCCGTGTTGTTTGTTTTTGGTATTTTCAATTTCTCCGCGTAGGGTTTCTCTGCGAAGCCTGAATCGGGAGATTTATTGAAGTGGCAGTGCATCGTCCCCGGTAAAGAAGGGGTAAGTCATGAAGAACAAGCACAATATGAGTTTAACCATCGTCCTCCTATTAATAAATTTCTTTTGCAGACTGAATGGAAAGATGGTTACTACCCCCTGACAATCTCCTTCTTTGAGGACTATCCCTTGGTGCCTCCAAGATGCGCCTTTCCAATTGGGTTCTTCCACCCAAATGTCATCGTCCGGGAGCACTCTGCATCGGGATTCTTGATCAAGAGACTGTAAGATAGACCTATTTTGTTCATGTAATTATTACTTATAATTGTTGTCGAACTTATTTGAACTGGTTTCTTATATTGCTTAAATTATATTTCGTAGGGGTGGTGCAGTGCTTTTATAGTCAAAACTATACTACTTGAAGTTCAGCGTTTGCTGCATCAGCCAAATGTGCCTGATGTTGAAAATGATTGCTATAATCTACTTATCAAGGTTAGATGACACTTTGACTTAGTGACAATGTAGGTTATTCATTCCTCCCTCGACATTTGTTAATTTAAATAATGTCAATATTTTCAGGATCCAGCGGAATATAAGAGACGTGTTCGGGAGCAAGCAGGACGGTACAATTTAGATTAATCGATGGGAGCTTCATCGTCGATCTACAATGAATGTAGCATGATTTTTGTTCAGTGTGTAAAAAAATTATCTTTGAACAATTGTAAAGCCTCTAATGGTGTATTATCACAATTAAGCCAACCTCACTGGTGATCGAGCATTTCCTATAATGCATTACTGTACTAGTATCCGCTAGCTCATCTGTGTTTTTTCCTGATACAATTTTGCCTGCACGACTACATACGGTTGTGATAATTGCAACTACATCCCTGTAATTTCAATGAAAACCGCTTATGATAATTAAACAATGACCGCTACTGAAAATACATGATCTTCTCAGGCCGTTGTTAATCAAGAACCGTCTATGAAGTTCATTGCATTACAGATGGTTATTAATTAAGAACCGCCAACGAAGATCATGTATTTACCCAGACGGTTGTTCCTTAAAATCCATCCGTGAAGTTCATTGCATTACAGACGGTTATTAATTAAGAACCGCCAACGAAGATCATGTATTTACCCAGGCGGTTGTTTCTTAAAATCCGTCTGTGAAGTTCGTTGCATTACAGACGGCTAATAATTAATAACCGTCTGTGAAGATCATGTATTTACCCAGGCGATTGTTTCTTAAAATCCGTCTGTGAAGTTCGTTGCATTACAGACGGTTAATAATTAATAACCGTCTGTGAAGATCATGTATTTACCCAGGCGGTTGTTTCTTAAAATCCGACTGTGAAGTTCATTGCATTACAGACGGTTCTTAATTAAGAACCGATTGTGAAGATCATGTCTTTACCCAGGCGGTTGTTCTTTAAAATCCGCCTGTGTTGTTCTTTCATCACAGGCGGTTATTTTATCATTCGTCATCACAGTCGCATATTTTTAAGTACCGCCTGTGTTTGAAAAATTGAGGCGCCTGTAAAAATGCTTTTTGTAGTAGTGGGCCATCCTCTCTCCTGTTGCCCTTCTTTGATTTGAGCGTCCTTAGGTCAGCTTGGTGACTACAGAGAAGAGCAGGAACCTGCTGGAGGAGGACGAAGCCTAGTATGTAGCCTAATGATTTGATTAATTGCTGATTAGTAACTAAGCTCTAGCCCACTGACTTGACCGCAGCCCAACCCAGCAAAAGGACTAACCTGGCACTCATTAGCTGTACTTATTAGCCCATCAGTTAACTTTAATCTTTGGCTCATGCTTAGCTAAGCCACTAGTTAATTAGGCATTTGACTCACCAGAGCCCAAGCAGCAGCTCTGACTGGCCTTAAACTCAAGTCCAGCGCCAGCAACCTGGTTGCACCCTAGCATGCTAGTTTCAGAAACACTCAACTTGATGTTAAATCAACCAGGGGCTGTGCTACTAAATTAAGGCCTTGTTTGGTACAGCTGAAACTTGTTACAAAAGCAACTTGTTTGAAAAGCTGGTGAAAAGCAGCTTCTGCTTATGCCCTGCTTTTAGTTCATTTTGAGAAGCAGCTGAAATAATAAGTTGTTACAGAAGCTTCCTGTTTGCCACACCCTCAGCTTATTTTTATGAAGAAGCTGTAGCAGAAGTTGTGTCAAACAGGACCTAAACATCCAGTTTCGGATTTAATCCTTGAACAACACAATAAAGTCCCTATATCACTCATCCTACATCAGTTTAACACGATTCTTCTTCTAAAAATCATAAACACTCATAATCTATTTAATACAACTATTTTTGGGTATGATGTATTAATATATGTGTGCTTTGTTTGTACGATTGTTTACGCGTACGTGTCGGTCCAGAGCAAGTGCCGGAGGAGAACCCGGAGTCGCCACAAGACCAGGAGTTCGACGTCGCAGACTGTAGCAAAGGCAAGTTTCACCGATCCCTTTTTGTTTATGTTGCACCTATGTGAGGCTTATTCGTTGTTGCCGGTAGACTAGATTATTGCATGGTGAGTATTACCGACTCGATCGACCGAGAGAAGCTATGATAGTTCTATTGTTGCATATTGAGATGATGGTATGATGGTTGAGAATGATGCTTGTTGTACATCTGGTGAGAGCATACATGAGTTGAGGCCGGGGCAGATGGTTTAGTGTTGGTGTAAGGCTACCCTGGTGGTAGACTTACGGCTATGGTTGGTATATGGAGACTGCCCTGGTGAGCCTTAAGGACTGAGTTATTTTTACATCTCACCTGACTTCTTTTCGTGCGACCACATGATCCTGTATGGGTAGGGTGTAGTCTAATCCCAGTGGCTAGTCCGACTGTCGTCCATAGTGGATTGTTCGTGGGTGGAGACTCAGACGAGTCATGACCTGGGGTTTGGGGGCGACTGGGCTGGGTGATGCTACGACTGGGTGTTGGTTATGACAAACTATCGTGGATAGTTCTGTGCATGTGGGTATAGCGTACAACCTCTGCAAAGTGTAAAATTTGTTCGAATGATCGTGTCCTTGGTATAGGATGGGTTACAGTGTGGTCCTGACAACTAGAGAGCTACCTGTTGTAAGATTGAGATGATGGATATCTCAGGATGAGATGTTCAGGTGCATCGAGTTGCATTGTTATTTGTTTGTCGCATGTATATTGTTGCATCTCCTCCTGTAGGGCGAGGTGGAGCTTGTTGAGTACCTTTGTACTCAAACGTTGTTGATATCTTTAGAGGATCCCGACTTCGTGCCGGAGGACTTCGAGTAGGGACGCATCCGCACCCAAGTTGTGAAGGTGGAACCATGGGCGATGAAGAGCTACTTGTTTCCGTTATGTTGACTATTATCATTATGTTGTTAGCTATTCTCGTTTTTATTCACAAGACTATGCTGCTGTAATAAAGCTCTGTAGGATTTGGTTCCACATGTTGAGTTCCGATTTACAGGTCGGGACGCTTCAAGAGGGCTCTGTTGCTGCCACATGGTTCGAGGCACCAAACAGACCACCTCCCGTAGAGGCGGGCTTCGGCTCTGCCACATGTCCCGCGGCCCTGGATCCCCCACTCTACTCAGGAACGAGCTCCGGGGCTCTCACGTGGTTCATGGATCGGGACCTGGCCTCCCCCACAGAGGCTAGTTCTGCACCTTGTCTAAATCAAGCATTAAAGACTCGCGTCTTCCCAGGCGCATCACGTGGTACATGCCTACTGTTCGGTATCGCTGCGCCCAATCGCATCGCAGTGAAGACACCACAGTCATACCCCACTCCGCCAAGTGGATAGCTTACAATGATAGGGACAGTTGGGCGGACATTCCCTGCCACCATCAACAACTACGCATGGGCCACTGGCGTCTGAGGCGGCAAGATGACGAGTCTTCAAGCCATGATTAGAGGAAGCTTATCTGGGAAGTCATAGATCTTTAGGATAAGATCGCCTCGACCACCTGTCGAGCCCCGGACCCCACCCATAAGGCGTTTGACCTTGTCTATAAAAGGAACGGACCACCACCATTACAAATGATCCCCAATCTACGCATTCAAACACTACACACTCGTACACACCAGCAATACAACATCACCGTAGAGTAGGGTATTACGCTCTTGCGGTCCAAACCACGTAAAAACCATTGTCTCACCACTCTCATGCGTGCAATCCCTCCATAGAAGACTAAGCCCTGCCGATCAAGAACCTCTGCGGGCTGCTCGCATAGCATATCCGGGGGAAGTGTCGCAAGAGCACTTCGACATTTGGCATGCTAGGTAGGGGTTTTTTCATCTAAAAAGTGGTTGCGCTTTCACCGCATTGGTGTTCATCAAGCCTGTGGATGGCGGTTTCTGAGGCCGTCGCCCGGTGACCAGATCCATCGCCCGAGCGGCACATTCTGGTCCATCACGCCCTTGCACAGATGCAGCTGGCCAGGGTTGTGCATCCGGGCACATCCCGACCCAGTCGGTGCCCCTGGAGCCGCCAACTGCAAGTTCGGAGAGCGCTCTGGTGGCAGCCAGGGTCTTTCTCCACCACCCACCGTCAATGAACGCTTCCCAGGGAGCGGCTCAGCAGTGGGTCCAAGATATCGACCATTTCGTCGTTGCAACCATTAACTCCCCCAACAGAGGGAGGCGTCACGTGTCGCTATCCCAGATGCCATCCATCGACCATCGCACCGCGTACTCCCGTTCCACCAAGCTTACTAGTGCTGGTCGGATCCCCATAGAGGACCTACTCCCGAGCCCTGCAGATCGAGCTCCCGAGCGTGGCACTCTGAAGCCTGCTCCCGAGCCCGAACGTCAAGCTCCAGCAGGAGGAGTTTGCGCTTGGCTAGGTGCTGCTCCCGATCCCGCACCTGGTTGCTCTCTTGAAGCTCAAGGTCTTTGATGCGATACTACAGCCTGTCCCGATCCACCTCAGCCTGAGCCATCATCGCTTGGGCCGCTGCCTCTTGCTCGGCAACAGCGGCCTCCCGCTCAGCAACAGCGGCCTCGCGGTGACCTATGGTTTCTCGACCCTCTTCAAGGGCACGTAGGCGGGCGTCGGCCAAAATCTTCTAGGACATTGCGTCCATAGCCTTCACCAAGCAGCACCTCAACTCCATCTCCTCACCCTCCTTCTAATATTTTGCCTTCGCCTCAGCGATTCTGAACCTTAGAAGGACAACCTTAGAAGGTCCTCCCAGGCTCGGAGGTGCTCGCCCTCAGCACGCAACTTCTCCCACTCTGTAATGAGGGCCCCCTGGACCTGGTGGAGGTTGGACTGCACCAGGTTAATGCTGGATTGCGCCAAATCCATGATATCAAAGAGGCGCTCTGGTTCTACCGAAGCTATGGAAGGCTGCCCAGTGATCATCTTGGGAACCTCTTCCTCTCGCAGCAATGAAGGCGAGACCACCAGTGTTGAGGCCTTGTTCCCGGGGACTGAGCGGAAGTTGCGACACTACCCGAAGTGCCAACACAACATCGCCCGAGGAGCCACCTGCTGGATCAACCACTATAGGAATTGGGCAAAGAAGTGTCGGGGATAAAATAGCCGTCGGGGGCGACAAACTTAAAATTGTTTACAGTCGTCGGTTTAGAAAAATCGACGGGCTAAGCTTATAGCTGTCGGCGTCACCCAGATGACCGACGACCTTAACTATAGATGTCGGTAAAAACGGCAAAACCGAAAAATATAACCTAAGACCATTGGTTTGCCTGCGAAGCCGATGGCCATAAGTGAATCCCGTGCAGCAAAAAAAATGTTCCCGCCCTAGTGTTGTTAAAAGTGTCAGTCGAAATGTTGAAATCGACGGTCGTTCCCGTAGCCTCGCTATTCTCTTTCTTTATTTAAAACCGTGAGTGGCCAGCTTCTGCGTCCTTATCTCTGCCCAAATTCCCGTCGTGCGACTCCCGCGAGGCTTCCATTATTTATATTACTCGATCTCCATCTTTCTTCCCCGTCTCCCTCTTTCTTACCCTGCCGCCGCCCACCAAACCCTAGCCAACCGCCGCCCAGCACCTCCGGTGGCGAGCCGCCAGTCCCACCCACTTCCCCGCCGATCGCTTCTCCCTAGCACCTTCGGCAGTTCCTGTGCGGCTCGAGAGGCCTCCCGGCGGCTGCGCGTGGCTTCTTGGTGCCCCCCTCCGTGGCTGCGCGTGTGGCCTCTCGGCATGCCCCCGACCGCTGTGCCCGTCCTCGCGGCGTGGCCCCATGGCGACTCGCACGGACCCCAGGCAGCTCACGCGGCTCACAGCCCACGGCGCGGCCTCCCGGTCGATCTCACGCGGCCACCCGGCGTCAACTCCTCTGGCGTGCTAGGGTTGGCGCTTGGATTTAGAGTCCGAGATGGACTCCGGTCAGAGAATGGATCTGAGATGCTTCGTCTCCGATCTGCGCACGCCTCCTCGCCGACGGTTAGAAAACCTCCTCCCTTTTCCCCTCCTTTTGGTGTGCGCCGGCGGTTGTTCATTTGGCGATGTGATGGATCTGCAGGGATCAATGTGATGAAGGAAGAAACAGAGAAGAAGAACGATCCACTTTACATCGCGGAGGACAATGGCAACAAGGATCGAGGAGGCCAAGGATCGCCAGCTCATGCTCTGTGATCCGTTTTTGCTTGATTTGTTTGTAATATAGCCAAAAAATGTGGTCTGTTTTTGTGTGAGAGATGTTCATTGTGTAAAATGCGACATGTTTTTGAGAGATGTTTATTGCGTGAAATGCAGTTATGTGGAATCTGTTGCTTGTGGAATCTGTTGTTCATTAGTACTGAATGATCCTGTTTTCAAGAGATGTACATATTGGGTTTGGTGCACTGTATGAACTAAAAAAAATAAAGCAAGTGGAGTGTAAAAGCGGCTGGTGTGAAAACAATAAAAAAATAGTAAAGCCGTAGGGTTGGAGGAGGACCAACGGAGTTAAGTCAACGTGTCGGTACATTGGCCGACGTCTTTAAACCAATAAAAACACCGGGTTGTTCATTCCAACGCTTTTATGCTGTAAAAATGTTGGGACCGATAGTTTTAATTGTTAAAACATCGAATAAAGAACGTCGGCTAAAATGTCGATACGCCGACGACTATAAAATATATATGTCGGCTACAGTAACCAACCGATAGTTTTAAGGCCTACACTCTCTTACTTGTTTCTTGTAGTGAAAAACCTCGGAGGCCGGACCCTCAGCTCGCTGAGCTGACTCTGACATTGCCTTCGGTATGACTGCCGGAGGTGCTTCACTACTCGCGCCAGACATGGATGCCGGAGTAATGCTCCCCTGTACCGGCTTGGTAGTCTGCTCCGCCGGTGCAACCGTAGCCTCCTGGGCCGACTTCGGAGAGCTCCGGGTCACTACCCCCGGCGAAAGGGCATCACAACAGCTGAGGTAGACCTGCAGATCAAAATTAAGGCCCGTTCAAACAAGAAGAACAGATGAGACAATGATGCAAGCATTGGTAAGAATGCCTTACCAACGTCCTCGAAAGCTCCAACGAGCCTCGACCTTCGGCAGCCCTGAGACCGCGGGCTCTGTCAATGATGTGGCAGGCAGGGTCGATCCAACCGGACCTACACCGGAACCACCAACAATGCTGTCGCCCCGCATCGACATGTCCCCACCGACTCAAACGGTGTCACTCCTAGAGCCTCCTCTCAAGCCACTGTCGACGTCCATTGCCAAACCTAGGGCATGGTTACCAGCGCCCCAAGGCCTCTTGTCTTGAGGCTCCATGGGGGTAGTGCTCCCGGAGCCCTTTTTGGCGCCTTGGACTGCACCAGTGGCAGAGATGTTGGTCGGTGTGCCATCCGCAGTCGATTGTGGAACCATCACTTGATGGACTGGGCCTCCCCCCGAAGAACCGCCAATACCCGATGCTGAGGAGGGGCGCTCCGTCAGACGTTGACTTGGAGCAAGGACTGCCCATGGTGGTGCCCTCGATTGCGACCGAGGGCGTTTGTCCTTCGCAACCTCGATCACCGACGACTTCCCCTTCCCTATGGCGTGGACTGGCGCCTTGCCTTTCCCTCCGTTGGAGGGCGCATCTTCCACTCTTGACGCTTTGGAGCCTGGAGCAAGTGCAGAGTCCTGTGGAGGGTCGATGATGGCCAGTCCACGGTCCGCATCGCCAACCTGCCGCGGCGCAAGACCGAGCGCATCCAGGTTCAACATCTCCTTCAGGATATTCACCTGAAGCATCCGATCTGAGAAAGCGGCGGACAGGACTGCAGAAGGATGAAGACATCGAGAGATAGTGGGTCATCACACGCCTTGGACATTATGTCAAACACCTCTTGCGGGGTTGTCTCCGTGTCGCAACCCCGCACCAGCCTGGTGCCGTCCTGCAGCTTGAAGATGTTAATGGGGGCCAAGCATGGACGCATGAAGTCTGCCAGCACCATTAGCTTTGACAAACCCTGATCTGCCAAGAATCGGATCCTCTCCATCACCAGGGTATACGCTGGCTCAACCTCCGAGCACTCCTCCCAGGTCTTCTTCCTAAGTACCAGCCAGTCAATGGGCAGGACCATGCGATCGTGGGCATCGGCATCTACGATCACCCACTCACTCCTCCAGTCGGCCCATTTCACTGTGGAGAGCGGGGTGAAGTACTTGAAGGGGTTATTGGCCCGATGCTGGAAGTAGTAGGCACCAAGGAATCTCGTCTTGCTTCTCTTCCCAATTCGCATCAGCACGAAGAACTGTCGGAACACCGGCATAGACGGGTACACCCTGTTGATCGCTAGTATACACCAATTTCATCCATCAATACAACTCAATTTTGTGAAGGAATTGTCATTTCTTGCACACATCACCTTTCTATTTAACCTATTTCCTCTTGTCCTTGGAGAAAGTAGTGCATGTAGGGATTCTATGCAGAAATGAAGTGAAACAAGGGGATGGATCCTATAAAATATCATTCTAGCCAATCAGGCGATGCCACGTGGCACCACATGGATGAAAAGGCCCACAAACAGAAGTCCCCAAGGCCATACAACGGTGTAGCACCAATATCAATTAATGGTACACACCTGTCAGTTACATGGAGGAAGCACACAGCAAAAGGGGACAAGACCAGGTCGGTCGACTAGGTCCTAGCGTCTTTCTCGGTCAAACTCCATGTGGTGTTTCCTCCCGGCTTGAAGAGGTCATGGGTGACTGATTCGCGCACTTTTGGTGGCGGGAACCTACCCTTCTCCAAGCTATAAATAGGACCCCTCACCCCTCACTTCAACACACACCACTTGAGTATTCATCCTTTGTATCCACCACACTCCATAAGTTTAGAGGAGTACAGGCTGTAGAGAGGAGAGTCTCTAGTCCATAGTCCAAGTAGGAGAGGAGTAGAAGGAGTCACTTCCAAATTGGGAAAGGTATGTCTCCCATATTCCTATTTGTATTTGTGACTTTATTCATAATAAAGATGATATCTTTAGTCTACTATTGTTCATATACTTGGATGAAGCGTTTCTTGTTTGATTATGGATTCCATGTATGTGTTAGGAATATTATTTATAATTGTATTATACCATTCTTATTACATTATCATAAACACAATAAACCTCCACTATAGTCTAATTGGCTATGATATGACTATGTTAACATGAATCACTTATGCTATGAATTAACATTGGTTCAACGATGATTTAGTTCATTGTCGTAGGATGGCTTGTGCCTAGGCTCTTAAGGTAATTACTTAATGTGCTAGCATGGTGCTAGGATAGAGAGTAGTGTTGAATGTCTCGTAAACCCATGGATTGAAGAGGTAGGCAGTAGGTGGCGACAACCCTATCTGTCCTTTGTAATCCTCCACGTTCGGCTATGCCACAGGCTCTTGGTGGGAGTCGCCTAGTGTTGCTAGGGGTAAACCCGTGCCCGATGTGTTAATCCACTTAGCATGAGAGTTCATAATTAACATGATCATTAGTAAGTAACTTAGGCTATGTATATGTACATTAGAAGCATAGTAGGAGTCTCTATCTAGTTCTTAGCCTAGTACCTCTATTACCTCATTTATCCCCTTAGGATAGGATGCTCTTGTGTGTGTCACACTACCTCCACTTATCATTAAACCCATCCTTGCTAGAACCCTACCTAGGCCAACCTAACTTTTCCACTTGATGATTCTTTTACTCCCATCTAGTCTTCCTTTGGGAAAATATAAATGACACCCTTTGGGAATACTCTTAAAAGGGGAAATGCGACATCGATAGTTTTCGTGTGCTTGCAGACGTTTGAAAGCACCTAGGCCCCCATGAGGTATGGTTTTGGTGATTAATGACAACCATTGGATATTACTAATGAGTTTGTGGATGCAAGGTCTCTCATATCACTCGTCACACTTAATGAATTCGATATGTATATCATCTACTGCTCATTGGATACAATTGGAGACCCCTAAACAAACTATTTCATGAGGTCAATCGATTTTTATGAAGACTAAAAGAAAAAGCTCATATGTCAAATTTATTCCATCGAAATTGACAGCGCTCAAGACTTGGTCATCATCAGAAGAACATTTCAAACCAATGTCTAAGAGGTCACTGGAACAAATTCCAAAAGAATCACTTAGAACAACTCGAAGCAGACAAAATCAACTCACCGGATCATCCGATGTATCCAGAGAAGACTACATCGATCGAGTTGGCTCAACAGCAGAAGAAGACCTCATACTTGAGTACACACCAGATCATCCGATGATGAAGAAAGTGTTACATCGGTCTATCACTCCAGTAAGCAATTTCCCTGGACCAAGTGTAACACCGGACCATCCGATGTATAATGATAACACATCGGTCAATCACTCCAGTAAGCATTATTTCTGGACCATTCTGAATCAAGTGCCACCGGATCATCCGATGACGAGGCAAGTGTTACATCAGTCGAACAACGGTCATATCTGACATAGTGACATCAGCTAATTTGGATTCGACCGATGACAACTAAAGGGGGAACATCGGATCGTCCGGTGTTCGCAGAACAGTGATGTCAGCCTACTTTTCCAACAGCTATTTCATGGAGGCTGGCTATTTATACGCCTTCAACCAGTCATTTCGATAAGTCTTGATACCCAGAGCTACTCTACACATTTCCAAGCATTCAAGATATTGAGCCACCACTTCTACATCATTTACACCACTTGTACACCAAGAGATAGGCTAGAACTTACTAGAGATAGTGCTTGTGTGCTTCCATTCTTGGTGATTGGAGTCTCTAGTGTAGTGAGAGCTGTAAAGGAGTGTCTCTTGGTGATTGTATTCACCGTGCAACAGTCGGTGATTGGAGAGAGCCTTCTGGAGCTTGCCGAGTCGGTTGTGGAAGCCCGGAGGACCAAACTTGTACAAGGCTTGAGCTCCACCTTGCCGGGTTGGCAAACGGAGACTTTTAGTGAAGATCCCTGGTCTTGGTGACTTGGGAGTGGCTATACCCTTTGGTGGGTGCCACAACGTGGATTTAGGAAGGTCTTGACGATCTTGCCCAACCACGGGATAAATCTCCGTGTCTTCGTGTCTCCTCGGGAGTTTGCACACTCTTTCTTTCCCTTTACACTTATGCATTTCATATACTGCAAAATTACTATTCACTTGAATGCATAGGTTGTTTGCATAGGGAATTGGGCTTTTAGTAGTTAAGTTTTTATTACTTTAATTTTTGAAAAGAAGCCCAATTCACCCCCCCCCCCTCTTGGGCATTTGATCCTTACAATTGGTATCAGAGCGAGGTTGCTCATTGGATCATTCTAGCTTCACCGCTAGAGAGCTAAAATGGCCAAGATTTGGGGTTCGGTTCCATCTTCGGGGGCAAGAACTTTGCCTATTGGAAAGCACGCATGCGTGCTTATCTAGAGGCTATTGCTCCCGAGGTATCGGAAGCGACCCATGCGCGGTTTGGTGAGCATAACTATATTGGTGATCAAGTCAAGTGGGATGCAAAAGCTAGAAATGCTATTTATGAATGCATTAGTCAAGATGTGTTTGCTAGGATTGCTAGCAAAGAAAAAGCTTGTGAAATTTGGGCTTGTTTGATTGAAATTCATGAGGGTTCTTCTCGTGTCAAAGAACTAAAATATCATATGCTTAAGGCCAAATATGATGAGTTCAAAATGCTACCTCATGAAAATGTCATTGAAATGTTTTCTCGCTTGAATGTGCTTATTGAGGAAATTAATGCTCTTGATATTGCTTCTCTTGGCAAGGGAATCATCAACCGCAAGATTCTTATGCTCCTTCCTAAGCCAAAGTACAACATCATCAACTCCATGCTTCAAAAGGAATCTCTTGATCACATTGAAGTTTCGGAACTTATTGGAGAGATTCACGCTCATGAGATGAGTGTACTTGGGATGATGGAGGAATCATCTTCAAAGACAATTGCTCTAAAGGCTTCCACCAAGAAAACAAGTCTCAAGAAAAAGAAAGTGGTTGAGCCTAGCTCAAGTGAAGAAGAGCAAGCATCAAGTGAAGATGAAGATGATGATCTTGCATTGATGATAAGAAAATTCTCTCGCTTGAACTCCAAGATTGCCAAGAAGGGATACACCTTTGATCCCAAAAAGAAAGCATTTCTACCAAGGAGATATGACAACAAGACTTGCTATAATTATGGTGATCAAGGCCACATCTCCTATGATTGTCCAAAACCGGACAAAAGAAGAGAGAACCACAAGGGCAAGCATCGCAAGATTGAGGATAGTGAGGATGATGAAGAAGAGGTCAAGCCCAAACCAAGATCCTTTGGGAAGAAGAAACATGACAAAGGCAAGAAGGCAAAACTCTTCCCAATGAAGAGAAAGGTCCACAAAAGGTGTTCATGTGTGAGGCAAATGAATGGATCACTGACGTAAAATCTAGTGATGAAGAGAGTGAAGTTGAAGAAGAGAGCTTGGTCAGCCTTTCCATTGCCAACAATGATGATTCATCTCTTCGTCCACCTCCCATGTGCCTCATGGCAAAAGGTAACACCAAGGTATGTGATGATTCTAGCGATGATGAGCTTTCCCCCGATGACTTAGCTTCATTGATAAATGAATACCACACTATCATTAAAAGGGAAAAGAGTAAGCTCAAGGCTCTTGAAGAAGCTCATGCTAAGCTTGAGAGTGCTAACCTCGATTTGCTTGACAAGTATGAAAGCATACTTAAAGAGCATGACACGCTCAAATCTCATGTCAAGCAAGTTGAGGAAGATAAGGCTCAAATCAAGCTATATCATCATGAGCTTGACTTAGCACACCAAGCACTCTTGGGAAAGCACAATGAGTTAATCCAAGAGCATCAAGTACTTAACCTTGCTTATGAAGTTCTTGATCAATAATTGAAAACTATAAATAAAGAAACCCTTTATGATAAGGTATCCATTATTTCTCATGCCACTAAGGTCTTGCATAAGTCTTTGCCTTTGAAAGAGAATGCTAGGGAGAAGGATTTGTTGGAAGAAATTGAAAGTCTCCGCACTAGTGTGGCAAGACTATCTAAGGGAGAAGTCAAGCACAAAGAAATTATCTTCCAACAAGCAAGGGCCTTCAACAAGAGAGGACTTGGATCCTTCCCAGTGCCTAGCAAAGGAAAGGTGCCCTCACCGGAGCTTAGAACAAGCTTCATCAAGGAAGTTGGTTCCTATTGCCAACATTGTGAGGTCACCGGTCACCATACAAGGGAGTGTCCTCTTCCTAACCGGCCTTCTCCAAAATTGCCTACTAACTACAAGTCTACCTTTAATGATCACTATTATCTCTTGAGTAAAGTAGATGGCAAGGTGAAGGCAAGGTTCATTGGCAAAGACATGAAGGGCATGAATGGGAAGCTCCCCAAGCAACTTTGGGTCCCAAAAACACTTGTATCACACATACAAGGACCTAAGATAGCTTGGGTGCCTAAAGTCAAAAATTGAATTCATGTGTGTAGGTGAACTACAAAGCCGGAGGAAAGCATTGGGTACTCGATAGCGGGTGCACTCAACACATGACCGGCAACAATGGTATGTTCACCACCATAGAAAACCCCGGCAATCATGAACATGTCACCTTTGGTGATAACTCTAAGGGGAAAGTAATTGGGTTGGGTAAGATTGCAATTTCAAATGATTTATCTATTTCCAATATATTGTATGTTAAGTCACTTAGTTTCAATTTGCTTTCTATTGCACAATTATGTGATCTTGGACTAACGTGCACCTTTAGCAAGAATGATGTTGTTGTGACTAGTGAAGCAAGAAAAGAACTAATCTTCAAAAGGTTTCAGCATGGACATCTCTACTTAGTAGACTTCTCCAACAAGGATGCTAGCTTGACCACTTGTCTTTTCACCAAGACGAGTTTGGGTTGGCTATGGCATTGACGCATAGCTCACATTGGAATGAGCAAGCTCAAGAAGTCATTCAAGCTCAGGATGGTGACCGGCGTGAATGATGTCACATTTGAGAAGAACAAGCTTTGTAGCGCTTGTCAAGCCGGGAAGAAAGTTGCTTCACACCACCCAATGGATACAATGGTGTCAACCTCCAAGCCACTTGAGTTGCTCCACATGGACCTCTTTGGACCGTCCACATATCAATGTCTTGGTGGTAATCTCTATTGTCTTGTTATAGTTGATGACTACTCTCGCTATGCTTGGACTTTGTTACTAGGTGACAAGAGTAAAACTCCAGAAGTGTTCAAGGCCTTCGCTAACCGTGCCTACAGGGAATTTCAACTTCCCATCATCAAGGTCTGGAGTGACAACAGCACCGAGTTCAAGAACTACAACATTGGGGAGTGGTGTGATCGTGAAGGCGTGAAGTATGAATTTTTAGCCACATACACTCCTCAACAAAATGGTGTCGTTGAAAGGAAGAAAAATACTCTCATTACTCTTGCACGAGAAATGCTTGATGACTATGGCAAGTCCGAGAAGTTTTGGGCCGAAGCAATCAACACGGCGTTCCATGCCGCAAATCGGGTCTATCTACATCGACTACTTCAAAAAGACCCCGTACGAACTCCTCATTGGGAGAAAGCCCAACATCTCGTATTTCTGAGTCTTTGGGTGCAAGTGCTACATCTACCGCAAGAAAAGGCTCAGTAAGTTTGAAAGAAGATGTGATGTTGGTATCTTTCTTGGTTATGCATCAAACTCGAAAGCATATCGAGTATTCAACCAAACCTCCGTTTTAGTTGAGGAAAGTTGTGATGTTGAGTTTGATGAAACTGATGGCTCCCAAGAGGAGAGTTTTGGTCATGATGAAATAGATGATGAGCCTCTGCGAGAAGCTATGGAGAACATGACCATTGGAGACATCAAGCCTAAAGTTGAGGAGAGCCATGATCAAGGGGGAGCTTCAAGTTCCAACATCAACACATCTATGGCACTTCAAGTTGATGAAGAAGAAAAAGATGATCCATTGCCGACACAAGATTCACAAGCCACACAACATCAAGAAGAAGAACAAGTCCGTGATCAAGTCCAACTACAAGAAGAGCAACACGCACCACCAACGCCAAGTGCTTCACAACCAGTTATGAGACATGGATGCATCTCCAAGGCACATCCGATTGATCAAATTATTGGAAGTCCGTCAAGGGGAGTAAGTACACGTTCTCGCCATTTCGCTACGTTTTGTGAGCACTACTCGTTTGTTTCATGTGTAGAACCCACTCACATTGAGGAAGCACTCCAAAATCCAATTTGGTAATGGCCATGCAAGAAGAACTCAAAAAATTCATCCGCAATGAAGTTTGGGTGTTGGAGGAGCGACCCAAGGACAAGAACGTTATCGGGACAAAGTGGGTGTACCGCAACAAACAAGACGAGAACGGTGTTGTGATCCGCAACAAGGCAAGACTTGTGGCCAAGGGTTTCTCGCAAGTTGAAGGACTAGACTTTGGAGAGACATTTGCTCCAGTCGCTCGACTAGAAGCTATTCGTATATATATTGCTTTTGGATCACATCATAACATAAAGCTTTATCAAATGGATGTGAAAAGTGCCTTTCTTAATGGTTATATTAACGATCTTGATTATGTTGAACAACCTCCCAGGTTCGAAGATCCGAGGAATCCTAATCATGTGTTTAGGTTGCACAAGGCGCTCTACGGGCTCAAGCAAGCACCTAGGGCGTGGTATGAACAACTACGGGATTTCTTGATCATGCAAGGATTCAAGATCGGGAGGGTGGACACCACACTCTTCACCAAAGACATCGATGGAGAATTATTTGTTTGTCAAAATTATGTCGATGATATTATTTTTGGTTCAACTAACGAAGCTCTTAGCCATGAGTTTGGCAAAATGATGTCTAGGGAATTCGAGATGTCGATGATTGGAGAGCTCAACTTCTTCCTTGGATTTCGAATCAAGCAACTTCGAGAGGGAACCTTCATCTATCAAGAAAAGAATACCAGGGACCTCTTGAAGAAATTTGAGATGGGAGATTGTAGCTCAAGAAGTACTCCAATGGCAACAAATTGTCATCTCGACGCGGATAAGGACGGTAAACGTGTTGACCAATCTAATTACCGTTCTATGATTGGTTTATTGGTTTATCTTACCGCATCTAGGCCCGATATCATGTTCGATGTATGCTTGTGTGCTCGCTTTCAAGCGGCACCTAAAGAATCGCATCGGAAGGCGGTCTTTAGGATACTTCGGTATCTCAAGCATACCCCTAGTGTAGGCTTTTGGTACCCCAAAGGTGCTAAATTCCATCTCTTGGGTTACTTGGATTCAGACTTTGCCGGATGCCGTGTAGATCGCAAGAGTACCTCCGGAGGGTGCCACTTGCTTGGGCGTTCCCTAGTATCTTGGTCTAGCAAGAAGCAAAACTCTGTTGCTTTGTCCACTGCGAAAGCGGAATATATAGCGGCCGGTGCATGTTGTGCCCAAATCCTTTACATGAAGCAAACCTTTTGGACTTTGGTATTGAACTTGGTTGTGTGCCTCTCCTTTGTGACAATGAAAGTGTGGTTAAGATTGCTAAAAACCCCGTTCAACACTCCCACACTAAGCACATTGATATTCACCATCATTTCTTGCGGGACCATGAAGCTAAGGGAGACATCTACTTGCGAGGTGTTAGGTACGAAGAACAATTGACAGATATCTTCACTAAACCACTTGATGAGAAAAATTTTTCTAGACTAAGAAGTGAATTAAATGTGCTAGATGCATTGAACGTCATGTAAGATGCCATGGTCATGTAAGAATGCATCACATATAAGTCTTGTCTAACTTTCAAAGGATAGGGGTGAGCAAGGGTTAGCTTGGGATGGAGGTTCTTTTGGGTTTCCCCAAGAATTGGAGAGTGGCTCTCCCTGAAGAAGCCTTTGAAAGGTTCAAATTTGGCAAGATAGATTTAATTTATGTCTTGCATAATGCCTGCCATATAGACTTGCACTCACGTTTAATTTCCTGCATTAAATTGTTTGGCATTGCATACGGTGGATTTTCACAAAGGGGAACCCACCTCATGAGAAAGAGACTTGTTTGAAATGCAATATCGCAACTCATATGATGTGGAAAGAACAAAGTGTTAGGTGCGTTAATGCCTAAAGGAACATGCTTTAAAGAGATAGAAGTCTTCATCCTCTAGCTCACAAAGCATGGGCCTTACTTTTTATTTGGATGTTTTCTTCCTTGATTTTTTTGGTGTTCTATTTGTTTTAGGGCTTAGCCAAGTTATTGGCATCTAGTCTTTTTGAGGGGTTAGGGGTTGCCCAAAAAGTCCTAAGACTTGTATTTCTCTTTGTGTGTTTAAGTCAAAGGACATATATGGGATGTTGCTGTTTTGTGGTCATCGGATTATCCGATGCTTAGGCCAGGAGCTTCATCGGATAAGTTTATGCTTTAGTACAAGGGTCAGCTCAGTCAGAAAGTCCAATCAACCGATGAGTTCATTCTGAGAAACATCAGAGCATCCGATGTTCACATTTCTGGAGTTGTGCCAAATTCAACTGATGCTAATCGTTTCCACGTCGGATCATCCGATGCCGAAGGTGCCTCTGGAATACCCTTACTGTACCATTCGACCGATGCTCCTCTCAACTAACGTCGGTTCATCTGACGTTAAATTTTGAGCTATGGTTCGGGCCCCACCTATTTAGCGCCTCTTCGTCTCTTTTTCTCTCTCCCTGACCTCGCTCTCCGTCGCCGCCGCTCCGTGCACTCGCCTTGCCGTCGCCCTCCGGCCACCGCCGCTGTCCTCTGGCCGCCGCCGCCCTCCGGCCGCCGCCATCCTTAGCACCGCCGCCGCCGCCCCATGCAGCACCGCCACCGCCTCCCCACGAAGCGCCGCCGCCGCCCTGCACCGCAACCCTAAGTGCCATGCCGCCGCCCTCTGCACCACTGTCCTCCGGCCGCCACATTCCTCGTCGCGCTGCCGCCCACCAGCCGCCGCGCTACCCGTCGTGCCATAGTTCTTCGAGCCGCCGCCATTCTGCTTTGCCGCTAGGGCTCGCCCAGCCACATGCCGTCACACATTCGCTCCTCACCGTCATCACTCGAGATGGGCCGCGACAAGAAATGAAAGGGCAAGGCTATTGAGGAGTCGGCCGCTAAGAAGCAGAAGTTATCGAAGGAGGAGAAGAAAGCTCTGATGGCCACTCGCGCCGCTAAGGAGCGAGAGCGTGGCTGAGGAGGATCACTGAGGATCCGGGAGGCTCGACAGAGGTAGTCACAGGTGCCTGAGGAGCCAGAGGAGCTCGAGGTGCTGCTTGTTCGACGGCGCTCAGTCAGGACCCGTGGAGGTCATCCAGCTGCAGCCCCGAGACAGAGACCTTCTGCAGCTGAGCTTCGAGAGGATAGGGCGGCCCAGAGAGCCGTCTATGAGATGGACACCATTGTCCGGGTTGGTGAGGGTGTCCGCCTGATAGATTACAGGAAGTTGAAGGCAAAGCAGCTCAGGAAGCTCAGATGGAGCATTCTACTTGAGGAGTGGTTCCCGCAGCCCAGAGACTCACTTGTGGACAACCACTTCTGGACCCTGACACAAGCGTCGCTGTATGAGACTTACAGACGTCGGGGCCATAAGCTCTTCCAGCATAACCGTCTTGACTGGGATCAGCTCGCACTTGCAGCCGGGACGAAGATTCGCCCTTACTTTGAGAGGTACAAAGGGATAGTGGAGCTGATGTCTTACCAGCGGGGTGCCTCCGCGGAGGACTGGGTCCGAGTGTTCTATGCCACACTCTACATTTCAGAGGGCTGCAGATCCATCGACTTCATGTTTATGGGCCAGCATCACCACCTGACTAGACAGACCTTGGGACAGCTGCTAGGCGTGGACCTCCATGACACCTGCCTGCACGAGAGAGTATATGGACAGGCTGACCCACCGAGGAGGCCGTTCACTGGAGGTGTGGCACCACCTTTTGAGGAGATACGATCACTGTTTGCTCAGCCCTTCTCTCCTGACCAGCCGAGAGTACCAGCTCTACTCACTCCAGCTACACACACTATGCACCTTGCCTTGCGCCACACACTTCTACCCAGGTCCAGATAACTTGAGGGCTTTACCAGTCTGCAGCAGACCCTCCTGTTCTATGTCATGAATGGGATGAAGTTCGACATCGTGGATATCCATATGTGAGATGGAGGATGTCATTACCGATGGAGTTGGGATGATGAGACAACTTGTGTTTGGCCACTGGCTCAGTCACCTCCTCTACCTGTTGGCTCCAGAGGGGTCAGCCGTGCGTGACAGTCTCATCGACAAGAGCGTCACACGGTTCGGGCACTACCATGATCCAGCTCCTGGAGACTGCCGCCTTGGCCGTCCAGTTGAGCGTCAGGTCCGAGCTCGACTTTCTAAAGAAGATTGGTCAGATCTGGAGAAGGAAGATGAGATACTAGCACAGGTTGAGGCTCAGGGTGGGAATATACAGCACATCTAGTTAGAGAGTGACACTAGTGACAATGTCGAGGAGTACTTCCCACCTCCTCCCTCACCCAGGTAGCACGACGCCGAGGCTGGAGGCTCGACTGCACCACCACCTACTCCACCTCCAGTGTCCGAGGCACAGGTCTCTCAGCCATCTGAGCTCACTTCTCTACTTCCGCAGATGGTTGGGCAGCAGCGACTGGATCGGCTTGCAGCTGAGCAGGCCAGAGCTAAGTTGGTTGCACGTCTTTTGGAGCTCCAGCAGCAGCAGCAGGAGATGTAGTGTCAGATAGCCCGCGAGAGGCGAGAGGGCACTGACAGACTCACTGGACTGATTGATCAGATGCACCAGCGTTATCTTGACCAGCAGCAGCAGACGCATCAGGCTATGATGGGCATCCTGGGGTTGATCACCAACCTCTACACTCATACCGGGATTGCCCCGCCTTCACAGCTTCCGGGTCTAGCTCCAGGTCCACCAGTCCTGGCACCAGCTTCAGCACCAGTGCCGACCACGCCGATACCGACGATCAGCATGTCACCACTGCTAGCTCCAGGCGCACCTATTCACTCTCCCCTGCCGGCTTCGACACTCTTCCAGCAGACTCTGGCCTCAGTTGTCAGTGCCCCGCTACCTGCAATCCAGACTTAGCAGGCACCAACAGCAGCTCCCGCAACACCCGTCACCTCCACTCCAGCCTCAGCAGCAGCAGGCAGCAGCTCCGACGACAGCACCCCCGACGGCGACCAGTTCGTCATCGCCCCGAGCGCTCAGGATTCATAGGCACTCGGCTTCCTTTTTGGTGTCTTGATGCCAAAGGGGGAGAAGAGTCAGGGGGAGGGATAGCTTAGTCCTAGGGGGAGTCCTAGTTGTATGGGGAGTCCTAGTTGTATGGGGAGTTTATCTTTTTTGGAGATTTTTGTAATTTGTGAGATTTGCTACTCTTTTGCTATTCTTGAGTTAACGTGTGCCACTTAATTCTCTCATGTTCTATTGATCGTTTTTGAGCCTTCGAGTTATTGATCGTTTTTGAGTCTTCAAGTTTAATGTGCAAGATCTTGTACCTATTGCATATCTTTTTGAGTATCGTATTCTTAATTTCATTACTGTTATGCTTTACTCATTGTGTTGTTATCAATCACCAAAAAGGGGGAGATTGAAAGCACCTAGGCCCCCATGAGGTATGGTTTCGGTGATTAATGATAACCGTTGGATATTACTAATGAGTTTGTGGATGCAAGGTCTCTATATCACTCGTCACACTTAATGAATTCTATATGTATATCATCTACTGCTCATTGGATACAATTGGAGACCCCTAAACAAACTATTTCACGAGGTCAATCAATTTTTATGAAGACTAAAAGAAAAAGCTCATATGTCAAATTTATTCCATCGAAATTGACAGTGCTCAAGACTTGGTCATCATCAGAAGAACATTTCAAACCAATGTCTAAGAGGTCACTCGAACAAATTCCAAAAGAATCGCTTAGAACAACTCGAAGCAGACAAAATCAACTCACAAGATCATTCGATGTATCCAGAGAAGACTACACCGGTCGAGTTGGATCAATAGCAGAAGAAGACCTCAGACTTGAGTACACACCGGATCATCCGATAATGAAGCAAGTGTTACATCGGTCTATCACTACAGTAAGCAATTTCCCTGGACCAAGTGTAACACCGAACCATTCGATGTATAATGATAACACATCAGTCAATCACTCCAGTAAGCATTATTTCTGGACCATTTTGAATCAAGTGCCACTGGATCATCCAATGATGAGGCATACATCGGTCGCACAACGGTCATATCTGACACAGTGACATCAGCTAATTTTCATTCGACCGATGACAACTAAAGGGGGAACATCGGATCATCTGGTGTTCGCAGAACAGTGATGTCAGCCTACTTTTCCAATGGCTATTTCATGGAGGCTGGCTATTTATACCCCTTCAACCAGTCATTTCGATAAGTCTTGATACCCAGAGCTACTCTACACATTTCCAAGCATTCAAGACATTGATCCACCACTTCTACATCATTTACACCACTTGTACACCAAGAGATAGGCTAGAACTTACTAGAGATAGTGCTTGTGTGCTTCCATTCATGGTGATTGGAGTCTCTAGTGTAGTGAGAGCAGTAAAGGAGTGTCTCTTGGTGATTGTATTCACCATGCAATAGTCTGTGATTGAAGAGAGCCTTCCGGAGCTTGCCAAGTCAGTTGTGGAAGCCCGGAGGACCAAACTTGTACAAGGCTTGAGCTCCACCTTGCCGGGTTGGCGAACGGAGACTTTTAATGAAGATCCCTGGTCTCGGTGACTTGGAAGTGGCTATACCCTTTGGTGGGTGCCACAACGTGGATGTAAGAAGGTCTTGACGATTTTGCCGAACCACGGGATAAATCTCCGTGTTTTCGTGTCTCCTCGGGAGTTTGCACACTCTTTCTTTCCCTTTACACTTATGCATTTCATATACCGCAAAATTACTATTCACTTGAATGCATAGGTTGTTTGCATAGGGAATTGGGCTTTTAGTAGTTAAGTTTTTATTGCTTTAATTTTTGAAAAGAAGCCCAATTCACCCCCCCCTCTTGGGCATTCGATCCTTACAACGTTCACTTGAGAATTAAAACCTACCAACCAACATTTTTGGCACCACTGCTAGGGATGAATTGTTAGTTTTGCGTAGGAAATATCAACAAGCATTTCTGGCGCCATTGCCGGGGAAGGCAGCCGAAGTATTGCATGATTGAATGAATAGGATAGGACCCTGGTAGGTTTTAGTAGGATGACCCATCTTTATTTTCGCATTTTTTGTGAAAACAGGGTAGTGTTTTCCTGGTTTCCGCTTACCAGAAAACTTTATTGAAGATCTCAAATCCCTTCTAAGAGATCGACCTCGTGTTCTTACTCCTCAGAAGCTTCGAGCGGCAAAGCAAGCCAGCACAACTGCACCAACAACCGAAACACAAATGGCCCAGAAGACCCTTCATGAGTTTTTGGCTCCCTCTGCTAACAATGTGCCTATTGGGCCCACTGTTTACATGGGAGACGTAAGCTTTGAAATCATGGCTGGCCTGATCACTATGGTGCAAGCCAACCCATTTTGTGGGAAGGCTAACGAGGATGCAAGTGCTCACCTGCAACAGTTCCTTGAGATCTGCAGCACTTTTAAGATAAAGGACGTATCTCCTGATGTTGTCCGCCTTAGGTTGTTCTCGTTCTCTCTTATTGGTAGAGCGAAACAGTGGTTCTACGAGAACTGAAGTGTTGTATACACTTGGGAGAAGTGTTCTATGGCATTCCTTGTGAAGTGTTTCCTGTTGGGCAAGACCAATGTCCTACGTGGAAGAATTTCCAGCTTCCAGCAAGATGCCAAGGAATCTATTCCCGAGGCTTGGGAAAGTCTTCAGGAGTAAATCCTAGCCTGTCCCCACCATAGGATGGATGACTGGCTCATAATCCAAAATTTCCACAACAGCCTGATCCCTTCGGCCCATGACCATGTTGATGCTGCTGCTGGAGGTGTCTTCTTCTCATTGATGGTGCCCAAAGCCAAAGATTTGATTGAGAAGATGGTGTCAAACATGGGTTGGAGCAACGAGCGTCTCCATACCCGCCAGCGAGGCATGCACACCTTGAAGGAGGTGGACATGATCGCTGCCAAATTGGACCTCCTAATGAAGAAAACTGATGGACAAGGCAATGGTGAGGTATGCGGCAATGCCTATGCCTTAGACTCTCACATCACTTGTGATGTTTATGGCAACACGAGCCATTTGGGCAATGATTGCCCAAAAACCCGTGGGCATGCCCTATATGTAGCCAATAATGGAAACAACAATGGCCATGGTCCAGGAGATCAAGGGTGGGGCCAACCACGCCCATTCTTTCAAGAAGGGTACAACAACAAGGTCAACAATGGAAATCAACCCAACTTGAGAGAACTTACCATTGGCCAGCTGAAGATCAATGAGGCTATATCCAAGAAGCTGTCGGCCAATGACAAGACCCTAGAAAACATTAATGCCATGATTGAAGGACTATCCACAGCCTCCGAGAATCAATTGAGTTTCAACAAAATGTTGGAGACTCAGTTGGCTCAACTGGCTGCAATTGTTCCTCCAAATGAGAAAGTGAGTGCGGTGACTACGAGAGGTGGCAAGACCACTCGTGAACCACCGTACCCCACACAAGAGAAGAAGACAACTACAAAGGAGAAAGTGGATGTCCCAGTTGGCATAAGCGAACCACTTAGTGAGAGAATGGCCAAGCACTTTGAGGACACCAACTTATTGCCACTCCCTCACAGGCAAAGGAAGCCAACAGTGGATGAGCAATTCAACCGCTTTGTTCAGATCATCCAGAAAATCCACATCAATGTGCCCTTGATTGATGCGATGCAAGTACCCACTTATGTTCGCTCTCTCAAGGACATATTGAATAGCAAGCGACCATTGCCCACCACTGAGGTTGACAAGCTGACGGAAGACTGCAGCGCAACCACCCTCAATAGGCTTCCAGAAAAGAAGAAGGACCCCGGATGTCCTACAATCTCATGCTTAATTGGGACACACCACTTTGACAAGGCCCATTGTGACCTTGGAGCAAACGTGAGTGTGATGTCCATGGTGGTTTTTGACCATCTGAACTTCAAGTAACTTACTCCAACACCAATGCAGCTCCAACTGGCTGATTCCTCAGTCCGTTATCCGGTGAGTATTGTCGAAGATGTCCCAGTGAAAATCTAGAACTGCTTCATACCTATGGATTTCGTGGTGCTCGACATGGAGGTCGAGAAGGATACACCGCTCATTCTTAAGCGCCCATTCCTAAGCACCCCGAAGGCTCGCATAGATGTGGGAGCTAGAGAAATTCACTTCCATATCAATGGCAAGGAGGAGTAGTTTAACTTTCGCCCAAAGTTGGAACAATGCTCAATGATCCGTATCAAGTATGAGCCAAATGTTAAACAAATTCAAGAGGTTGAAATCACACCTCCAAAGGTGGACCCGCTCATTGCATTCATGAGGAATTTGATCTATGCGGAAAACCCGTCTTATCGTCCATGCCAACACCCCAAGAAGACGAAGAAGTCCGGGCCTCCTCAAAGGCCCAAGTCCACCAAGCCGCCAAAGAAGGTATGGCGGAAGAATAAAGACAAGTCCTCCGAGCCCATCCCCTCGGGCCCGAATGTCAAGGAATGAAGAAGGAGGAATGTCCATCTCATTAGACGGTGGTGAGACCTAGCCAATAGGTTAAATTGGTAGTTATCTTTTTCTTTGTTTTTCTTTTCTCTTCATTTGATTTTCCCCATTTAGTTTGATATTCCCCCATTGCATATTTGATTTTCTTAGAAAGTTAAGAATCTTATAATCTCAATCATCATTTTTATTTCTTTATTTTTCACAAAAATAAAATTTTTGGGTTTCGAAAAAGGAATTTTTATTTGGAAAATAATTTTTCTGAGCTGCAAAGGTGGTATTCCTCAAACGGGCTTATTCCATAGTAGTTGTGGATCCACCTGCCAAAATGGAGAACAGAATGGCCCACCTGTCAATTCGGCCGACCCCCCTGCTCGGCCGACTAAGGGAAAGAGCCATTTCGGCTCTCTCTCCTCCAACGGCTACATTTGGTTTCCTAGTGACCGTTGGGGATTGCACACCATAAAAGGTGGCCGTGAGGAGCTCTTCTCCTCACACTTCACCTCATTTCTTACATCCCCAAAGTCACTCTTGCTCATATTGTTTTTCTTGCTCTTCATTGAAGTGCTCTTGCACAAAATCCAACTCAAAAAGATTTGCTTTTGATTGCATTTGCAATTTGCTCTCAAGTTCTTCAAGGGAAAATTTGTCGGGTTTTGTTTTCACTAACATCACTTCTTTCAAGTTTTTGCCTTGTTGTGTTCTTGTTTGTTGTGGCCATGAAAGGAATGAAAAGGTTGTTTGGAAAGAGGAAGGAGGTTGCATGCTCAAGCCATGGCGGAGATTCAAGTGCACGCTTGTCGGTACCCTGCGTACCGGGTACTCCATGATACCGCAAGAAGTGCAAGGGAGTTCCACCTGTCAGAGTTGAAGGCTTCCTCAGACCCCACACGTCACACGACACTGGACCCGCCTCCCTCATATGGGTAGCTCCGGGACTGCCACATGTAATGTAAGACCGGAGCTGAACTCCCAACATAGGGAAGCACCGCGGTTGACACATGTATAATGACGCTGGACCTAACCCTCCGTAGCGTGAAGCTCAGGTGCCGCCATGTGTATAACAGCTCTGGACCTATCTCTCTGTGAGGGGAAGCTCCAAAGCTACCACGTGTGGATCCTTCGATCCTTACACCAACAGGAATATTGGCGGATCTCCAACAACACGGACGTTCAAAGGACATTTAAAGCGATAGTTACAAGACTGGATTACGTGTCATTAATGCTATATTAATGACGCACAATCAGTGAGCTGTTAATAGGGGTAACTTGTCATTAAGGCATGCTATCACACTTAACACTCGTAGACCATGTATTAGGCTATTAAATACACCAGGGCCACATGTCAGGTCAGGGCAAGGATTGTAACGGTCAGTTCTTAGACTATAAAAGGATTGCACCGCACGGTGCATGGAAAGCCAAGCTCATACGCAGACAAACACTGCTAAAATCCTCAATACAACAACACACACCCCATGGAGTACGGTATTATGCTCAGGCGGCCCGAACCACGTAAATCCTTCGTGTCATTATCTTGTTCTAGATCTCCGCGCACCCAAACCGATACAAGAACCTACGCGGGCTACAATTTAGTAGTACTCGGGGAAGTGTCGTTTGTACACTTCGACATTTGGTGCGCCAGGTAGGGGCGCCTGAGATCAAAAGATGGTAAACATTGCCGCAGGATCATGCAATGGCAACAACGTCGTCCAACCTGTTGGAGGGAATCCTTTCAACACGCAGCAACCAGTGGGTGCCGTTGTCCCAGCAGACATCCCACCACCACCACCACCATCTGCTCTTGCAAAAAATGCTGGACAGAAGGATATGGTACTTGTGTTGGTCACAACATTGGCAAACAACAACCCTGAGAATGCGCTAATTATTGCGCGAACTCTGTTGGAGCGCCCACCAGCGCCTGGAGCACCTCAGGGTGCGATGGAGCAGTGGCGCACTGATGTGCAGCATCTGGTTGCAGCTGCAGCCGAAGCCATCAGCAACCAAGGTCACTCCCCTTTCGGGACAGGCACTAGCTCAACGTAGGACCTTATCTAGAAGACTTGGTCCTCACGTGTCATAGCACCGAGTAGGGGGAGGTTGTTCTTCTCTGGCCATGCACCAACGCATGGTCTGTTGGCCACAGAAGTTCTGGCCTCATCCACCGAAGAAATTTGACGGGACTGTCAACCCCGCCGAATTCCTTCAAATCTACTTTACTGCTATACTTGCAGCAGGAGGAAACGAGGCCATGATGGCCAACTACCTCCCGATGGCTCTGACTGGGACCACTAGGTCCTGGTTCATGAGTCTTCCGCCCGACTCCACCAACAATTGGGCGGAGCTATGTCAATAGTTTATTGCCAACTTCGGGAGTTCTTACACCCGATCCGGCACTGAATACAATGGGGGAATCGTTACAATCCTTTATCCAGTGGTTTTCTCAGGTACGCAATACCATCCCTTCTATCTTGAATGCTTCTGTTATTGTCGCATTCAGATAGGGTGTCCAAGACAAGAAAATGTTGGAGAAGTTGGCGACTAAATAAGTCACCAGCGTCACGGAGTTATTCAGCCTGGCTGACAAGTGCGCCCAGGCCGCAGAGGGTCGATAAATGCACTCAAAGCCAGCTTCGGAGGCTAACAAAAAGTCCTCCAATGCTGAAGCCACTACCTCCGGTAGTGGCAAAAAGAAGAAGAATTCCTACAGCAAGAAGAAGCCATCGGCCGGCACACCTACTGCTGCTGCTGCTGCAGCTCCGGGTGGCCAGGGGCCACGCCCCCAAAAAATGACATCGTACTTCATCAGAAGACGGCAGCAGCTCTAAAATGTGGTGTTCGATCCATAAGACAGACAAACACAGTCTGGAGGACTACTGAGAGGTCCAAAACCTAGTCGAGCGCTACAACAAGCGCCAAGAAAAAGCTCCTTTCCGTTAAGGGGAAGGAAAACAGAAAGTTGACGAAGCTCCGGCTGAGCCGGAGCTAACCTTTCAGGATCCCAACAAGGTCCTAAAGGTTGTCTACAACACAGTAGATGATGATTCCGACATCACTGACAACGAGTGTCGGAAGACCCTGAACACCATTTATGGTGGTTCCTAGGACATCACTTCTCGCCGCATTCTCAAGACAATGCGGCGGGACATGGTCGCTGCAGCTCCTACTGCCAAGGCGGAACCACATCGGAAATGGATGGACTTTCCCATCACCTTCGATGCTACAGACTGCCCCCGAAACATGATCAAAGCTGGCCAGTTACCACTGATGGTATCTCCTACCATCAATAATGTTCAGCTCTACCATGTTTTGGTGGACGAAGGTGCGGGGCTGAACCTCCTGAGCTATGAAGCATTCGTCAAGCTCTAGCTTCGACCTTCAGACCTTCATCCCTCACGCCCTTTCTCTGGGGTAGGTCCGGGGGCCATTAGCCCTCTCGGATCCATCACACTGCCGATGACTCTCGGAACTCGGGAGAAGTACAGGACCAAGAAGCTGGTCTTCGACGTCGCGTAGATCAGCTTACCCTTCATGCCATCTTAGGCAGGCCTACCTTGTACAGGTTCATGGCTGCAGCTAATTATGGCTACCTGGTGTTGAAGATGCCAACACCCTCTGGCATTCTCCACGTCCACAAATACTGTACTACAGGAATCACTGCACTGGAAGAACTCCATGCACTTGCAACTACGCAGGAGGAGGCATCCGACAAAGAGCTCACGGCTCAACCCTCGAGCTCTTGTCATCGAGGCTCGACCTCTGCACCACGTGTGCAACCAAGCAGCGACACCGATGTTCCCGTCAAAGTTGTTCAAATCGGTTCTGATGCTGCTCAGACCACCCGCATATTGGGAGGTCTGAACAACAAATAGGAACTCGCGCTCATCACTTTCCTCTGGGCGAATATTGTCGTGTTTGCCTGGCAACTATCACAAATGTCTGGGATCCCTAGGGAGGTGATTGAGCACAATCTGAATATTTATCCTGACGCACGACCTGTACACCAGAAGCCCTAGAAGCAATCAATCGAGTGGCAAAACTTCATCTGATAGGAGATCAAGAAGCTGCTCGAAGCTGGTTTCATCCAAGATGTTTTTCATCCTATATGGATGGCAAACCCAGTCGTTGTACCCAAGGCCGGCGGGAAGCTTCGGATGTGTATCGACTACACCACTTTAAATAAGGCATGTCCAAAAGATCCATTTCCACTACCTAGGATAGATCAGATAGTGGACTCTACCTCCGGGTGCGAGCTATTGTGTTTCTTAGATGCATATTCTGGATATCATCAGATCCAAATGTCTAAGGAAGATGAAGAGAATACTACCTTCATAACAGTAGATGGATTATATTGTTATACTGTCGTGCCCTTTGGTCTCAAAAATGCAGCTTCAACCTTTGTGCGAGCTATGTAAAAAATATTTGGAGAGCTAATTAGAGACTTGGTGGAGGTGTATGTCAATGACATTGTTGTGAAGATTAAGAACAAGGAGTCACTCCTTGACAATTTGCAAGCCGTCTTTGACAAGCTGCGCATCACGCGCACCAAGATGAACTCGGACAAGTGTGTCTTCGGGGTTAGCTCTGGGAAACTCCTTGGTTTATTGGTGACTCACCGATGAATTGAAGCAAACCTAGTGAAGATCAAGGCTATAGATGACATGCAGCCCCAAGCCTGCATCAAGTTAATAAGATGTCTAGCTGCGCTCAGCCAGTTCATCTCAAGACTGGCAGAGCGGGCACTACCCTTCTTCAAACTCTCGAGGAAGTCCGGACCATTTCATTGGTCTGAAGAAGCAGAAAAGGCATTTCAAGAGCTGAAGCAACTCCTCACCACACTACGATCTTGGTAGCTCCGAATCCTGGTGAGCCTCTACTGCATTACATTTCTGCAACCACAGAAGTTGTCAGCATGGTCCTGGTCGTGGAGAGACCGGAGCCACATCTAGTTCAAGAGCTTAGACTACTCCGGGAGGGTCCGGAGCTACCTGAAGGCGAGTCTAGGTCCTAGCCCCCAGACTGGAACCTCAAGCCAAAATGCTAGGAGATCAACCCCTCTCGCCCGAGGGGGTTCACCTGGCTGACCAAGATGATTCGCACCTTCCCAACAAGATCTGGGTCAAACAAGAAGAAATTCTGGACTCCTCAGAGAGGGTCCGTGAAGCTCATCAAGAAGGCTCGAACCCCTTCAAGAAAGTCCAGATCGAGGGAGAGGAAGCTTCGGGCTCCTCCAAAAGAGTCCGGGCAGTCCAGCGCCCAGTGTACTTCATCAGTGAAGTACTCCACAACGCCAAAACACGCTACATCAAGGTGCATAAGCTGCTTTATGTAGTTCTTATTGCCTCAAGGAAGCTTCGTCACTACTTCCAAGCCCACAAGATACTAGTGGTAACTTCTTATCCACTGCGTTCTATATTGCATAACCCTAATTCAACTGGGAATATCGCAAAGTGGGTAGTGGAGTTGGCTGAGTTCGATCTCGAATTCGTGCCACGGCAAGCAATCAAGTGTCAGGCTTTGGCTGATTTCATGGCAGAGTGGACTCCCTCTCCATCAAACCCTGGGGGCCCAGTGAGCAAAAACTAGAACCTAAGGTCCCGATCTTCACCGAACCTCACTGAACTCTCTACTTTGACGACTCTGTGCAGAAGCAAGGGGCTGGAGCAGGAATCCTTCTCCTCGCACCGATCAGGGAGAAGGTCAAATACATGGTTCACCTTGACTTCAAGGCAACCAACAACATGACAGAGTATGAAGCTCTCATTTACGGGCTCATGGTGGCACTATCCTATGGTGTCAAATAGCTGTTGGTGAAGGGTGATTCGCAACTCATCATAAAACAAGTCAAAGGTGAATGCTGCTGCAATAACCCCAAGCTAGCCGCCTATCTTCTTGAAGTCCAGAGGCTTCAGAAAGACATCAAAGTCCTGGATCTCCGTCATAATTAGTGTCTCCATAATGCTGAAGCTAATGAACTCTTAACTAAGGCTTCAACCGGAGTTCCGGCTCCTGACGGAATCTTCATCCGAAGGTTATCAGGACCAACAGCTCAATCTACTGAACTAAGCGAAGTGGGCAAGACCAGCACCTCGAAGCTGGCGGTCCCGGTGGCCCTGTTATAATGGCATCCACTAAGGGTCATAGGTTCTGTCGGAAGCTCCGAGCAACCCAGCACACAAGACTCAGAAGCTCAAGTTAGCTCCAATGCATGGATCTCGGAGATCCGAAGCTACATGAAAGACAACATCCTTCCTGAAGACGGTGTATCCACTGACCAGGTCGTTATATTAGCTAAAAGATACACACTGGTAGAAGGGGATTTCAACCGTCATGGTGCCAACGACGTCCTAATGCGTTGCATTACAAGGGAATAAGGTCGCGAGCTTCTTGCAAAAATCCATAGAGGCGAGTGTTGGAACCATGCATCTTCCCGCACGTTGGTTGGTAAAGCCTTCCGACATGGCTTTTACTGGCCTACAGCACTCCAGGGTGCAGTTGAGCTAGTGAAAAATTGTGAAGCGTGCCAGTTCCACGCAAAACAAATTCACACACTGGCTCAATCACTGCAAATGATACCTCCTGCATGGCCATTCGCTGTGTGGGGTATGGACATTTTGGGACCATTCCCAAAAGCCGTCGGAGGTTACAAGTTCCTGTACATTGCCATCGACAAGTTCACCAAGTGGTCGGAAGCTATTCCAGTTGTGACAATCAACAATCAAGTTCTTGATGTCCAAAATATGCATATTTGGAGTTCCGAACAAAGTCATAACTGACAATGGAACCCAATTTACAAGTGATGCATTTCAAGAATATTGTGAAGACCTCGACATTCAAGTCAGCTACGCATCAGTAGCTCACCCAACAGCAATGGCCAAGCCGAGAGAGCAAATGCAGAAATCCTAAAAGGACTCAAGACGCGTACATATGAATGCTTAAAAAAGCATGGATCAAACTGGATTGAAGAGCTTCCGTCTACACTGTGGGCAAATAGAACAACACCTAGCCGGTCAACTGGGAAAACACCCTTCTTCCTGGTGTACGGAGCTAAAGCAGTCCTTCCTCCCAAGATCACCATGGGGTTGCTCTGAGTCTGGACCTTCGATGAAGCCACGCGGGACTGTAGGATCGAAGAGCATGTGAAAATCTACCAGAGGGGGGGGGTGAATGGTGTATTAAAAGTTTTTCAGCGGAAGAAATGAAAACCCCTCGGCAGGAAAACGATTTGTTAAAGAAATCGTGTGTGAGACTAATCTAAACGTGTTTCACCATGACAAAAGTGATTGATATCCGAGAGAATAAAGTCACGAAGACGACACAACAAGAATCACTCAAATCCGTCGAGAGAAACTCAAGTTACAATTGAAAGATCGAACAAAGGTCAATCTGTCCTACCCGAGAAAAAAAGTTCTAGAACGCTGCAAAGAAACTCGTGTAGATTAGAAACTACAAAACCAATTACCATGAAATTTTGACAGATGATATATAATCAAGTTGTGAAGACAACCCAAAAATAATCACGTCAATTCGATCTGTAAAACTCGAGTTATGATAAAACCACCGACCAATGGTTGTGCTGTGCAGAAACTCGACGAGTAAAACTTGTCTGGAAAAGTCGGACGAACAAGGCACAAAAGTTCCTTTCAGCTATGAATTTTATTCAATAGAACACAAGAGAAACAGCCCCCAATGTCGTCACCCACGAGCTCTGGCCTCCCTTGCTTATATAACCAGCCCTTAGGCCAACCCAATCTCAACTAGGACTCTAATCCTACTCAAATCACGAATCGAAACTTTCCATAACTGCTTAGGACTCTTCTATACGCAGATAGAAGCAATATTAAGACTTCCAAACACCTTAGGAATGTGTCCCACATTCCTAAAACAACTCAAATTCGTGACCCACACGAAATCCTATCATAACCAACTCAATTCTTTCCATATTTGAGTCAAACACGACTCAGCCGCAGCTTGAGTCCATAACTTAGTCGGTTGGAACCTTCCGACCAATTCTTTGCGTCCACATCTCTTCATCACACCTCAGAACCATGTAGCCGCGTCCATGCACTCCTTGCATATGTGCAAACATATTCCATCGACGTCCACGATACCTTCATATGCATTGTTCTCTATTCAAACATGTTGCGCAACCTCCCTATCGACTCAACCACAATTCCTCCCGAACTTGGTTGTTGAACCTCATCCTCTACCTAGGACTAGTTCAATGGATCCCGTCACCAGCCATGTCTTGAACTCAAGCAACACCGGCACATGAATAAACAACCAATACTTTCGAGCACAAGTCCTCGACTTGACTCACGTTAGTTCTGAAACTACAACATCTTACGTGAGCACCTCACATTAGCATGTTGCAAAACATAGAAAAATGATATCAACCATAACCACCAAAAAACACCAAAACTTAGCAAATGAATACTAAGCAATCTTTCCATCAATGTGAAGCAAGTATGAATCATTGCAAGATAAAAGCAGAACCACTGCGATCAAGCTCCAAACCTTGCCAAAGCTAACCGAACCTTGAACCGGAGCTTACCAAAGCTAGCCGTACCTAGCGCCGGACCTTTATGATAAAGGTGTTTTGGTAGTATTCAAAACCATTATCGCCATAGCCAATGCATTCAGCACACATAGGTTTCACAATCTCCCCCTTGATGAATGCATTGGCAACACCATTTAAAATCCGAACATTGGCTTATTCACATTAAATATTTTGAAAATAATTTCTCCCCCTTTGTAAAATAGAAATAAAATGAGAGGAAAAAAATTCTCCCCCTGAGAAGAATCGTGCCAAAACAGTTGTGAATATGTAATGTGTAAACAATTTTTCATACTTATCTTTTTAAAATTTCACATATAGTCTCTCCCCCTTTGACAATGTATTCAGCAAGGTACAATAGAGAAATTTTAATTGTTATAAGCATATTATAAAATAAACATATAAAACAAAGCTCATCCAAGTCATACTATCAAGTAACTTACACTATCACATCAATGAAATACATAAAGTAGTGTAAGCCATGCTAGAGATCAAATGTAATTTTCAATTTAAGAAATTCATGATCTCACAAACTTAAATATTTCAATACCTGAAAGCATGACACTTCTTGCTGCATTTTATTATTTTTCAAAGCAAAAAATTAGATCATATGATATTTGCAAGAGATTATATGCGCATCTGCCTTATTCTAACCAACCAAGCGAAGTCTATGTCATTTGACAATCAGAAGCTTAAGGACATGGTTTTAGTCATACAAAACTTCTTCCAAGTTCATATCTAAGTGCAATGATAAGCCATCTCAAAAGAAGAAGTGTGATGCATGCATATTCTCTTGATCTTTTCTCAATTTTTTATTGATCATAAAAACTCAACATGTGAGTTGATTACTTGATTACATGCCAGAGAAGAACAACCTCCCCCTACTGTAGGTTCTAGAAGACTTGGTCCTGAGAAGCTCGGGACAACCCTGCTCCAATGGGAGTAGGGGGAGGTTGTTCTTCTCTGGCCATGCACCAACGCATGGTCTGTTGGCCACAGAAGTTCTAGCCTCATCCGCCGAAGAAATTTGACGGGACTGTCAACCCCGCCGAATTCCTTCAAATCTACTTTACTGCTATACTTGCAGCAGGAGGCAACGAGGCCATGATGGCCAACTACCTCCTGATGGCTCTGACTGGGACCACTAGGTCCTGGTTCATGAGTCTTCCGCCCGACTCCACCAACAGTTGGGCGGAGCTATGTCAATAGTTTATTGCCAACTTCGGGAGTTCTTACACCCGATCTGGCACTGAATACAACGGGGGAATCGTTGCGATCCTTTATCCAGCGGTTTTCTCAGGTACGCAATACCATCCCTTCTATCTTGAATGCTTCTGTTATTGTCGCATTCAGATAGGGTGTCCAAGACATGAAAATGTTGGAGAAGTTGGCGACGAAATAAGTCACTAGCGTCACAGAGTTATTCAGCCTGGCTGACAAGTGCGCCCGGGCCGCAGAGGGTCGATAAATGCACTCAAAGCCAGCTTCGGAGGCTAACAAAAAGTCCTCCAATGCTGAAGCCACTACCTCCGGCAGTGGCAAAAAGAAGAAGAATTCCTACAGCAAGAAGAAGCCATCGGCCGGCACACCTACTGCTGCTGCTGCTGCAGCTCCGGGTGGCCAGGGGCCACGCCCCCAAAAAATGACATCGTACTTCATCAGAAGACGGCAGCAGCTCTAAAATGTGGTGTTCGATCCATAAGACAGACAAACACAGTCTGGAGGACTACCGAGAGGTCCAAAACCTTGTCGAGCGCTACAACAAGCGCCGAGAAAAAGCTCCTTTCCGTTAACGGGAAGGAAAACAGAAAGTTGACGAAGCTCCGGCTGAGCCGGAGCTAACCTTTCAGGATCCCAACAAGGTCCTAAAGGTTGTCTACAACACAGTAGACGATGATTCCGACATATCTAACAACGAGTGTCGGAAGACCCTGAACACCATTTATGGTGGTTCCTAGGACATCACTTCTCGCCGCATTCTCAAGACAATGCGGCGGGACATGGTCGCTGCAGCTCCTACTGCCAAGGCGGAACCACATCGGAAATGGATGGACTTTCCCATCACCTTCGATGCTACGGACTGCCCCCGAAACATGATCAAAGCTGGCCAGTTACCACTGATGGTATCTCCTACCATCAATAATGTTCAGCTCTACCATGTTTTGGTGGACGAAGGTGCGGGGCTGAACCTCCTGAGCTATGAAGCATTCGTCAAGCTCTAGCTTCAACCTTCGGACCTTCATCCCTCACGCCCTTTTTCTGGGGTAGGTCCGGGGGCCATTAGCCCTCTCGGATCCATCACACTGCCGATGACTTTCGGAACTCGGGAGAAGTACAGCACCAAGAAGCTGGTCTTCGACGTCGCGTAGATCAGCTTACCCTTCATGCCATCTTAGGCAGGCCTACCTTGTACAGGTTCATGGCTACAGCTCATTATGGCTACCTGGTGTTGAAGATGCCAACACCCTCTGGCATTCTCCGCGTCCACAAAGACTGTACTGCAGGAATCACTGCATTGGAAGAACTCCATGCACTTGCAACTACGCAGGAGGAGGCATCCAACAAAGAGCTCACTGCTCAACCCTCGAGCTCTTGTCATCGAGGCTCAACCTCTGCACCACGTGTGCAACCAAGCGGCGACACCGATGTTCCCGTCAAAGTCGTTCAAATCGGTTCTGATGCTGCTCAGACCACCCGCATATTGGGAGGTCTGAACAACAAATAGGAACTCGCGCTCATCACTTTCCTCTGGGCGAATATTGTCGTGTTTGCCTGGCAACTGTCACAAATGTCTGGGATCCCTAGGGAGGTGATTGAGCACAATCTGAATATTTATCCTGACGCACGGCCTGTACACCAGAAGCCCTAGAAGCAATCAATCGAGTGGCAAAACTTCATCCGACAGGAGATCAAGAAGCTGCTCGAAGCTGGTTTCATCCGAGATGTTTTTCATCCAAAATGGATGGCAAACCCAATCGTTGTACCCAAGGTCGGCGGGAAGCTTCGGATGTGTATCGACTACACCACTTTAAATAAGGCATGTCCAAAAGATCCATTTCCACTACCTAGGATAGATCAGATAGTGGACTCCACCTCCGGGTGCGAGCTATTGTGTTTCTTAGATCCATATTCTGGATATCATCAGATCCAAATGTCTAAGGAAGATGAAGAGCATACTGCCTTCATAACAGTAGATGGATTATATTGTTATACTGTCGTGCCCTTTGGTCTCAAAAATGCAGCTTCAACCTTTGTGCGAGCTATGTAAAAAATATTTGGAGAGCTAATTAGAGACTTGGTGGAGGTGTATGTCAATGACATTGTTGTGAAGATTAAGAACAAGGAGTCACTCCTTGACAATTTGCAAGCCATCTTTGACAAGCTGCGCATCACGTGCACCAAGATGAACTCAGACAAGTGTGTCTTCGGGGTTAGCTCTGGGAAACTCCTTGGTTTATTGGTGACTCACCGATGAATTGAAGCAAACCCAGTGAAGATCAAGGCTATAGATGACATGCAGCCCCAAGCCTGCATCAAGTTAATAAGATGTCTAGCTGCACTCAGCCAGTTCATCTCAAGACTGGCAGAGCGGGCACTACCCTTCTTCAAACTCTCGAGGAAGTCCGGACCATTTTATTGGTCTGAAGAAGCAGAAAAGGCATTTCAAGAGCTGAAGCAACTCATCACCACACTACGATCTTGGTAGCTCCGAATCCTGGTGAGCCTCTACTGCATTACATTTCTACAACCACAGAAGTTGTCAGCATGGTCCTGGTCGTGGAGAGACCGGAGCCACATCTAGTTCAAGAGCTTAGACTACTCCGGGAGGGTCCGGAGCTACCTGAAGGCGAGTCTAGGTCCTAGCCCCCAGACTGGAACCTCAAGCCAAAATGCTAGGAGATCAACCCCTCTCGCCCGAGGGGGTTCACCTGGCTGACCAAGATGATTCGCACCTTCCCAACAAGATCCGGGTCAAACAAGCAGAAATTCTGGACTCCTCAGAGAGGGTCCGTGAAGCTCAACAAGAAGGCTCGAACCCCTTCAAGAAAGTCCAGATCGAGGGAGAGGAAGCTTCGGGCTCCTCCAAAAGAGTCCGGGCAGTCCAGCGCCCAGTGTACTTCATCAGTGAAGTACTCCACAACGCCAAAACACGCTACATCAAGGTGCATAAGCTGCTTTATGTAGTTCTTATTGCCTCAAGGAAGCTTCGTCACTACTTCCAAGCCCACAAGATATTAGTGGTAACTTCTTATCCACTGCGTTCTATATTGCATAACTCCAATTCAACTGGGAATATCGCAAAGTGGGTAGTGGAGTTGGCTGAGTTCGATCTCGAATTCGTGCCACGGCAAGCAATCAAGTGTCAGGCTTTGGCTGATTTCGTGGCGGAGTGGACTCCCTCTCCATCAAACGCTGGGGGCCCCAGTGAGCAAAAACTAGAACCTAAGGTCCCGATCTTCACCGAACCTCACTGAACTCTCTACTTTGACGACTCTGTGCAGAAGCAAGGGGCTGGAGCTGGAATCCTTCTCCTCGCAACGATCAGGGAGAAGGTCAAATACATGGTTCACCTTGACTTCAAGGCAACCAACAACATGACAGAGTATGAAGCTCTCATTTACGGGCTCATGGTGGCACTATCCTATGGTGTCAAATAGCTGTTGGTGAAGGGTGATTCGCAACTCATCATAAAACAAGTCCAAGGTGAATGCTGCTGCAATAACCCCAAGCTAGCCGCCTATCTTCTTGAAGTCCAGAGGCTTCAGAAAGACTTCAAAGTCCTGGATCTCCGTCATAATTAGTGTCTCCATAATGCTGAAGCTAATGAACTCTTAACTAAGGCTTCAACCGGAGTTCCGGCTCCTAACGGAATCTTCATCCGAAGGTTATTAGGACCAACAACTCAATCTACTAAACTAAGCGAAGTGGGCAAGACCAGCACCTCGAAGCTGGCGGTCCCGGTGGCCCTGTTATAATGGCGTCCACTAAGGGTCATAGGTGCTGTCGGAAGCTCCGAGCAACCCAGCAGGCAAGACTCAGAAGCTCAAGTTAGCTCCAATGCATGGATCTCGGAGATCCGAAGCTACATGAAAGACAACATCCTTCCTGAAGACGGTGTATCCACTGACCAGGTCGTTATATTAGCTAAAAGATACACACTGGTAGAAGGGGATTTCAACCGGCATGGTGCCAACGACGTCCTAATGCGTTGCATTACAAGGGAAGAAGGTCGCGAGCTTCTTGCAAAAATCCATAGAGGCGAGTGTTGGAACCATGCATCTTCCCGCACGTTGGTTGGTAAAGCCTTTCGACATGGCTTTTACTGGCCTACAGCACTCCAGGATGCAGTTGAGCTAGTGAAAAATTGTGAAGCGTGCCAGTTCCACGCAAAACAAATTCACACACTGGCTCAATCACTGCAAATGATACCTCCTGCATGGCCATTCGCTGTGTGGGGTATGGACATTTTGGGACCATTCCCAAAAGCCGTCGGAGGTTACAAGTTCCTGTACATTGCCATCGACAAGTTCACCAAGTGGTCGGAAGCTATTCCAGTTGTGACAATCAACAATCAAGTTCTTGATGTCCAAAATATGCATATTTGGAGTTCCGAACAAAGTCATAACTGACAATGGAACCCAATTTACAAGTGATGCATTTCAAGAATATTGTGAAGACCTCGACATTCAAGTCAGCTACGCATCAGTAGCTCACCCAACAGCAATGGCCAAGCCGAGAGAGCAAATGCAGAAATCCTAAAAGGACTCATGACGCGTACATATGAACGCTTAAAAAAGCATGGATCAAACTGGATTGAAGAGCTTCCGTCTACACTGTGGGCAAATAGAACAACACCTAGCCGGTCAACTGGGAAAACACCCTTCTTCCTGGTGTACGGAGCTAAAGCAGTCCTTCCTCCCAAGATCACCATGGGGTTGCCCTGAGTCTGGACCTTCGATGAAGCCACGCAGGACTGTAGGATCGAAGAGCATGTGAAAATCTACCAGAGGGGGGGTGAATGGTGGATTAAAACTTTTTCAGCGGAAGCAATGAAAACCCCTCGGCAGGAAAACGATTTGTTAAAGAAATCGTGTGTGGGTCTAATCTAAACGTGTTTCACCATGACAAAAGTGATAGATATCCGAGAGAATCAAGTCACGAAGACGACACAACAAGAATCACTCAAATCCGTCGAGAGAAACTCAAGTTACAATTGAAAGATCGAACAAAGGTCAATCTGTCCTACCCGAGAAAAACAGTTCTAGAACGCTGCAAAGAAACTCGTGTAGATCAGAAACTACAAAACCAATTACCATGAAATTTTGACAGATGATATATAATCAAGTTGTGAAGACAACCCAAAAATAATCACGTCAATTCGATCTGTAAAACTCGAGTTATCATAAAACCACCGACCAAAGGTTGTGCTGTTTAGAAACTCGACGAGTAAAACTTGTCTGGAAAAGTCGGACGAACAAGGCACAAAAGTTCCTTTCAGCTATGAATTTTATTCAATAAAACACAAGAGAAACAGCCCCCAAAGTCATCACCCATGAGCTCTGGCCTCCCTTGCTTATATAACCAGCCCTTAGGCCAACCCAATCTCAACTAGGACTCTAATCCTACTCAAATCACGAATCGAAACTTTCCATAACTGCTTAGGACTCTTCTATACGCAGATAGAAGCAATATTAAGACTTCCAAACACCTTAGGAATGTGTCCCACATTCCTAAAACAACTCAAATTCGTGACCCACACGAAATCCTATCATAACCAACTCAATTCTTTCCATATTTGAGTCAAACACGACTCAGCCGCAGCTTGAGTCCATAACTTAGTCGGTTGGAACCTTCCGACCAATTCTTTACGTCCACATCTCTTCATCACACCTCGGAACCATGTAGCCACGTCCATGCACTCCTTGCATATGTGCAAACATCTTCCATCGACGTCCACGATACCTTCATATGCATTGTTCTCTATTCAAACATGTTGCGCAACCTCCCTATCAACTCAACCACAATTCCTCCCGAACTTGGTTGTTGAACCTCATCTTCTACCTAGGACTAGTTCAATGGATCCCGTCACCAGCCATGTCTTGAACTCAAGCAACACCGGCACATGAATAAACAACCAATACTTTTGAGCACAAGTCCTCGACTTGACTCACGTTAGTTCTGAAACTACAACATCTTACGTGAGCACCTCACATTAGCATGTTGCAAAACATAGAAAAATGATATCAAACATAACCACCAAAAAATACCAAAACTTAGCAAATGAATACTAAGCAATCTTTCCATCAATGTGAAGCAAGTACGAATCATTGCAAGATAAAAGCAGAACCACTGCGATCAAGCTCCAAACCTTGCCAAAGCTAACCGGACCTTGAACCGGAGCTTACCAAAGCTAGCCGTACCTAGCGCCGGACCTTTATGATAAAGGTGTTTTGGTAGTATTCAAAACCTTTATCGCCATAGCCAATGCATTCAGCACACATAGGTTTCACAATCTCCCCCTTGATGAATGCATTGGCAACACCATTTAAAATCCGAACATTGGCTTATTCACATTAAATGTTTTGAAAATAATTTCTCCCCCTTTGTAAAATAGAAATAAAATGAGAGGAAAAAAAATTCTCCCCCTGAGAAGAATCGTGCCAAAACAGTTGTGAATATGTAATGTGTAAACAATTTTTCATACTTATCTTTTTAAAATTTCACATATTGTCTCTCCCCCTTTGACAATGTATTCAGCAAGGTGCAATAGAGAAATTTTAATTGTTATAAGCATATTATAAAATAAACATATAAAACAAAGCTCATCCAAGTCATACTATCAAGTAACTTACACTATCACATCAATGAAATACATAAAGTAGTGTAAGCCATGCTAGAGATCAAATGTAATTTTCAATTTAAGAAAGTCATGATCTCACAAACTTAAATATTTCAATACCTGAAAGCATGACACTTCTTGCTGCATTTTATTATTTTTCAAAGCAAAAAATTAGATCATATGATATTTGTAAGAGATTATATGCGCATCTGCCTTATTCTAACCAACCAAGCGAAGTCTATGTCATTTGACAATCAGAAGCTTAAGGACATGGTTTTAGTCATACACAACTTCTTCCAAGTTCATATCTAAGTGCAATGATAAGCCATCTCAAAAGAAGAAGTGTGATGCATGCATATTCTCTTGATCTTTTCTCAATTTTTTATTGATCATAAAAACTCAACATGTGAGTTGATTACTTGATTAATTCTTTATGATTAAAAGCAGTTGTGAACATGCAACAAGTTCAAAACAGCAAGAATGTTCGATCATGGCCAGATTTGGTGTAAGTAGTTATTCCAATTACTAGTCATGGCAAAAACTACAAAATGTATAACACGAGTAATGTAGTAAGAACTTTCAGCATGTAAAAGGAATCACAAAGTCATATATGTATCAAATACTATGCTCATATTATTTTAATTTCAGATTCACACATAGACTTCCCAAGTTTCAAAACTCCCCCTCAATTTAAGCCATGAGGATGCATAACCCCTATTTCACTACGAATGTAACAAAAACGAGTGAAATCCAAAGGTTTTGTAAAAATGTCAGCCAATTGTTGTTCTATATCTACATGGTGAAGCACAATGTTTCCTTTTTTAACATTATCATGGAGAAAGTGATACCTAATGTCAATGTGCTTAGTTCTAGAATGTTCCACGGGGTTTTTAGCAATGCAAATTGCACTAGTGTTGTCACAAAACAGTGGAACACTATCTAGATCAACCCCATAGTCCTTAAGTGTTTAAATAATCCAAAGAATTTTTGAACAAGCGCTACCAGCAGCTACATATTCAGATTTGGCGGTAGATTGTGGAACTGAACTTTGTTTTCTAGAGGACCAAGCAACAAGTGAATTATCGAGAAAATGACAAGCACCCAAAGTACTTTTCCTATCAATCCTACAACCCCCAAAATCAGCATCGGAAAAAGCTTTCAAAGTAACGGTTGAGGAAGAAGAAAGAAAAATGTCAAATTCTTGTTCCATGTAAGTACCTGAGAATCCTTTTGACGGCTTGACGGTGTGAAGCACATGGGGAGGCTCGAAAATGTGCACAAAGACATACGTTGAATTGTATGTCTGGTCTTGATGTTGTGAGGTACAAAAGTGATCCGATCATGCTTCTATATTCTTTTTTATCCACGGGTTCACCATCTTCATCAAGTTCAAGTGTTGTTGCTGTTCCCATTGGTGTCTAAAGAGGCTTGCTTTTGTCCATGTTGAAGCACCTTACGAGGTCTTTTGTATACTTCGTTTGATGCACAAAGGTACCCTCATTGGTTTGCTTGATTTGCAGCACCAAAAAGTGAGTTCACCCATCATACTCATCTCAAATTCTGAACTCATCATAGCTGAAAACTTGGACACAAGATCATGAGAAGCACAACCAAAGATAATATCATCCACATACACTTGAACGAATAATGAGTCATTGCCATGCTTAAGCACAAAAAGAGTTTTATCAACCTTGCCCATGGTAAACCCCTTTTCAAGTAAGAATGTTTTTAACCTATCATACTATGCTCTAGGGGCTTGTTTGAGACCGTACAAGGCTTTGGACAGTTTGTAAACATGATTAGGAAAATCTAGATTTTCAAAACCCGGTTGTTGTTTGACATAAACCTCCTCATCTATGTAGCCATTAAGAAAAGCACTTTTAATATCCATTTGATATAGCTTAAAACCTTTAGATGCAGCAAAAGCTAACAAAATTCTTATGGCTTCTAATCTAGCAACGGGAGCAAAAGTTTCATTAAATCTAGACCATCAACCTGAGTGAAACCTTGAGCAACCAACTTAGCATTATTCCTAACCACAACCCCATCCTCACTTTGTTTATTATTAAATACCCATTTAGTTCCAATTAAAGTGTGACCTTGAGGTGGAGGTACAAGTTTCCAAGCATTATTTCTTTCAAAATTTTCTAACTCTTCTTGCATGGCAATAATCCAAGATTCATTAGTGTATGTGTGTGATATATCTTTGGGTTCAAAAGAAGCAACAAAAGCAGAATGAGCATGAGAGTTTGGATCGCAAAACCTGGACCGTGTGACTCGTTCGATCAAGCTTCCAATAATTTCTTGTGGAGGATGAATTTTGAGAACCCAGAGGGTAGTGGACACTTCACAAACTTCTTCTTCTTCATGTTCATCACAAATCGATGAGCTTGTGACTTTAGGAGGATTTGGACCAGCAATGGTGGTCGTCGGTGCTGGCTGGGAATCAAAATCAGGAGCTGGAACAATGTCATTAGCTGCTAAATTTTCGGGCAGTAGCACCACTTCATCCTCATCTTCAACGAAAATGCTCTCCCCCTGCGGATATGTATCCAGACCTGCAATGTTTGAGCTAGTACCTGTGATAGCTTCATCAAAAGAAACCTCACAAGTCTCCACAATTTTGTTAGTGTCAAGTAAAAGCACACGGTAGCCTCTAGTATGAGATGGATAACCAAGAAACATGCCATCAACAGATCTAGGTTCAAATTTATCAAGATTACCAAGTTTCTTAACAAAGCATTTGCAACCAAAGACCCGAAAGTGTGAAACACTAGGCCTATGTCCAAACCGGAGATCATATGGTGTTTTACCTATCTTAGCGCGCAAGAAAACACGATTTGAGACATAACAAGCAGTTGCAATCGCATCAGCCCAAAATTTCCTAGGAGTTTGATATTCATCAAGCATAGTCCTAGCCATCTCAACTAAGGTTTTGTTCTTTCTTTCTACAACACCGTGTTGTTGAGGTACATATGGTGAAGAAAATTGATAATCTATTCCATTTTCAGCACAAAAGTGATCAAAAGATTGATTTTTAAATTTGGTTCCCTTATCACTTCTAATTGCTTTTAAAGATCCTGGGTGATCAATTCATAATCTAAGAAATAAAGTTCTAAAGTGACTAAAAGCTTCATTCTTAGATGCCACAAAATAAACCCAAGAGTATCTGAATAATCATCAACAATCACAAGAACATACCATTTACCTATGAAGGATTGAACGCGTGAAGGTCCTACGGTGTCAAGGTGCAAAAGTTGACACGGTTTAGTTGTCATGATCATTTTGAGAGGAGTATGTGAACCTGCAACCATATTAGCATGTCTACAAGAAGAGCACACAATTTCTTTGTCCCCTTTAAGCCTAGGCAGCCCACGTATGCGACCAAGAGCACTAACAGGCGGTAGATGATCAAAGCCTACGTGACCAAGTCTACGATGCCAAAAATATAAGTCCTTTGCATCATTGGAAACTAGACACCAATGCTTAGAGGAAGACATATCAAAATCAGCTTTAAAAACTCTTCCAAACCGATACATGTTAAAAATAAGCTCACTATTTAAATTTACAACTTTGCAGCAATTTTAGTGAAAATAATTTCCAAATTTTCATCTAGCAGTTGTGAAACAGAAAGCAAGTTGTATTTTAAATTTTTAACAAGTGTCACATCCTTCAAAGTGTAGTGATTATTTACTCTAACTGAACCCTTAGCAATTATAGGAGTTGAAGAATTATCGGCAAAAGTAACATTCTCTACACGTGACACAAAAGAGAGGGAGGAGAACCAATCTTTGTTACTGGTCATGTGGCGTGAGCAACCTGAATCCACAATCCAAATGTTCTCCTTCCTCAAACGTGTAACCTACATAAAAGCACAATACGTCGATGACTCAATATTGGGGTTAGTCAAAAGGCATTTAGGAATCCAATACTGAGTCACACGACGTGCAGCAGGAAAGACACGCGAAAGCTAAGATAGAACAGCAGGTTTATGAGTCAAAGTTTGGGATTTTTTGTTCTTAACTACTAACCTATAAGGTGTTACTTGTGTAGCACAAAAATCAGTAGCTCCAGAGGTAAAAACAGAAGGTACGGAGGTAAACTTTGAATGTTTTTGACTCATAACATGAATGTGGCCTAGAGGGGGGTGAATAGGCATTTTTGAAATTTGTTGGAACCTGCAACACTTAACAACCAGTTCAAAACAAGAGATATCGGACTAGTCCGGTAAAGTGCGGACAAGTCCGGTTTGTACCGACTAGGTTGATTAAGTTTGATCGATTAATTTGATTCTTCGATGTATGCAGCGGAAATATATAGTCAAATGAAGTGTTGCAAGATTATGGACTAGGGTATATCACAATTCAATCTTATGTTTAATGATTCAACGTAAAGTATGCAATAATGGGTGAAACACTAGATTGTTGTAATGAATAAGAATGATGAACACCAAGAAAGACACAAGAATTTATCCCGTGGTTCGGCTCCCACAAAGGCAAACTATGTCCATGTTGAGGAGTCCACAAAAGGACTGGGTCTTCTCCAACCCTACCCTCGTCGGATCGCCACGAAGGCGAAACCTCTTCCACTTATCACAAAGGGGTGAATAACCGAATTCAAAGGGGCCTTCTCACACGTTGAGGGCTCCCCTAGATTACAACACGAAATACCACCAAGAACACACTCAAAAGATTACAATGAAATCACAGGAGTGTGTTAGAGAATCAAACCAAGAGCTCAATGAGTGTTGAACGTATCTCTCCAGTGATCTAGAGTGAATCCTCAAAGGATTGATCTTTGTTGTACTTAATTTTGTGGAGAGATGTGGTTTTTGAGGCTCTTGGGAGGTGTGACGGCGCTAGGTTTCGAGAGAGTTTAAAATCGGGCCGTGCACCTCTATTTATATGGGTTTCTAAAAGTGATCGTTAGGGTTTAGAAAGATCAGACTAGTCCGTGGTGGACACCGGACTAGTCTGGTTTGCTATGTGTAACAAACCCTAAGTGTCCCGAAATATCGGACTAGTCCGACTAGGAGCGGACTTGTCTGATTTCGCTTCTGGAAATCTTCGAACTAGTCCGATAGTCATCGGACTTGTCCGGACATGTGAAACCCTAAGTGAATTGGGTGACAAGTCCGCACTTGGAGGACTTGTCCGATTTAGGTCAGAGGGTTTTTTGAACTAGTCCGTGCTAACATCGGACTTGTCCGATTTGGATCAGAATGAATATTGGACTAGTCCGGTGGTGATAGGACTTGTCTGATTTTATGTGACTTGTGAAGTGTTTTGAGGACTAGTCCACACTGGGGAGGACTAGTCCGATTCTAGTCAGAGAGATATCGGACTAGTCCGATTGATATCGGACTTGTCTGATTTTGTGCAGAGAGGATATCGGACTAGTCCGGTGACATTTGACTAGTCCGATCCTGTGTAACTTTGTGCAATGTGTGTGTTTAATTGTGATTGAGCTCTTGGGGTGTGTTTCCTTAACACACTCGATATACAATGATCTACTATTCTTCTTCCTTGAGCTCATTTCCACTTTGCTCCTCATTCTCCCTTCTTTTTGGCACTTTGCTTATTTTGCTATTAAAACATGTGCTCATCTCAACAAAGAGGTTAGGATCTCATTTGCTTGTCATAAATCATCCAAAACCCACAAGGGATTCCTAGACACACTTTCAATCTCCCCCTTTTTGGTGATTGATGACAACCAATTGAGATTTCACAAAATATGATAAAAATTGAGATTTTCATAGAGTATGCACATATGAGCCTAAAATACATCAAGCAGTGAAAACATAATCATGTGCATTCTTTATGGTGGGATGCATGACTAAGTATATTGAAACAATGAGAATGACATAATTGACATTAATCAACCACAACCAAGCATATATGTCATTCTAGGAGCAAAATCACAGATTTCAACAAATACTTCTCAAATTAATCAAGCATTGCATCATAGAACCATAATTAACTTAAGAACATAGTTAAAGCTTTACAACCCACAAAATAGTCAAAAAGCATACAAGAGAGCTCTCTCCTCACATCCTACAGCTAGGGCTAAGACTCCCCAAGACTCCCCCTCAATCTCTCCCCCTTTGGCATCAAGACACCAAAAAGAAGGAGAGGAGGGTCCTAAGGTCTTCACTCTTTGCTGTCAGTCCTCTCATCGTCGTCTTCATCATCTTCATCTTCAGCCTGATGAGGAGGAGGAGGAGGTGCGGAGCCACTCGAGCCTCCAATGCCAAAGTAGGCAAGCTCGGAGGGGGTCAAGGGCCCGAGCTCGGTGAATCTGAGTCTGAATATTCAGAGATTGCTGGAGACCCAATTGGTTCGATCTCCAGTTTATGGCAAATTTGCTTCACATTTGCCTTCACATACTTCATATCCTCCTTTCTTCTCTTGTTGAGCTTATGGGCCTTCACTTCAGCCTTTTTGCAGGAAGCAAAGATGGCAGCCAAGTATTTGAAGATCCCACTGGCGGATCCCCTTTGAGGAGCTGCTCTACTGGCAGGGGCACCTCTGGCATCTTCACTTCTTGCTGGTGCTTCAGGACTGGAGGCCGGCAAGGGAGCAGCCTAGATGCTTGGCTTCTGAGGCATCTGAGACCTCAAGGGTAGATGCTCCACATCCCGGTGACCTTCTCGATCACAAACATCAGATATGGGGCATACCCACAAGACATGTTGGGTGTGCAGGATATGTTGACCATGTCATTTCAGATGTAGTCCACCACATCAAACTGGCGGTCCTTGCTTATCACTCTCATCAATGTCCGGAGATAACCCTACACACTCCCAGCATCTCCGTCCTTGGGAGCGATGGTCTTCCTCAAGACTCTATTGAGCACCACAAAGAATGGCTTCATGTTCTTTGTGGATGGAGGGTTGAACTTGGAGTTTGGTTCATATAGTAACTTCATCCTATCCTTCTCAATGACACCTCTATTGTGGATGATCAAGCAGTCATATCTTGAGGTGTCAAGGTGAAGAAGGCTTGCAAAATCTTCTTGAGTTATACTGTACTTGGATCCATGAGTCATCCAAGTAACAATTTACTCATCTTCACTTGAGAAATGGCATGTTGCAAGGAATTGTGCTATGACTTCATCATTCCAGTTGTTCCTGAAGGCAAAGAGATCCTTCAGGCCATGCCTCTCAATGGCTTCCACCACTTCAGTGAACGGGGAGCATCCCTTCTTCTCAAAATGTGCCCAATCAATCCATTGACTGCGCACAACCAGTGTCTTCATTGGGAGATACACAGATTTGTAGAAATCTGCATGGAAGTTGCACCAAAATCTTCCATCGGTAGCTTGCTTCGGTTGTCCATACCAATCAATGCTTCTGAACTTTGCTGCCGAATCACTGCCCTTCCCATTGAGCTTCTCTTCAGTGGGGTCCCAGACCCCTTCCCTCGGAGCATGGAGCTTCAACGGGCCAACTAGACTCGTTGCTATCCCTTTGCCCTTGCCCTTGGCTAGGCGGGCACTTGCCGAGCTAGGGCCACCACCGGTGGTAGCCCTAGAAGCTGGCACCTTGGAGGTCGGCTTCTTCGCTAGCACTTTCCTCCGAGCGTGTGGAGGATAAGGAGCTGGCTCGGAAGGTCTCTCTTAGCACTTCTTGCCAAGACTTGTCGAGGTCCGAGGTGCCACCTCGTGGTCCATCTCAGCCTCAAACTCGGAGACTTCATTGTTCGAGCTCAACATGACCTGAGAATGAGTGGCATGATTGAGAAGGAATGGTACAAGGCATAGATGTGAAAGGATAGAAAGGAATTGCATTGAGGAATGGAAAAGTTAGGTTTTGAGTTCAGAAAATCGGACTTGTCTGGTGTACAGGCAAGGAATAGTCCGGGGGACCGGACTTGTCCATGCATGGTCCAGACTAGTCCGGTATTCATCCTCAAAAACCTAAGCGACTGGACAAATGTTGATTCCTAATGCACAACAAGCGTAGCACAAACGTAATACATCAAGGAGGCATGTATATAGTGAAATATGCTAGGCTATTCGATCAACAATGAAGAAATTTGGGATTTCTAGGGTTAGGAGAAAATTACCGAAGAAATCGATTGATTCTCAAAGAGGGAGGTGTTGAAGTCTGGACTTGTCCGAGAACTTCAATCTTTGAGCAAGGATGCTTGATCTCCACCCAAATGTGGAGCTTTTTGGTGGAGGGGATGCAAAATTGCCTTGGGAGCTCGAGTGGAAGAGAGAGAACGCGTGAGGCAAGGGTGGAGGTGAAGAAATTAGGGTTTGACGGCGGCTAGGGTTATGGACATGAAAAATCGGACAAGTCCGGAGATGACTGGACTAGTCCAAACTTTTCCAGAGGCTATATCGGACTAGTCTGGCCTAACCGGCACTCCGCGGACTAGTCTGCATGGGCGGACTAGTCCGGGTAACCACAGACCAGTCTGTGGTCACCAGGCAAGAATTGCTTAGCCCATTCATATATATTTGAAGGTACATATTTAGAAAATAGGGAGGCAAATCAAATCCAATAATCCTGATCAATATGATCAGTAAGCATACAACAATCAAGCAAAGATCATAATTCATCAAGATCTAATAATTAACATAGTTTTCGGAAGAAAATTGAGAGTGATGATTTTCACAGTCCAATCAACATATTTTTGAAGAACTCAGACAGGTATGCATCATTTCAAGCCACATTCCGAGCATCAAGGATGTTTAGTTCATTTCGGAGTTCACAAAAGCGCTTTTCATCAAGTGGCTTGGTGAATATGTCGGCCAATTGCTTTTGGGTGTTGACATGGAAATGATTACATCTCCTTTCATGGAGTGGTCTCTCAAGAAGTGATGCCTTATGTCTATGTGTTTGGTTCTAGAGTGCTCAACGGGATTATGGGAAATTTTAATGGCACTCTCATTGTCACAAAGGAGTGGAATACGGTTCATATTGTAACTGTAATCCCTTAGAGTTTGTCGCATCCAAAGGAGTTGTGAACAACAACTTCCGGCTGCAACATACTCCGCTTCGACTGTGGATAAGGCAATGGAATTTTGTTTCTTGGAGGACCAAGAAACTAAGGATCTCCCTAGGAACTGACATGTATCAGAGGTACTTTTTTATCTACTTTGCATCCGACATAATCTGCATCGAAGTAACCAATGAGATTGAATTTTGAGCCTTTTGTGTACCAAAGACCAAGGTTGGGTGTATGAACTAAATATTTCAAGATCCTTTTTACGGCTGTCAAGTGACACTCCTTAGGATTGGCTTGAAACCATGCACACAAACACACAATCAACATAATATCTGGCCTATATGCACATAAATAGAGTAGAGATCCAATCATGGAGCAATATACCTTTTGGTCGATGCTAGGTCCATCTTCATTAGGGTCCAAGTGGCCATTTGTTGCCATGGGAGTCTTTATAGGCTTCGCCTTGTCCATACCAAACTTCTTGAGTATGTCTTGCGTGTACTTGGTTTGGCTTATGAATGTCCCTTCCTTTTGTTGCCGCACTTGGAGTCCCAAGAAGTACTTTAGTTCTCCCATCATTGACATTTCAAACCTATCTGTCATGATTTTACTAAATTCCTCACAAAAAGATTGATTAGTTGACCCAAAGATTATATCATCAACGTAAATTTGACAAATGAAAAGATCACTGTCAAAATTCTTTGTAAATAGTGTATAATCTACTTTGCCAATCTTAAAGCCGTTTTCATTTAAGAAATCTTTAAGACATTCATACCAAGCTCTAGGAGCTTGTTTGAGGCCGTAGAGAGCCTTACGCAATTTAAATACGTGGTCGGGGAACTCTTCGTCTTCAAACCCGGGGGGTTGCTCCACATACACCTCCTCCTTGATTGGTCCGTTGAGGAAGGCGCTTTTCACATCCATTTGATACAGCTTGAAATCATGGTGAGTAGCATATGCATGTAATATTCTAATGGATTCAAGTCTAGCTACAGGAGCAAAGGTCTCATCGAAATCCAAACCTTCGACTTGTGAATACCCTTTGGCCACAAGTCGCGCCTTGTTCGTTGTCGCCACCCCGTGTTCATCTTGTTTGTTGCGGAAGACCCACTTGGTGCCGACGATGTTCGCATTGGGTCTTTCCACGAGTTCCCACACCTCGTTCCACTTGAAGTTGTTCAATTCTTCTTGCATTGCCACCACCCAGTCTGGATCCTTCAATGCATCCTCAACCCTGCGGTTCCAAAAATGATACAAACGAATAGTGTTCACAAAAGTTAGCTATACGAGATCTAGTGGTTACTCCCTTTTGGATGTCACCGATGATATTGTCGATTGGGTGATCCCTTTGGACGCATTGGTGTACTCTTGGGTGTGGCACTTGAGGCATTGTATCTTCATGATCATCTTCTTCTCCCCCAGAATGGTTGTCCTCGTTGATTCGTTGATCATCTTCGTATTCTTGTGGTTGATCTTGTGTGGAAGCTCCCCCTTGATTTTTGACCTCCTCTTGTGGTTCATCTTCCTCATGCACGTGTAGAGGTGACTCTTGTGGTCGAACTTCACCTAAGGCCATTCTTTTCAATGCTTGACAAGGAGCTTCTTCTGTATCTAGCACACATGGATCAACTTGCTCCTTTTGGGAGCCATTAGTTTCATCGAACACTACGTCACGTGCTATTTTAACAAGTTCGGAGGTCTTGTTGAAAACACGATAGGCGTAAGTGTTCGAATCATAACCGAGCAAGAAACCTTCATCGGACTTCGAAGCGAACTTTGAAGTCCTAGGCTTCTTGTTCAAGATATAACATGGAGAACCGAAAACTCGAAAATATGAAATATTGGGTTTGTTACCGGTGAGTAGCTCATAGGATGTCTTCTTGAGTAGTCGATGAAGGTAAAGTCGATTTGTGGCATGGCAAGCGGTGTTAATTGCTTCCGCACAAAATCGATTTGAGGTCTTGTACTCATCGAGCATTGTTCTTGCCATCTCTATGAGGGTTCAGTTCTTTATTTCGGCAACTCCATTTTGTTGTGGGGAGTACGGAACTGAAAACTCATGCTTTATGCCTTCTTCATCAAGGTACTCCTCCACTTGTGTGTTCTTGAACTTTGTGCCGTTGTCGCTTCGAATGTTCTTGATTGTCAATGAGAATTCGTTTTGAGCTTGCTTGAAGAACTTCTTGAGTATTCCTTGTGTTTCTGACTTATCATACAAAAAGAAAACCCAAGTGAAGCGAGAAAAATCATCAACAACTACTAAACCATATTTGTTACCGCCGATACTTATGTAAGCAATTTGACCAAATAAGTCCATATGAAGTAGCTCGAGCGGTCTAGTTGTAGTCATGACGTTCTTGGCGGGGTGAGGTGCTCCAACTTGCTTCCCGGCTTGGCACGCGCTACAGGGCCTGTCTTTCTCAAACACGACATCCTTTAAACATCAGATGTGATCGCCCTTGAGGAGTTTTTGAAGGTTCCTCATACCAACATGTGCTAGCCGTCTATGCCACAGCCAACCCATGTTGGTCTTTGCAATCAAGCATGTGTCAAGTTCAGCTTTATCCTTGTTGAAGTCAACAAGATAGAGCTTTCCCTTTAACATACCCTTGAATGCAATGGAACCATCACTCCTCCTAGAAACGGTCACACCCTCGTTAGTGAACAAGCAATTATAACCTTAGTCACATAATTGAGATATGGACATCAGGTTATAATCTAAGGATTCAACATGTAAATTACGAGAAAGTGTGTGTTTAGAAGATATTACAATTTTACCGGTACCGAGCACCTTTCCTTGACTATTATCTCCAAAGTAGATGCCCTTGTTTGGATCCTCATTTTCCTCATATTCGACGATCATTCCTTTTTCTCCGGTCATATGGTTGGTGCAGCCACTGTCTAGCACCCATTTAGATCCACCGGAGGAATAGGCCTGCAAAAATAGATTATGCTTTGGTTTTAGGTACCCAAGCTTGCTTGGGTCCTTGGAGGTTAGTTACACGATATTTGGGCACCCACACATGAGACTTGGTGTTCTCATGGTGTGGCCCGACATAATAAGCATAAATTTTGCCAAAATTATTTCTCATTAAGACATACAAGGCATTGAAAGTTCTAAACAATAACCGTTGTTGTTTATGTACAGGACTAGTCTGGGAGGCCGGACTTGTCCGGACACCGACCGGACTAGTCCGGTGTTCATGTGTGATTAATGTTTTAATCTTTGACTTTCCAGTTTGAGAGGGTCTTCCCTTTACAAAGGTAATCCTCTCCTTGTTATTCTTATGGCTTCTAGCATGTTGCTTTTCACCATAAGAGTAACCAATGCCATATTTGACATTTGGAGGTCTTTTGACTAAGTATGCACTACGTGCATATTTGATCTTCTCCTTGTCAAATATGCCACTTTGGGCAGGATGTTTATCCTTTGTAGAGGTTGGCTTGTCCTTCAAACTGGTGTCAACTTTCTTACATGTACAAGCATGAGCAAACTCAGTTTTAGTGGGTTGAGAAGGTGAACTTGAAGAGGAAGAAGGTTCACCTTGCTTCAGTGACTCAACTTGCATTTCAAGGATCTTGTTAACCTTGATCAGTTCAGCAAGTTGGTCCTTGATTGTAGCATTTGAGTCGGTTAACTCCAAGCAAGTTTCCTTGCTTGAAGCTAACTCTAGTTCTAGTGAATTGCTTCGTTCCTTTTCAAGTTCTAGAAGCTTGTCAAGTTCGACATATTCCTCCTTTTGGGAGATGATCATGTCCTCTTTACGAGGTATCAACCTCTCCTTCTAAAAAAGTTGATCAAGTAAAAATTTCATTTTTATGGCAGTTTTCCTATCTAGTCCAACAAGCATATCCTCATTATCACTATTGATTTCATCATCACTAGAATAGGAATGCACAGAAGGGGGTTTAATGGTTATCTTGCATTTACCTTACTTTTCCATAAGGCATGTGCCATCTCCCTTCCATGCGCCAAGTGTAGGAAGAGAGAAGACTTCTTAGATGTCTTTTCGATGGCTATGCTAGCCATCTCTTCTTCTTAGGATGATGAGGACTCATCATTTGAGTCCCACTCTTTCCCAATGTCCCCTTGTTCGGCTTGTTTCTTCTTCTTTAAGAATTTCTTGGGTTGAGGCTTGGCTTCTTTGGTCTTATTCTTGTTCTCTTCATGTGGTCAATCAACTATAAAGTGGCTATACTCACCACAATTATAGCATGCCCGCCTCAACTTTGGCTTTGTTCTTTCCTTGTACTTTCCTTCGCTTGATTTGGCACCTTGTCTTTTCTTCATTATTCTCTTGAATTTCTTCATGAACAATATCATGTCTTCTTCATCTAATTCACTGCTCACATCATCACAGTCTTCTTCTAGCTGAGCTTCTTGAGCTTCTTTAGATAGGCGCTTGAGGGTGGACTTCAAGGCAACCCCTTTCTTCTTTGCCGAGGTGAGGTCAACAATCTCCTTGACGTGCTTTGCTTGTTTTTCCATCATCTCAAAGATGATGATCTTTCCAAGCAATTCATCCGGAGTCATCCTTTTGTATCCGGGGCTTTCTCTGGTTATGGAGCATAGGGTGACGTTGTGAGGCATGAAAGCTCTAAGGATGAGCTTTACCACCTCATGGTCATTCCACTTCTTACTTCTGTCTGATCTGACCTTGTTGACGAGTGTCTATAATCGGTTGTACATGTCTTGGGGTGACTCGTCTTCCTCAATTGCGAATCTTCCTAATTCGCCTTCAATCATTTTGATCTTTGCTTCACGCACATGTCGGTCACCTTCATGTGCAGTTTGTAGTGTGTCCCATATCTCCTTAGCAATTTCGAGTCCATCCACCTTGGTGAACTTGTCCCGACTGAGCAAAGAGGTAATTACGGCCGCGGCTTGAGCATTTCGGTGAACTGCCTGCTCTTGGCTTGGTGTGAGCTCTTCGCCATTGTTCGGGATATCTATCCCTGTGCACACAATATGCCATAAACTCGGATTGAGGGGAATTAGATGCATTTTCATATTTTGGCTCCACATTGAGTAATCACTTCCATCGAAATGTGGGGCTTTTCCAAGTGGGATAGACAAATAATGATTATTATTGGAATTGAGACGATCATAGTTAAAAGGATATCGGGAGTAGTCGGTGTGACTACTCCCCTTCTTCTTTTCTTCAATCTTCACTTTCCCTTTGGAAAGTGTCTTCTTTCTTAGGAGCGCCTTTAGTTCTAGCATCTCCTCATCGTCATCCTCGAAGTCTTGAATGACATCGAGGAGCTTCTCCACCTTTAGGTTCTTTTCATCATTAACCTTTTCCTGGTTGTTGCTCTTGTGGATGTCCTTCATGTCTGACATGATCTTCTTCGAGCGATTAGTCTCTTTCTTGAAGAACCTGCTCTGATACCAATTGAATGTGTCCTAGAGGGTGAATAGGCCTTTTTGAAATTTGTCGAAACCCGCAACACTTAACAACCAGTCCAAAACCAGAGATATCGGACTAGTCCGGTAAAGTGCGGACTAGTTTGGTTTGTATCGACTAGGTTGATTAAGTTTGATCGATTAATTTTATTCTTCGATGTATGCAGCGGAAATATACAGTCAAATGAAGTGTTGCAAGATTATGGACTAGGTATATCACAATTCAATCATATGTTTAATGATTCAACGTAAAGTATGCAATAATGGGTGAAACCCTAGATTGTTGTAATGAATAAGAACGATGAACACCAAGAAAGACACAAGAATTTGTCCCGTGGTTCGGCTCCCACAAAGGCAACCTCCATCCACGTTGAGGAGTCCACAAAAGGACCGGGTCTTCTCCAACCCTACCCTCGTCGGATCGCCACGAAGGCCAATCCTCTTCCACTTATCACAAAGGGGTGAATAACCAAATTCAAATGGGCCTTCTCACACGTTGAGGGCTCCCCTAGATTACAACACGAAATACCACCAAGAACACACTCAAAAGATTACAATGAAATCACAGGAGTGTGTTAGAGAATCAAACCAAGAGCTCAATGAGTGTTGAACGTGTCTCTCCAATGATCTAGTGTGAATCCTCAAAGGATTGATCTTTGTTGTACTTAATTTCGTGGAGAGATGTGGTTTTTTAGGCTCTAGGGAGGTGTGACGGCGCTAGGGTTTGAAAGAGTTTAAAGTTGGGTTGTGCACCTCTATTTATATGGGGTTTCTAAAAGTGACCGTTAGGGTTTATAAAGATCGGACTAGTCCGTGGTGGACATCGGACTAGTCTGGTGTGCTGTGTGTAGCAAACCCTAAGTGCCCCAAAACATCGGACTAGTCCGGCTAGGAGCGGACTTGTCCGATTTTGCTTCTGCAAAACTTCGGACTAGTCCGATAGTCATCGGACTTGTCCGGACATGTGAAACCCTAAGTGAATTGGGTGACAAGTACGCACTTGGAGGACTTGTCCGATTTAGGTCAGAGGGTTTTCGGACTAGTCCGTGCTAACATCGGACTTGTCCATTTTAGATCAGAATGAATATCAGACTAGTTCGGTGGTGATCGGACTTGTCCGATTTTGTGTGACTTGTGAAGTGTTTTGAGGACTAGTCTGCACTAGGGAGGACTAGTCTGATTCTAGTCAGAGAGATATCGAACTAGTCTGATTGATATCGGACTTGTCCGATTTTGTGCAGAGAGGATATCGGACTAGTCCGGTGACATTCGGACTAGTCCGATCCTGTGTAACTTTGTGCAATGTGTGTGTTTAATTGTGATTGAGCTCTTGGGGTGTGTTTCCTTAACACACTCCATACACAATGATCTAATACTCTTCTTCCTTGAGCTCATTTCCACTTTGCTCCTCGTTCTCCCTTCTTTTTGGCACTTTGCTTATTTTGCTAATAAAACCTGTGCTCATCTCAACAAAGAGGTTAGGATCTCATTTGCTTGTCATAAATCATCCAAAACCCACAAGGGATTCCTAGATGCACTTTCATAACAGCAGGTTGCATGTTCCTGACATTTGGTTTAATATGTGCAGCAAAGTTTGCATGGAAGTTATGAGATCTAGCAATCATTCTTTCTTGTTTCCATTGTTTATCTAGTCTATAACAAAAATCTATTACATGACCATCTCTACCACAGTAGGTACAATGAAATTTAACTTTGTGTTCATGTCTATATGAGGAAGCAACATTTTTATTTGAAACCGAATGAGACAACACTCCTGCAGATTTGAAAACCACTTCTTTTTATTTAGGAACTGTTTGAATCAAACCACTTCCTAATGACTTTACAATTTTAGGTGGATGTGCCTTAGCATGAGCGTGAGAATCAAAGCCTAAACCAGTTTTATCATTGCAATACTTGGAAGAATTCAGCAAAAAGTTTAGATTCTTATTCCCATTACAAAACTGATCTAATGTCCTATGCATGTTATCAAGTTTATTGGACAGATCAAGGCAATTTTAAAATGAAGTTTTTCCTTTTAATTTGCAATTGGAACAATATTTAACTTCATAAGATCGTAAAGCATTGTTCAATATTGAAATTTCATTCATAGCATCTTTTAATTTCTTTTTAATATCATCACAACTAGAACAATGCAAATCAATTATAGAACAAGAAGCATCTTTTAAGTTTCCAATATCAAGTGCATCAAGCTTTTTGTTCTTTTCAATTTCAGGTTCAAGTCTATCTAGAGTGGAGGAGTGTGCAGTTCTTAGTGTTGACAATTGTTCATAGATTAAATCACATGAGGGACAAGAATCATCACTTGGAATCAAGGTTTTCAAACGGTTGATTTCAGATTCTAGTGATTCAATTTTAGCAGCATTATCCCTAAGCTTTTTGTCCTTTTTCTTTACAATAATAGTTGCACGAGAAATTGCATCACACATTTCATTACAGGTAGAACATACCTCATCGTCATCACTATTGTATTATGCATCCTCCTGACTTGATCTTGATCTTGTTTTGCCCACCATAAAGCATAAGTTGGCCAGATCGTCATCATCTTCATCACTTTCAAAGTCTACATCGCTTGAATCGAGCTCTTGAAGTGCAGTGATGAAGTTGTTAATCATCTTGCGTCCTATGGTACCCTTCTTTTTCTTGTTGGGGTTTCCAGAGGTGGTCTTGACCTTGTTCTGTTTTTCTTCATGGGTAGTAGGACCTGAAAGGTTAGGGCATTCTGTACGAAAGTGTCCTGTCTTACCACATTCAAAACAGCGTTGAGATCCGGAGCTTCTTCTCCTTCTAGTTCTCACATTCTGCAATGCTTTTGAGAACCTAGTAGAGAAGAGTGCTAACTCCTCTTCTGGAAATTCCTTGATCTTCTCCAAGGTTAGTGAGAACAACAAAGCAAGAGTATTGCAAGATGATGATTGGTCGGAGCTAGGCATATTACGTTGTGAGACAAATGCAATAGACTTATTTGGGTTCTTACGTGATAAAATATCAATTTCATTAGTTTTGAGTTTAGAGTAAAGCACATCTAAAGTAAGTGTACTCATGACAGTAGATTCACGAATAGATGTAACTTTCATCTCCCAAATTGACATGTCTAATGCACTTAGTAATTGCCTAGCATTTTCAGCATCTAAAAAATTAACATTGACACTATGCAAGCTGCTGAGAATCTTATTAAAGCGAGCAAAGAGATCATCAACGGACTCACCGGGTTGCATCTTGAAGCACATGTACTCTTTCTTGAACATGTCTTTCCTTACCTCCTTGATTGTGTTGGATCCTTCGTGGTAGTCACAAAGTGCTTTTCACACATCGTATGCAGATCGGAGGTGTGCAACACGGTCGAAGTCACTTTGAGTTAATCCTTGTATGATCAAGTTTCAAGCCTTGTTGTTGTTGTCGACATGTCTCAGATTTATGGCTATAACTTGATCGTTTGACGGTACTTCGTAAGGCTTGTACACCTTCTCCCATATTGCAAAGCCTTGCGCCTGGATGAAAGCCTCCATGCGTGCCTTCCAAACCTGAAAATCAATACCAGCAAACACGTAAGGTTTGGCGGAGTATTTCTCCATGATGATTGGTCAAAAACACGTGCAAATCACAATGATTACAGCACTGTGGCTCTGATACCAATTGTAGGAGCGAAGAGCACGTGAAAAGCTACCAGAGGGGGGTGAATGGTAGATTAAAACTTTTTCAGTGGAAGCAATGAAAACCCCTCGGCAGAAAAATGATCCACTAAAGAAATCGTATGTGAGACTAATCTAAATGTGTTTCACCATGAAAAAAGTGATATATATCAGAGAGAATCAAGCCACGAAGACGACACAACAAGAATCACTCAAATCCATCGTGAGAAACTCAAGTTACGATTGAAAGATCGAACAAAGGTCAATCTGTCCTACCCGAGAAAACAGTTCCGGAACACTGCAAAGAAACTTGTGTAGATCATAAACCACAAATCCGATGACCATGAAATTTTTAAAGATGATAGATAATAAAGTTTTGAAGACAACCCAAAAAGAATCACGTCAATTGGATCTGTAAAACTCGAGTTATGATAAAACCACCGATGAAAGGTTGTGCTGTGCAGAAACTCGACGAATAAAACTTGTCTGGAACAAGTCAGACGAACAAGGCACAAAAGTTCCTTTCATCTACGAATTTTATTCAATAGAACACAATAGGAACATCCCCCAAAGTATTCACCCACGAGCTCTGGCCTCCCTTGCTTATATAACTAGCCCTTAGGACAACCCAATCTCAACTAGGACTCTAATCCTACTCAAATCACAAATCGGAACTTTCCATAACTGCTTAGGACTCTTCTATACGCAGATAGAAGCAATCTTAAGACTTCCAAACACCTTAGGAACGTGTCCCACATTCCTAAAACAACTCAAATTCGTGACCCACACGGAATCCTATCATAACCAACTCAAATATTTCCATATTTGAGTCAAACACGACTCAGCCGCAGCTTGAGTCCATAACTTAGTCGGTTGGACCTTTCCGACCAATTCTTTATGTCCACATCTCTTTATCACGCCTCGGAACCATGTAGCCACGTCCATGCACTCCTTGCATATGTGCAAACATCTTCCAACGACGTCCACGATACCTTCATATGCATTGTTCTTGATTCAAACATGTTGTGCAACCTCCCGATCAACTCAACCACCATTCCTCCCGAACTTGGTTGTTGAACCTCATCTTCTCCCTAAGACTAGTTCAATAGATCACGTCACCAGCCATGTCTTGAACTCAAGAAACACCTGCACATGAATAAACAACCAATACTTTCGAGCACAAGTCCTCGACTTGACTCACATTAGTTCTGAAACTACAACATATTACGTGAGCACCTCACCTAAGCATGTTGCAAAACATAGCAAAATGATGTCAGCCATAACCACCAAAACACACCAAAAACATAGCAAATGAATACTAAGCAATCTTTCCATCAATGTGAAGCAAGTACGAATCACTACAAGATAAAAGCAGAACCACTGCGATCAAGCTCCAAACCTTGCCAAAGCTAACCGGAGCTTACCAAAGCTAGTCAGACCTAGCGCCGAACTTTGATGATAAAGGTGTTTTTGTAGTATTAAAAACTTTAATCGCCATAGCCAATGTATTCAACACACATAGGTCTCACAAGGACCAGCTCCGGCGTGAAGACCTTGACCTCGTCGACGAGGGAAGGTGCCAAGAAGCTGTTCGGAATGCACGATATCGCCAAGCGCTCCAGCGCTATCATCAAAGGCATGTGCGCAACCGACAGCTCGAGGAAGGCGATCTGGTGCTGTGGAAAATACTAACTTGTGAAGGAATGAATATATATTTCCCCTAGCTTGGAAGGTCCCTTTCGACTAATCAAAGTATCCCGTCCCGGATGCGTTCGCTTGGCAACTGAGGATGGGATTCCGCTTCCTAATCCTTGGAACATCGAGAACCTCTGTAAGTTTTATACTTAGAATCACGAAGGTGAGTCAGTAATCACACACAATGTATATTATAGAGTCAATATACAGAATTGGGTAGGTCCTCCGGGAGAACATCCGGACCCCCATGGGGATGGTCCGGAAAGTTCAAGTAAAACTTGATACAGTCACAACACTAAAAGTGTAACTACCTGCCCCGGGCTAGTACAAGATATATATAGCACACTTAGCTTGATCCTGTACGCTAAGTGTGTCCTTGTCTCCCCTGTAATCCAGACCTATAATAAAGGACATTGTTGTGTGAAAACAGACTCCACGTGCATTTATTTTTGTACAAGGCTTAGTATTTCGAATTATTACTTTTTTATCCTTCTTGTCTATAATGAAGTTGTGCAATTCCTTTTAAGTTTTAGTCCAAGTTATTCATATGCGTCACAAGTTATATTGATGGTCTCTTGGATCTTAATATTGCTGCATAGTCTACTTGCCTGAACGCCAAGCCAACATAGGTCCGGAGTGTGCTATCGACTTAGCCTGGTCCTGCACCCTAAGTACGCCACACTACCTACATTTTGGCAGGCCTCAGTAGGGTGAGTACTAAAAAAGCATGCGGATCTAGAAAGATTACATCAATATGCTTGATATCATATCGAGTTTCTTCAGATCTAAAACTCAAATAAGAACGATAAGTCACAAACAATTTATAGATAAGAGGATGAATTTTACACTTTTTTCTTGTCTCTAATGTGCAGGAAAAACAAAAAACTCATAGTGATGGTGGACGACGCCGAAGCTACTAAGCTCCGACATCCTCCAAGGGGGCTCGTCGTTGACATTTTATATGTTGACAGTGGGTGCCGTCGGAGCTACAAAGCTCCAACAACTCTAGGGTGCCCGTCGTCGACGTTTTATATGTTGACAGTGGGTGTCATCGGAGCTACAAAGCTCCAACAACTCCAGGGGGCCTACCGTCGATGATTTGTGTGTTGACATCGGGCGCTACCAGACCTATCAAGCTCTGATAACTTCCAGGGGGACCTCCGTTGACATGTTATATGTTGATGGTGGGTGCCGTCGGAGCTATCAAGCTCCGACAACCCCATGGGGCCCGCCGTCGATGAGACAAAGGTTTTCTGAAAGCATCGGAGTTAAATACTTCAGACCAAAAATCTACAAGTTCGAAGTGTTCAAGTCATCAACATACTGTCAAAACCTTTGGGTTTATAATCACAATCAAATTGTGCACATATATCAGGGGGCCAACAAGACAAAGCACAATATGTTGAAGACAAAGTGAAATTCATAGCAAAAGAGTGGATTTCATTCATTCAAAGTACTGAATTAAGAAATCAGGGATATAGAAAAAGGCAAAAGGAAAAGGTCCTAGCTACTGGAGGATCTAAGTCCTGCAGAAAAATGAAGTTACCTTCTCAGCAGCCTCTTGGACACTAGCTTTGGCGACATCCTCCTCTTCAGCAATGAGTCCTTCAAATACTGGATCGAGAGAAACTTGAGGGTCTCGGCTTTTGTAACACGCCAAGACATCCTCGGCGATGTTCTTGGGCAGAGATTTTCCCTCTGTCTCCAGCTGATCAGCGATGACATCACTCATCGCGTCGAATTTGCTGCCAGCAGAGCCAAGCGCCACCAGCGTCTGGTCGAGCTCCTGTGATGGATCTTCCGGGTGTAATGGACTGAAGCCAAGAAGCACAAGGGCTCTGTCTGCAAGCCCCAAAAAGTCCCATAATTGAATGGATTCAGTCTCCCTCAAGCTCTGCAGCTCCTCCCGTGACCTCTAGGCGGCCGCAAGATCTGAACCTTCTCGAGCGAGGCGCTCGACCACTTTGGCATGTTGTTGCATACTCTCAGCAACTTGCTTTTCGTGATCGGATAGCTCCGTCTCCCGGAGGTGGAGACGGTTCTGCCGTTCGGCCAGGTCCTTCTCCCTGCCTCTTACCTTCCCTTCTCTGGTGGCAACATCAGCTTCTATTTTTGAGAGCTCCTGCCCAGTTTCCAGTACTTCTCCTTTTCTTCCTCACTCCACTGATCCAACCTCTTAGTGCGATCTACAAAATTTTGCTTAGCCAGAGTCAATTTCTAGGTGACCTCCTCCTCCCATTTCAAAACATCCTCCTGTTGCTCCAGGAGTTTTTCTTCCCTCGCATAAAGGTCCGCTCGGTGCTTCTGAACAATCTCATTTAGTGCAGTAAGGTTTTCATGACGCTCATCAGCAACATTATTCCTTTCCTTGGCACGCTCAAGAATATCTTGAGAATTAGCGTCGAGAGCCCTGATGGTGGCCTCCTTCTCCTCTAGCAGTTTGCCCCAGTATTCCATACGGGCCGTTTCCTTCTTGATACACTCCTTCTGATTAGCGAGCCTTGTCTGTGCAAGCTTGGTATCGAAGTGATCGAAGGTGAGCTGAACTTGTCGTGATCGAAGGTATGGCGCTCTTCTTCAAGAACTTTTCTCTCGTGATCGAAGGTGAGCTGAACTTGTCGGAGGCTTGAGTAGGTATTGTCTATGGACAAGGCCAATGGGATAGGCTCCGGACCTGTCGGGGTCATCTCTGCTGGTTCCAGGGGATTCTCCATAACAAAAATAGGGTCCCACTCTACAAGAGTGGTTCCCTAAGCTTCTGTGGCACTAGGGCCACCCGCCGGGAGCTCCTCGACAGTCGTCGAGGAAGATCCCACAGCAGGAACTTCTATCTCCAAAGCAGAAGCCCAAGGTCCTACTTCTGGGTCTTCAGTTGCTGGCTCCACCGGAGGGAAAGCCTTCCACCACATCTTCATGGTGTTCTGGCTCCAACATGGACACCTCCAGAATGATTACCTCCGAGACAGTTATTGGAGCTTCATCCGGAGCCCCCAACACCACCGGCTTAGGCGCTAGTGCATCCACCACTTGCGGCTCAATAGTTAGAGCTTCAAGGATCTCCAGCTCGACAACTAGACCTTCAACAACTTCTAGCTCGAGGGCCAGAGCTTCAACCATCTCCGGCTCAGTCCACGACAGCTAGCGCCAGAGCTGCCGTGTCTTCTGCCACCACTGAAGGAGGCCCAATGGTTTAAGCCAGAGCTTCAGCATGCGCAGCCCCAGTCGCCACGATAGATGCCGAAGCATTAGACTCCTTTCTTGAAACCCTAGAAACAAAAGGACGAGAAGATTAAAAACGTAACAAAACAAGATTAGCATTTCAAGGTAAGTCCAAGATGCTTACCTGGGGATGCTACCGCCCAAGTCACCGCGAAACCTCTTCTTCTGAGGCCCGAAGTTAGAGCCCACAAAGTTTGGTGAGACAGCAACTTCGAACCTTTGTCGGGGGCCATCCGCAGCAGATGGAGTCTTCTCGGCTGAAACTTCCCTCAGCCGGGAAGAACCTCCGGACTTGGAGGCCTTTGCTGGCATCGAGACCAGGGTCGACTGTCCGGAGCTAGCGCCTCAAGAAGATGCTTGTACCTGAGGAGGTGTCGCCACCGAAGACCTCCCTCGACGGGGAGAAGGGGCAGTTGTCGCCAGAGCAGACCTGACGGAGCTCCCATCAGCATGCCTCAACTTTCTCTTCCGACTAGAAGATTCGGCTGGCTCTTTGACCTTGCCCATGCCAATGTCTTCAACCCTCTGGCTTGGAGTAGGGGCGGCCACCTCTTCAGAAGCTTCGGGGATTACAACCCTAGAGACCCTACGCTTCTCCACCTCACCAAGGTCATCTAGTGCCGGCATCTTCCTCTGGAGCTCCCTGCTGATCTCTGGAATCATGTTCAGGGGTAGTAAAGCAGACGGCGGAGTCAATGCGACATCGGTGATCAACCCGTGCTAAAATTTCTTGAGATGGAGCTTTAGGTCTTCGTCATCTAAGTTGGAGTCTAGACCGGTTTCAATCCGATCGGTATCCATCACACTATTGAAAGCCCAGGCGAGCCTCTCCCTCCTCCTCGGTGGAGCCCACCTGTTCACCAAGAAGTTCCCAAAGACCATCTAGGGGATCATTCCACCCTCCACACATTCTCGAATCCTTGTCAGGACAGAATTAAATGCATTCGACAGCTTCGGAACTACATTCCAGGCATCGGTGTCGACGTTGGGGAGTCCTTGGGGCAACTCCAACCTGTCATGCTCCTCCACTGCAATGATGACCCAATACTTCTTCCAGTCATCCCATTTGCCGTAGGGGGATGACTTCAAGTACTTGAAGGGGCAATTCTTGCGCTTCACGAAGTAGTAGAAGCCAAGCAGATCAGTCCCCTTGCCGGTGGTGTGGACTGTGAAGAAAGTCCGGAACAACTCGACACAGGGAGGCACACCCACTCACATCTCACAGAAGTAGACAAAATTTGCCACGAGTAGGTGGGAGTGCGGGCCGAGGTGATGCAGTTGGAGGCCATCAAAGTCCAACAGCATCAACATGAAGCTCGAAAAAGGTGGGATCAGTCCCACCATGGCGTACGCCGAGAAGTACACCATGTCGCCACGATGCTCTTTCTTGAAGGGGAGCTTGCCGACGCGAATCAGATGGTTGAAGGAGTCGCTGGACCACCCCATGTAGGTCTGAACCTTCATCAGATCATCCTTGCTCTTGATGCGGCTTTTTAGAAGACCTAACTCCATCGCGGCAAAGTGGAGCAATGGAAAGGAAAGCTAGGCAAAGTTTCGAAGGCTCTGAGCACGAGTTTGATCGAAAGTATAAAGAGTCCTCAAACCGTGCATACTTTCCCTCTTAAGTAAGCCTCCACGATGCTTGGATGAAAAACACAATGAGAGCAAAGCCACATTTCAAAAGACTACCCCGTCAATGAAGAATGGGCCCGGGGCCAACCCAACGAAGAGGTCGAGGTTATTACCCCAGGCGAACTGTTATCATGACGGGTGGCGGGAAACCCAAAGGCGACAGCCTGACAAGGCGCTCAGAACCAATAAAATTTTCATACTGGGAACCGACAACCTTCAATTGCGTGAGATCCGCACTCAAATATCTCATCTGCCGCATTCAAAACAAGCCACGCGGCGATGGTTTAACCCCGGACCATTGCTCCAACGGCACATCAGAAGACCTTTGAAGTTGCAGCGCGGGAATTGAGGATAGCCCCACCTCCGGTAGAATAATTTAACCCAAAGGGTTTCTCCCAGAGGTGGGCCCGGGGGCCACTGTCGGTACCATGCGTACCGGGTACACCATGTAGTGCGGATCTTTGAGTGCGGATCTTTGACTGTAGTGTAAGACATTGGACCCGCCTCACACGTCACACGACATTGGACCCACCTCCATCATATGGGTAGCCCCGGGACTGCCACGTGTAGTGTAAGACCGGAGTTGAACTCCCAACATAGGGAAGCTCCGCGGTTGACACGTGTATAATGACCCCGGACCTAACCCACCGTAGAGGGAAGCTCCGGTGCCACCACGTGTATAATAGCTCCGGACCTATCTCTTCGCGAGGGGAAGCTCCAGGGCTGCCACGTGTGGATCCTCCGGACCTTACACAACAGGAATATTGGCGGATCTCCAACAGCATGGACGTTCAAGGGACAGTTAAAGTGACAGTTACAAGACCGGATTATGTGTCATTAATGCTATATTAATGACGCACGATCAGTGAGCTATTAATAGGGGTAACGCTGCCATTAAGGCACGTTATCACACTATTAATCACACTTAATACTCATAGACCTTGTATTAGGCTATTAAATATGCTAGGGCCACATGTCGGGTCAGGGCAAGGATTGTAACGGTCGGTCCTTAGACTATAAAAGGACTGCACCGCACGGTGCATGGACAACCAAGCTCATACGCAGACAAACACTGCTGAAATACTCAATACACAACACACACCCCGTGGAGTAGGGTATTACGCTCAAGCGGCCCGAATCACGTAAATCCTCCGTGTCATCATCTTGTTCTAGATCTCCGTTCACTCAAACCAATACAAGAACCTCCGCGGGCTACAATTTAGTAGTACCGAGGGAAGTGTCGTTCGTACGCTTCGACAACACCACTCTTCCATTGCTACACCAAGTTCACTGAGGAGGAGTGTAGGAGAGGACACTCCCATGGGTGAGAGAAGCAATCCTCACCAACTTCTTCATGACGACGACCTTGACATCTAAAGTGAAGTTGAAGATCAAGCACGCAAGCTCCTCCAAGATCGTGAGTTTTCTCATACGAAAGCTTATGATCCAGATTTGATCTCCAAAATTTGTATGGATTCCGAATTATTTTCCATTTGGCGTGCATTAGGATGGGAAAATTTTTCTTACATAGAGGAGAAAAGTTTTTGGCAAGATTTAACTAGTGAGGTCAGATGTAGTGCACCTAGGAATAGCCACTTGCACAACCCTACTTTACGCTTCATGCATAGATGGGTGGCAATGACTATGTTCCCTAGAGGAGATGTAAGGATAGTGCATGATGATGAGCTTAAAATTTTTTTGCCATGATTAAAAAGATAAAAGTTGCTCCAGTTGTTGCTATGATGACACAATGGTTAGATTACATCCCAAGGGTAGGGCCAATTGAATGCACTTCATTGATCACCCGTATTGCTACTAGGGCAGGAGCACTAGAATATTCTTCATTTGAGTACATTGAAAATGAAATAGAATTAATTGATGAAGATTATTTAGTGCAAGGACAAACCCTTAAGCATGATCAAGATGGCCCTTTGATACTTTATTACCCGACTCTGTTAATGAAATTCGGTTACCTAACCCAGATTCTCATTTGTACAAATGTCAGAGGCTAACCATTGACCTACTTCCCATCGAGGAAGCCAGAAGAAGTAATGTCTCTGGTAGGGTAACTAGAAGCCGTACAAGGAGAGCGGCCATGCCCTCGACAACCTTCATGGTCCATGAGTATGAAGAGGAAGAGAACCCAACGGGTAATGCACCCGGATGGACTCAACCTACTTCGTATGAGACTGAAGGTCCGTCTTAGCATGGATGGCAAGGTGCTACATGGTAAACACCCCTATCCACTTCAAGCTCTAGCAACTTGCCTCCAACATCTATTAGAAGATGGCATTCCACTTCAGCTAGAAGTCATCGCAACTATAGCCAAGGAATGACGGACCTCTCTAGACGTATGGAGGAGCTTGAAGTAAGGATGGGTGACATCTACAACACTCTCCAAGGGCATGTCCAAGGTACCAAGACTGACAACAATACATGGACGCTCAATTCACCAACTTCAACTGCATGCTACAACAACAACAAGCCTATCCCGCGCCATACTTCCGTCATCAAGGGATCAACCCTCATAACGGAGGTGAGTGAAGAACAAGCTTGGGGGAGACCCCCACTTGAGGTAAATTGTATCAACCCCTTGCATATTTATTTTCCACTTACCCATCATCCACCTTGCATTTAAGAAAAATAGGATAGGTTTTATTTTCAAATAAGATAAAAGATGTGCGGTAAGAATGACTTGGAATTCACATAGATGAAATAATGAATAGTTGTTCTGCTTTAATTTTCCTAAGTCTCTAGTTTACAACTTACTACTCTCCAACATATTGCTCTCATTGGCTAAAATTGATTTTGCCTTGATTTGGAAATTGTGGGTAGCAAAAAGCTTAATCCATTCCAAGTTGTTGTGAGATATGATATAGTAATAGTGCTGCTATTCCTAGTTTGATAGTGAAACTTAGATTTCCAACAAAAATCTAAAAAGATTTAAGTTATCCTCATTTGATTGGAAATACCCACCAAAGCCATATGATACATTATATTGATAGATCTTATGCATATGCTATTTTCTTTTACATTGAACTTTGTCAAACTAGTATAGACCTATGTGAGATTTCATTCATTACTTTTTGAATTCAAGACTTCACTTGCACATGCTTTACTTCTACACTAGAAGTAAGGAAATTCCCATCATACCACTATTCCACAATAAAAAAAGAAACTCCATATCATTCGTGCTTAGTACTATCTCCAAAATTTATTGCATAAAAGGGAGTAGAAGACATGGCTACAAGAAAGAGAAAAACAAAAAGAAAATGCATGCTTACATCATAAGCATGAGAAAAAAAAAAGAAAAGTAGCCATGTTTTATCCTTGCAAAAATAAGAGAGTCCACTCAAAAAGGAGTCATCTCAAGATTCACATCCACTCCATCACACATGCACAAGTATTGAATCAAATTGTTTTGAATTGATTTCTCCTAAGCCTTTCTCTTTTGACTTAGCAATATTATGTGTTGCAAATATGCCCGCTATATTCCCTACCAAGCTCCACATACAAGCCTTATGTAGAGGTAGGATGAATTTAGGCACAATGACTTGGTGAGGACATATTTCCACTACACAAAAAGGAGAGACTTGAGAGAATCAAATTGAGATACTTAAAATCTAAATTGAACTCTCCGGAATTTGAGTGGAACTTGACTTCTAAGGTATGTGTGCTCAATTTGTTGTTCTATCTGTCAACCACACATGAATAGGAGATGGCATAAGCCCCATAATGACTTCAGATGGGTGAAGTACCATGCAAATTTTTGCAATACTAGGTAGAGTATTTGTTGTGCACATGGTACTTTTGAAAAATAGAACATAGCAGCAACTCCTGATCATCAACCTAAAAGTCTTGACTTTGCTCGGGACAAGCAAAGGATAAGCTTGAGGGAGTTTGTTGATGGTTGTTATACACCAATTTCACCCGTCATTACAACACAATTATGTGAAGGAATTATCATTTCTTGCACAAATCACCTTTCTATTTAACCTATTTCCTCTTATCCTTGGAAAAAAGTAGTGCATGTAGGGATTCTAAGCAGAAATGAAGTGAAACAAGGGGATGGATCCTATAAAATATCATTCCAGCCAATCAGGTGACGTCGCGTGGCACCACATAGTCCAAATGGCCCACAAACAGAAGTATCCAAGGCCATCCAATGGTGTAGCACCAATATCAGTCAATGGGACCCACCTGTGAGTCACCAGGAGGAAGCACATCGCAAAAGAGGCAAGACCAGATCAGCTGACCCCCTAGTCGGTCGACTAGGTCCTGGCGCCTTTCTCGATCAAACTCCACGTGGTGGCTCCTCCCGGCTTGAAGAGGTCATGGGTGATTGATTCACGCACTTTTGGTGGCGGGAACCTACCCTTCTCCAAGCTATAAATAGGACCCCTCACTTCAACACACACCACTTGAGTATTCATCCTTTGTATCCACCACTCTCCATAGGTTTAGAGGAGTATAGGCTGTAGAGAGGAGAGTTTATAGTCCATAGTCCAAGTAGGAGAGAAGTAGAAGGAATCTCTTCCCAATTGGGAAATATATGTCTCCCATATTCCTATTTGTATTTTGACTTTATTCATAATAAAGATGATATCTTTAGTCTACTATTGTTCATATACTTGGATGAAGCGTTTCATGTTTGATTGTGGATTCCATGTATGTGGTAGGAATAGTATTTATGATTGTGTTATACCATTCTTATTACATTATCATAAACACTATAAACCTCCACTATAGTCTAATTAGCTATGATATGACTATGTTAACATGAATCACTTATGCTATGAATTAACATTGGTTCAACGATGATTTAGTTCATTGCCTTAGGATGTCTTGTACCTAGGCTCTTAAGGTAATTACTTAATATGCTAGCATGGTGCTAGGATAGAGAGTAGTGTTGAATGTCTCGTAGACCCATGGATTGAAGAGGTAGGCAGTAGGTGGTGACAACACTATCTGTCCTTTGTAATCCTCCACGTTCGGCTATGCCACAGGCTCTTGGCGGGAGTTGCCTAGTGTTGCTAGGGATAAACCCGTGCCCGATGTGTTAATCCACTTAGCATGAGAGTTCATAATTAACATGATCATTAGTAACTAACTTAGGCTATGTATATGTACATTAGAAGCATAGTACGAGTCTCTATCTAGTTCTTAGCCTAGTCCCTCTATTACCTCATTTATCCCCTTAGGATAGGATGCTCTTGTGTGTGTCACACAACCTCCACTTATCATTAAATCCATCCTTGCTAGAACCCTACCTAGGCCAACCTAACTTTTCCACTTGATGATTGTCTTACTTCCATCTGGCCTTCCTTTGGGAAAATATAAATGACACCCTTTGGGCATACTCTTAAAAGGGGAAATGCTACATCTATAGTTTCCATGCGCTTGCGGACGTTCACTTGAGAATTAAAACCTACCAACAAACATTTCTAGCACCACTGCTAGGGATGAAATGTTAGTAGTGCGTAGGAAATATCAACACACCCCGACGAACATCTTGCAGAAGTGCGAGAACACTGCCTCCACCACCAGAGAATTTGGCGATAGGTGATGAAGCTGGAGCCCTAGGATCTCCAGAAGCGTCATCGGGAAGGAGGAAATGGGAGGAACGAACCTGGAGTACGCATACGACTTGAAGAAGCGAAAGTGCATCTAGGCAATCCCTTGTGGGTTTTGGATGATTGATGACAAACAAATGAGATCCTAATGAACTTGTTGAGATGATTGCAGTTTAAGCTAAATGAAATAGTTTGATGCACTCAAAAAGGTGCAAAATGAAGTGGTGTACAAAAGAAAGAAGCCCAACTAACAACTGAAGCGCAAAGTAGATTTAAATGTATTGGATGTGTGTGAGATACACATCCCAAGAGCTCAAGTCTTTGCGTAGGGGTAAGGGCTTAAAAACACCTAAAAATCCACTGAGCACTGGACTAGTCTGTTCAACTCTCTGTTGTCCAAATACACTGTGCACCGGACTAGTCCGACCATAGACCGGACTAGTCCGATAAATGTTCTGGAGCCACTTTTCACAGTGCACCGGAGTAGTCCGATCTTGGACTGGACCAGTCCGTTCAAGTCTCTGTAAAACCTTTTCACTACACTCTGGACAAGTCCGTCCATAGGACTGGACTAGTCTGTTGAACTCTCTGATGTTGAATAACACATAGCACCGGACAAGTCCGCTCTTGGATTAGACTAGTCCGTTCAACTCTCTGGAGTTCAACTTCACTTGGCACCGGACAAGTCCGGACTACTACAGGACTAGTCCGGTATGCCTCGCACAATTAGGGTTTCTTGTGTGTTGCACACTTCACGCCGACTTTTACATAGCACACCGGACAAGTCCAGTCCCCAATACGGACTAGTCCGATCGTCGGGATCCCTAACAGTAACTTATTTGGAAACCCTATAAATAGGAGATCCACGGCCCCACAATTAGAACTCTCGATTCCTACTGTGAAACTCAGAAACCCTAGTGTCGCCATCTGCCCCAAGAGCACAAAACACATCTCCCCACGCATCTAAAGTCCACAAAGGTGAAAATCAATTGAGTATTCAGATTTGGAGTTGGGAGATCATTGTCTACACGTCATTGAGCTCTTGGGGTTTGACCTCTTCACACTCGTGCTTCTCTTTGTAATCTTTTCGAATGTATTTGATCATCTTTTGTTGTAATTCTTGTGGAGCCCTCAACTTGTGAGGTTGCCGCATAAACTCGATGATTACCCGTGATAGTGGAATCATGTCGGCCTTGTGTGGTGACTTGACGAGGGAAAGGGTTTGAAGAGACCCGGCTCTGTGTGGACTTCCTCAATGAGGAGTAAATCTCTTTGGTGAGATCGAACCTCGGTAAAATCGGTGTCCCGCGTGCTTCTTTGTTTTTGCATCTTAATTGATTAGGGCACTTAGTTGATCAATATTATAACCTAAATAGCAAATTGCTTCTCACATTTAACATCACAATATTGATTGTTAATTCAAGTGATCTTAATAGTTTTTCACATTTCTGCTGCTATAAAGTTTAATTTCTGAATCAACACTTAATCAACTCGACACATATTCTGCGCACCGGACTAGTCTGCACCACCAACCAGACAAGTCTGGTCTATCAAGAACTTGACCATTTGATTAAGTGTGGAGGAAATTTTCAAAGCCTATTCACCCCCCCTTTAGGCCATATTCAGTTGGTATCAGAGCAGGTTCTCCATCGACGAGACTCACCACTCGAAGAGATCAATGGACTCTAAGAAGAACAACGAGATCCCAAAGGTGCTCAACACCGAAGAAGAGCAAGATACAAAAGCCTTCGATGTACTGAGGGAAAATCCACATCATGATGAAGAAGCGCGCCAACTCAAGGCACTTCTAAGGAAGAAACTTCTGAGACAAAAGGGAAAAGAAGACGAGAAGACGACGGGCAGTGGTCATCAAGACTACTCCCGTTATCCTTACAACTACAATCGTCTTAATACAAATAACCATTATCTTTCTATTCCCATGGGAAAGCCTCCGCAATTCGACAAAAATGCTACACCATGTGGAAATACAATATTAAAATACATCTAATCTCTTTGAATCCCAGTATTTGGCATATTGTGTGTACAGGTGTAGATATCCCAGATACGGATGAAGAACTCACTTTCGAACAAGAACAAGAAATTCACCACAACGCACAAGTCGTTGCAGTGATCACCTCATCACTAAGCCGGGAGGAGTTCATTAAGATTGATGGATTAGAAAGTGCAAAAGAAATATGGGACACACTCAAAACAGCTCATGAGAGAAATAGGTCAGTTCGAGAAGCCAAAATTGAGATGCTTTAAGGAGAATTGGGGAGATTTGCCATTGAAGAAGGTGAATCACTTCAAGACAAGTACAACCGGATGAAGGCGCTTATCAACAAGATCTGCGCCTATGGAAGCAAGAAGTGGACTAACCATGAGGTGGTCAAAAGGATGATTAGAGTCTTTATGCCAAGAAATGTCATCTTATGCTCAATGATCCGAGAAAACCCGGGGTTTCACAAAATGACCCCGGATGAACTATTGGGCAAAATCATAAATCATGAGATGATGGAGAAGGAAGCCCAATACGTCAAAGACCTAGCTGAGCTCACCTCCTCCAAAAAGAAGGAAGTTGATCTCAAAGCAACTTGCAAGCCTAAAGGAAAGGAAACTCGTGAAGCTCAAGACGACGGAGATACAAGTGATAAGAGCACTGACCTAGATGATGAAGAGATGGTACTCTTCATCAAGAAATTCAAGCGCATGATGAAAAGAAGAAACGGCAGCAACTCAAATGAAGGGAAGAGCAAAGAAAAAGGAAAATCCAAGGCTCGACGTACCTGCTATAACTGTGGCGAGTACGGTCACTTCATGGTTGACTGCACTTATGAAGAGAATAAGAGGAAGAAGGAAACGAAGCCTCAAGAAAAGAAGATCTTCAGAAAAAGGAGGCAGGCTCATCAAGCACATATTGGCAAGGAGTGGGACTCAAATGATGAGTCCTCCTCCGATGAAGAAGAGAAAATGGCCACCATTGCCATCAAGAAGCCTACCAAGAGGTCTACGCTCTTCTGGAACATGGGAGGACGGGAGACACAAAATCACACTTGCCTTATGGCTAAAGAAGGCAAGAAAAAGGTTCGACTTACTCCCCCCTTGCTAAATTCCTCTATTGATGATTTTGACAGCTCTAGTGAAAATTAGGAGATGTTTAGGGGACTAAGTAAAATTGCATCGAAGAAAATGAAAATTTTGTCGGATGAAATTTTTGAGAAGGAGGAGCTTGTCAACCGACAAGAAGATATGCTCATCCGTGAAAGTAAGAGGTATCAAGAGGTTGAGAAGCTCCTTGAGCTTGAAAGAGAGAAGAGCAAGTCACTTGAGCATGAGCTAGCCTTGAGTAAGGAAACTTACTCAAAGTTGGAAGACTCATACGTTGCAATCAAGGATAAACTTGCTAACTTGTCAAAAGTTAACTAGATTCCTGAAGTGCAAGTTGAGTCACTCAAGCAAAGTGACTCCTCCTCCTCCAAAAGCTCACCCTCCAAAGGTGTAAGTCCGACAACAATTGCAACATGCACATGTTCCATTAAGAAAAATGTTGACAAACTTGATTCTTCAATTTCTACGGCTAAGCATCCTTCCCAAAGTGTCATCTTTGACAAGGAGAAGATCAAATATGCACGTAGTGCATATATGGTCACTAGACCTCCTAATGTCAAAGATGGTCTTGGGTTTAACAAGAACAAACACATGTCCACCAATGTTCATGCTAATAAAAAAAATTACTTTTGTTAAGGAAAAATCGCATAAATCTGACTTGCAAATACTATTTCGCACTTTTGATGCTTCTTATGTACTTATGGATGACAAAATTGGAAATTTATTTGCTAAATATGCAAGGCCACGCCATAAAAACTCGAAAACTTGTGTGTGGGTGCTCAAGACTCTTGTGACTAACCTGAGAGGACCCAAGCAAGCTTGGGTACCCAAAACCAAGGAATAATTCTGTTTTGCAGGCCTACTCCTCTGGTGAATCAAACTGGGTGTTAGACAGTAGATGCACCAATCACATGACCGGAGAGAGGAGTATGTTTGTGGAGTATGAGCGCAACACATATCCAAGTGAAGGGATATACTTTGGAGACAATAGCCAAAGAAAGGTCCTTGGTAGTAGTAAAATTGAAATCTCTTCTCAACATACTCTCTTGAATGTTTTACATGTAAATTCCTTAGATTATAACCTTCTATCCATATCTCAGCTATGCGACAATGGTTATAATTGTTTATTCACTAATGAGGGTGCGACCGTTTTTAGAAGAAGCGATGGCTCGATTGCATTCAAGGGAATGTTGAAGGGAAAGCTTTATCTTGTTGACTTCAACAAAGATAAAGCTGAACTCAACACTTGCTTGGTTGCTAAAACTAACATGGGATGGCTATGGCATAGATGGCTAGCCCATGTTGGGATGAGAAATCTGCAGAAACTTCTAAAAGGTGGTCACATTTGAGGTTTAAAGGATGTTGTCTTTGAGAAAGATAGGTCGTGCAGTGCTTGCCAGGCAGGAAAACAAGTTGGAGCACCGCACCTCGCCAAGAACGTGATGTTCTACCTCAAGAGCAACCACAAGACTGGAGTGCACAAGATGAACCTCAACAGGGAAGCAATGATCAAGGGGGAGCTCATGCACATGAGCAAGATCAGGAAGATCATGAAGATCAACACAACCACAGAAGCAATGATCTAGGGGGAGACAATGATTATGAAGACAATGAAGAACAAGCAACTTCACAAGTACCTCATCCAAGAGTACATCAGAGTGTACAAAGATATCATCCCTTCAACAACATCATTGGAGACATTGCTAAGGGAGTAACTACTAGATCTCGCATAGCAAATTTTTGTGAACACTACTCTTTTGTCTCTTTTCTGGAACCATACAGGGTAGAAGAAGCACTAAAGGATCCAGATTGGGTGATTGCAATGCAAGAGGAGTTGAACAACTTCAAGAGAAATGAAGTGTGGGAACTGGTGGAAAGACCAAAGGCGAACATTGTTGGAACCAAATGGGTCTTTTGGAACAAACAAGATGAGCATGGGGGTGGTAACGAGAAATAAAGCAAGACTTGTGGCTAAAGGTTACTCACAAGTTGAAGGTTTGCACTTCGATGAAACTTTTGCTCCCATAGCTAGACTTGAGTCCATTCGTATTTTATTCGCATATGCTACTCACCATAATTTCAAGTTGTATCAAATGGACATCAAAAGTGCCTTCCTCAACGAGTCAATTAAGGAGGAAGTGTACGTGGAGTAGCCACCAAAATTTGAAGATTAAGAGTACCCCCAACCATGTCTATAAACTGCGTAAGGCCCTCTATGGCCTCAAAGAAGCTCCTCGAGCTTGGTATGAGTGCCTTAGAGATTTTCTGACTCAAAATGGTTTTAAAATTGGAAAAGCTGATTATTCTCTGTTCACAAAATACTTTGATGATCATCTATTTGTATGTCAAGTCTATGTTGATGATATCATCTTTGGTTCCACTAATAAGTTTTTTTTGAAGAGTTTAGCAATATTATGACAGACAGGTTCGAGATGTCAATGATGGGCGAATTGAAGTTCTTCTTGGGATTCCAAGTGAAACAATTAAGAGAGGGCATGTTCATAAGCCAAACCAAGTACACGCAGGACATCCTCGAGAAGTTCAATATGGACAAGGTCAAGCCCATGAAGACACCCATGGCAACTAACGGACATCTCGATCTCAACGAAGATGGTCCAAATGTGGATCAAAAGGTATATTGGTCTATGATTGGCTCATTACTCTATTTATGTGCATCTAGGCCAGATATTATGCTTAGTGTGTGTATGTGTGCAAAGTCTCAAGCCGCACCTAAAGAGTGCCATTTAATAGTTGTAAAAAGAATTTTAAGATACCTTGTGCACACACCCAACTTGGGACTTTCGTATCCCAAAGGATCCAAGTTTTACTTGATAGGTTATTCTGATGCCGACTATGCAGGATGCAAAGTCGATAGAAAGAGCACGTCGGGGACTTGTCAATTCCTTGGCAGATCCCTAGTTTCATGGTCATCTAAAAGCAAAACTACATTGCTCTTTCTACAGCTGAAGCAGAGTATGTTGCAGCCGGTAGTTGTTGCGCACAACTACTTTGGATGCGACAAACTCTAAGGGACTATGGTTAAAATCTGAACCATATTCCAGTCCTATGTGACAATGAGAGTGCTATAAAAATTGCACACAACCCACTAGATCACTCAAGAACTAAGCACATAGATATTCATCACCATTTCCTAAAAGATCATTCATTAAAAGGTGACATTGTAATTTCACATGTTAGGACTGAAAAACAACTTGCAGAAATTTTCACCAAGCCACTAGATGAAAAGAGGTTTTGTGTAAGAAACGAGCTAAATATACTTGACTCTAGAAATGTGGCTTGAAACATTGCATACCTGATTGTAATTTCAAAGTTTACTCATTTTTGCAAAAATTTGCTCTTTATCTCAATTTTCTCTTGAAAACTATTTAAATTAGTGAATCTTGGGGAATTATGGCCATTGTATGATTGTTGATTGCTTACTGGTCATGTTCATCAAGATTATTTTTCAAATAATGTCCTTTAGATCACTATTGATCAAACAACCAAAATCTAGTTGACTCAATTCAGTTCTGTCCTGCTGACACTGGACTTGTCAGGCGTCAGCACCGTACTAGTCCGTTGTCAAAGACTAATATGGCCCTAGTCCGACACACTGGACTTGTCCGGTGTCCACCAGACTAATCCGTACCTATAGGGGTTAACCCTAATCCACCGCCAGGAGCTCGTCTTCCACCTTCCACAATCTCCTTTACACTCTCTCTCCTCCTCCTCCGTGAGCTCCAAAGGCGATTTCCACTTCTAGCCATCAAAAACTCGGTTTTCTCCAAGGGAAATCTTCCCATCGACGCGGAGCTTGCCCACCCCAGACTAATCCGGCCCTAACTTCGCTCCTTCAACGGGAATCTTCAAGTTTTCAGTAAAATCTCTCTCAAACCCTAGCTCTCAACTTTCCTTGATTCTTGCTTAGTTTCCTTGTCTCCTAGAGCTTGAATTACTCTTCTAGATGAATTCCTACTATTTCCTTGTCTCTGTGAATCGATTCAAGCCAGATTTGTTGAAAATAGGAAGCTAAGGTTCTTATGCCAGACCGGACTAGTCCGGTGTTCAAGTACAGACAAGTCCGGTACACCGGACAAGTCCGCACTATGAAAACGGACAAGTCTGGTATCTGACATTTTGAACTTCTAAATTCCTATTTGCACATAGTCTCGAATAAATTCTTATCTAATCCTTGAACCTCCTTGTCAGGCACGATGCCTTCAGGTTCAGAGGACAGTTCTTTTCACTATGATGAAGAGGTAGAGCGTGCTCGAGTGCAAAAATCTAAAGAGAGGGTGATGAAGAAAAGGCATTATATCAATGTTCACTCCCCTCCTTCCGACGACACCCTTCCTAAGAGAAGGAGAGTGGTAGTGAAGAAAGCATAGGGCAAGGATGTTGTTGGGAGTTGATCGGGGCCAAAAGAACTCTCAACAAGGGCAAAGGGTTTTCTATGGTCCTATTGGCCCTCTGAAGATGAAAGCACCAACTCACCGCAACAGACAACCATCTAATGTTGATTTCATTGGCAAAGGGGGTGAGCTGGCTGATACATTCAGAAAGGTAGAGGTCTATGATCAGCCCAAACAATCAGCTGATCCAAGATACTGGAACAACTTCCATGCTGATTACTATGAGCATGTGTATCTGAAGATGAGGAACCCACTTATTGAAAGTTAATGGGTTGACATCACTTATCTTCAGTCCAAGAGATGTCAAGCCTATCGAGAGGTTCTGGAAGCTTTGGATCTACATGGGTTGAAGTATCTTGTCTGTTTCAGTGGGTCTAGAACATTGAGATCATCACTCAATTCTATTCCACTCTTTACTTTTCTTGTGATGATAGTGACCGAATGATTTGGATGACACATGGAGCAAAGTACAGTGTCACATATGAAGATTTTGCTAGAATTCTTCACCTGGATGATTCTTTGGAGAATGACATCATTATTCACAATCTAAAGCCTATGGAGAAAGATCAACTTGACTTTCTCTATGATACTAAGATGACATTCAAGTCCCCAATCATAAAGTACCTGAAGCCCTTCTTTGCTATTTTAAACAGAATTCTGAGGAAGACCATAGCTCCCAAGGAGGGAGATGTAGGGACCATCTAGGGGACCCTCAGAACATTGATGAAGGTCATCAGCAAGAAAAGGACTTTCAATGTCTTTGAGTACATGTACAACAACATGTGAACATCTCTATCACTCCTAACAGGTCTTGTGGCTATGCACCCCACATCATGTATATGATTGAGAAGGTGACAGGACTAAAATTTGTCAAGGATGTGCCTCATACTAGACTCACGCCCCAAATGCCCACTATCTACATTGTTCCCTTTGCTCCTACCTCACCTGCAGAGGAACGAAGATCTAGGAGGAATCAAGAAGGCACAATATCTGAGGCTACTGCTCCTGCTCTTCCACCTTCTAGATGATCCTCCAGTGGAATACTGAAGATGCTCTCATACATCTTTATTTCATGTCGCAAAATGGAAATCAAGCAGCACAAGGAGAGTCTGGCCAGGAAGAATCATCAGCGATATGTGAAGGCCAATATCAAAGCCATCTGTGAAAAGCTGGAAATAGAGCTATTGGGGTCACCTTAGATCTCATAAGACTCTGAAGAACACATAACAGAGATGGCACCTCTAACTGAGCAAGAAATGGCCTCAGTTGGACTGGCTGGTGCCTCTGCTCCTCCTCCTTCTCCTCAAGCACCTAAAGATGAAGAATAAAATACAGAGAGGACTGAGAGTGAGGGAGGCAGTGGTGATGAGTGATTCCACGGAATTTTTCCCTTTTTGGTGCCTTGATGCCAAATGGGGAGAGATTGAGACTAGTTGTCTATTTTGTAGCTATTAAGCCACTAAGGACTTGTGATCAAGGACATGTACTCGATTTCAAACTATTGTAATTTATTTTAGATGTTCTTAATTTACTTAATGTGTGATGCTTAGTTAATGTTAATGTGATGATTATTGCTATAACTGTCAAGTGCTTATGTATTGCTCATCACATCTTTTGATCACACACGTGTTAGGCACCCCACCATAAAGATTGCATATATGTGAGAAGTTTTGTTACTCATTCATTATTCTCATATATGCACACTTTATGAAAATCAATTTTTACTCTTAATTGTGAAATCTCAATTGGTTGTCATCAATCACCAAAAAGGGGGAGATTGAAAGTGCATCTAGGCAATCCCTTGTGGGTTTTGGACGATTGATGACAAACAAATGAGATCCTAATGAACTTGTTGAGATGACTGCAGGTTAAGCTAAATGAGATAGTTTGATGCACTCAAAAAGGTGCAAAATGAAGTGGTGTACAAAAGAGAGAAGACCAACTGACAACTGAAGTGCAAAGTAGATTTAAATGTATAGGATGTGTGTGAGAGGCACATCCCAAGAGCTCAAGTCTTTGCGTAGGGGTAAGGTCTTAAAAACACTTAAAAATTCACTGAGCACCGGACTAGTCTGTTCGTGGACGGGACTAGTCTGTTCAACTCTCTATTGTCCAAATACACTGTGCACCAGACTAGTCCGACCATGTATGGGACTAGTCCGATAAACTTTCTGGAACCACTCTTCACAGTTGTTGGTATTTCTTAACACCACAGAGTTATCCGCAAGCGCACGGAAATACCGTTGTAGCACTTCCCCATAAAGAGTATTCCCAAGGGTATCGAATCCAAAGAACGTGTGTGCTAATCTTTCGAACTAGCTCACCCAAGGACACAAAGTTGTTTGGTAGGCAAGGAACAGGGAGGAATGCAAAGTATTGATCCTAATTCAAGGTAGTTTGCAGTAGATGCTTGCTTCGGGCACGGGCTTACTCCTAGCAATACTAGGACGACTCCCGCCAAGAGCCTATGGCATAGCCAAACATGGAGGATTACGAAGGACAGATTGGGCTGTCACCACCTACTGCCTAGGGTTCGGCCGACCCCCTTCTGGCTCCGTTCGGGCCACATTTTCTCAGGTCGATTAAATGGGCCTCATAGATGATGAATTGGATGTGTCCATTAGTTGGACGTGGAGAATTTAAACAGAATTGTAAGAAATGGCATGGAAATCGATTAGATTTACCACGTCAAATGCTTTTTCTGTATCCTTTTGGGAATCGAGAAATAATTTGAGTTGGTGCCCATTCACTTTGAATAGTTGACCGTAATCACCTTGGAGTGTGATTGCTCCATGGGATGAAGTCTCTACTACAGTGAAGGGTCCTTCCCATTTACTTCTAAGCTTCCCATGTCCAAAGAGTTTAACCCTAGAGTTAAAGAGTAAAACTTTATCTCCAGGTTTGAACTCTTTCGGCATAATCCTCTTATCGTGCCATCTTTTAGTTCTCTCTTTATAAATTCTGGAACTGTGGTAAGCCTTATCTCTCCATTCCTCCAACTCAGAGATTTGCTTCAATCGGTGATTTCCAGCTTCGTTAAGATTCATGTTCTACCGCTTGATGGCACAATACGCTCTATGTTCCAATTCTACGGGAAGATGGCAAGTCTTCCCATAGACAAGTTGGAAAGGAGACATGCCGATAGGTGTCCTGTAGGCAGTACGATATGCCCAAAATGCGTCGGGTAGCTTTTGCTTCCATCCCGTTCCCATTTCCAAGACAGTCTTTTGCAGAATATTCTTAATTTGCTTATTAGATGTTCCTGCTTGACCTTTTGTCTGTGGGTGGTATGGGGTAGCAATGTTATGCTAGACTCCAAGTTCCCTTAAAAAGTTCTGGAAGGTCTTATCTATGAAATGAGACCCTCCATCACTTATGACCATACGAGGAGTTCCAAAGCGTGGGAAAATGATCTCATGGAACATTTTCCTTGCTTGCTTGGAATCAGCATTTTTGCATGGCAATGCTTTTACCCATTTTGACACATAATCGTCGACAACTAGAATATACTCGCAAGCATAAGACATAGGAAAAGGTCCCATGAAATCAATACCCCATACATCAATTAATTCCACTTGGAGATTATATGTTAGGGGCATCGCATCGCGAGCAGAGATTCCTCCATGCTTCTGGCATTTCCAACATCCGCGAATGAATTCCTTGATATCTTCATACATGGAAGGCCAATAGAATCCACTATGCCAGATCTTTGCCTGAGTACGGTAAACACCGTAGTGACCACCATAGGGGCCAGCATGGCATTTCTCTATAATTTTGGTGCCTTCGATTGATGGGACGCACCTTCTAAGAAGGCCATCGGCACATACTCGATAGAGGTAAGGGTCATCCCAAAGGTGTCTACAACTCTCATAAACGAGTTTCTTTTTGTTCTCCCCTGGTGGTACGTATCTCGTGACCATAAAGTTCACGATATCCGCATACCAAGGGTGAGAGTCTATCACCTTGAGGGGCATATCATCTCGTAGGAAGTCATTGATAGGTATGTCCATGGTTTGTGTGACTTCCATACGTGAAAGATGATCTACTACTGAATTATCTACTCCTTTATTATCTCTTATTTCCAGATCAAATTCTTGGAGTAGAAGAATTCATCGAATTAGCCTGGGTTTAGCATCCTTTTTGTTAAGCAGATATTTCAAAGCAGCATGGTTTGTGTAGACTATGACCTTTGCTCCAACCAAATAGGATCTAAACTTGTCGATAGAAAAAACTACTACTAGGAGCTCTTTCTCAGTTGTGGCATAATTGAGTTGGGCTCCTGTCAGAGTTTTGCTAGCGTAGGCTATTGCGTGATGCTTTTTATCTTTGGTTTGGCCTAAGACCGCACCAATAGCAAAGTCATTGGCATCACACATGATTTCGAGTTGCAGCGTCCAATCAGGAGGTTGGATAATTGGAGCTGAGATGAGTGCCTTTTTTAGTATATCAAATGATTTAAGGCATTCATCATCGAAATCAAAGGGAGCTTCTTTAGCTAATAGGTTGGTGAGGGGTCTAGCGATTTGGTAGAAATCCTTGATAAATCGTTGGTAGAACCCCACATGACCTAAAAAGCTATGGATTCCCTTAAAATTGATAGGAGGTGGAAGTTTTTCGATAACTTCCATTTTAGCTTTGTCCACCTCTATCCCTCTCTCGGACACCAAGTGTCCAAGAACGATGCCTTCCCGAACCACGAAATGGCACTTTTCTCAATTAAGCACGAGGTCCTTCTCCTGTCATCTTTGTAAGACCCTGTCTAAATTTTCTAGACAATGATCAAAAGCTTTTCCATAGACAGAGAAATCATCCATGAAAACTTCGATGATATCCTCGATCATGATTGAAAATATAGACATCATGCATCTCTAGAAAGAGGTAGAAGCTTTACACAGTCCAAAGGACATACGCTGGTAGGCATATGTCCCGTAAGGACATGTGAACGTGGTTTTACTTTGATCATCAGGATGGATAGGAATTTGATGATATCCCGAATACCCATCAAGGAAACAGAAGTAGGAGTGTTTTGCCAATCGCTCTAACATCTCATCGATGAAGGGCAATGGAAAATGGTCTTTCCTTGTTGCCTTGTTAAGTTTTTGGTAGTCAATGCACATCCTCCATCCCGTGACGGTCCATTGAGGAATTAATTCATTCCTCTCGTTTTCAACGACCATCATACCTCCCTTCTTAGGCACTACTTGAACTGGACTTACCCGTTCACTATGAGGAACGGGGTAAATAATTCCGACATGCAAAAGTTTCAAGACTTCTTTCTTGACAACTTCCCGCATCACATTATTCAATTGCCTTTAAGGTTCCCGTGAGGGGACACTCTCAGGGTCAATAGGAATACGATGGGTGCATAACGCTAGACTAATTACCTTGAGATCCTGAAGTGAATATCCAAAAACAGCTCTATGCCTTTCTAACATGGCTATGAGTTTGAGCATTTCATCATCTGAAAGCTTGTCACTTATGATGACAGGGGCTTCCAAATCGCCATTTAGAAAGGCATAACGTAGGCCTGGAGGTAGAATCTTGAGCTCAACAGAAGGTTTTGGGGAGGGCTCTTCTTTTGGCAATTCTATTTCCTCCTGAAATTCATCCTCCTCTTGGACAAAGTCTTCTTCTCCTTTAATTTCAGGGGGTTCTAAAAATTGAAGAGTCTTAACCTCCTCCATTGGCTCATCTTGGATGGGAGATTCTGCAGATGTGTTCTTTGAACGCAGAAGAGGCATGGAGAAATTTTTCCCTCCAAGATTGATATTGAGGCTTCCTTCCAAAGGAACTTACATGAGAAATTTCTCTATGGGAATCCCTATCATGATGTCAAAATGTTGGATTTTGAACATGTGAAAATATAGGAGAGCCTCAACATCTTTGTGTCTAACAGACACTTGTTACAGAACCCCACATCATTCAAGAATGGTTCCGAATGAATCTCGGAAGGATTTGCGTGTTGGTGCCAATGGCACATCGCCAAGAATGGCGAGAGCACAAGAATCGGAAATGAGATTTGCTCCAACAGTAAGGTTGTATAGGATTCTCATTGGTGTCGCTCTAATAGAACATAAAATGGTAGCCAAAGGTGAGGTCATCCGAAGAATTTCGGGTGAATTCTCGACTTCAACTGTCCACTCTCTGCTTAGGATAGAGGTCAACTCTATCACCGTCTGACAGATGAACATCCCGTCAGGTGGTTCAGGTGGAGTTGGTGGCAATGAAGGTTTCCTATAGCAACAATACTTTGAGGTATTTCCATAATCTTCAAAAAGCTCTTCCTCGAAGTAAAATGGAAACTGCGAGGGTTGAATTTCTTCTGCCTTCGTAGTCTCAGGTTCAGGAGAGGTTTCCTGTGGCAAGGCTTGGGGTAAACAAGAAATGAGTTTATCCTTGTCCAAGAGTGTATCCTCCGTTCTTGACACGACTTCCTCTTTGGGAGGCTCATTACGACCCATAATGAAGGAAGAATTTTCTAGAATTCTGTCCAGAAGATCCTTGCCTTCTTCTGGAGTCTTATGGAGGAAAGATCCTCCAACCGTAATGTCAAGATATAGGGAAGACTCTTTGTTCAATCCCATGAAGAAATGTTGCAAAAGCATTGGATCAGGGATTAACAAATCTGGGCCAGAATTTTTCAAAAGAGAAAATCTGTCCCAAGCTGCACCTATGGATTCCTTCTCCATCTGCTGGAAGCATAGTACTTCCTTTCGTAAGGAAACAATTCAGGTAATGGGAAAGAAAGAAATACAAAATTTGTCTCGTAATTCACTCCAATCACCGTTTGTCTTCCCAACGTAGTGGTTGTACCATTGTTTGGCTTTTTCCTTGAGGGAAAAAGGAAACAACTTCCATTTGAGAGTTTCTTGTGTCATACCTTTGATTAGAAGGCATGAACACAGTTGTTCGAACTATCGTAGATGGTGGTAAGGGTTCTCACAATCCGTTCCTGAGAAGGATTGTTCCCGAACCATGGCTATAAAACCAGGGCGAAGTTCATAGCTGGTTGAACAAATAGGTTCCGCCGAAGGCGGTGACTCACAGAACTTGCCCTTCGGAGCAGAGTAAGAAACAATGGTGGGTTGCTCCATTTATATGGTGGTGGTAAGGTAAGAATAAGAAAGGTAAGATGATAGATAAGGGGGATATGATAATAGGGTGATCTTGGTTTGAAGATTAACAGCAACTATTCCCCGGCAACAGCGCCAGAAATGGCTTGTTGGTATTTCTTAACACCACAGAGTTATCCGCAAGTGCACGAAAATACCGTTGTAGCACTTCCCCTTAAAGAGTATTCCCAAGGGTATCGAATCCAAAGAAAGTGTGTGCTAATCTTTCGAACTAGCTCACCCAAGAACACAAAGTTGTTTGGTAGGCAAGGAATAGAGAGGAACGCAAAGTATTGATCCTAATTCAAGGTAGTTTGTAGTAGATGCTTGCTTCGGGCACGGGCTTACTCCTAGCAATACTAGGACGACTCCCGCCAAGAGCCTATGGCATAGTCAAATATGGAGGATTACAAAGGACAGATAGGGTTGTCACCACCTGTTGCCTACCTCTTCAATCCGTGGGTCTACGAGATATCAACTGATGATTTATAACCTAAGCACCATACTTGCATTCTAAATCACTACTCTAGTTGTTTCGAACACAAAGCTACAACTAGAGCCTCTAATGAATTAAAGCAGTGAACCCACAAGTAACTACTTGTGCAAACTACTAAGAATAAAAGATCAAACTTGTATTGAATTCACAAATGCTTACTTGATTGAGTAAAACCTTTGTAGGGGTACAAGTGTAGAAGAGGGACTTGACAAGCCCAAGCCTCCTTCTCCTAGACTCTTCACCACACTCTCCTTCTACTTTAGTAGCCTCTAGGACTACTCTAAATCTTTGGAGTGTAGCACTATTCTCAACTTTTTGGTGTGTGTGAGAAGTGAGGTGAGGGGGTCTATTTATAGGTGGAGAAGGGTTGGTTCCCGCCACAATTAACACGCCAATCAGTCACCATTTACTCCAGGGAGCCGGGAGGAGCCAACACGTGTCATTTGACTGGGTTTGGTGCCAGGAAGGGTTCGGCCAAACCCTTGGTTTAGCCGACCTGGTCAAGCCTCCCCTCGGGGAGTGCTTCCTCCATGTGGCTTCCAGGTGGGCCCCCTGGATTTATATGGGTGCAACATCATTGGATATCCTCGTATTCTTCTGTTTGTGGGCCATTTGATCCATGTGTTGCCACGTGTCATCGCCTGATTCATTGAAATCCATTTTCATGGATTCATCCATGCATGTTTTGGTATTTTGGGGTAATAATTCACCTGCATACAAATAAACACCAACACTTGTAGAATTGGGTTAGTGTATAGCCCTACCACTATGTTTTGTGTTTCTTTTATGCACATTAGAGGTGAATTGACGGTCAAAATATGGTACTAAAGGACCGTCAATAATAGTGCACCAGACTAGTCTGATCTTGGACCGGACTAGTCCGTTCAAGTCTCTATAAACCCTTTTCACTACAATCTGGACAAGTCTGTCCATAGGACTGGACCAGTCCGTTGAACTCTCTAATGTTCAATAACACATAGCAACGGACAAGTCCGCTCTTGGATCGGACAAGTCAGTTCAACTCTCTGGAATTCAATTTCACTTGGCACCGGACAAGTCCTAACTACTACGGACTAGTTCGGTATACCTTACACATTTAGGGTTTCTAGTGTGCTGCACATTTCACGCCGACTTTTACACAGCACACCAGACAAGTCTGGTCCCCAGTACGGACTAGTCCGGTCGTCGGGATCCCTAACAGTAACTTCTTTGAAAACCAAAAAAATAGGAGATCCACGGCCCCACAATAAGAAATCTAGATTCCTAGTGTCAAACTCAGAAACCCTAGCGCCATCATCTATCCCAACAGCACAAAAACACATCTCCCCACGCATCTAAAGTCCACAATGGTGAAAATCAATTGAGTATTCAGATTTGGGTTGGGAGATTGTTGTCTACACGTCGTTGAGCTGTTGGGGTTTGATCTCTTCACACTCGTGCTTCTCTTTGTAATCCTTTTTAGTGTATTTGATCATCTTTTCGTTGTAATTCTTGTGAGAGCCCTCAACGTGTGAGGTTGCCCCATAAACTCGGTGATTAGCTGTGACACCCGGTTCCGAAAATGAACCAAGTGAACGCATATGTGTGCCCAGGATGTTCAACACACATACACAAGTGCATTCACGAAAGAGTATACAAAAAATTACCACCGAACAAGATTAATTAAGTACTTTTATTACACAATTCAAAATATCCTCGAATACAAGCACTAATGATTATTAATAACATGTTCCAACTAATGTAGCAGAAATAAAATAAATAAGTAAATATGCAGCTAAGCAATAGGGTATAGCGCAGCTCCATGCAACACTACAGGCAAGCTGACGATAGACACAACCTAGAACTCCGCATTATCATCATTAAACTCCCAATCCTGACATGTACCTGTTTGGGGGGGGGGGTTGCAAGAGTGAGTACATGTCGTACTCAGCAAGTGTGGAAAGTATGACATGTAGCTGATACAAATGAGGAATATAATAATGGAAAAGTGCTAAAAAGTACATTAAAACATTTAAAAAGCAATGTATATTAACTATGTGAATTAAACCCATCATAAACCATGTATTTATCATAATATCAGTCCATATTCCATATCCATCATCATATACCAATATCCATATTCAATACCAGAATTTAATTCATAACCATAACCAAATCCTAATTTCCCTCTAATCATGGAAGTTGTCCAGGTGCTCATAACCGGGAGCACGGCTATCATGATAGTTTTTAGACACACTCTGCAAAGGTTGTACCACTTTGTCCACGTGTTTGTGATTTCATCACCTTTCGATGACTAGAACATCTATTATGTCGTCTCAAACTTCCATCGTGTGTGGCCCAAAGATCACAAAATAGCCTTTACAAAGGGATTACTAGCCTATTTAGACCCCACTGACGTTTCGCCGGTGGCGATGCCTCCAACTGAGCACATCTTCAACCAAGGGCCCCCTCTTGAACCATTCGGATCCCAGGGTAGTCCCACCAATCAACAACAAACCCAATCCGACTACCCCTTCCCCGAGAACCCTTAATGGTCCAAATAGTACTGGCAAAGCCCTAATTAATCAGCTACGCCACACCCATACTTGGCCTCTTGGTGGCACTGTAGTCCTGGCTTATTCTCGCATGAACCGGTCCTTAGATCCAAAGCAAGCAAACCACCATAACATCCAACCCATCCACATACCAGGCTTGCTTAGATCACCCATTACCATATCATATTAACCAATTCATGTTAATCATAATCTAATAAATGCATAATTAAGTTAACTGGTATAGTTGTGGTCCCATCCCAATTAATTAAGCGAAGCAAAAAGGTAAAAAGTCGTTCTCGACTCTCTACCATGTATTCCAGGTGACAAGGGTGGTCAAACAAAGCTAGTAAACTCCCTATCATAGGATTCCCATCAAATTGACATAAGCATGAAGTTTTGCAAACAAAACATTTATTTTAGAAATGGGATCAATATGCTTCAAGGACACTTGCCTTGCTCTTGGGATTGATTTGAGCCAAAGCCTTCAAACTCTTGGTGCTGGAGATCCTCTGCGGCACTTTCTAGCGCAAATCCATCTAATCCGCACAATAAACATACAAACAAGAAACACAATCAAAGAGTGCACAAACATTACTCAATATGACATGATATGCATGATTAATGCAAATGCAAGGTAGAACTTGTTAATAGATTGCTTTTAAATTATCACTATCTAACTCTAATAGATTTTAACAAGTTTATACAGGTTTGGATGTGATTAGATCTAATTTTAGAATTAATTCAACAGAAATTAATAGGAAAATCAGACTAGCCCGCTAGGGACCGGACAAGTCCGCACTTTGCGAGATCAGCAGATTAGGGTTTTCTAGATTGATGTGAATTTCGGAGACTTGGGGTTGAATTCACGTAAGAAAAAGGAATAGAAGGTATACCAGGTGTTTAGGACTCCAATGAATCAAGGATCTTGGAGGCAACACTTGGATCCTGATGATCTAGGGTTGATGAAGAACTTGATGGTGGATTGTTGAGGAAGAACTCAAAGTTGATGGAGATCTTGATCCCCTTTCGTTTCCTCCTCCTCTTCTTCTTGCTTGGGATCTCCTTCCCCCTCCTTGATGGTGGCTCTCCACGAACTAGGGTTTGGGTGGGGTGGAATAGTGGCAAATAGATGTCAAGCCAAGGGGTGGGGTTGTTTATATAGAGGTGGAGGCTAGGGTTAGATGGATTTCGAGTTGGAGATGAGTAGAGGCCGGTTTAGAGTCCCACATGGGCTCTAAAAGAGTTAGGCACGACGTCTCTAGGCCCACTTAATGTGAAACCCAAGAAACAATTCGTAAAACAAAGGATTAACCTGGAGTTGCGAAATATCAGACAAGTCTGAAAAGGACCAGACTAGTCTGAAGTTAGTCAGAGAGAAATCGAACAACTCTGGCCAAAAATCGGACAAGTCCGACTTTAGTCACAGAGAAAAACGGACAAGTCCGCTGGAACAATGGACTAGTCCAGACAAGTCCAGGGACTTAGAAAATTTTCAAGGATTCTTGGAACACCGAACAAGTCCGCATAGGACCGGACAAGTCCGAAAGTGTCCAGAGGCAAAAACGGACTAGTCCGCAGCAAAAACGGACAAGTCCGATCGAGGTCAGAGAGAAATCGGACTAGTCCGCACCAATATCGGACTAGTCCACACTTTCCATAATTTTAAGTGTGGTTTCATTCCAAATATATTTTAAACTTATTCCTCTTTATGTGTATTAATGTTAAACATGTATATGAATGTATGTAGGGCATGATGCATGAAAATGAGGGTGTCACAAACCTACCCCCCTTAAAATGAATCTCGCCCTCGAGATTCGACGCGGAAGAGAAGATATAGGGAAATTCCTTCTTGAGATCATCCTCCAATTCCCACGTTGCTTCTTTTTTGGTGTGGTGCTTCCATTGAAATTTACACCATCTAATAACCTTGTTCCTTGTGACCCTCTCCTTGGTTTCCAAGATTTTGACCGGTTGTTCGGCATAAGTCAAATCTGCCCCTAATTCCAATCCTTCCATTGGCACTTGTTCTTCCGGTACTCTCAGGCACTTTTGAGCTAGGAAACATGAAAGACATCATGGACATCCGAAAGATGAGCTGGCATCTCCAACTTATATGCTACCTCTCCCCTCTTGTCCAAAATCTGGAATGGTCCAATGTAACGAGGTGCTAGCTTGCCTCTTATGTTAAACCTCTTATGACCCTTCATCGGTGACACCTTGAGGTAAACAAAATCTCTCACTTCAAAAGCTAATTTCCTTCTCCTATTGTCCGCATAGCCTTTTTGTCTTGATTGGGCAGCCCTCAAGTTTTCACGAATTATTTGGACTTTCTTTTCGGCTTCTTGCAACACATCCGGACCAAATACTTGAGTTTCTCCTGCCTCATTCCAGAATAAAGGTGTCCTACACTTCCTTCCAAAAAGCTCTTCATAAGGTGACATTTTTAAGCTTGCTTGGTAACTATTGTTGTATGAAAATTCTTCATATGGCAAGCTCTTGTACCAACCTTTCCCATGCTTTAAAGCACAAGCTCTTAACATGTCCTCCAAAATTTTATTGGTCCTCTCGGTTTGTCCATCTGTTTTAGGGTGATATGTCGAACTGAAGTTTAACCTTGTTCCCAATGCTTCATGCAATTTTTACCAAAATCTGGAGGTAAATTGAGAACCTCTATGCGAGACTATCTTCTTTGGTACTCCGTGTCGACACAAAATATGCTTCATGTATATTTCGGCCAATTGTGCAGCTGTATATTTGTTCTTCACGGGGACAAAATGAGCCGACTTGGTTAAGCGGTCCACAATAACCGGACTGGGTCCGTGGTAACCCAACTATGAAGTCCATTCCAATTTCTTTCCACTTCCATTTTGAGATCTTCAATGGTTGCAATAATCCAGCTGGCCTTTGATGTTCCGCCTTGGCTCGTCGACACACATCACACAATGCTACATATTCAGCTATGTCCTTTTTCATGTTATCCCACCAATAGCAAGTCTTCAAGTCTTTGTACATCATCGTACAACCGGGGTGAATTGAGTAAGGTGAGTCATGTGCATCTTTTAATATTGTCTCCCGAACACGCTTCACATTAGGCACGACAATCCTCTTACCAAGCCATAGAGTACCATGTTTATCCTCATCAAATCTGAATTCTCTCCCCTCTTGGGTCCTTTCCTTGATTTCTTGAATTTCCTCATCCTTAGTTTGGCCTTCCCGAATTTCTTGCTCTAAGGTTGGGTTTAACTCCATCATCTCCATCTCATTTACAAATCCAAGGTTCAACCGCTCAAACTCCTTACATAACTCGGATGGTAACTCTCGAACTGTGAGTTGATGACTTACTCCTTTTCTACTCAAAGCATCGGCCACTACATTGGCTTTTCCCAGATGATAGTTGATTCCTAAATCATAATCTTTGATGAGCTCCAACCATCTCTGTTGCCTCAAATTTAGATCTGTTTGTGTGAAAATATACTTAAGACTCTTGTGATCTGTATAAATTTCACACCTATGTCCAAGGATATAGTGTCTCCAAATCTTCAACGCATGTACCACGGCTGCAAGTTCTAAATCATGTGTTGGGTAATTCTACTCATGTTTCTTCAGTTGTCTTGACGCATAGGCGACCACTTGACCTTCTTGCATGAGCACACATCCAAGTCCTTGTCTCGAGGTGTCGCAATAAATATCAAAACTCTTACTCACATCCGGCAGTACCAAAAATGGGGTTGTTGTCAACTCCTTCTTCAACTCCACAAAATTGTTTTGACAAGTTTGAGTCCAATGGAAAGCCTTTCCCTTCATTAGCAATTCCGTCATTGGCTTGGCTGTCTTGGAAAAGTCCTTGATGAATCGACGGTAATATCCAGTCATTCCAAGAAAACTCCTTATTTCCTTTACGTTTTGTAGGGTTCCCATTTCAACACGTCCCTCACCTTTCCTAGGTAAACCAATACTCCTCCTCCTGAGATTATATGACCCAAAAAATGACACCTCTTTCAACCAAAACTGAACTTATTGAACTTGGCATACAATTGATGATTCCTTAATTGCTACAGCGTAAGCCTCAAGTGTTCCTCATGTTCCTTCTCATCCTTCGAGTAGATCATAATGTCGTCTATGAACACCACTACAAACCTATCCAAGTACTCCATGAATACCTTATACATGAGGTACATAAAATAGGAAGGTGCATTTGTCAATCCAAAGTACATCACAGTGTATTCATAAGATTCATACCGTGTCCTAAAAGTTGTCTTGGGTATGTCCGATGATCTAATCTTCATTTGAAAGTATCCCAACCTCAAATCAATCTTAGAGAAGACACAAGCACCCTTCATCTCATCAAACAAGTCCTCTATGCGTGGCAAGGTGTACTTGTTCTTTATGGTTACCTCATTAGAGCTCGGTAATCTACACACATCCTTTGGGATCCATACTTCTTGTCCACAAATAGGACGGGCGCTCCCCAAGGTGAAGAGCTGGACCGAATGAAACGCTTCTCTAGTTGCTCTTGAATTTGCTTCTTGAGCTCCGCTAATTCCATAGGAGGCATCCTATACGGCCTCTTAGCTATAGGTTATGTTCCAGGTATTAAATCAATAACAAATTCAATGTCTCGATCAGGTGGCATACCTGGCAAATCGTGCGGAAAAACATCCAAAAATTCACACATCACTTAAATCTCCTCAATTGCGGCACCGTCCATATGATTCAGCTCCAATTGCTTTGGTGCGGTTTGAGATGCTTCAAATTCTACGGTGATCCCTTCCTCATTGGTCAACTTTACCATTTTCGTGGCACAATCAATAACTCCAGTGTGCTTCCTCAACCAGTTCGTACCAAGTATAATGTCCAATCCTTGAGAATCCAAAACAATGAGGTTGGCGGAGGATTCTACCCCCCTTATTCCAAGGCTTACTTTTGGACATACTATATTTGTCCTCATCTCTCCTCCAGGAGACTTAACCAATAGAGTAAACTTCATATGAGAGATAGACAAACTATACTTGGCAACATATTTTGATGCAATGAATGAATGTGATGCTCCAGAATCAAACAACATAGTCGCGGGGTTGGAGTTGGCGAGAAACATACCAATGACCACATCATCCGCTTGTTGAGCATCCTCTGTAGAGACATGGTTCACGTTGCCACGAGCAAAATTCTGCTATCCCCAGTTTCCTTGTGGTTGTCCTCCATTGGGTCTTGGGTTTTGCCTCGACGCATTGCTTCCTTGACCAAGGCTTGACTTAGGACATTGATGTGCAAAATGTCCAGCTTCTCCACAAGTATAGCACTTCTTTACTCCATCGGGATTATTGGGGCGAGCTCGGTTCTGAACATTGGCACCAGGAAAATTAGCACGAGGTGCATAAGGCATTGGAGGCCTAGGTGCTTGCATAACAGGGCGCTGCTGCACAAACTGAGTTGGGCGCGGTGCAAATCCAGGGCGCTGTACAGGAGCAGAGGAGTTGTAGTATGGTGCATTAGGAGGCGCAAAGTGAGGGCGCACATTACTTCCTTGTTGTTGTCCTTGATATGGCGCCTTCCTCTTGTTGTCTTGCTCCATCTCACGAATCTTGTTCTCAACCACAATTGCTTTGTCCACAAGCTTCTGAAAATTGGCATAATCACAGTTGAGCAATTGCACTGGGATCTCATTGTTCAAGCCCCTCATGAACATTGCATAAGGAATCCCACCAATCCGCAGCTGCTCCAACTAGTTGATGAGAAGCAAATAAGACATTCTCGGTCACTGCATTGGACAATAGCTAGCTTCTTCTCCACGGACTTGAGCCAATCATCTGCATCCATAGGGTAAGCGGCTTGAGCAAAGGTTGGCGGCCTAGTCCTCATAAACTCTCCCAACCGGTTATGAGGAGGTGGGGGTGGCGGTGGAGGCATGTGGGGCTGATTGTTGATTTTACCAGCCTGCGGCTGTCCCATAGTTTGTATCATGGTCTGCATGAGCTGGTTCTGCATCACCAAAAGCTGCTCGATACTCATAGTTCCATGAGAAGGTCCTTGTCCATTGTTGTTCTGAGGTGCTCCATGGTTCTCCTCCTCATCATTAGCATCCCTCTGGTTGCGAGTCCTCACCATCTGGAGAAAAGCAATAGGTAAGAATTAGAAAATGTCCCCAGCTATATGCATTAAGGGATATGAAACTAGACAACTAACTAGCCTACGTGGACATGGCAATGCTAAAACATCCCAAAATCCTCTATTAAGCACACAAGCAAACAATATATATAGCAAACAGCACACCAAGCAAGAACACATCGATTCCTGAGTGTTTCTATGTGCTCTAAAGTGTCCATTCTATCTAGGTTGCGTCCTATGGTCAACTTGTGGCTTTGATACCAATTTGTGACACCTGGTTCCGAAAATGAACCAAGTGAACGCATATGTGTGCCAAGGATGTTCAACACACATACACGAGTGCATCCACAAAAGAGTATACAAAAAATTACCACAGAACAAGATTAATTAAGTACTTTTATTACACAATTCAAAATATCCTCGAATACAAGCACAGTAACTATGCAGCTAAGCAATAGGGTATAGCGCAGCTCCATGTAACACCATAGGCAAGCTGACGGTAGACACGGCCTAGAACTCCGCATTATCATCATTAAACTCCCAATTCTGACCTGCATCTGTTTGGGGGGGGGGGGGGGGGGGGGGATTGCAAGAGTGAGTACATGTCGTACTCAGCAAGTGTGAAAAGTATGACATGTAGCTGATACAAATGACAAATATAATAATGGAAAAGTGTTGAAAAGTACATTAAAACATTTGAAAAGCAATGTATATTAAGTATGTGAATTAAACCAATCATAAACCATGCAGGTATCATAATACCAGTCCATATTCAATATCCATCATCATATACCAATATTCATATTCAATACCAGAATTTAATTCATAACCATCCATAACCATAACCAAATCCCGATTTCCCTCTAATCATGGAAGTTGTCCAGGTGCTCATAACCGGGAGCACGGCTATCATGATAGTTTTTAGACACACTCTGTAGAGGTTGCACCACTTTACCTATGTGTTTGTGATTTCATCACCTTTCGACGACTAGAACCTCTATTTTTCCGTCTCACACTTACATTGGTGTGTGGCCCAGAGATCACAAAATAGCCTTTACAAAGTGATTACTAGCCTATTTAGACCCCACTGAGGTTTCGCCGGTGGCGATGTCTCCAACTGAGCACATCTTCAACCAAGGGCCCCCTCTTGAGCCATTCGGATCCCAGGGTAGTCCCACCAATCATCAACAAACCCAATCCGACTACCCCTTCCCCGAGCATAGTACTGGCAAAGCCCTAATTAATCAGCTATGCCGCACCCATACTTGGCCTCGTGGTGGCACTTTAGTCCTGGATTATTCTCGCATGAACCGGTCCTTAGATCCAAAGCAAGCAAACCACCATAACATCCAACCCATCCACATACCAGGCTTGCTTAGATCACCCATTACCATATCATATTAACCAGTTCATGTTAATCATAATCTCATGAATGCATAATTAAGTTAACTGGTATAGTTGTGGTCCCATCCCAAATAATTAAGCGAAGCAAAAAGGTAAAAAGTCGTTCCTGACTCTCTACCATGTATTCCAGGTGACAAGGGTTGTCAAACAAAGCTAGTAAACTCCCTATCATAGGTCCCAACAAATTGACACAAGCATGCAATTTTGCAAACAAAACATTTATTTTAGAAACAGGATCAATATGCTTCAAGGACACTTGCCTTGCTCTTGGGATTGATTCGAGTCAAAGTGTGACACCCGGTTCCGAATATGAACCAAGCGTAACGCATATGTGTGCCCAGGATGTTCAACACACATACACGAATGATTCACAAATGATAAACAGAATTTAACCACGTCTTAACTAATAAATAAGTACTTTATTACAATAATCCAATAGTTCACGAATAATATAACTCTAAATAATTGCAGCGGAAAATAAACTAAACAGCACGACTCCAATCCACAGGCAATTGACGGCGGTACGCAACCTAGTACTCCTCGTGATCCTCAGGGTACTCCCAATTGTCTCCAGTAGCTGTTGGGGGGGGAATTGCAAGGGTGAGTACATGTCGTACTCAGCAAGTGTGGAAAGTATGACATGTGGCTAATTCAAATGACGACAATAATAATGGCTAAGTGCTGAAAAGTACAGTAAAACATTTGAAAAGCATTATACTATGTCTATGTGAAACAATCCCATCATAACCATCATTTAACAGAATATAAACAATATCCAATTATTGCCAACATTACCATTATCCATGTCCATAGTGCATACACCATAACCATTACCAAACCATAACCATCCCAAATCCCAATTTCCAACTCTAATCATGTAGGTCATCCAGGCGCTCATAACCGGGAGCACGGCTATCATGATAGTTTTTAACACTCTGCAGAGGTTGTACCACTTTACCCACATGTTTGTGATTTTATCACCTTTCGATGACTAAGAAACCTCCATTATGCCATCTCACACTTCCGTAGGTGTGTGGCCAAGAGATCACAAAATAGCCTTTCAAAAGGGACTACTAGTATGTACGGCCCCACTAAGGTTTCACCGGCAGGCTTGAACCTCTATTCTCCCACCCACGGGTCCCCTCGTGTGCCATGCGGATCCCAGGGCAGTCCTCCTCGACTCCCATTCCCCGCGCCATCCAATGGTCCGTACAATACTAGCAGCGCTCCTAATTATTCAGCTACGCCGCACCCATACTTGGCCTTGTGGTGGCACTGTTGACCTGGCATATTCTCGCATGAACCGGTCCTTAGATCTAAAGCAAGCAAACCACCATAACGACCAACCCATCCACATAACCATGCTTGCTTAGATCACCCATCGTATTGACCAGTTCACATTAACCAGAATATCATTGATGCATAATTAAATGTGTAGTGTTGTTTACCATCCCAATTAATTAAGCGAAGCGATAAGGTAAAAACCCTTCCCGACTCTCTACCATAATTCCAGGTGACAAGGGTGGTCAAACAAAACTAGTAAACTTCCTACCATAGGATTCCCATCAAATTGACACAGCATGCAAGTTTGCAAACAAAACATTTAATTTAAAATAGGATCAATATGCTTCAAGGACACTTGCCTTGCTCCGGCGGATGGGGTTGCTCAAGCGCTTCGAAGTCTTGGTTTTGGAAATCCTCGTATGCAACCTCTTGAGCACGTTCCTCTACGCGTGATCATACATACAAGAAAACATATACAATTCAACATAATGCACGCAAAATAATCAACATGCAATGACATGTATGCATGCACAATTTAATAATTAATTTACTACGGTCGTTTATTATTTAGATGCGACTAGTTCATACGTGTTCATAAGGGTTTACGGGGATTTTAGGGTGGATTAATGCTGCTGAAAATAAATTCATGGTGCAACTAAATTTAATTTACGCCTACTCGATTCAATACGATCGCAAAAATTCGCATCGGGAACGAACCCTACCGTAGATCTGACGGCGTGACGGTCGCGGAATAAATGCGACGCGTAGGCGAAATAGGCGGTGCAGCAGTCCTTCGGCGGCACGATGACGGCGGCGATCTCCGGCGAACGGCGGTGTCCTCCTCTTTTTCTCCCTCTTCTTCCCCTTCTTTTTCTCCCTTTTTTCTTCCCTGGGCGCAGCTCTCTGGACTCCTTTTTGCTTCTGTACCGGCGGCTGCGTCTTTCCTGGGCGTTTCTGGCGTCGGGGTCGTGGGGCTTCGGTTCCCTTTTATAGGGGCGTGGGGAGGACAATCGGTACCGACTCGGTACCGGCCGGCGCGGGATTCCCGGCATTGGAATCGGGAGCGGGAGCGGCAGGGCGTGTCGTACCGGGGCAGGAGCGGGGCCGCAGGCGCGTACGGCGGGGGGTTCGGGCGCGCAAGCTCGGGCGCGTTTCGGCGGTGGGCGTCGGGCGGGAGGGAGCGCGCGCTCCCTCGGGCGCGCGGGAGGCCGCGGGGTGGCCCGGCCGGCTGGGCCGCTTGGCCTGGCCGGCTGGTTGCCCCTTTCTTTTTTTTTTTTCTTCTTTTTTTTTTATTCTTTTATATATATATTATAATATATTTTATTACTTATATTTTATTTATTATTATTTTTTTATTCTACTTATTTATTATTTATATATATATATTTATTTATTATATATAATTTATTTATATATATATATTTCTTTTTTTTATATATATATATATATTATTATTATTTTATATTTATTCCCTTGCTACACATATTTGTATATGCATATGTTTTATTCTTTCATTCTACTAGTGCTTAATGCATGACCATGTATGCAATGCATGATGCGGAAATTGAGGGTGTTACAAACCTACCCCCCTTAAAGTGAATCTCGCCCTCGAGATTCGACAGCGTGGAGAAAAGATGAGGGAATTCTGCCTTCAGGTCTTCTTCACGTTCTCATGTAGCTTCAGCTTCTGTATGGTGTTTCCATTGCACTTTGCACCAACGGATCCTCTTATTTCTCGTGACTCTTTCCTTCATATCCAAAATTTTGATAGGTTGTTCGACATAAGACAAATCCTCTTGAAGTTCTAACTCGTCCATCGGCACTTGTTCTTCCGGTACCCTGAGACACTTCTTGAGTTGAGAGACGTGAAATACGTCGTGTACATCGGAGAGATACGTCGGCAGCTCAAGTCGATAAGCTACCTCTCCTCGCTTGTCCAGAATCTTAAATGGTCCGATGTAACGCGGTGCGAGTTTTCCCTTGACGTTAAACCGTCGCTGACCTCTGATAGGTGACACTTTGAGGTATACAAAATCTCCAACTTCAAAAGTCAAACTCCTTCGCCTATTATCAGCATAACCTTTCTGTCGAGACTGGGCAGCCTTTAAGTTTTCCCGTATTATTTGGACTTGCCTTTCAGCTTCTTGTAACACGTCTGGACCAAACACCTGATTCTCTCCGGTTTCATTCCAAAACAAGGGAGTCCTACATTTCCTTCCGTATAGTGCTTCATAGGGTGACATTTTTAAACTTGCTTGGTAACTATTGTTGTACGAGAATTCAGCATATGGCAAACTTTTATCCCAGCTTTTCCTATGCCTTAAAGCACATGCTCTCAACATGTCTTCCAAAATTTGATTGGTCCTCTCGGTTTGTCCATCTGTTTGAGGGTGATACGCCGAACTAAAGTTCAGCCTTGTTCCCATTGCTTCATGCAATTTCTGCCAAAATCTGGAGGTGAATTGAGAACCTCTATCCGAGACTATCTTCTTTGGAACTCCATGTCGACACACAATATGTTCCATATACAATTCTGCTAGCTTCGCGGTGGTATATGTGGTCTTGACGGGGATGAAATGAGCTGATTTTGTCAATCGATCCACAATAACCCATATTGAATCATAGCCAGACTGAGTTCGCGGTAATCCAACTATAAAGTCCATACCAATCTCTTCCCACTTCCACTCCGGGATCTTCAATGGTTGTAACAATCCGGCTGGCCTTTGATGTTCAGCTTTAACTCGTTGGCACACATCACAAAGTGCAACATATTCGGCTATGTCCTTTTTCATGCTGGCCCACCAGTAGCATGTCTTTAAGTCCTTGTACATCTTCGTACAGCCAGGATGAATTGAGTAAGGCGAGTCATGTGCCTCCTTCAATATTGTTTCTCGAATATGCCTGACATTAGGTACCACAATCCTCTTTTCAAGCCATAAGGTACCTTGTTCGTCCTCATCAAATCTGAATTCCTTTCCTTCTTGGGTCCTTTCCTTGATTTCTTGTATTTCCTTGTCCTTCGTCTGTCCTTTCCATATTTCCTGCTCCAATGTTGGGTTGACTTCCATCGTTCCCATCTCACTTATGAATCCGAGGTTCAACCGTTCAAACTCCTTGCATAACTCGGATGGCAGTTCTTGAACTGTAAGCTGATGACTTACTCCCTTTCGGCTCAAAGCATCGGCCACTACGTTGGCCTTCCCTGGGTGATAGTTGATTCCCACGTCATAATCCTTGATGAGCTCCAACCATCGGCGTTGCCTCAGGTTCAGATCCGTTTGCGTAAATATGTACTTGAGACTCTTGTGGTCCGTATAAATCTCACATCGGTGACCAAGAACATAGTGTCTCCATATCTTCAAGGCGTGTACCACGGCTGCGAGTTCAAGGTCGTGTGTAGGGTAATTCAACTCATGTTTCTTTAGTTGCCTCGATGCATAAGCTACCACTTGGCCTTCTTGCATGAGCACACATCCTAATCCTTGTCTTGATGCATCACAGTATATATCAAAACTCTTGCTCACGTCCGGTAATACTAACACTGGCGCGGTTGTCAATCTTTTCTTTAACTCTTCAAAGCTATCCTGACAAGCTTGAGTCCATCGGAATGCCTTTCCCTTCATGAGTAATTCGGTCATAGGCTTGGCTATTTTGGAGAAATCCTTAATGAATCGGCGGTAATATCCAGCCATTCCAAGGAAACTCCGAATCTCCTTGACATTTTGTGGCGGTTCCCACTTAAGCACATCTCTCACCTTCCCTGGGTCAACTGATACTCCTCCTCCGGAAATAATATGGCCTAAGAAAGAAACTTCTCGTAACCAAAATTGACATTTACTGAACTTGGCATACAATTGATGCTCCCTCAATTTCTGCAGCGTAAGCCTCAAGTGTTCCTCGTGTTCCTTCTCATCCTTCGAGTAGATCATAATATCATCGATGAACACTACAACGAACTTATCCAGATATTCCATGAAGACCTTATTCATAAGATACATAAAGTACGCAGGCGCATTCGTCAATCCAAAGGACATGACGGTGTACTCATAAGATCCATATCGTGTCCGAAATGCTGTCTTGGGTATATCCGATGGTCTAATCTTCATTTGGAAGTATCCTGACCGCAAGTCGATCTTGGAGAAGATACAGGCACCCTTCATTTGGTCGAACAAATCCTCTATACGGGGCAGTGAGTACTTGTTCTTAATTGTCACTTCGTTGAGAGCCCTATAGTCCACACACATCCTCTGGGTTCCATCCTTCTTATCTACGAAGAGCACTGGGGCTCCCCACGGGGATGAACTTGGGCGTATAAAACCCTTCTCTAGCTGCTCTTGAATTTGCTTCTTGAGCTCTGCTAATTCCTTAGGAGGCATCCTATACGGCCTCTTAGCTATAGGTGCAGTTCCGGGTATCAACTCAATGGCGAATTCTATGTCACGATCAGGTGGCATACCTGGCAACTCATCTGGGAACACGTCCGGGTACTCGCGAACGATCGGAATGCTTTCCAATGTCACTTCTTCCACGTGATTCAGCATCGCTTTTCCTCTTGCAGGTTGGGCTGCTTCAACTTCAATGCGTGTACCATGTTCACTTGTCAACTGCACAATCCTCTCGGCGCATTGAATGACTCCATTATACTTGCTCAGCCAGTCCATTCCAAGTATTATGTCTATTCCTTGGGAGTCCAATACTATGAGGTTTGCGAGAAAGTCTACCCCCCTTATCTTAATGCTTACTTTCGGACATACTATATTTGTCCTCATCTCTCCGCCAGGAGAACTTACTAGCATAGTTTGCTTCATATGAGATATAGGCAAATTGTACTTGGCAACATACTTTGACGAGATGAATGAATGAGATGCTCCTGAATCAAATAAAACAGTCGCGGGGTTGGAGTTGGCGAGAAACATACCAATCACGACGTCATCAGCTTGCTGAGCTTCCTCAGTAGAGACATGATTGACATTACCACGAGCAAAATTCTGCTGTCCACGGTTGCCTTGTGGTGCTCCTCCATTTGGTCGCGGGTGATTTGGCCTTGGTGCATTGTTCATAGGTCCATTGTTTCTCCTGGGGCATTGATTTGCAAAGTGTCCCGGTTCTCCACACGCATAGCATGTCTTTCCACCCGTAGCATTGGGGAAGTTTGGGCGCATCTGGTTTTGAGCATTTGCCGCCATGTTAGGACGTGGCGCAGGTGGAACAGGATTGCGAGGCGCTTGCATGGCGGGGCGTTGCTGCGGTGGCTGATTTGAGCGGGGCGGATAAGCAGTGCGGTATGCAGGAGCAGAGGGGTTGTATTGTGGTGCAGTAGGTGGTGCATAGCGGGGGCGAACATTGCTTCCTTGCTGCGGTCCATGATGTGACATCTTCCTCTTGTTGTCCTGCTCCATCTCACGAATCTTGTTCTCAACCACAATAGCCTTGTCAACCAACTTTTGGAAGTTTGGATAATCAGTATTGAGCAACTGGACTTGAATTTCATTGTTGAGACCTCTCATAAACAGATACTGCTTCCTACTATCAGTTTTGATGTCTTCTGGAGCATATCTTGATAATTGAGTGAATTTATTGAGATACTCACTCACACTCATCCTTCCTTGCCTGAGATTTTCAAAGTCTTGTCTCCTCAGTATCATAACTCCTTCAGGTACATAGTGGGAACGGAAACTCTGTTTAAACTCAGCCCAAGTGATTGTTTCCTGATTATCATGAGCGTTGCAAAGAGCTTCCCACCAGTCAGCGGCTGCTCCAACTAGTTGATGTGATGCAAAGAGAACCTTCTCCCTGTCAGTGCACTGGACAATAGCAAGTTTCTTCTCAACAGACTTCAGCCAATCATCAGCTTCCATTGGGTCTGTGGCTTGTGCAAAGGTAGGCGGTCTGGTCCTCATGAACTCTCCCAAACGGTTGTGATGTGGCGGGGGTGGCGGTGGAGGCAGGTGGGGCTGATTGTTGTTGCCAGCTTGCAGCTGTCCCATGGTCTGTATCATGGTCTGCATGAGCTGGTTCTGCATAGCTAATAGTTGTTCAATGTTGATAGCTCCATGAGCATGTCCCTGGTTGTTCTGAGGTACTTCATTGCGCTCCTCCTCATCGTTGGCATCCCTCTGGTTACGAGTTCTCACCATCTGTTGGCGAAAGAAAGGTGGGGATAGAAGGATTTAGAATTTGGAAGGAAACGTCCCAACTATATGCATCAAGGTATGTGACACTAAATAATCCTTTATTAATATAGACCTATATTAAGAGGATGTGGACAATTGCCGAAGCATCCCACAACTCTCTACTAAGCACACAAGCACTCAAACAAGCACCAAACAGAATTTACAAAGATCCTAAAAGAAGTAATACAACTCAAGGCCACACAAGTATATCTACATCGCTCTTATTTACTAATGGGGGTGTGCCTATCCTTGAGTCGTGGCATAGGTCGAGGACTAGTCGTTGTCGAGCGGGAACTCATCCGGGTCCTCGTCGTCGTCGTCGTCGTCGTCGGGGTCCTCGGGGTCCTGTGGGTCCTGGGGTGGTGAGGCAGCAGGCGGCGGTGGTGCGGTAGACGCCACACTGGAAGGTTCCTCGTCAGAGGACTCCTCAGAGGATGACTCACGCTGACCGTTGCGACGGTCTGGAGAGTCCGGGGTCCACATCGGGGTGTCGGACGCGTAGTCGTCCGGGTCCTCGTCGGTGATCCGACGATACCTCCTGATTATCGCCTCATGGCGCTGGGCGAGGTCGCGTCCATCCTGGATCTCCTGCTGCGCCCTCTGAAGTCGGGCACTCAGCTGGGTCACGTCGTCGACAGTCTGACGAGACTGCGGGAGGTCCAGGGGTCCCTCCACGTGTCTGGAGACGAAGCGCGCAGTGCCACTAGGACGCTGCGGGACGAAAGCGTGAACCGTGTCCTCCAGACGGAAACGGCGGGCGTGGCTCCAGAAAGTGGCTGCTTCCCAGCTAGCATCCTGCTCTGCAGATCGGCGGGAGCTCCTCCAAGCAGGGCTGCTGTGGGTCTTCACCAACTCGTCACCGTAGAAGATATAAATTTTGCAGCTCCACTCCTTCCTGCTGGGGCGCTGCACTCCAGTGGTGTGGTAGGAGAGCGAGAGGCTGTGGTGACGGTAGCCAGCCTCACGGAGTAGGGCACGGAGACGGTGTCGCAACTGTCCTGCGGCTCTGCCGTCAGAACGGATCACCACGGGGTGACGGGGGTCGACGGCCGGAGAGCGACTAGCCAACCTACGCGGGGGCACGAGTCCACCGGTCGACTTACGGGGGGTTGTCTTGGTGCGGGCCATCTACAAGAAACAGAATACATTAGAAAAATAATGAAAAACAAATCTGAAAATTTCAGCAGCTAAACGGCGGACAAAGAGCGGTGCAGCGGTTCCAAAAGAACGAAAAATAAAGAGAAAAATTACAGCAACCAACATAATAATTTTACCCACACATAATGGCAGCAAAACACACCGTTTTCGCGAAGATTTATACAGCAAAACAGCAGCACTTAATATTGCTCACTTCTGAAAATTTTTATCAAAAACGCAGCAGCGATCAATACTTTTTGCGGCCGAAAATAAAGGAAACAAAACAGCAGCAAAAATTTTCGAAAATAGCATATTAGAAGGGTGTTCCTAAGTGTTCTAGAGTGTCCATTCTATCTAGGCTGCGTCCTACGGTCAACGCGGCTCTGATACCAATTTGTGACACCCGGTTCCGAATATGAACCAAGCGTAACGCATATGTGTGCCCAGGATGTTCAACACACATACACGAATGATTCACAAATGATAAACAGAATTTAACCACGTCTTAACTAATAAATAAGTACTTTATTACAATAATCCAATAGTTCACGAATAATATAACTCTAAATAATTGCAGCGGAAAATAAACTAAACAGCACGACTCCAATCCACAGGCAATTGACGGCGGTACGCAACCTAGTACTCCTCGTGATCCTCAGGGTACTCCCAATTGTCTCCAGTAGCTGTTGGGGGGGGAATTGCAAGGGTGAGTACATGTCGTACTCAGCAAGTCTGGAAAGTATGACATGTGGCTAATTCAAATGACGACAATAATAATGGCTAAGTGCTGAAAAGTACAGTAAAACATTTGAAAAGCATTATACTATGTCTATGTGAAACAATCCCATCATAACCATCATTTAACAGAATATAAACAATATCCAATTATTGCCAACATTACCATTATCCATGTCCATAGTGCATACACCATAACCATTACCAAACCATAACCATCCCAAATCCCAATTTCCAACTCTAATCATGTAGGTCATCCAGGCGCTCATAACCGGGAGCACGGCTATCATGATAGTTTTTAACACTCTGCAGAGGTTGTACCACTTTACCCACATGTTTGTGATTTTATCACCTTTCGATGACTAAGAAACCTCCATTATGCCATCTCACACTTCCGTAGGTGTGTGGCCAAGAGATCACAAAATAGCCTTTCAAAAGGGACTACTAGTATGTACGGCCCCACTAAGGTTTCACCGGCAGGCTTGAACCTCTATTCTCCCACCCACGGGTCCCCTCGTGTGCCATGCGGATCCCAGGGCAGTCCTCCTCGACTCCCATTCCCCGCGCCATCCAATGGTCCGTACAATACTAGCAGCGCTCCTAATTATTCAGCTACGCCGCACCCATACTTGGCCTTGTGGTGGCACTGTTGACCTGGCATATTCTCGCATGAACCGGTCCTTAGATCTAAAGCAAGCAAACCACCATAACGACCAACCCATCCACATAACCATGCTTGCTTAGATCACCCATCGTATTGACCAGTTCACATTAACCAGAATATCATTGATGCATAATTAAATGTGTAGTGTTGTTTACCATCCCAATTAATTAAGCGAAGCGATAAGGTAAAAACCCTTCCCGACTCTCTACCATAATTCCAGGTGACAAGGGTGGTCAAACAAAACTAGTAAACTTCCTACCATAGGATTCCCATCAAATTGACACAGCATGCAAGTTTGCAAACAAAACATTTAATTTAAAATAGGATCAATATGCTTCAAGGACACTTGCCTTGCTCCGGCGGATGGGGTTGCTCAAGCGCTTCGAAGTCTTGGTTTTGGAAATCCTCGTATGCAACCTCTTGAGCACGTTCCTCTACGCGTGATCATACATACAAGAAAACATATACAATTCAACATAATGCACGCAAAATAATCAACATGCAATGACATGTATGCATGCACAATTTAATAATTAATTTACTACGGTCGTTTATTATTTAGATGCGACTAGTTCATACGTGTTCATAAGGGTTTACGGGGATTTTAGGGTGGATTAATGCTGCTGAAAATAAATTCATGGTGCAACTAAATTTAATTTACGCCTACTCGATTCAATACGATCGCAAAAATTCGCATCGGGAACGAACCCTACCGTAGATCTGACGGCGTGACGGTCGCGGAATAAATGCGACGCGTAGGCGAAATAGGCGGTGCAGCAGTCCTTCGGCGGCACGATGACGGCGGCGATCTCCGGCGAACGGCGGTGTCCTCCTCTTTTTCTCCCTCTTCTTCCCCTTCTTTTTCTCCCTTTTTTCTTCCCTGGGCGCAGCTCTCTGGACTCCTTTTTGCTTCTGTACCGGCGGCTGCGTCTTTCCTGGGCGTTTCTGGCGTCGGGGTCGTGGGGCTTCGGTTCCCTTTTATAGGGGCGTGGGGAGGACAATCGGTACCGACTCGGTACCGGCCGGCGCGGGATTCCCGGCATTGGAATCGGGAGCGGGAGCGGCAGGGCGTGTCGTACCGGGGCAGGAGCGGGGCCGCAGGCGCGTACGGCGGGGGGTTCGGGCGCGCAAGCGCGGGAAGCCGCGCGGAAGCCGCCCGCTCGGGCGCGTTTCGGCGGTGGGCGTCGGGCGGGAGGGAGCGCGCGCTCCCTCGGGCGCGCGGGAGGCCGCGGGGTGGCCCGGCCGGCTGGGCCGCTTGGCCTGGCCGGCTGGTTGCCCCTTTCTTTTTTTTTTTCTTCTTTTTTTTTTATTCTTTTATATATATATTATAATATATTTTATTACTTATATTTTATTTATTATTATTTTTTTATTCTACTTATTTATTATTTATATATATATATTTATTTATTATATATAATTTATTTATATATATATATTTCTTTTTTTTATATATATATATATATATTATTATTATTTTATATTTATTCCCTTGCTACACATATTTGTATATGCATATATTTTATTCTTTCATTCTACTAGTGCTTAATGCATGACCATGTATGCAATGCATGATGCGGAAATTGAGGGTGTTACACAAAGCCTTCAAACTCATGGTGCTGGAGATCCTCCATGGCACTTTCTAGCGCAAATCCGTATAATCTGCACAATAAACATACAAACAAGAAACACAATCAAAGAGTGCACAAACATTACTCAATATGAAATGATATGCATGATTAATGCAAATGCAAGGTAGAACTTGTTAATAGATTGCTTTTAAATGATCACTATCTAGCTCTAATAGATTTTAACAAGTTTATACAGTTTTGGATGTGATTAGATCTAATTTTAGAATTAATTCAAAAGAAATTAACTAGGAAAATCGGACTAGTCCGCTACGGACCGAACAAGTCCACACTTTACGAGATCAGCAGATTAGGGTTTTCTAGATCGACATGAATTTGGAGACTTGGGGTTGAATTCACGTAAGAAAAAGGAATAGAAGGTATATTAGGTGTTTAGGACTCCAATGAATCAAGGATCTTGGAGGCAACACTTGGATCCTGACGATCTAGGGTTGATGAAGAACTTGATGGTGGATTGTTGATGAAGAACTTGAAGTTGATGGAGATCTTGATCCCCTTTCGTTTCCTCCTCCTCTTCTTCTTGCTTGGGATCTTCTTCCCCCTCCTTGATGGTCGCTCTCCACGAACTAGGGTTTGGGTGGGGTGGAAAAGTGGCAAAAAGATGTCAAGCCAAGGGGTGGGGTTGTTTATATAGAGGTGGAGGCTAGGGTTAGATGGATTTCTAGTTTGAGATGAGTAGAGGCCGGTTTAGAGTCCCACATGGGCTCTAAAAGAGTTAGGCACGACGTCCCTAGGCCCACTTAACGTGAAACCCAGAAACAAGTCATAAAACAAAAGATTAACCTGGAGTCGCAAAATATCAGACAAGTGTGAAAAGGACGGACTAGTCCGAAGTCAGTCAGAGAGAAATCGAACAACTCTAGACAAAAATCGAACAAGTCTGACTTTAGTCAGAGAGGAAAACGGACACTTCCACTGGAACACCAAACTAGTCTGGACAAGTCTAGGGACTTAGTAAATTTTCAAGGATTCTTGGAACACCGGACTAGTCCGCATAGGATCGGACAAGTCCAAAAGTGTCCAGAGGCAAAAATGGACTAGTCCGCAGCAAAAACGGACAAGTCCGATCGATGTCAGAGAGAAATCGGACTAGTCCACACCAAAATCGGACTAGTCCGCACTTTCTAGAATTTTAAGTGTGGTTTTGTTCCAAATCAATTTTAAACTTATTCCTCTTTATGTGGATTAATGTTAAACATGTATATGAATGTATGTAGGGCATGATGCATGAAAATGAGGGTGTTACATTACCCGTGATAGGGGAATCAAGTTGGCCTTGTGTGGTGACTTGACGAGGGAAAGGGTTTTAAGAGACCCGGCTCTGTGTGGGCTTCCTCAACAAGGAGTAGATATCTTTGGTGAGATCGAACCTCGGTAAAAATCAGTGTCCCGCATGCTTCTTTGTTTTTGCATCTTAATTGATTAGGGCACTTAGTTCATCAATATTATAACTTGGATTGCATATTGCTTCTCACGTGTAACATCACAATACTGATTGTTAATTCAAGTGATCTTAATAGTTGTTCACATTTCCGCTGCTATAAAGTTTAATTTCTGAATCAACACTTAATCAACTCGACACATATTCTGCACACCGGACTAGTCCGCACCATCGCTATCAAGAACTTGACCATTTGATTAAGTGTACAGGAAATTTTCAAAGCCTATTTACCCCCCCCCCCTCTAGGCCACATTTAAGAAGACCATCTCTTTCTCCTCCAACTTCAGTGGGAGGGAGCCAGGACGGATCAGATCCTGCCGCTCATCGTCCTCCCAGCCAAATAGTCGCCTCACGAACGCTACGTCCTCCACGTGGGAAGGAGGCAAGGCTGAGTCCATTGGAGCAGGAGTCAAGAACCTCGAAGGTGGGGAAAGAGCAGGTGCTAAAGGAGGAAGACGAAGGCTCGAACGTTGGGGTGTGCATAGGGGAGGAACCACCTTTGCCCACAAAGGTTTCCTTTTTAACACCCTGATGATGTTGAGCACACCGTGCAAATTGCATGGGGCCAAAACCCACTATTCAACCCACAACGTCCTAACAGCGGGGCCAAGGTACCTTGTTAGAAAGATTGGCCCGAGCGGACCCCCACTTGAGAAGGCAACCCGACGATTCTCATAAAGACGAAAGTCAAAGTAGCAGAAGCGCAGCAGCCGCATTGGGAACTGTCGTGATAAAGAAGCTGCAGCAAGCAAAGATCCCGTCACCACGAGCCCTCAACCAGAGAGGGATGCGTGGCCATAATGGCAGAGGCGCGTGTTGACGGTTGTTATATACCAATTTCGCCCGTCAATATAACTTGATTATGTGAAGGAAATATCATTTCTTGCACACATCACCTTTCTAGTTAACCTATTTCCACTTGTCTTTGGAGAAAGTAGTGCATGCAGGGATTTTATGCAGAATTGAAGTGAAACAAGGGAATGGATCCTATAAAATATCATTCCCACCAATCAAGCAACAACATGTGGCACCACATGGATCAAATGGCCCACAAACAGAAGTATCTGAGGCCATCCAACAGTGTAGCACCAATAACAATCAATGGGACCCACCTGGTAGATACCTGGAGGAAGCACACCGCAAAAGGAGCCAAGACTAGGTCGACCGACCCCCCCCCCCCCCCCAGTCAGCCGACTAGGTCCTGGCACCAAACATGGTCAAACACCACATGTTGGCTCCTCCCGACTTGAAGAGGTCATGGGTGACTTATTCGCGCGCTTTTGGTGGTGGGAACCGACCCATCTCCAAGCTATGAATAGGACCCCTCACCCCCTCACTTCAACACACATCACTTGAGTATTCATCCATTGTATCCACTACTCTCCATAGGTTTAGAGGAGTATAGGCAATAGAGAGGAGAGCCTCTAGTCCATAATTCAAGTAGGAGGGGAGTATAAGGAGTCTCTTCCCAATTTCTAATTGGGAAAGGTATGGCTTTCATATTCCTATATGTATTTGTGACTTTATTCTTAATAAAAATGTTATCTTTAGTCTTTTATTGTTCATATACTTGGATGAAGCGTTTCTTGTTTAATTGTGCATGCTATGTATGTGGTAGGAGTAGGATTTATGATTATGCTATATCATTGTCATTATATCATCATAAACACTACAAACACCAACTATAGTATAATTAGCTATGACATGATTATGTTAACATGAATCACTTATGCTTTGAATTAACATTGGTTCAATGATGATTTAGTTCACTGCCTTCGGATGGCTTGTCCCTAGGCTTCTAAGGTAATTACTTAATATGCTAGCATGGTGCTAGGATAGAGAGTAGCGTTGAATGTCTCGTAGACCCACGGATTGAAGAGGTAGGCAGTAGGTGGTGACAGCCCTATCTGTTCTTTGTAATCCTCCATGTTCGGCTATGCCACAGGCTCTTGGCGGGAGTCATTCTAGTATTGCTAGGGGTAAACCCGTGCCAATGTGTTAATCCACTTAGCATGAGAATTAATAATGGACATGATCATTAGAAACTAACTTAGGCTATGTATATGTACATTAGAAGCATAGTAGGAGTCTCTACCTAACCCTTAGCCTAGTCCCTCTTAACCTCATTTATCCCCTTAGAAGAGATGCTCTTATGTGTGTCACGCTACTCCAATTCATCATTTATCCATCCTTTCTAGAACCCTACCTAGGCCAACCTAGCCTCTCCACTTGATGATTGATTTACTTCCATCTAGCCTTCCTTTGGTAGAATATAAATGACACCCTTTGGGAATACTCTTTGAGGGGAAATACTACATCGATAGTTTCCGTGCGCTTGCGGGTTTATATGTATAATATAAAATCTTTTAACAAGCATTTATGCCACCACTGCTAGAGATGAATTGTTAGTAGTGCGTAGGAACCGTCAACAAGCATTTCTAGCGCCATTGTCGGGGAAGGCAGCCGAAGTATTGCATGATTGGGTGAATAGGATAGGACCCTTGTAGGTTTTAGTAGGATGACCCTTCTTTGTTTTCGCATTTTATGTGAAAACAGGGTAGTGTATGTCTGGTTTCCGCTTGCCGGAAAACTTTGTTAAAGATCCTGAATCCCTTCTGAGAGATCGACCTCATGTCGTTGCTCCTCAGAAGCTTCGAGCGGCAAATCAAGCCAGCGCAATTGCACCAACAATTGAAACACTAATGGCCCAGAAGACCCTTCATGAGTTTTCGGCTCCCTCTGCTAACAATGTGACTGTTGGGCCCACTATTAACACGAGAGACGTAAACTTTGATATCAAAACTGGCCTTATCACTATGGTGCAAGCCAACCCATTTTGTGTGAAGGCTAACGAGGATGCAAGTGCTCACCTGCAATAGTTCTCTAAGATCTGTAGCACTTTTAAGATCAAGAACATATCTCCCGATGCTATCTGTCTTAAATTGTTTCCGTTCTCTCTTCTTGGGAGAGCAAAACAGTTATTCTATGCGAACTGAAGTGTTGTAGACACTTGGGAGAAATTTTCTATGGCATTCCTAGCCAAATTTTTCCCGTTAAGCAAGAACAATGCCCTACGTGGAAAAATTTCCAGCTTCCAGCAAGATGCCATTGAATCTATTCCCGAGGCTTGGAAATGGCTTCAGGGGTACATCCTACACTGTCCCCACCATGGGATGGATGATGGCGCATCATCCAAAACTTCTACAATGGGTTGATCCCTTCCGCCCGTGACCATGTTGATGCTGCTGCTGGAGGTGCCTTCTTCTCATTGATGGTGCCCAGAGCCAAAGATTTGATTGAGAAGATGGTGTCAAACATGGGATGGAGCGACGAGCGTCTCCATACCCGCCAGCGAGGCATGCACACATTGAAAGGTGGACATTATCATTGCCAAATTGAACCTCCTTATGAAGAAAATTGATGGACAAAGCAATGGTGGGGTATGTGGCAATGCCTATGCCTTAGACTCTCACATCACTTGTGAAGTCTGTGGCAACACGGGCCATTTGGGCAATGACTGCCCAGAAACCCGTGAGGATGCCTTATACGTAGCCAACAATGAAAAAAATAATTGCTATCGTCCAAGAAGTCAAGGGTGGGGCCAACCATGCCCATTCTTTCAAGGAGGGTACAACAACAATGGCAATAATGGAAATCAACCCAACTTGAGAGAACTTGCCATTGGCCAGCTAAAGATCGATGAGGCTATATCCAAGAAGCTGTCGGCCAATTACAAGACCCTAGAAAGCATTAATGCCAAGATTGAAGAACTATTGTCGAAGTGTAGCAACGACACTTCCCCCGATACTACTAAAGTGTAGCCCGCGGATGTTCTTGTTTCGGTTGGGGCATAAAGAGATCAAGATCAAGATGGCGACACCAGAGATTTACATGGTTCGGGCCGCCTGAGCATAATACCCTACTCCACGGGGTGTGTGTGTGTGTGTGTTGTATTATGAATCGCTAAAAAGCGTAGTCTCTAGCTCAGCTTGGAGTTGTCCCTTGTGTCATGCGACTCAGTCCTTTTATAGTCCAAGGACTGACCGTTACATCATTAGCCTGGCCCGACATGTGGCCCTAGCGTATTAAATAGCCAAATACACACTGTCTACGGGTATTAAGCATGGTTAATAGTGTGATAATGTGCCTTAATGGTTGTGTTACCTCTATTAACAGTGCTTTGATCGTGTGTCATTAATACAGCATTAACGACACGTAATAAGGTCTTGTAACTTCCACTTTGACTGTCCTTTGAATGTCCGTGCTGAATGAGATCCGCCACTGTATTCATTGATGAAGATCTGGAGGCTCCACTCGTGGCAGCTTCAGAGCTTCCCTTTGTGGGGAGGTAGCTCCAGCACCGCTGTACACATGTCAACATCAAAGCTTCCCTCTGTTGGGGGTTAGGTCTGGGGTCATTATACATGTGTTGATCGTGGAGCTTCCCTGTGTTGAGAGTTTAGCTCCGGATTTACATTACATGTGTCAATCTGCAGAGCTATCCATATGAGGGATGCGGGTTCGGTGTAATATGACATGTGGGGCCTTAGGAAGCCTTCAATTTTGATGGGTAGAACTCTTTTGCACTTCTTGCAGTATCATAAGGTACCCGGTATGCAGGGTACCGACAGTGGCCCCCGGGCCCACCTTTGGGAGAAACCCTTTGGGTTAAGTCATTATAACAAAGGTGGGGCCATCCTTGATTCCCGCACTTCGACTTCAAAAGTCTCGTAATGTGTCGTTGGGGCAATGGTCCGAGGTTAAACCATCACCGCGTGGCTTGTTATGAATGCGGCAGATGAGATCTTTGAGTGCAGATCTCACGCAATTGAAGGTCGCCAGTTCCCCATACAAAAATTGTATCGGTTCCAAGCACCTTGTCAGGGTGCCGCCTTTGGGTCTCTCGCCGCCCATCATGACAACGGTTTGCCTGGGGTAATAACCTCGATCTCTTTGTCGGGGTGTCCCCGAACCCATTCGTCATGGATGGGGTAAATTTTTGAAATGTGACCCCACTCTTGTTGCGGTTTCCATCCAAGCATCGCGGAGGCTTACTTAATAAGGAAAGTGTGTGCGGTTTGGGAACTCTTTACGCTTTCGATCATACTTGCGCTCAGAGCCTCCCAAACTTCGCCTAGCTTTCTCTTCCTTCGCTCCACTTTGTCGCGATGGAGTTGGGCCCTCCCAAGAGCCGCCTCAAGAGAAAGGACGATTTGATGAAGGTCCAGACCTATATGGGGTGGTCCAGTGACTCCTTCAGCCACCTGATCCGCGCTGGCGAGCACTTGTTCACGATGGAGCATAATGGCGACATGGTGTACTTCTCTGCATATGCCATGGTGGGATTGATCCCACCTTTCTCAACTTTTCTTTTAATGCTGTTGGACTTTTACGGTCTTTAATTGTATCATCTTGGCCCCCATTCTCTTCTTCTAATGGTGACTTTCGTCCACTTTTGCGAGATGTGGGTGGGTGTTCCCCCTTGCGTTGAGTTGTTTCGTACCTTCTTCACCAACAACACCACCTGCAAGGGGACTGAGCTTCTTGGCTTCTACTATTTCGTAAAGCGCAAGAACTGCCCCTTCAAATACTTGAAGTCATTTCCTTCCGGCAAATGGGACGATTAGAAGAAGGACTGGGTCATCATTGCAGTGGAGGAGCACGAGAGGTTGGAGCTGCCCGAAGGACTCCCCAACGTTGACACCGACGCTTGGAGTGTAGTTCTGGTGCTGCCAGATGCCTTCAACCCCGTCCTCACCAGGATCCGCGAATGTGTGGAGGGTGGAGTGACCCCTCAGGTTGTCTTCTGCAACTTCCTGGTCAACAGATGGGCTCCGCTGAGGAAGAGGGAGAAGCTCGCGTGGTCCCTCAACAGCGTGATGGATGACGACCGGATTGAAACTGGTCTGAAATCCAACTTGGATGATGAAGATTTGAAGCTTCATCTCAAGAAATTCCAGCATGGGATAAACGTCGATGGAAATGACTTGGTTCCGCCGGCAGCTTTCCTTCCTCTGAACATGGAGGCGCAGTTCAGCAGAGAGCTCCGGAGGAAGATGCTGGCGCTTGACGACCTTGGTCAGGTGGAAAGGCGTCCGACCTCCAGGGTGGTAATCCCTGGAGCTTCCGAAGGAGGGCCTGCTTCTGCTTCGAGCCGGAGGGTTGAAGACATAGGCAAGGTCAAGGGCAAGGAGCTAGCCAAACCCTCTAGCCGCAAGAGGAAGCTAAAGCACGCTGATGGGAGGTCCGTCAGGGCTGCTCCCTCTATGACGGCTCCTTCTCTCCGGCGAAGGTGGTCCTCTATGACTGCACCTTCTCCGATGCAGGTGTCTTCAAGAGGCGCCAGCTCCGGGCAGTCAACCCCGGCCTCAGTGTCGGCTAAGAGTTCCAGGCCCGAGAGTTATTCCCTGACAAAAGAAGCTCCGGCTGAGAGGACACCAGCTGCCGCAAGTAGTCCTCAACTGCGGTCCGAAGTTGTTGTCTCACCTAACTTGGTGGGCTCCGGTTTCGGACCACAGAAGAAGAGGTTTCGAGGCGACTGGGGTGGTAGCATCCCTAGGTAAGCTTTGATTACTCACCTTAAAATGCTAATCTTATTTTTGATGTGTCATTAATCTTCTCTTCCCTTTATTTCTAGGGTGTCGAAGAAGAAGTCAGGAACTTCAGCGCCTGTCGCAGCGACCGGGGCTACACATGCCGAAACTTCGGCTTCAAGCACCGACCCTCCTCCTCAAGTGGTGGCAGAAGTCGCAACAACTCTAGCGCCAGCTGTCGTGGACTTTGATTTGGAGTCCTCGCCTGAAGCTCCCATGGTAGCACCGGACCATGAGGGAGAAGTTGGAGATGCACCTTAGGCATCGGTGTCAGAGGCTGATGCTCCAGTGCCAGAGCCAGAAGCTCCATACTTTGATCCAGACGTCATGGAAGCCCTGGCCGCTGAGCCAAAGGCAATCAAAGTCCTAACCACTGAGCTGGAAATCATTGAAGCTCTGGCCCTTGTGCCGAAAGTTGTTGAAGGTTCGATGGTTGAGCCAGAGATGCATGAAGCTCCGTTCGCTGAACCAATAGGAGCTGATGTGTCGGCGTCTGAGCCAGTGGCGGTATAGGCCTCAGATGAAGCCCCTGCCATTGCCCAGAGGTAGATGAACCAGAGCCGGAGCTGCATGAAGAGGTGGCGACTGGTCCTCCGCCCTCGGAGCCGACGACCGAAGACCCAGAAGCAGCACCTTCTACTTCTACTATGGAGGTGGGAGTTCCCCCATTGGGTACTTCCTCTACTACTGCAGAAGGGCTTCCGGAGAGTGGCCCTAGTGCTGCAGGAGCTCAGGGGACCACCCTTATAGAGTGGGACCCAATTTTTGTGATGGAGAATCCTATGGAGCCTGTGGAGTTGGTCCCAGCAGGCCTGGAGCCTATCCCTCTAGCGTTGTCCATATACAACGCTTGCTCCAGCCTACGACAAGTACAGCTCGCCTTCGATCACGAGTGCAAAGCCCTAGAGGAGGAGCGCAACACTTCAGGCGTTGGCGCAACAGACTCCACTTTGAGACCAGGCTTGCCCAGACGAGGATGACTGACTAGAAGGACTGGATTAAGAGGGAGAAGGCTCGATTGGAATACTGGGACAAGCTGCTGGAGGAGAAGGAAGCCGCCATACGCGCGCTCGATGCTAACTCCAGGGAGATTATTGAGCAAGCCAAGGAGAGGCGCGATGCTGCTAATGAGCGTCACGAAAACCTCAATGAATTGAACGAGGTTCTCCTGAAGCGCCGGCGGACCTTGAGGCGAGGGAAGAAAAGCTCCTGGAGCAGCAGGAGGATGTTGTGAAAAGGGAGGTGGAGGTCACCTGGAAATTGACTCTGGGTGAATAGAATTTGGAAGATCGCAGCAAGAAACTGGATCAATGGAGCAAAGAGGAGAATGAGAAGTATTTGAAACTGGGGCAGGAGCTCTCGAAAAGAGAAGCTGACATTGCCACCAGGGAAGGGAAGGTGAAAGGCAGGGAAAAGGACCTGGCTGAAAGGCGGAACTGCATCCACCTCTGGGAGACGGAGCTGACCGACCATGAGAAGCAAGTTGCTGAGAGTATGCAGCTACATGCTAAATTGGTCTAGCACCTCGCTCGGGAAGGTTTGGAGCTTGCGGCCGCTCGGAAGTCGCTGGAGGAGCTGCGGAGCTTGAAGGAGACGGAGTCCATTCAAGTGTGGGACTTCTTGGGGCGGGCCAACTACGCGTTGACACCACTAGGCTTCAGTCTCGTACGTCCGGACAACCCAGAGCTAGACTTGGACCGAGCGCTGGTGGCCCTCAATGGTGCTGCCGGCAAACTCGACGCGATGGGCGACGTTATTGCAGACCAGCTCGAGACAGAGGGAAAGTCTTTGGCTTCGAACATCGCGGAGTATGTGCTGATGTGCTATGTAAGCCAAGACCCCCAATTCTCCCTGGACCCGGTGCTTGAAGGTCCCATTGCTGAAGAGGAAGACGTCGCCAAGGCCAGCGTCCAAGAGGTTGCCAAGAAAGTCGCTTCATTCTTTCGCAGGTCTTAGACCCTCTAGTAGCTAGGACTTTTTCCTTCTGCCTTCTGTTGTAATCCCAATTTTGTAATCCAGTGCTTCAAAATAAATGAAATCCATTTTGCCATGAACTTCACTTTACTTTTGCCATCAACATAGTGTGCTCTATCTTGTTGGCCCCCTGGTATATGTGTACAATTGAAGTGTGTACATGTACAAAGGATTTGACAATATCTTGATGACTTGAACGCTTCGCACTTTTAGATTTTAGGTCCGAAGTCTTCATTTCTGATGCGTTGACGGCAGGCCCCTGGGATTGGCGGAGCTTGGTAGCTCCGACAGTACCCACTATCAACATATAAAATGTTGACCATGGGTTCCCTAGGATTTATCAGAGCTTGGTAGCTCCTGATGTCGCCACACAAATAGTTGAAGGTAGGCCCCCCAGGGGTTGTTGGAGCTTAGCAGCTCCGACGTCGTCTACCATCTCTATGAATTTCCATTTTTCCTGCACATTAAATACAAGAAAAAAGTAAAATTCGTCCTCTTGTCTACAAATCATTTGTGACTTATTGTTCTTATTTGAGTTTTTATTCCGAAGTAACTCGATATGGTAACAAGTATATTGAGGTAATCCTTCCGGACTCATATGCTTTTTTAGTACTCACCCTACTGAGGTCTGCTGGAGTGTCGGTAGAGTGGCGTACTTAGGGTGCAGGAACAGGCTAAGTCGATAGCACACTCCGAACCTATGTTGGCTTGGCGTTCAGGCAAGTAGACTATACAACATGTTAAGACCCAAAGAGATCAACAATATAACTTGCAACGCATATGAATAACTTGGATAAAAACTAAAAAAGAATTGCACAACTTCATTATAGACAAGAAGGTTAAAAACAATAATTTGAGAAATCGAGCCTTGTACAAAAAAATGCACGTGGAGTCAGTTTTCACACAACAATGTCTTTCATTATAGGTCTGGATTACAGGGGAGACAAGGACACACTTAGGGTGCGGGACCAAGCTAAGTGTGCCATACATCTTGTACTAACCCAGGGTAGGTAGGTACACTTTTAGTGTTGTGACTGTATGAAGTATACTTAAACTTCCGGAACCTTCCCGGAGGGGTCCGGACGCTCTCCCAGAGGATCTACCCATATCTGTTTAGCGACTCTATAACATACAATGTGTGTGATTGCAAACTCACATCCGTACTTCTAAGAATAAAACTTACGGAGGTGCTCGATGTTCCAAGGATTAGGAAGCGGAATCCCATCCTCAGTTGCCAAGCAACGCATCCGGTACGAGATACTTTGATCACTCGGAATGGACCTTCCCAGCTGGGGGAAAGTTTATTCATTCCTTCCCAAGTTAGTATCATTCAAAGCACCAGATCGCCTTCCTCAAGTTGTCGGTTGGGCACATGCCATTGATGATAGCGCCAGAGCGCTTGTTGATAACGTGCATTCCGAACAGCTGCTTGGCACCTTCCCTCGTCGACGAGGTCAAGGTCTTAACGTCGGAGCTGGTCCTGCGTGGCTTCATCGAAGGTCTGGACCCGGAGGGACCCCAAGGTGATCTCCGGAGGAAGGACTGCTTCAGCTCCGTACACCAGGAAGAATAGAGTTTCCCCAGTTGACCGGTTTGGAGTTGTCCTGTTCACCCACAATGTGGATGGAAGCTCCTCAATCCAGTTGGCTCCATGCTTTTTCAGGTGCTCATATGTGCGCGTCTTGAGTCCTTTTAAAATTTCTACATTTGCTATCTTGGCTTGGCCATTACTTGCTGGATGAGCTACTGAGGCGTAGCTGAGTTGAATGTCGAGGTCTTCGCAATATTCTTGAAATGCAGCACTTGTAAATTGGGTTCCATTATCAGTTATGACTTTGTTTGGAACTCCGAATTTGCATATAATGGACTTCAAGAACTTGATTGCTAATTGTTTGTTGATTGTCACAACTGGAGTTGCTTCCGGCCCCTTGGTGAACTTGTCAATGGCGACGTACAAGAACCTGTAATGTCCGATGGCTTTTGGGAAAGGTCCCAAGATGTCCATGCCCCACACAGCGAATGGCCATGTAGGAGGTATCATTTGTAGTGATTGAGCCGGTGTGTGAATCTATTTTCCGTGGAACTAGCATGCTTCACATTTTTTTCACTAGCTCAACCGCATCCTGGAGTGTTGTAGGCCAATAAAGGCCATGCCAGAAGGCTTTATCGACCAGCATGCGAGAAGAAGCATGGTTCCTGCACTCGCCTCCTTGGAATTCCGCGAGGAGCTCGTGGCCTTCTTCCCTTGCAATGCACCGCATTAGGATGTCATTGGCATCGCGCCGGTAGAGATCCCCTTCTACCAACGTGTATCTTTTAGCCAATTTAACAATCCGGTCAGCGGATACACTGTCTTCACGAAGGATATTGTCTTTCAAGTAGCTCTGGGTCTCTGAGATCCATGCATTGGTGCTTACTTGAGCTTCTGAGTCTTGCGTGTTGGGTTGCTCGGAGCTTCCGACAGCACCTACGACCCTTGGTGGACGCCATGGTAACAGGGCCACCGGGACTGCCAGCTTCATGGTGCTGGTCTCGCCCCCTTCACTCAGTTCGGTAGTGAAGCGTCCTGACCGATAAGATCGGAACCAAACATGTAATATTATTACCAAATACAAGGTTTAGTACATAATATTACAACACAAGTGGAACCACAACCATACAGAGCTATATTTCAACGGCATAGCCTTATGGATAAAAACTACAACTAGTGACAAGGCAAATATAATGAACATCAACACGTAGACTAGTAGCTCGTCGTCGCTCATGGTTCCACTACACACAACTTGGGTGCGGACGCGACCCTACTCAAAGTCCTCTGGCACGAAGTCAGGATCCTCTAAAAAACAATGAATCAACAACATTTGAGCACAAAAGTACTCAACAAGCTCCACCTCGCCCTTCAGGGGGGGAATAAGCAGATGTAAATGCAATGCACAAAACAAATAACAATGCAACTAATGCAAGTGAATATGTCCCACAGACACATCACTCACCTCATTCTCACCATAGGTGGTTTTCTAGTTGTTAGGACCACACCGTAACCCATCCTATACCGAGGACATGGCCATTCGAATGGATTTTACACTCTGCAGAGGTTGTACGTTGTACCCACATACACGGACCGTCAAAGACAGCCCAACATAACCGACACCCAGTCGAAACATCACCCAGACCAGTCGTTCCAAACCCAATATCATTATCATCATCAGTGAGCTCAATAATATCTCAACATAACTCTCTCTCTTTCCATCGTGGACGATCGGGCTAGCCATCGGGATTAGGCTAAGCGCCGCCCATACAGGGACATGTGGTCGTATTGTAAGGAAGTCAGGTGAGATATCAAAACAACTCGGTCCTTAAGGCTTAGCAGGGCAGCCTCCATACACACATCACGAGCCTATCCTCATGATAGAACTCGCCGTAAGTCTACCACCACGGTAGCACATACACCAACACTAACCCATCTGCCCCGGTCACAACTCATGCATGCTCTCAGCATCCATACAACATACAAGAGGCAACATCATCATGTATAATCTTACCATTTAAATATGCAGCAAATGGAACTGGCATGAGTCTATTCTGTCACTCGACGCTCAACAAATGCAATAATATGATCTACTGGTCACAATGGATAAATCTCACATAGGTGCGACATGATCAAAAAGGGGTATATGGAACTTGCCTTCGCTACCGTCGGTTGCGTCATTCTCCTAATCAGCTGGTTCCTCCGGTACTGGATCTGCTCTGGCAGCGCCACGCACAGACAAACATACAAGCAATGCATGCATATATCAATACATCATATGAACTTAAGTGTATTAAATAGATTATGATTTTATATGAATTTTAGAGAAAGAATCAGATTAAATGGATTTTGTATGGGTGAAATATTAATTTTATAAGGTGGAAGCTGATTAAATTTTGAAAATTATTATTTAATTCTGAAGATGTAGCACATGGCCTGGGTTTTACAGACAGCAAGTGCTGACCCTTGGGCCTTGAATGTGGCCACATAGCTGTTGCTCTCGGGGTGGACTTGCCATGGCCGGCAGGCTCACGTAAAGCTTGTGGGCTAATTTAATACAAGGATTAGGCTGATGGATCTTGACCCATGGGTGCTCAGCCCGAGCTGACTTAGGCTAGGGATTAGTTAACTAATCCTACGGTTCAGCTGGCATCTCATGGATAAATAACAAGGCGTTGGTCCCAGGGTGTAGGTGCAGAGACTTACGGGTGGGGCACAAGTGTAAGCCTCACCTTTCTCTCTTGCCAGTCATCAGGAAAATAGGGGTGTGCTTCATCTTCCTCTAGTCACGCGACAAACGGCTTTCATGAGCTCAAATCGGTGGGGAAAATGAGCGAGAGGGCAGCCACGGGGGAGTAGAAATAGCTCCTCGGGTCACGAAGGACTTCTTGGAGGCATTAATTTGGGCCTACGCGGTGGAAATCGACGGTTGTTCGTGAGGGAGCGGCCATGGCGGGTGGTGGCTGCCTCGAGCCCGGAAGAGAAGGGGGCTCGGCTTAAGGACGGGGCTGGGAGGTAGGTTGGGTGTCGGAGGTGCTCACCTACGCCTCAGGTTGGACAGGGAGGCCTCCTCGCCAGAGATCGACGAGCACCTTCGATGTGCATCCAAGCGATGGGATAATGGAGGTTAGATGGTTGAGCGAGGCGAGCTAGGCGTTGGAGCTTGGCTAGTCTACGGGAGGCGAGCTGTGGACAGACTGAACTCGATGAGGTCGATTTATAGGAGTGGAAAGGCGGTTGCCGGCCGGCCTCGACCGAGGTCGGTCGGGTGCAGTAATTATGCCGTACACGCGCGTGCCGAATTCCGCCGGAGCGGTGCGTCGCGTAGCGCCTGCTGATGAGTCATGTCGTCCGGCCGCGGCGTCGGCTAGCATTGGAGCGCGTGCGGTCGCCGGAGCGGTCGTCGTGTCGCGATTTAAGACGGTAGGTGCAGGTCACCTCAACCGAGCGAGCGAGTGGGCGAGGTTAATAAGGCGTAAGGCGTTCGGGAGACTTCCAGCGGAGTGGAGAAGGAGGGAGGGAAAGGGGAGCGTGTTTGGCTGCCATGGAATAATGGTTTATGCTGTTAGGTGTAGAGGAGGAAGAAGACGCTACCGTTCGTGTGCTGCTATGCTGGGATTGAAGAAGGGGCTTTTTGCAATTACTAGAAAGTGAAGGGGGTAGACGGGGTATGTTCAAAGAGAAGTGGCGCTTGGCTGGGAGGAGAATGGACCTGTTTGCGAATAAGAAAAAGAGGAGGGTGTTTGGGGAAAGTTGCTTGACTAGAAGGGTGGATAGGAAGAGCACGTGGGCAAGGCTGCTCTTCTTCTCTCTTTATATCATCATTACATTTATTTTATTTTATTTTTCTCTTTCTTTATTTATTTTATTTTTTTATGTGTAGGAATCAGTGGTTACTTTATTTTCTTATTTTATTTCAACTCTCTGATATATATATATATATATATATATATATATATATATATTAGTGATTATTTTTATAAGCTCCATCAACTAGTTTGCGAAATTCTAGATGTTATAGACCTATCCCACTTAGGTAGAATCGCGTCCCCGAGATTCGATTGTTGTTCAAAGAGATGGGGAAACTTGGCTCGAAGCGCATCCTCTCTTTCCCATGTAGCTTCGGTCTCCGAGTGTCTGCTCCATTGAACACGACAAAGCTTGACGGAGTTTGTTCTTGTCCTTCGGGTAACAGTATCCAAAATCTTTACTGTCACCTCCTGGTAACGCAGATCATCTTGCAAGTCCAAGGTGTCCCGTACCACTTGTTCCTCGGGCACCCGTAGGCACTTTCTCAACTGGGAAACATGAAAGACGTTGTGCACACCTGACATCTCTTCGGGTAGCTAGATCTCATACGCCACTGCTCTGATCCTTTTTAAGACTGGAAAGGGGCCAATATACCGTGGTGCTAACTTCCCACATACTTGGAATCTAAGCGTGCCACAGATCGGAGACATCTTCAGGTACACGTTGTCCCCAACTTCAAAGATGAGTTCAAGCCTTCTCTTGTCCACGTAGCTTTTCTGGCATGACTGAGCTGCCTTTAAATCTGCCCGAATCTCCGCTACCTTGTCTTCCGCTTCCATGATAAAATCTGGTCGCTCTATGATACGGTCTCCAACTTCTGACCACATAAGCGGAGTCTAACACTTTCTTCCATAGAGTGCTTCAAATGGGGACATCTTGATGCTGGTCTGATAACTGTTATTATAAGAAAACTCAGCATAAGGAAGACTATCTTCCCAATCCTTACCATATGTGAGAACCGCTGCACTTAACATGTCCTCCAAAATTTGGTTAATCCTCTCTGTCTGACCATCAGTCTGGGGGTGATACGCCGAGCTTAAATCCAACTTAGTACCAAGCGCTTTTTGAAGACTCCTCCAAAATCTTGATGTGAATTGGGTACCTCTATCTGAGACTATCCTCGAGGGTACACTGTGTAGCTTCACAATACGGTCTATGTATAGCTTGGCCAGCTTGTCTCCACCGTAGGTAGTGCATACAGGAATAAAGTGTGCAACCTTCGTGAGACGGTCGACCACTACCCACACGGAGTCGTTACCATTATTGGTCCTTGGTAACCTCGTGATAAAATCCATCCCTACTTCATCCCATTTCCAAACAGGAATAGGTAAGGGTTGTAGTAGACCACTCAACTTCTGATGTTAAGCCTTTACTCTCTGGCACACATCACAACAGGCCACGAATCTTGCTATGTCACCTTTCATACCAATCCACCAATACCTATGCTTAAGATCCAAGTACATCTTGGTAGCTCCAGGGTGGATAGAGTATGCGGAGTTATGAGCTTCATCCATGATGGTGTTCCGATAGTGACCATGTGAAGGCACACACAATTGTTTCTTGAACCATAATATTCCATCTCTATCAACTCTAAAATCTGGGGCCTTGCCTTCGCCGGTTTTTTCCTTGATCTCCATCAACTTCTCATCCTCATGTTGAGCCTTCTTGATTTGTTCATCTAGAACAGGCTGAACACTAAGGTTGTAATTGTAGGAGTGATGCACAACACTGAGGTTCAACTTCTTCATTTCCTCACATAGCTGTGGTGCTTGAGTCGCCAAGTGATGGCAGTATGCTTTCCTACTAAGAGCATCAGCTACCACATTTGCTTTACCTGGTTGGTAGTGAATTTCCAAGTCATAATCCTTTATTAGTTCCAACCATCTTCGCTGCCATAGGTTGGGGTCGGGCTGGGTACAGATATACTTAAGGCTCTTGTGGTCTATGTAGATCCCACACTTGTTACCGATTAAATAATGCATCCAAATCTTAAGAGCATGAACTACTGCAGCCAATTCCGAGTCATGGGTCGGGTAGTTTTGCTCGTGTGATCTTAACTGACGAGAGGCATAGGACAACACTTGTCCCTCTTGCATAAGTACACATCCTAGGCCATGTCTTGAAGCATCATAAGAAATGACGAAGCTCTTATGAATATCTGGTAGGACTAAGACTGGAGTCGTGGTTAGTCTCTTCTTCAATTCACTAAAACTCCGCTCACAGGCTTCAGTCCACACGAACTTCTTGTCCTTTCTGAGAAGCTCCGTCATCGGTCGGGCTAGCTTGGAAAATCCTTCAATGAACCTCCGATAATAGTCAGCCAGACCTAGGAAACTACGAATCTCTGATACCGATGTTGGTTGCTTCCACGATGATACTGCCTCAACCTTCTCCGGATCAACTGCAACTCCTTCAGCTATTAGAACATGTCCAAGAAACCTGACTTTCTGCAACCAAGACTCACACTTGCTGAACTTGGCATATAGTTGGTGGCTTCTGAGTCGATCCAATACAACACGCAAGTGTTGCGCGTGCTCTTTTTCACTTCTTGAGTAGACCAAGATGTCATCAATGAAGACAACCACAAAATTATCCAACTCTTGCATGAACATTCGGTTCATCAAGTTCATGAAGTAAGCAGGGGCATTGGTTAATCCAAAAGACATCACTGTGAACTCGAACTGGCCATAACGAGTCACAAATGCTGTCTTAGGTAGGTCTTTAGGTTTGATCCGCACTTGATGATACCCCGATCTCAAGTCGATCTTTGAAAAGAACTTGGCTCCCTTTAGCTGATCAAACAAATCATCTATCCATGGTAGAGGGTATTTATTCTTGATGGTCACATCATTGAGGGCTCAATAATCCACGTAGAGTCTCATGCTTCCATCCTTTTCTTTACAAAGAGGACTGGAGCGCCCCATGGCGATGCACTAGGTTTGATGTATCCCTTTTGTTGTAACTCATCTAGCTGCTTCTTCAACTCTACCAGTTTCGGGGCTGCCATCCTATAAGGTCTCTTGGCAATGGGAGCAGTTCCTGGGACTAGATCAATGGAGAACTCCACTTCTCTTTTTGGTGGCATGTCGGGTAATTCCTCTGGGAACACATCAGCATACTCTCTGATTACCGACACTTCTTTAGGTGTTTCCGCCTTTAAGTGGTTTACCACTGGCTCGGGTAGGCTAGACTAGACACGGCATGTGACCGTCCTTCCTTCATGGTTTGTCACAGTCACAGTCCTTTTTGCACATGCTATGCTTCCTTTGCACTTGGCTAACCAATCCATGCCAAGGATTACATCTATCCCGTGGGAGTCAAGTACCACTAGGTTAACCAAGAATACTACCCCACTTAGGTTTAAAGGGATGTTGATAACTCCTAAGCGGCAGGGTATATAACCTCCCGGTGATCGGGTTATTAATTGCCTCTTAAGGGCTACTATAGCTATATCATGTGCTTCCACGAAGTGTGATGATATAAAAGAATGTGATGCACTAGACTCAAACAGTACTCAAGCCAAAACTGACTAAACCAAGAACTCATCGAGTAGAACTTCTGGTGTTGCATCTGCTTCCTCAGCTTGGACGTGGTTCACCGTAGCCTTTCCAAAGGATTGTTGGGTCCTTGTGGGTGCTCCACGACTACCTCCAGCTTGCTGTCTTGGTCCATTAACAGAGTTGGAGACGACTGAAGGTGTTGGCTTGTTCTTGTAAGGATAGGTAACAGAGATGTGACCAGGCTCACGACAAATGAAGCAAATCCTTGGGTCACTAGTGTGACTCACTCCAGACTGCTGGGGGCAGAAGGAGCCCTGTGGGTTAGCGGGCTGCATTGGGTTCTTGAATGTCATGTTTGGTGCTCTGTAGGATACTCCACTTTGAGCCTTCTGTCCTGAGTAAGCTGGCTGCTGGGTCCTCTGCATAGAGTAGGCTGGTTGTTGAGTCCTTCGTCCAGAATAGGCAGGCTGACTAACCTTCTGAAACTTTGCCTACTGGAACATCCTCTTGTTCTCAAACTTCCTCTTCTTCTCTCACTACTCATCCTCCATGTTCTTCTCCGTGGTGATAGCCTTGTTGACCATAGTGCTGAAATCAGGGTAGACCGATGCTCCAATCAAGGTCCTGATCTCCGGGTTAATACCATGAAGAAAATATTCTTGCTTCTTCTCATCAGTATCCACGGAGTGAGGGTCATAGCGGGATAATCCTGTGAACTTGTGCAGATACTCTGTCACAGTGAAACCCTTCTGCTTGAGGTTCATGAATTCTTCCTTCTTCAGCTTCACAATGCTACTAGGGATGTGGTGCTCTCTGAACAGTTTCACGAACTCATCCCATATCATAGTATTGGCATCTGCATGCATCTCCCTGTAGCTTTGCCACCATGCTAAAGCAGGTCCTCTCAGTTGTTGGACTACAAGTACAACCCTATCCTGCTCATTAGCATGGACAACCTCGAGCTTCATCTCAATCTCCCTCAGCCAATAGTCTACCTCAATGGGGTCCTCAGATCCAGCAAACTTGGGCAGTTTCATCTGGTTGAAGTCTGCGATCTGATGATTGTTCTGGGGTGCTAGCTGACGGTTGTTGAGTCCATTGCTGCCCTGAGCAGCAAATGTGTTTGCCAGTATCTCAAGGAGTCGAGTCTGACGGTCCATGATAGTAGTCAAGTCATAGGCAGGTGCTTGGGGAGGCGGTCGTGAGAGGACGGGGTTACTCTCTGCCGTCTCATGCTCGTCATGCTCGTTCAGTACAGAGGGAATCTCTCGGAGTCCTTGCTCCACCTCCTGTCCATTTCTGGCTCGGCTCGAGCAGCAAGACATTTGTGACAAGGCAAGAGTGCGATTTAGAGTTTATTATTAGAATGTATTATTAGAGTGTATTAATATGTAGCTTGTTACTATTTCGTTATTATTACTACTATTATTATTTATGTGTATTTATATATATACACACAAATTTATATATATAAATCTTATTATTATTTTATACCACACAAATCACACAAACATCAATCATTGCAAGCAACACACCAAACATTCATTCATTCAATAAGCAGGTACAAGATACATTGGGCATGTAGTTCCTAGGTCCATCCCCTTAAGGGTCAGTTGGGACCTCTGCCTGATTACTGGGTCCTACGTCCTGGTCTTTGGGGTCTTCGTGCAAGGCTTCACGGGGTGATGTCAGAGGAGAGGGCGGCACAGGCTCACAAATCCTCCTACGGGGGTTGGATAGATGGTACACTGGAGTCCCTTCAAGAGTCAGTGGTTCGGCCGTTGCACAGGCATGACGGTCTTTCCGCTTGGCTCGGTCTACGAGGTAGACACCCCTAAGGAGCTGACTATGGCGGTCGGCCTACTCCCTAAGGTTCTCCTCGGACAAGGCAACACAACTTTTGGCGCTGGTAACACGGGCCTTAGCCTGTGCTAGCACTAGCTTAGCCTTTCGCCAACGGGTCTCCAATGCCTCAACGCGCTTAACGAGAGTCTTCACACGCTGGTTTAGCTGGTCGCATAGGTCGTCTAGACTCAATAAATAGCCGGACATGGCAACGGCGGTGGGGTCTTCTTCAGTAGTCCCAAGGCCTTCTAAGTTGTGGATCCCGGCCGCCCAAGCGGGACGACTACGATCCAGCGGTGGGAAGTACTTCATGGGTGTGGAACCCAAGTGCCAGTCAAACATGTGGCACAAGTACTTCAGAGCCTTGCAGGCCACCAGTTGGCAGGTGTCTTTCATGCGACATCCAATGGCGGTGACGTTCCATGGCTTCATCTCCAGGAATCTCTCACTGGCCCCGATGTGCACCATGACCTCACAACTTTCGGTGTCATGCTCCTTGAACTCGTGACCCACATATTCTGGGCGGTCTGGAATACCAAGTCGGGTCGTGGCAGCATAGAGCACTTTGGGGAAGCGGTCTTCGTTGATGCAGAAGGTGGTGATACGGTTGTCAGACATATGACTCACAACAAGACACAAGGGTTAGATGAGGGCAAAGCCTATCACCAAGGCTCTACGATCAAAGGTTCCTACAGGGAAATCATTCTACAGTCTCCTACGGTCACTTACGCCCTAGGGTCCGCATCCTACAGCCAAGTATGGCTCTAATACCACTTGAAGTGTCCCGACCCATAAGACCGGAATCAAACATGTAATATTATTACCAAATACAAGGTTCGGTACATAATATTACAACACAAGTGGAACCACAACCATACAGAGCTTTATTTCAATGGCGTAGCCTTATGGACAAAAACTACAACTAGTGAAAAGGCAAATATAATGAACATCAACACGTAGACTAGTAGCTCGTCATCGCTCATGGTTCCACTACACACAACTTGGGTGTGGACGCGACCCTACTCAAAGTCCTCCGACACGAAGTCAGGATCCTCTGAAAAAAAAATGAATCAACAATGTTTAAGCACAAAAGTACTCAGCAAGCTCCACCTCCCCTTCCAGAGGGGAATAAGCAGATGTAAATGCAATGCATAAAATAAATAACAATGCAACTAATGCAAGTGAATATGTCCCACAGACACATCACTCATCTCAGTCTCACCATAGGTGGTTTTCTAGTTGTTAGGACCACACCGTAACCCATCCTATACCGAGGACACGGCCATTCGAATGGATTTTACACTCTGGAGAGGTTGTACGCTGTACCCACATACACGGACCGTCAAAGATAGCCCGACATAACCGACACCCAGTTGAAACATCACCCAGACCAGTCATCCCAAACCCAATATCATCATCATCAGTGAGCTCAATAATATCTCAACATAACTCTCTCTCTTTCCACCGTGGACGACTGTCGGGCTAGCCACCGGGAATAGGCTAAGCCCCGCCCATACAGGGACATGTGGTCGTACTGTAAGGAAGGCAGGTGAGATGTCAAAACAACTCGGTCCTTAAGACTCACCAGGACATCCTCCATACACACATCACGAGCCTATCCTCATGATAGAACTCGCCGTAAGTCTACCACCACGGTAGTACATACACCAACACTAACCCATCTGCCCCAGTCACAACTCATGCATGCTCTCAGCAACCATACAACATACAAGAGCCAACATCTGAATGTGGCCAAGAGGGGGGTGAATAGGCCTTTTTCAATTTTGTCGGAACCTGCAACACTTAACAACCAGATCAAAACTCAAGATATCGGACTAGTCCGGTCAAGTGCGGACTAGTCTGGTGTGTACCGACTAGGTTAATCAATTTTGGTCGATTAATTTGATTCTACAATGTATGCAGCGGAAATACACAATTAATTGAAGTTTTACACGATTATGAACTAGGGTATACCACAAGTCAATCTTATGTTTAATGTTTCAACGTAATGTAGGCAAGATTGATTGAAACCCTAGTTTGATATGATCTATAAGAACGATGAACACAAAGCAAGAACACAAGCAATTTATCCCGTGGTTCGATTCCAACGTAGGCAACCTACATCCACAATGAGGAGTCCACAAAAGGACTGGGTCTTCTCCAACCCTACCCTCGTCGGATCGCCACGATGGTCAATCCTCTTCTCTTATCACAAAGGGTAAATAACCAAATTCAAGGGGCCTTCTCACACGTTGAGGGATACCCTAGATTACAATGAAAACTCCATCAAGAACACACTCAAAAGATTATAATGAAAATCACAGGAGTGTGTTAGGGAATCAAACCAAGAGATCAATGAGTGATGAGTCGTGTCTCTCCAATGTTCCAAAGTGTATCCTCTAGGGATTGATCTTTGTGTCTTTTGATTTCGTGGAGAGATGTGTTTTTGAGGCTCTTGGGAGGTGTGACGACGCAGGGGGTCAAGAGAGATTAAAGTTGGGTCGTGCACATCTATTTATATGGGGTTTCTAAAAGTGACCGTTAGGGTTAGGAAGATCGGACTAGTCCGTGGTGAACACAGGACTAGGTGTAGCAAACCCTAAGTGTCCTGAAATATCGAACTAGTCCGGCTAGGAGCGGACTTGTCCGATTTCGCTTCTGGAAATCTTCGGACTAGTCCGATAGTCATCGGACTTGTCCAGATCAGTGAAACCCTAAGTGAATTGGCTGACAAGTCCGCACTTGGAGGACTTGTCCGATTTAGGTCAGAGGGTTTTCGGACTAGTCTGTGCCAATATCGGACTTGTCCGATATACATCAGAACGATATCAGACTAGTCCGTGGAGTGATCGGACTTGTCCGATTTTGTGTAGCTTGTGAAGTGTTTAGAGGACTAGTCCGCGCTGGGGAGGACTAGTCCGATTCTACTTAGAGAGATATTGGACTAGTTCATGGTGATATTGGACTTGTCCGATCTTGTGCAGAGAGATATAAGACTAATCCGGTGTCAGTCGGACTAGTCCGGTCCTGTATAAATTTGTGCAATGTGTGTGTTTATTTGTGTTTGAGCTCTTGGGGTGTGTTTCCTTAACACACTCCACACACAATGATCTACTACACTTGTTCCTTGAGCTCTTTTCCACATTGCTCCTCATTCTCCCTTCCTTTTGGCACTTTGCTTATTTTCCCATTAAAACTTGTGCTCATCTCAACAAAGTAGTTAGGATCTCATTTGCTTGTCATAAATCATCCAAAACCCACAAGGGATTCCTAGATGCACTTTCAATCTCCCCCTTTTTGGTTATTGATGACAACCAATTGAGATTTCACAAAATATGACAAAAAGTTGAGCTTTTCATAAGGTATGCACATATGAGTTTAAAATACATCAAGCAATGAAAACATGATCCATATGTGCATTCTTTATGGTGGGATGCATAACTAAGTGCATTGAAACAATAATCATTAAGAGAATGACATAATTGACATTAACATACCAACAACAAGCATATATGTCGTTCTAGGAGCAAAATCACAGATTTCATTAATTACTTGACAAGTAGTTCAAAGCATTGCATCATAGGACCAATAAGTAACATAAGAGCATATTAAAACTTTACAACCCACAAAATAGACAAAAAGCATAAAGGAAGCTCTCTCCTCGCATCCTACAGCTTAAGACCTAAGACCTAAGACTCCCCCTCAATCTCTCCCCCTTTGGCATCAAGACACTAAAAAGAAGGAGAGGAGGGACCTAAAGTCTTCAAGCCTCGCTGTCGGTCCTCTCATCGTCTTCATCTTCGTCTTCGGGCTGATGAGTAGGAGGAGGAGGAGGTGTGGAGCCACTCGAGCCCCCAATGCCAAAGTAGGCAAGCTCGGAGAGAGTCAAGGGCCCGAGCTCGGTATAGTCGGAGTCGGAATCATCAGAGATTACTGGAGATCCAATGGGCTCGATCTCCAGTTTCTGGCAAATCTGCTTCGCATTTGCCTTGACATACTTCATGTCTTCCTTTCTTTTCTTGTTAAGCTTGTGGGCCTTCACCTCGGCCTTTCTGCAGGAAGCAAAGATAGCAGCCAAGTACTTGAAAATGCCACTCGCAGATCCCATTTGAGGAGCTGCCCTAGTGGCAGGGGAAGCCCTGGCATCTCCACTTGCTCTTGCCGGAGCCTTAGGACTGGAGGCCGGAGATGGAGCAGCCTGAATGCTTGGCTTTTGAGGCATCTGGGGCCTCAAAGGAAGTTGCTCCACATCTTTGACAAATTCAATGCCAGTGACCTTCTCAATTATGAACATAAGATACAGAGCATAGCCACATGACCTGTTGGGTGTGCAAGAGATGTTGACCATATCGTTCCAGATATAGTCAGCCGCATCAAACTTGTGGTCCTTGCTTATGACCCTCATCAGGGTCTGGAGATAGCCCTGCACACTCCCAGCATCCCCATCCTTGGGGGCAATTGTCTTCCTCAAGACTCTGTTCAAGACCACAAAGAAAGGCTTCTTGTTCTTTTTAGAGGGAGGGTTGAACCTAGAGTTTGGCTCATAGAGGAATTTCATCTTGTCCTTCTCAATGACACCTATGTTGTGGATGACCAAATTGTCATGGCTTGAGGTGTCAAGGTGTATCAGGCTTGCAAAGTCCTCATAAGTTATACTGTACTTGGATCCGTGAGTCATCCAAGTAACACTCTCTTCATCATCACTTGAGAAATGGCAAGTTGCAAAGAATTGCGCGATGACCTCATCATTCCAATTGTTCCTGAAGGCAAAGAGATCCTTTAGGCCATGCCTCTTAATTGCTTCCACCACTTCAACAAATGGTGAGCAGCCCTTCTTTTCAAAATGTGCCCAATCAATCCATTGGTTGCGCACTACAAGTGTCTTCATGGGGAGGTACACAGATTTGTAGAAATCTGCATGGAAATTGCTCCAAAATCTGCCATCGACAGCTTGCTTCGGACGGCTGTAGCAATCAACATTGCGGAACTTAGCCGCTGAGTCACTGCCCTTCCCATTGAAATTTTCTTCTGTGGGGTCCCGAGCCCCATGCTTCAGAGCTGGCATCTTCAGGGGGCCAATCGGGCCGTTGCAATCCCCTTGCCCTTGCCCTTGGCTAGGCGGGCACTCATCGAGCTAGGGCCACCACCAGCGGAAGCCCTGGAAGCAGGCACCTTTCGTCGAGCCACCCTCTTTTGAGACTGAGGAGAGAGAGAGGGCTGGCTCGGAAGGACACTTCTTGCTTTGGTCCGTCGAGGACCGAAGCAGGGCTTCTTGTTCCATCTCGGCTTCGAAGTCGGAAACATCGTCGTGAGAGTTTGACATGCCCTGATAATGGATTATACAAGGTATGGGTGAGAAAGAATAACAAGGACTTGCATTGAGGAATTGAAAGGTTAGGTTTTGAGTTCAGAAAAATCGGACAAGTCCGAAAAAGATCGGACTTGTCCGAACTTTTCCAGAGGCTATATCGGACTAGTCTGTGGTCTACCGGACTAGTCCGGCCTAACCGGCGCCATGCGGACTAGTCTGCATGGGCGGACTAGTCCGGGTAACCACGGACTAGTCCATGGTCACCAGGGAAGAATTTATTAGCCCATTCATATATATTTGAAGGTACATATCTAGAAAATAGGGAGGCAATATCGGACTAGTCTGTGGTCTACCGGACTAGTCCGGCCTAACCGGCGCCATGCGGACTAGTCTGCATGGGCGGACTAGTCCGGGTAACCACGGACTAGTCCATGGTCACCAGGGAAGAATTTATTAGCCCATTCATATATATATTTGAAGGTACATATCTAGAAAATAGGGAGGCAAATCATAGCAAATAATCTTGATGAATATGATCAGTAAGCATACAACAATCAAGCAATGACCATAATTCACCAAGATCTAGTAATTGACATAGTTTTTCGGACAAAATTGGATGAGATGATTTTCACAATCCAATCAACATACTTTGAAGAATTCATACAGGTATGCAAAATTTCAAGCCACATTCCGAGCATCAAGGATATTTAGTTCATTTCGAAGCTCGCAAAAACGTTTTTCAACAAGTGGCTTGGTTAATATGTCGGCTAATTGCTCTTCGGTGTTGACATGGGAAATGGCTATATCTCCTTTCATGGAGTGGTCTCTCAAGAAGTGATGTCAGATGTCTATGTGTTTGGTTCTAGAGTGCTCAACTGGATTATGGTCAATTTTAATGGCACTCTCATTATCACAAAGGAGTGGAATACAGTTCATATTGTAACCGTAATCCCTTAGAGTTTGTCGCATCCAAAGAAGTTGTGCACAACAACTCCCGATTGCAACATACTCTGCTTCGGTTGTGGATAAGGCAATAGAGTTTTGCTTCTTGGAGGACCAAGAAACTAGGGATCTACCTAGGAATTGGCATGTGCCGGAGGTACTTTTTCTATCTACTTTGCATCCAGCATAATCTGCATTGGAGTAACCAATGAGATTTAATTTGGAGCCTTTTGGATACCAAAGACCAAGGTTGGGTGTATGAACTAAATATCTCAAGATCTTTTTACGGCTGTCAAGTGACACTCCTTAGGATTGGCTTGAAATCTTGCACACAAACATACACTCAACATAATATCTGGCCTAGATGCACATAAATAGAGTAGAGATCCAATCATGGAGCGATATACCTTTTGGTCGATGTTGGGTCCATCTTCATTGAGATCCAAGTGGCCATTCGTTGCCATGGGAGTCTTTATGGGCTTCTCCTTGTTCATTCCAAACTTCTTGAGTATGTCTTGAGCGTACTTCGTTTGGCTTATGAACGTCCCTTCCTTTTGTTGCCTCACTTGGAACCCCAAAAAGTACTTTAGCTCTCCCATCATAGACATCTCAAACCTATCTGTCATAATCTTACTAAATTCCTCGCCAAAAGATTTGTTTGTTGAAACAAAGATTATGTCATCAACATAAATTTGACAAACAAAAAGATCATCGTCAAAATTCTTTGTAAACAATGTATAATCTACTTTACCAATCTTAAAGCCATTTTCAATTAAGAAATCTCTAAGACACTCATACCAAGCTCTAGGAGTTTGTTTGAGGCTGTAGAGAGCCTTACGCAATTTAAATACATGGTCGGGGAACTCTTCATCTTCAAACCCGGGGGGTTGCTCCACATACACCTCCTCTTTGATTGGTCCGTTGAGGAATGCGCTTTTCACATCCATTTGATAGAGCTTGAAATCATGGTGAGTAGCATATACAAGTAATATTCTAATGGACTCAAGTCTAGCTACGCGAGCAAAGTTCTCATCAAAATCCAAACCTTCGACTTGTGAATACTCTTTGGCCACAAGTCATGCCTTGTTCCTTGTCACCACCCCGTGTTCGTCTTGTTTGTTGCAGAAGACCCATTTGGTGCCAATGACGTTAGATTTGGGTCTTTCGACTAGTTCCCACACCTCATTTCTCTTGAAATTGTTGAGTTCTTCTTGCACGGCCACTACCCAGTCCGGATCCTTCAATGCATCCTCAACCATGCGTGGTTCCAAAAAGGACACGAACGAGTAATGCTCACAAAAATTAGCTATGCGAGATCTAGTAGTTACTCCCTTTTGGATGTCACCGATGATGTTGTCAATTGGGTGATCCCTTTGGACGCATTGGTGTACTCTTGGGTGTGGTACTTGCTGTCTTGAATCTTCATGATCATATTCTTCTCCCCCTAAATGGTTGCCCACGCTGACTTGTTGATCATCTTCACTTTCTTGAGGTTGATCTTGTATGGAAGCTCCCCTTGATCATTGGTCTCCTCTTGTGGTTCGTTTTCCTCATGCATATGTAGAGGTGGCTCTTGTGGTCGAATTTCGCCTAACGCCATTCTTCTCAATGCTTGACAAGGAGCTTCTTCTTTATCTAGCACACATGGATCAATTTGCTCCTCTTGGGAGCCATTAGTTTCATCGAACACTACGTCACATGCTACTTCAACAAGTTTGGAGGTCTTGCTGTAGACACGATAGGCGTAAGTGTTCGAATCATAACCAAGCAAGAAACCTTCATCGGACTTTGAAGGGAACTTTGAAGTCCTAGGCTTCTTGTTCAAAATATAACATTTGGAATCGAAAACTTGAAAATATGAAATGTTAGGCTTGTTACCGGTGAGTAGCTCATAGGATGTCTTCTTGAGTAGTCAATGAAGGTAAAGTTGATTTATGGCATGGCAAGTGTTGACTGCTTCCGCCCAAAATCGATCTGAGGTCTTGTACTCATCGAGCATTGTTCTCGCCATCTCTATGAGGGTTCGGTTCTTCCTTTCGGCAACTACATTTTGTTGAGGGGAGTAAGGAGATGAAAACTCGTGCTTTATGCCTTCTTCATCTAGGTACTCCTCCACTTGTGTGTTCTTGAACTCTGTGCCGTTGTCACTTCGAATGTTCTTGATTGTCAATGAGAATTCATTTTGAGCTCGCTTGAAGAACTTCTTGACTATTCCTTGTGTTTCTGACTTATCATGTAAAAAGAAAACCCAAGTGAAGCGAGGAAAATCATCAAAAACTACTAAACCATATTTGTTACCGCCGATGCTTATGTAGGCAATTGGACCAAATAAGTCCATTTGAAGTAGCTCGAGCGGTCTTGTTGTAGTCATGACGTTCTTCGCGGGATGAGGTGCTCCAACTTGCTTTCCGGCTTGGCATGCGCTACAGGGCCTGTCTTTCTCAAAAACAACATCCTTTAAACCTCGGATGTGATCGCCCTTGAGGAGTTTTTGAAGATTCCTCATACCAACATGCACTAGCCATCTATGCCACAGCCAACCCATGTTGGTCTTTGCAATCAAGCATGTGTCAAGCTCGGCTTTATCCTTGTTGAAGTCAACAAGATAGAGCTTTCCCTTTAACATACCCTTGAATGCAATGGAACCATCACTCCTCCTAGAGATGGTCACACCCTTGTTAGTGAACAAGCAATTATAACCTTTGTCACATAATTGAGATATCGACAGTAGGTTATAATCTAAGGAATCTACATGTAATACGTGAGAAAGAGTGTGTTGTGGTTATATGGCAATTTTACCAGTACCGAGCACCTTTCCTTGACTATTGTCTCCAAAGTAGATGCCCTCGCTTGGATCCTCATTTGCTTCATATTCAACAAACATCATCCTTTCTCTGGTCATATGGTTGGTGCAGGCACTGTCTAGCACCATTTAGATCCACCGGAGGAATAGGCCTACAAAAAAACAAATTATGCCTTGGTTTTAGGTACTTTTTAGGTTAGTCACAAGGGATTTGGGCACCCACACATGAGATTTGGTGTTCTCATGGCGTGGCCCAACATAATGAGCATAAACCTTTCCATAATTACTCCTCATTAGGACATAAGATGCATCAAAAGTTCAGAATAGCAATTGTTGTTGTTTATACACAGGACTAGTATGGGAGACCAGACTTGTTCAGAGTACCGGACTTGTCCGGATCCTGACCGGACTAGTCCGGTGATCATTCGTGTTGTATTCATTAATTTTTTATTTTCCAGTTTGAAAGAGTCTTCCCTTTACAAAGACATTGCTATCCCTGTTATTCTTATGGCTTCTAGCTTGTTTCTTTTCACCATAAGAGTAACCAATGCCATATTTGACATTTGGAGGTCTTGTGACCAAGTATGCACTACATGCATATTTGATCTTCTCCTTGTCAAATATGCCATTTTGTGCAGGATGCTTGTCCTTGGTAGAGGTTGACTTGTCTTTCAAACTGTTGTCAACTTTACCACATGTACAAGTAGAAGCAACTTCAGTTTTAATGTGTTGAGAAGGTGAGCATGAAGAGGATGAAGGGTCACCTTGCTTGAGTGACTCAGCTTGCACTTCAAGGATCTTGTTAACCTTGATTAGGTTAGCAAGTTCTTCCTTGATTGTAGCATTTGAGTCGCTTAACTCCAAGCAAGTTTCCTTGCTTGAAGTGAATTCAAGCTCTAGTGACTTGCTCCGCTCCTTTTCAAGCTCTAGAAGCTTGTCAAGTTCAACATACTCCTCCTTTTGGGAGACAATCATGTCTTCTTGACGATGTATTAACCTATCCTTCTCAACAAGTTGATCAAGCAAAAATTTCATTTTAGTGGCTATTTTCTTATCTAACCCAATGAGCATATCTTCATTATCACTATTAATATCACTACCACTGGAATAGGAATGCATGGAGGAGGGTTTTGTTGTTACCTTGCATTTACCTTCCTTTGCCATGAGGCAAGTTTTGTTCCCCTTCCATGCGTCGAGTGTAGGGAAGAGAGCTGACTTCTTGGATGTCTTCTCGATGGCTATGCTAGCCATCTCTTCTTCTGATGATGATGAGGACTCATCATTTGAGTCCCACTCTTTCCCTATGTGCGCTTGTTCAGCTTGTTTCTTCTTATTGAAGAATTTCTTGGGTCGAGGCTTGGCTTCTTTGGTCTTCTTCTTGTTCTTTTCATATGGGCAATCAACTATAAAGTGGCTATACTCACCACAATTATAGCATGCCCGCCTCAACTTTGGCTTTGTTCTTTCCTTGTATTTTCCTTCACTTGATTTAGCGCCTTGTCTCTTCTTCATCATCTTCTTGAATTTCTTCATAAATACTATCATGTCATCTTCATCTAAGTCACTGCTCTCATCGTCCCCGTCTTCTTCTAATTGAGTTTCTCGTGATTCTTTAGATAAAGGCTTGAGGGTGGACTTCAAAGCAACCCCTTTTTTCTTTCCCGGGGTAAGGTCGGCAATTTCCTTGACATGCTTCGCTTGCTTTTCCATCATCTCAAAATTGATGATTTTTCCAAGTAGCTCATCCGGAGACATTCTCTTGTATCTGAGGCTTTTTCTAATCATGGAACATAAGGTGACGTTGCGAGGCATGAAGGCTCTAAGGATGAGCTTCACCACCTCATGGTCGTTCCAATTCTTGCTTCCGTACGATCAAACCTTGTTGATGAGCGTCTTAAGTCGGTTGTACATATCTTGAGGCGACTCATCTTCTTCGATTGTGAATCTTCCCAATTCACCCTCGATCATTTCGATCTTCGCTTCACGCACATGACGATCACCTTCATGTGCAGTTTGCAATGTGTCCCAGATCTCCTTTGCAATCTCGAGTCCATCCACCTTGGTGAACTCGTCCTGACTGAGCGAAGAGGTAATGACTGTCATGGCTTGGGCATTTCGATGAATTGTCTGCTCTTTGCTTGGTGTAAGCTCTTCATCGTCGTCCGGGATATCTATCCCTGTGCACACAATATGCCATAAACTTGGATTGAGATAAACTAGATGCATTTCATATTTTGCCTCCAAATTGAGTAATCACTTCCATCGAAGTGTGGGGCTTTTCCCAGATGGATAGACAAATAATGATTATTGCTAGAATTAAGACGATCATAGTTGAAAGGATATCGGGAGTAGTCGGTGTGACTACTCCCCTTCTTCTTCTTTTTCATCTTCAATTTTCACATTTCCCTTGGAAAGGGTTTTCTTCCTTAGGAGCGCCTTGAGTTCCAGCGTCTCCTCATCGTCATCCTCGAAGTCTTGAATGGCTTCGAGGAGCTTCTCCAATTTCTGGTTCTTATCTTCATCAACCTTCTCTTGGTTGTTGCTCTTGTGTACGTCTTTATTGTCTGACATGATCTCTTCGAGCGATTAGTCTCCTTATTGAAGAACCTGTTGTGATACCAATTGAATGTGGCCTAGAGGGGGGGTGAATAGGACTTTTTGAATTTTGTCAGAACCTGCAACACTTAACAACCAGATCAAAACTCGAGATATCGGACTAGTCCAATCAAGTGTGGACTAGTCTGGTGTGTACCGACTAGGTTAATCAAGTTTGATCGATTAATTTGATTCTACGATGTATGCAGCGGAAATATACAGTTAATTGAAGTGTTACATGATTATGAACTAGGGTATACCACAAGTCAATCTTATGTTTAATGTTTCAACGTAAAGTAGGCAAGATTGATTGAAACCCTAGTTTGATATAATGTATAAGAATGATGAACACAAAGCAAGAACACAAGCAATTTATCTCGTGGTCCGGTTCCCACAGAGGCAACCTACATCCACGTTGAGGAGTCCACAAAAGGACCGGGTCTTCTCCAACCCTACCCTCGTCGGATCGCCACGAAGGCCAATCCTCTTCTCTTATCACATAGGGTAAATAACCAAATTCAAGGGGCCTTCTCACACATTGAGGGCTCCCCTAGATTACAATGAAAACTCCACCAAGAACACACTCAAAATATTACAATGAAAATCACAGGAGTGTGTTAGGGAATCAAACCAAGAGGTCAATGGGTGATGAATCGTGTCTCTCAAATGTTCCAAAGTGTATCCTCAAGGGATTGATCTTTGTGGCTTTTGATTTCGTGGAGAGATGTGTTTTTGAGGCTCTTGGGAGGTGTGACGGCGCAGGGGGTCGAGAGAGATCAAAGAGATGTGTAGCAAACCCTAAGTGTCCCGAAATATTGGACTTGTCCGATTTTGCTTGTGGAAATCTTCAGACTAGTCCGATAGTCATCGGACTTGTTTGGATCAGTGAAACCCTAAGTGAATTGGGTGACAAGTCCGCACCTGGAGGACTTGTCCGATTTAGTTCAGAGGGTTTTCGGACTAGTCCGTGCCAATATCAGACTTGTCCGGTGTACATCAGAACGATATCGGACTAGTCGTGGAGTGATCGGACTTGTCCGATTTTGTGTAGTTTGTGAAGTGTTTTGAGGACTAGTCCGCACTAGGTAGGACTAGTCCGATTCTAGTCAGAGAGATATCGGACTAGTCCGTGGTGATATTGGACTTGTCCGATCTTGTGCAGAGAGATATCGGACTAGTCCGGTGTCAGTCGGACTAGTCCGGTCCTGTATAAATTTGTGCAATGTGTGTGTTTATTTGCGTTTTAGCTCTTGGGGTGTGTTTCCTTAACACACTCCACACACAATGATCTACTACACTTGTTCCTTGAGCTCTTTTCAACATTGCTCCTCATTCTCCCTTCTTGTTGGCACTTTGCTTATTTTCCCATTAAAACATGTGATCATCTCAACAAAGTAGTTAGGATCTCATTTGCTTGTCATAAATCATCCAAAACACACAAGGGATTCCTAGATGCACTTTCAACATCATCATGTATAATCTGACCATTTCAATATGCGACAATTGAACTAGCATGACTTTACTCTATCACTCGACGCTCAACAAATGCAATAATCTGATCTACTGGCCACAATGGATAAATCTCACATAGGTGCGATATGATCAAAAAGGGATAGATGGAACTTGCCTTTGCTACTGTCGGCTACGTCGTTCTCCTGATCAGTTGTTTCCTCCGGGTTCTCCTCCGGTACTGGATCTGCTCCGACAGCGCCACGCACAAACAAACATACAAGCAATACATGCATATATCAATACATCATACAAACTTAAGTGTAGTAAATAGATTATGATTTTATACGAATTTTAGAAAAAAACAGATAAAACAGATTTTGTATGGGTGAAATATTAATTTTATAAGGTGGAAGCTGATTAAATTTCGAAAATTATTATTTAATTCTGAAGATGTAGCACACGGCCTGGGTTTTACAAACAGCAAGTGCTGACCCTTGGGCCTAGAATGTGGCAACATAGTTGTTGCTCTCGGGGTGAACTTGCCATGGCTGGCAGGCTCACGTAAAGCTTGTGGGCTAATTTAATCCAAGGATTAGGCTGATGGGTCTTGACCCATGGGTGCTTAGCCCGAGCTGACTTAGGCTACGGATTAGTTAACTCATCCTACGGTTCAGCTGGCATCTCACGGAGAAATAACAAGGCGTTGGTCCCAAGGTGTGGGTGCAGAGACTTACAGGTGGGGCACAAGTGTAAGCCTCACCTTTCTCTCTTGCCAGTCATCGGGAAAATAGGGGTGTGCTTCGTCTACCTCTAGTCACGGGGCAAATGACATTCATGAGCTCAAATCGGTGGGGAAAATGAGGGAGAGGGCAGCCACGGGGGAGTAGGAATAGCTCCTCAGGTCACGAAGGACTCCCTAGAGGCATTAATTTGGGCCTACACGGTGGAAATCGACGGATGTTCGTGAGGGAGCGGCCATGGCGGGTGGTGGCTGCCTCGAGCCCAGAAGAGAAGGGGGCTCGGCTCAAGGACGGGGCTGGGAGGTAGGTTGGGTGTCGGAGGTGCTCACCTGCGCCTCAGGTTGGACACGGAGGCCTCCTCATCGAAGATCAACGAGCACCTTCAATGTGCGTCCAAGCAACGGGACGACGGAGGTTCGATGGTCGAGCAAGGCGAGCTAGGTGCTGGAGCTTTGCTGGTCTGCGGGAGGCAAGCCGTGGACGGACTAAACTCGACAAGGTCGATTTATAGGAGTGGAAAGGCAGTTGCCGGTCGGCCTTGACAGAGGTCGGTCGGGTGCCGTAATTACGCCGTACACGCGCGTGCCGAACTCCGCCGGAGCGGTGCATCGCATAGCGCCTGCTGACGAGTCACGTCGTCCGGCGGCGATGTCGACTAGCGTCGGAGCGCGCGCGGTCGCCAGAGTGGTTGTCGTGTCACGATTGAAGACGGCAGGTGCAAGTCACCTCAACTGAGCGATCGAGTGGGCGAGGTTAATAAGGCGTACGGCGTTCGGGAGACTTCTAGCAGAGCGGAGAAGGAGGGAGGGAAAGGGGAGCGTGCTTGGCTGCCATGGAATAATGGTTTATGCTGTTAGGTGCAGAGGAGGAAGAAGACGCTACCGTTCGTGTGCTGCTATGCTGGGATTGAAGAAGGGGCTTTTTGCAATTACTAGAAAGTGAAGGGGGTAGACGGGGTCTGTTCAAAGAGAAGTGGTGCTTGGCTGTGAGGAGAATGGACATGTTTGCGAATAAGAAAAAGAGGAGGGTGTTTAGGGAAAGTTGCTTGACTAGAAGGGTGGACAATAAGAGCACGTGGGCAAGGCTGCTCTTCTTCTCTCTTTATATCATCATTACATTTATTTTATTTTATTTTTCTCTTTCTTTATTTATTTTATTTTATTGTGTGTAGGAATTAGTGATTACTTTATTTCTTATTTTATTACAACTTTCTGATATATATATATATATATATATTAGTGATTATTTTATAAGCTCGATCAACTAGTTTGCGAAATTTTGGATGTTACAGGAAGGCTGAGCTGTTGGCTTTGACAACCTCCGGACGAAGATTCCGTCAGGAGCTGGAGCTTTAGTTGAGGCTTTCGTCGAGAGTTCGTCGGCTTTAGCGTTGTGAAGACGCTGATTATGGTGGAGATCCATGACTTCAAAGTCCTTCTGAAGCCTCTGGACTTCAAGGAGATAAGCAGCTAGTTGAGGATTGTTGCAGGAGCATTCATCTTTGACTTGTTTGATGATGAGTTGTGAATCTCCCTTCACCAACAGCTATTTGACACCATAAGATAGTGCCACCTTGAGTCCGTAAATGAGAGCTTCATACTCCGCCATGTTGTTGGTCGCCTTGAAATCAAGGTGAACCATGTACTTGACCTTCTCCCCAGTCGGAGCCAGGAGAAGGATTCTAGCTCCGACTCCCCGCTTCTGCATGGAGCCATCAAAGTAGAGAGTCCAGTGAGGCTCGGTGAATACCGGAACCTTGGGTTCTGGTTTCTGCTCACTATGGCCCCCAGGGTTTGATGGAGAGGGGTCCATTCTGCCATAAAGTCAGCCAAAGCTTGACTTTTGATTGCTTGTCGTGACACGAATTTCAAATCGAACTCGACCAGTTTCGCTGCCCACTTTGCAATGTTCCCAGTAGAGTTAGGGTTATGCAAAATAGCACGCAGTGGGAAAGAAGTTACCACTGATATTTTGTGGGCTTGAAAGTAGTGACGAAGCTTCCTTGAGGCAATAAGAATTGCGTAAAGCAGCTTATGCACCTCAATGTATCTTATCTTGGCATCATGGAGCACTTTGCTGACGAAGTACACGAGGCGTTGGACAGTCCGGACCTTTTCGAAAAGACCCGGAGCTTCTTCTCCATTGACTTGGACCCTCCTCGAGGGGTATGTACCTTCATGCTGTGTTTCTTGGACCTTCCCGAGGGATCCAAAATTTCTTCTTGTTCGACCGGGACTTCGTTAGAAGGGTCTAGATTGTCTTGGTCAGCCAGGTGAACCCCCTCAGATGAATGAGGTTGATCTCCTAGCATTTCGTCTTGAGGTTCCAGGTCTGGGGGATGGGACCCAGACACGCCCTCATTTAACTCCGGACCCTCCCGGAGGCGTCTGGGTTCTTGGACTGGATGTGGCTCCAGTCTTTCCGCAACCAGGACCATACTAACAACTTCAGTGGTTGCCGAAATGTAAAGGAGTAATGGCTCACCAGGATTCGGAACTACCAATATCGGTAGTGTGGTGAGGAGTTGTTTCAGCTCTTGAAACGGCTTTTCTGCTTCTTCAGACCAATGAAATGGTTCGGACTTCCTCAGGAGTTTGAAGAAGGGTAGCATCCATTCTGCCAGTCTAGAGATAAACCGGCTGAGCGCAGCTAGACATCCAGTTAGCTTATGGACATCTTTGATGCGGGTTGGGGGCCGCATATCTTCTATGGCCTTGATCTTCACTGGATTTGCTTCAATTCCTCGGTGAGTCACCAAGAAACCCAGAAGCTTCCCGGAGCTAACCCCGAAGACACACTTGTCCGGGTTCAGCTTGGTGCGCGTGGTGCGCAACTTGTCGAAGACAGCTTGTAAATTGTCTAAGTGTGACTCCTTGTTTTTTATCTTCACAACGATGTCATCGACGTACACCTCCATCAAGTCTCTAATTAGCTCTCCGAATGTTTTTTACATAGCTCGCACAAATGTTGAAGCGGCATTTTTAAGACCAAATGGCATGGCAGTATAACAGTACAATCCATCTACTGTTATGAAGGCAGTATGCTCTTTATCTTCCTTAGACATTTGGATTTGATGATATCCAGAATATGCATCTAAAAAACACAATAGCTCACATCCGGAGGTAGAGTCCACTATCTGATCTATTCTTGGTAGTGGAAATGGATTCTTTGGACATGTCTTATTTAAGGTGGTATAGTCGATACACATCTAAAGCTTCCCATCGGCCGTGGGTACAACAACTGGGTTTGCAAGCCATTTTGGATGGAAGACTTCCCGGATGAATCCAGCTTCGAGCAACTTCTTGATTTCCTGTCGGATGAAGTTTTGTCGCTCGATTGATTGCTTTCGGAGCTTCTGGTGTACAGGTCGTGCGTCAGGGTAAATCTTCAGATTATGCTCAATCACCTACCTAGGGATCCCAGGAATTTGTGACGGTTGCCAGGCAAACACATCGACATTAGCCCGGAAAAAAGTGATGAGCGTGAGTTCCTATTTGTTGTTCAGACCTCCCGATATACGGGTAGTCTGAGCAGCATTAGAACCAATTTGGACGACTTTGACGGGAACATTGGTGTCACCGCTTGGTTGCACACGGGGTGCAGAGGTAGAGCCTTTATGATGAATGCTCGGAGGGTTTGGAGCTGTCTCCTTACCAGATGTTTCTTCTTGCACTGTGGTAAGCGCATAGAGTTCTTCTAAAGCGGTGACTCCTGTAGTGCGATCTTCGCGGATCCGGAGAACACCCGCAGGTGTTGGCATCTTCAACACTAAATAACCACAATGAGCGGTGGCCATGAACTTGTACAAGGCTGGCCTACCCAGAATGGCATTGAACGGCAGACTGATCTGCGCGACGTCGAAGACCAACTTCTCAGTTCTGTAGTTCTCCCTAGTCCTGAAGGTTACTGTGAGTGTGATGGAACCGAGAGGAGTAATGTCCCCGGACCTACCCCAGAGAAAGTTCAGGATGGGCGAAGGTCCGAAGGCCGGAGCTGAAGCTTAACAAAAGCTTCGAAGCTCATGAGGTTCAGCCCTGAACCTCCGTCCACCATTACATGGTGGAGTTGAATATTGTTAATGGTGGGTGACACCATCAATGGGAGTTGGCCAGCTCTGATCATGTTTTGAGGGCAGTCCGAAGCAACAAAAATGATGGGAGTGTCCATCCGTTTCTGATGAGGCTCCGACTTAGCAGTGGGAGCTGCCACGGCCATGTCCCGTCGCATTGTCTTGAGGATGCGGCAAGAGGTGATGTCCCAAGAACCACCATAAATTGTGTTTAGGGTCTTCCGGCGCTCGTTGTCAGAGATGTCGGAGTCATCGTCGACAGTGTTGTAGACAGATTTCAGGACCTTCATCGACTTTTTGTTTTCCTTCCCACTCACGGAAAGGAGCTTCTTCCCGGCGCTTGTTATAGCGCTCGGCAAGATTTTGGACCTCCCGGCATTCTTCCAGGATGTGTCTATCCGTCTTGTGAATCGGACACCACACCTTTGAATTATTGTCATCTTCTGACGAAGGACGAGGTCGCTTCTCGGGGTGTGGCCCTTGGCCACCCGGAGCTGCAGCAGCTACAGCGGTTGGTGCGCCGGCTGACGACTTCTTCTTGCCATTGGGCTTCTTTTTCTTTTTGCCACTACCGGAGGTAGTGGCTTCAGTTTTGGAGGGCTTCTTGTTGGCCTCCGGAGCTGGCTTGGAGTGCATTTCATGGCCCTCCGCAACTCCAGCACATTTGTCTGCTAGGCTGAAGAGTTCCGTGACGCTGGTGACTTCTTTGATGGTCAGCTTCTCCGGCATCTTTTTATCTCGAACACCCTTTCTGAATGCAACGATAACAAAAGAGCTCGAGATTGAAGGAATAGTATTCTGTACCTGAGAAAACTGCTAGATGAAGGATCACAGTGATTCCCCCGTTGTTTTCTTTACAGCAAACAGATCCAATTCAGTGCCAGACCGGGTGTAAGAACTCCCAAAGTTGGCAGTGAATTCTTGGCATAGCTCCACCCAACTATTAATGGAGTCGGGTGGAAGACTCATGAACCAGGACCTTGCAGTCCCAGTTAAAGACACCGGGAAGTAATTGGCCATGACAGCCTCATCACCTCCCGCTGCTAGTATGGCAGTGGAGTAGATTTGTAGGAACTCGGTGGGGTTGGCAGTCCCGTCGAAATTTTCCGGCAAGTGAGGCCGGAACTTCTGTGGCCATCTGACCATGCGTAAATGCATGGCCAGGGCAGAACAGCCTCCTCCTACTCCCTGAGGAGCAGGGTTGTCCCGAGCCTCTCGCCTCTAACGAGGACGCTCAATATGGACGCGGTCGTCCTGCTGTCGGTAACGGTGATTCAGTTCCGACCGCAGGTCATGAGTTGAAATCCTAGTGATGGTGTGGGTGCGTCGTGCCCCGGGAGGCAGCGAGGTCACCTGTCGGGATGTAGCACATCTCCTTTGCTGCGAGACTTGTGAACCAAGTCGGCCTAACAAGGTCCGTCGTTGTGATGGTGCTCGCCTCGAAGGGGGAGGACCTTGATTGCTGATGCCAGCGGCTGCAGCTGCAACCAAATGGTCAACATTAGCCCTCCACTACTCCATAGCACCCTGGGGTGCTCCTGGAGGTGGTGGGTGTTGTAGAAGAGCTCGCGCAGCAATGAGCGTGTTCTCTGGGTTGTTGTTCATCGATGCAGTGATTGACGCAGATGCACCATCTTGTTGCCCAACATTGTTTGCCAGAACAGATGGTGGTTGTGGTGCCATAGTGCCTGCTGGAACAATGGCACCTGCTGGCTATTGCATGTTGGAGTGATTGCTTCTAGCAGGTTGTTCAACACGATTGCCGTTGGAAGATCCTATGGCGGAATTAACCATCTTGAGATCTCGGGAAGCCCTCCCCCTACCTGGCGCGCCAAATGTCGAAGTGTATCAACGACACTTCCCTTGGTACTACTAAAGTGTAGCCTGCGCAGGTTCTTGTTTCGATTGGGGCACACAGAGATCAAGATCAAGATGGCGACACCAAAGATTTACGTGGTTCGGGCCGCCTGAGCGTAATACCCTACTCCACGGGGAGTGTGTGTGTGTGTGTGTTGTATTATGAATCGCTAAAAAGCGTAGTCTCTGGCTCACCTTGGAGTTGTCCCTTGTATCCTGTGGCTCAGTCCTTTTATAGTCCAAGGACTGACCGTTACATCATTAGCCTGGCCCGACATGTGGCCCTGGCGTATTAAATAGCCTAATACACTGTCTACGGGTATTAAGCATGGTTAATAGTGTGATAACGTGCCTTAATGGATGCATTACCTCTATTAACAGTGCTTTGATCGTGTGTCGTTAATACAGCATTAATGACACGTAATCAAGTCTTGTAACTGCCGCTTTGACTGTCCTTTGAATGTCTGTGCTGAATGAGATCCGCCGCTGTATTCGTTGATGAAGATCTGGAGGCTCCACTGGTGGCATCTTTGGAGCTTCCCTTTGCGGGGAGGTAGCTCCGGCACCGCTGTACACGTGTCAACATCAGAGCTTCCCTCTGCTGGGGGTTAGGTTCGGGGTCATTATACATTTGTTGATCATGGAGCTTCCCTGTGTTGGGAGTTTAGCTCCGGATTTACATTACATGTGTCAATCTCCGGAGCTACCCATATGAGGGATGCGGGTCCGGTGTAATATGACATGTGGGGCTTGAGGAAGCCTTCAATTTTGATGGGTAGAACTCTTTTGCACTTCTTGCGGTATAATAAGGTACCCGGTACGTAGGGTACCGACAACTATCCTCAGCCTTCAAGAATCAATTGAGTTTCAACAAGATGTTGGAAACTCAGTTGGCTCAACTGGTAGTTGCTGTTCCTCCAGTGGAGAATGGCAAGATGCTAGGATAGCCCGAACCTCCTGTGGAAAGTGCCAATATGATTTCTCTACAAGGAGGCAACTACCTAAAGGACCCTGGATGTCCTACAATTTTATGCTCGATTGGGGCTCACCACTTTGACAAGGCCCTTTGTGACCTTGGAGAAAGTGTGAGTGTGATGCCCAAGGTGGTTTTCGACCAGCTGAACTTCATGGAACTTACTCCAACCCCAATGCAACTCCAACTAGCTGATTCTTTAGTTCGTTATCCAGCGGGTATCTGTAGGATTGAAGAGCACGTGAAAAGCTACCAGAGGGGGGGTGAATGGTAGAATTAAAAATCTTATGCAGCGGAAACAATTAAACCCCAAACCCTTTCGGCAGAAAAACGATCTGTTAAAGAAATCGGGTGTGAGACTAATCTAAACGTGTTTCACCGTGACAGAAGTGATAGATATCAGAGATAATCAAGTCACGAAGACAACACAAAAAGAATCACTCAAATCCGATGATAAAAACTCAAGTTATAATCGAAAGATCAAACAATGGTCAATCTGTCCTACCCGAGAAAAAAACAGTTCTGGAACGCTGCAAAGAAACTCGTATAGATCATAGACCACAAATCCAATGACCGTGAAATTTTGACAGATGATAGACAATCAAGTTGTGAAGACAACCCAAAAAGAATTACGTCAATTAGATCTTAAAACTCGAGTTACGATAAAACCACCAACGAAAGGTAGTGCTGTCCAGAAACTCGACGAGTAAAACTTGTCTGGAACAAGTCAGACGAACAAAGCACAAAGTTCCTTCAAACTACGAATTTTATTCAATAGAACACAAGAGGAACAGCCCCAAAGTCGTGCACCACAAGCTCTGGGCTCCCTTGCTTATATAACCAGCCCTTAGGCCAACCCAATATCAACTAGGACTCCAATCCTACTCAGATCACGAATCGTAACTTTCCATAACTGCTCAAGATTCTTCTATACGCAGATAGAAGCAATCTTAAGACTCCCAAACACCTTAGGAACGTATCCCACATTACTAAACAACTCAAATTCGTGACCCACACGAAATCCTATCATAACCAACTCAAATCTTTCCATACTTGAGTCAAACCCGACTCAGCCGCAGCCTGAGTCTATAACCTAGTCGGTTGGACCTTTCCGACCAATTATTTACGTCCACATCTCTTCATCACGTCTCGGAACCATGTAGCCACGTCCATGCACTCCTTGCACACGTGCAAACATCTTCCAATGATGTCCATGATACCTTCATATGCATTGTTCTTGATTCAATCATCCTGCGCGACCTCCTGATCAGCTCAACCACAGTTCCTTCCGAACTTGGTTGTTGGAACCTCATCTCCTCCCTGAGACTAGTCCAATGGATCCCGTCACCAGCCATGTCTTGAACTCAAGCAACACCTGCACATGAATAAACAACCAATCCATACGAGTCCAAGTCCTCGACTTGACTCAAGTTAGTTCCAAACACAACACCTTACGTGAGAACCTCACATAAGCATGTTGCAAAGCATAGCAAAACGATATCAGCCATATCATCCAAAACGCACCAAAAACTTAGTAAAAGAATAATAAGCAAACTTTCCAACAATGTGAAGCAAGTACGAAACATTGCAAATGAAAAGCAGAAGCACTGCGGTCAAGTTTCGGACCTTGCCAGAGCAATCCGGAGCTTGAGCCGGAGCTAACAAAACTAGTACAATGAAGCACCTGCCGGAGCTCACCAAAACTAGTAGATCCTAGCACCGGAGCTTACCAAAAACTAGTCAAAACTAGTCAAACCAAAACCGAAGCTAGACAAAGTACGTCGGAGCTTAGAAAAAACATTCCGGAGCTATCAAATATATGCCAGAGCTATCAAAGACATGTCGGAGCTAATAAAGACATGCCGGAGCTAATAAAGACATGTCGGAGCTAATAAATACATGCCGTAGCTAAAGATAAAGCTCACCGGAGCTAACCAAAGCTAGTCAGACCTTACCAAGAAGCCGGACCTAGCATCTAACATAGCCGGAGCTACCCAAACCAAGCCGGACCTACCGTCGGACCTTGCTGTAGCTCAGAGCTAGAGTCGGATCTTGGTAAAAAGGTGTTTTGGTGATATTTAAAACTTTTATCATCAAAGCCAAGTATATTCACTACAAGCCAATGTATTCAGCACATATAGGTCTTACAATCTCCCCCTTGATGAATGCATTGGCAACACCATTTAAAATCCGAACACTGGCTTATTCACATAAAAGTTTTGAAGGCAATTTCTCCCAAAAGTAAAATGAGAAGAAAATCCAAAAATCCAAAAATTATCCCATGTTATCTCTCCCTTTTTATTATCTCTCCTTATGCACATATTCTCTTTCTCTTCATGCTTATCTCTCCCCCTTTGACAATGTATTCAGCAAGTCATGAGCATATAAACAAATTATCTCTCCCTCTTTAATTGTTATGAGCATATTATAACATAGACATATAAACAAAGCTCATCCAAGTCATACTATCAAGTACCTTACATTATCACATCAATGAAATACATAAAGTAGTGTAAGCCATGCTAGAGATCAAATGTAATTTTCAATTTAAGCAAGTCATGATCTCACAAACTTAACTATCTCAAAACCTGATAGCATGACACTAGTTGCTGCATTTTATTATTTTTCAAAGCATAAATTTATATCATATGATATTTGCAAGAGATTATATGCGCATCTGCCTTATTCTAACCAACCAAGTCAAGCCTATGTCATTTGACAATCAGAAGCTTAAGGACATGGTTTTAGTCATACACAACTTCTTCCAAGTTCATATCTAAGTGCAATGACAAGCCATCTCAAAAGAAGAAGTGCGATGCATGCATATTCTCTTGATCTTTTCTCAATTGATATTTGTTCATAAAAACTCAACATGTTAGTTGATTACTTGATGAATTCTTAATGATTAAAAGTACTTGTGAACATGTAACAAGTTCAAAACAGCAAGAAAGTTCGACCATGACCAGTTTTAGTGTAAGTAATTATTCCAATTACTAGACATGGCAAAAACTACAAAATGTATAACACGAGTAATGTAGTAAGAACTTTCAGCATGTAAAAGGAATCATGGAGTCATATATGTATGAAATACTATGCTCATTATTTTAATTTCAGATTCACACATAGACTTCCCAAGTTTCAAAAACTCCCCCTCAATTTAAGCCATGAGGATGCATAACCCCTATTTCACTACAAATGAAACAAAAACGAGTGAAATCCAAAGGTTTTGTAAAAATGTCAGCCAATTGATGTTCGGTATCTACATGGTGAAGCACAATGTTTCCTTTTCCAACGTTATCTCGGAGAAAGTGATACCTAATATCAATGTGCTTAGTTATAGAATGTTGCACGGGGTTTTTGGCAATGCAAATAGCACTAGTGTTATCACAAAACAGTGGAACACTATCTAGATCAACCCCATAGTCCTTAAGTGTTTGAACAATCCAAAGAATTTGTGAGCAAGCACTAGCAGCAGCTACATATTCAGATTCGGCTGTGGATTGTGCAACTGAATTTTGTTTTCTAGAGGACCAAGCAACAAGATAATTACCAAGAAAATGACAAGCACCGGAAGTACTTTTCCTATCAACCCTACAACCCCCAAAATCAGCATCCGAAAAAGCTTTCAAAGTAATGGTTGAGGAAGAAGGAAGAAAAATGCCAAATTCTTGAGTTCCATGTAAGTACCTGAGAATCCTTTTGACGGCTTCACGATGTGAAACACGTGGGGAAGCTTGAAACCGTGCACAAAGACATACGCTGAATTGTATGTCCGGTCTTGATGCCGTGAGGTACAAAAGTGATCCGATCATGCTTCTATATTCTTTTTGATCCACGGGTTCACCATCTTCGTCAAGTTCAAGTGTTGTTGCTGTTCCCATTGGTGTCTGAAGAGGCTTGCTTTTGTCCATGTTGAAGCGCTTTAGGTGGTCTTTGGTATACTTCGTTTGATGCACAAAGGTACCCTCCTTGGTTTGCTTGATTTGCAGCCCCAAAAAGTAAGTGAGTTCACCCATCATACTCATTTCAAATTCGGAACTCATCATTGCTGAAAACTTGGACACAAGATCATGAGAAGCACAACCAAAGATAATATCATCCACATACACTTGAACGAATAATGAGTCATTGCCATGCTTAAGTACAAAAAGAGTTTTATCAACCTTGCCCATGGTAAACCCCTTTTCAAGTAAGAATGTTTTTAACCTATCATACCATGCTCTAGGGGCTTGTTTGAGACCGTATAAGGCTTTGGAAAGTTTGTAAACATGATTAGGAAAATCTGGATTTTCAAAACCCAATGGTTGTTTGACATAAACCTCCTCATCTATGTAGCCATTAAGAAAAGCACTTTTAACATCCATTTGAAATAGCTTAAAACCTTTAGATGCTGCAAAATCTAACAAAATTCTTATGGCTTCTAATCTAGCGATAGGAGCAAAAGTTTCATCAAAATCTAGACCTTCAACTTGAGTGAAACCTTGAGCAACCAACCTAGCCTTATTCCTAACCACAACCCCATCCTCACTTTGTTTATTTTTAAATACCCATTTAGTTGCAATTAAAGTGTGACCTTGAGGTGGAGGTACAAGTTTCCAAATATTATTTCTTTCAAAATTTTCTAACTCTTCTTGCATGGCAATAATCCAAGATTCATTAGTGAGTGCGTGTGATATATCTTTGGGTTCAAAAGAAGCAACAAAAGCAGAATGAGCATGAGAGTTTGGATCGCAAAACCTGGACCGTGTGACTCGTTCGTGCAAGCTTCCAATCATCTGTTGTGGGAGATGATCTTTGTAAAAATGTAGGGGAACAGATGTCTCACAAGCTTCTTCTTCATTAGGTTCATTGTAGATTGATGAGCTTGTGACTTGTGGACAATCAGGACCAGCATAGGTGATAGCCGGAGCTTGTTCAATGTCCGGAGCTGGACACGTGTCAACTTCAGAACTACTAGGCAGTATCACCGGCTCTTCTTCATCTTCGAAAATACCCTCCCCCTGAGGATACGGATCAGGTCCTGCAACACCAGAGCTAGTACCTGGGCTAGCTTCATCAAAAGACACTTCACAAGTCTCCACAATTTTGTTAGTGTCAAGTAAAAGCACACGGTAGCCTCTAGTATGAGATGGATAACCAAGAAACATGCCATCAATGGATCTAGGTTCAAATTTATCAAGATTACCATGTTTCTTAACAAAGCATTTGCAACCAAAGACCCGAAAGTGTGTAACACTAGCCCTATGTCCAAACCGAAGCTCATATGGTGTTTTACCTAGCTTAGCACGCAAGAAAACACGATTTGAAACATAACAAGCGGTTGCTAACGCATCAGCCCAAAATTTCTTAGGAGTTTGATATTCATCAAGCATAGTCCTAGCCATCTCAACTAAGGTTCTGTTCTTTCTTTCTACAACACCGTTTTGTTGAGGTACATATGGTGAAGAAAGTTGATGATCTATTCCATTTTCAGCACAAAAGTGATCAAAAGATTGATTTTTAAATTCAGTTCCGTTATCACTTCTAATTGCCTTTAAAGATCCTAGGTGATCAATTGATAATCTAAGAAATAAAGTCCTAAAGTGACTAAAAGCTTCATTCTTAGATGCCATAAAGTAAACCCAAGAGTATCTAGAATAATCATCAACAATAACAAGAACGTACCATTTACCTCCGAAGGATTGAACACGTGAAGGTCCTACGGTGTCAAGATGCAAAAGTTGACATGGTTCAGTTGTCATGATCATTGTGAGAGGTGTATGTGAACCTGCAACCATCTTAGCATGTCTACAAGAAGAGCACACAATTTCTTTGTCCCCTTTAAGCTTAGGCAGCCCACGTATGCGATCAAGAGCACTAACACGTGTTAGGTGATCAAAGCCTACGTGACCAAGTCTACGATGCCAAAAATATAAGTCCTTTGAATCATTAGCAACTAGACATCTATGCTTAGAGGAAGACATATCAAAATCAGCTTTAAAAACTCTTCCAAATCGAGACATGTTAAAAATAAGCTCACTATTTGAACCTACAACTTTGTAGCAGCTTTTATTGAAAATAATTTCTATATTTTCATCTAGCAATTGTGAAACAGAAAGCAAGTTGTATTTCAAATATTTGACAAGTGCCACATCCTTTAAAGTGTAGTGATCATTTACTCTAACCGAACCCTCAGCAATTATAGGAGTTGAAGAATTATCGGCAAAAGTAACATTCTCTACACGTGACACAAAAGAGAGGGAGGAGAACCAATCTTTGTTACCGGTCATGTGGCGTGAGCAACCTAAATCCACAATCCAAATGTTCTCCTTCCTCAAACGTGTAACCTACATAGAAGCACAATACATCGATGACTCAATACTGGGGTTAGTCAAAAGGCATTTAGGTATCCAGTACTCATCGTCTTCACTGTTGTGTTCTGCATCCTCCTGACTTGATCTTGATCTTGTTTTGCCCGCCATGAAGCATAAGTTGGCCAGATCGTCATCATCTTCATCACTTTCAAAGTCTACATCACTTGAACTAAGTTCTTGAAGTGCGGTGATGAAGCTGTTAATCATCTTGCGTCCTATGGTACCCTTCTTTTTCTTCATATCTTTTGCAGAGGAGTGCTTCGTTCTTGTTTTCTTTTCATCCTGGGAAGTAGGACCTGAAAGGTTAGGGCAATCTGAACGAAAATGTCCTGTCTTACCACATTCGAAGCATCGTTGAGGTTCGGAGCTTCCTCTCCTTCTAGTTCTCACATTTTGCAATGCTTTTGAGAACCTCGTAGAGAGAAGTGCTAGCTCCTCCTCTGTAAACTCCTCAATCTGTTCAAGGGTTAGAGAGGACAACAAAGCAAGAGTATTGCGGGATGATGATTGGTCGGAGCTAGACATATCATGTTGTGAGACAAATGCAATAGACTTGTTTGGGTTCTTATGTGCTAGGATGTCAATTTCATGAGTTTTTAGTTTAGAATAAAGTACATCTAATGTAAGAGAACTCATGACAGTTGATTCACGAATAGATGTTACTTTCATCTCCCAAATTGACATGTCTAATGCACTAAGAAGTTGCCTAGCATTCTCAGCATCAGAAAAATTAACATTGACACTACGTAAGTTGCTGAGAATTTTATTGAAACGAGCAAAGAGGTCATCAATAGACTCACCCGGTTGCATCTCAAAGCGCATATATTCCTTTTTGAACATATCTTGTTTTACCTCCTTGATTGTGTTGGAGCCTTCATGATAATCACAGAGAGCTCTCCAAACATTTTATGCTGATCGGAGGTGCGCGACACGATCAAAGTCGCTTTGAGTGAGTCCTTGGATGATCAATTTTCGGGCTTTGTTGTTGTTGTCGACATCCCGTAGGTTTGTGTCCGTGACTTGATCATTAGGTGGCGCTTCATAAGGCTTATACACCTTCTCCCATATTGCAAAGCCTTGTGCCTGGATAAAAGCCTCCATGCGTGCCTTCCAAACCTGAAAATCAATACCAGCAAACACACAAGGTTTGGCGGAGTACTTCTCCATGATGATTAGTCAAAAACACGTGCAAATCTCAAAGATTAGAGCACCGTGGCTCTGATACCAATTGTAGGATCGAAGATCACGTGAAAAGCTAGCAGAGGGGGTGAATGGTAGATTTAAAAATCTTATGCAGCGGAAACAATTAAACCCCAAACCCTTTCGGTAGAAAACGATCTGTTAAAGAAATCATGTGTGAGACTAATATAAACGTGTTTCACCATGACAGAAGTGATAGATATCAGAGATAATCAAGTCACGAAGACAACACAAAAAGAATCACTCAAATCCGACGAGAAAAACTCAAGTTATGATCGAAAGATCAAACAATGGTCAATCTGTCCTACCCGAGAAAAAAACAGTTCTGGAACGCTGCAAAGAAACTCGTATAGATCATAGACCACAAATCCAATGACTGTGAAATTTTGACAGATGATAGACAATAAAGTTTTGAAGACAACCCAAAAAAATTACGTCAATTGGATCTGTAAAACTCGAGTTATGATAAAACCACCGACGAAAGGTAGTGATGTCTAGAAACTCGACGAGTAAAACTTGTCTGGAAAAAGTCGGACGAACAAGGCACAAAAGTTCCTTCAAACTACGAATTTTATTCAATAGAACACAAGAGGAACAGCCCCAAAGTCGTGCACCACGAGCTCTGGGCTCCCTTGCTTATATAACCAGCCCTTAGGCCAACCCAATATCAACTAGGACTCCAATCCTACTCAGATCACGAATCGTAACTTTCCATAACTGCTCAAGATTCTTCTATACGCAGATAGAAGCAATCTTAAGACTCCCAAACACCTTAGGAACGTATCCCACATTACTAAACAACTCAAATTCGGGACCCACATGAAATCCGATCATAACCAACTCAAATCTTTCCATATTTGAGTCAAACCCGACTCAGCCGCAGCCTGAGTCCATAACCTAGTCGGTTGGACCTTTCCGACCAATTCTTTACGTCCACATCTCTTCATCACGTCTCGGAACCATGTAGCCACGTCCATGCACTCCTTGCACACGTGCAAACATCTTCCAATGACGTCCACGATACCTTCATATGCATTGTTCTTGATTCAATCATCCTGCGCGACCTCCTGATCAGCTCAACCACAGTTCCTTCCGAACTTGGTTGTTGGAACCTCATCTCCTCCCTGAGACTAGTCCAATGGATCCCGTCACCAGCCATGTCTTGAACTCAAGCAACACCTGCACATGAATAAACAACCAATCCATACGAGCCCAAGTCCTCGACTTGACTCAAGTTAGTTCCGAACACAACACCTTACGTGAGAACCTCACATAAGCATGTTGCAAAGCATAGCAAAACGATATCAGCCATATCATCCAAAACGCACCAAAAACTTAGTAAAAGAATACTAAGCAAACTTTCCAACAATGTGAAGCAAGTACGAAACATTGCAAATGAAAAGCAGAAGCACTGCGGTCAAGTTCCGGACCTTGCCAGAGCAATCCGGAGCTTGAGCCGGAGCTAACAAAACTAGTACAATGAAGCACCTGCCAGAGCTCACCAAAACTAGTAGATCCTAGCACCGGAGCTTACCAAAAACTAGTCAAAACTAGTCAAACCAAAACCGAAGCTAGACAAAGTACGTCAGAGCTTAGAAAAAACATTCCGGAGCTATCAAATATATGTCGGAGCTATCAAAGACATGTCGGAGCTAATAAAGACATGTCGGAGCTAATAAAGACATGTCGGAGCTAATAAAGACATGCCGGAGCTAAAGATAAAGCTCACCGGAGCTAACCAAAGCTAGTCAGACCTTACCAAGAAGCCGGACCTAGCATCTAACGTAGCCGGAGCTACCCAAACCAAGCCGGACCTACCGTCGGACCTTGCTGTAGCTCAGAGCTAGAGTCGGATCTTGATAAAAAGGTGTTTTGGTGATATTTAAAACTTTTATCATCAAAGCCAAGTATATCCACTACAAGCCAATGTATTCAGCACATATAGGTCTTACAGTATCGCTGAAGATGTTTTGGTGAAAATCCTAAATTGCTTCATAACCGTGGATTTTGTGGTGCTTGACATGGAGGTCGAGAAGGATACGCAGCTCATTCTTGGGCGACCATTCCTTAGCACCGTGAATGCTTGCATAGATGTGGGAGCTGGAGAAATCCACTTCCATATCAATGGCAAGGAGAAGTTTAACTTACGCCCAAAGTTGGAGCAATGCTCCATGATCCATATCAAGTATGGGCCAAATGGTAAACAAATTAAAGAGGTTGAAATCACACCTCCAAAGGTGGACCTGCTCATTGCATTTATGAGGAATTTGATCTATGCATAAAACTCGTCTTATCGTCCATGCCGACACCCTAAGAAGACAGAGAAGTTCGGGCCTCCCCAAAGTCCCAAGTCCACCAAGCCGCCAAAGAAGGTATGGCGGAAGAAGCAAGACAAATCGTCCGAGGCCATCCCTCCGGGCCTGGATGTCGAGAAATGAAGAAGGAGGAATGTCCATCTCATCGAACGGTGGTGAGACCTAGCCAATAGGTTAAATTGGTAGTTATCCTTTTCTTTGTTTTTCTTTTCTCTCTATTTGGTTTTCCCCATTTGGTTTGATTTTTCCCCACTGCATATTTTGTTTCTTAGTAAGTTGAGAATCTTATATTCTCAACTATCATTTTTATTTCTTTATTTTCACAAAAAGAAAATTTTTGGGTTTTGAAAAAGAGTTTTTATTTGGAAAACAATTTTTCTGAGCTGCAAATTTGGTAATTCACCAACGTGCTAATCCCATAGCCGTTGGGGAGCCACCTGCCAAAAGGGAGAACAGGGGGCCCACTTGTCAGTTTGGTCGACCCCTATGTTCGGCCGACTAGGGGAAGGAGCCATTTTGGCTCTCTCTCCTCCAACGTCTACATTTGGTACCCTAGTGACCGTTGGGGAGTGCACACTATAAATGGTGGTCGTCAGGGGCACTTCTCCTCACACTTCACCTCCTTTCATACCTCCCCAAAGTCACTCTTGCTCACATTGTTTTTCTTGCTCTTCATTGAAGTACTTTTGATCAATTCCCAACTCAAAAAGATTTGCTTTTACCTGCCTTTGCAATTTGCTCTCAAGTTCTTCAAGGGAAAATTCGTCGGGGTTTTGCTTTCACTAACATCACCTCTTTCGAGTTTTTGCCTTGTTGTGTTCTTGTTTGTTGTGGCCATGAAAGGAATGAAGAGGTTGTTTGGAAAGAGGAAGGACGCTGCAAGCTCAAGCCATGGTGGATACTCAAGTGCACGCCCCTCTTTCGTTGCTACACCAAGTTCACGGAGGAGGAGTTTAGGTGAAGACACTCCCATGGATGAGAGAAGCAACCCTCATCAACTTCTTCATGACGATGACCTCGACATACAAAGTGAAGTTGAAGATCAAGCACGTAAGCTCCTTCAAGATCGTGAGTTTTCTCATATGAAAGCTTATGATCCGGATTTGATCTCCGAAATAGGTATGGACTCCGAATTCTTTTCCATTTGGCGCGCACTAGGATGGGAAAACTTTGCTCACATAGTGGAGAGAGGTTCACACCTTCTCTCCATACAGTTCCTTTGCACACTCAAAATAGGATTTGATGGTATTACTTTTAGATTATTTCAAAAAGAATACAATATCCTATGGAAAGAATTAAGTGAAATCCTAGGATTCCATAGACGTTGTTTCCTAGATTTAGACGCTTCGCCTAAGTTTAAAAGACATAGTTTTTGGCAAGATTTAACTTGTGAGGTCAGATGTAGTGCACCTAGGAATATCCACTTACGGAACCCTACCTTGCGCTTCATGCATAGATGGGTGGCTATGACTATTTTCCCTAGAGGACACGTAAGGGTAGTGCGTGATGATGAGCTGAAAATTTTATTTGCCATGATTAAAAAGATAAAAGTTGCTCCATTTATTGCCATGATGACACAATGGTTAGATTACATCTCATGAACAGGGCCAATTGAATGCACTTCATTGATTACTCGTATTGCTACTAGGATAGGAGCACTAGAATATTCTTCATTTGAGTATACTGAAAATGGAAGAGAGTTAATAGATGAAGATTATTTAGTGCAAGGACATACCCTTAAGCATGATAAAGATGGCTCTTTGTTATTTTATTATCTCGGTTTTGTCAATGAAATTCGGTTACCTAACCCGGATTATCATTTCTACAAATGTCGGAGGCTAACCATTGACCTTCTTCCAATCGAGGAAGCACGAAGAAGTAATGTCTCTGGCAGGGTAACTAGAAGCCGTGCAAGGAGAGCGACCATGCCCGACAACCTTCACGGTCCATGAGTACGAAGAGGAAGAGAAACCAACGGGTGATGCACCCGGATGGACTCAACCTCCATCGTAGAGACAGAAGGTCCATCTTGGCATGGATGGCTAGGTGCCACATGGGAGCCACCCCTATCCACTTCAAGCTCTAGCAGGTTGCCTCCATCGTCCATGAGAAGATGACGTTCCTCTTCGACTAGAAGTCATCATGACTATAGCCAAGGAATGATAGATCTCACTAGACGTATGGGAGAGCTTGAAGTGAGAACGGGTGACATCTACAACATTCTCCAAGGGCATGTCCAAGGTACCCAAGATTGGCAACAGCACATAGGCGCTCAATTCACCAACTTCAACTCTAGCTACAACAACAAGCCGATCTCGCGGCATACTTCCATCATTAAGGATTCAACCCTCATCACGGAGGTGAGTGAAGAACAAGCTTGGGAGAGGACCCCCACTTGAGGTAAATTGTCTCACACCCTTGCATATTTATTTTTTATTCACCCATCATCTGCCTTGCATATATATAAAAAAAGATAGATTTGCTTTCAATAAAATAAATAATGTGTGGTAAGAATGGTTTGGAATTCATATAGATGAAATGATGAATAGTTGCTTTGTTTTAATTTTCCTAAGTCCCTAGTTTACGACTTACTACTCTCCAACATATTGCTCTCATTGGCTAAAATTGCTTTTACCTTGATTTTGAAATTGTGGGTAGCAAAATCTTAATCCATTCTAAGTTGTTGTGAGATATGATATAGTGGTAGGGCTGCTATTCCTAGTTTTAAAGTGAAATTTAAATTTCCGAAGAAATTATAAAAAGATTTAAGTTACTCTCATTTGATTGGAAATACCTACCAAAGCCATATGATACATTACATCGATAGACCTTATGCATATGCTATTTGTCTTCACATTGAGCTTTGTCAAACTAGTATACACCTAGGTGAGATTTCATTCATTACTTTTTGAATTCAAGACTTCACTTGCACATGCTATACTTCTACACTAGAAGTAAGCAAATTTCCACCATACCACCATTCTACAATAAAAAGAGAAACTCCATATCATTCATGCTTAGTACTCTCTCCAAAATTTATTGCATAAAAGGGAGTAGAAGACATGGCTAAAAGAAAAATAAAAAGAAAAATGCATGCCTACATCATAAGCATGAGAAAGAAAAGTAGCCATGTTTCATCCCTGCAAAATAAGAGAGTCTACTCAAAAAGGAGTTATCTCAATATCTACATCCACTTCATTCCATCAGGCATGCACAAGGTCTGAATCAAAATTGTTTTGAATTGATTTCTCCTAAGGCTTGCTCTTTTGACTTAGGAATATTATGTGTTGCAAATATGCCTACTATATTCCCTACCAAGCTCCACATACAAGCCTTATGTAGAGGTAAGATAAATTTAGGCAAAATGCCTTGGTGAGGATACATTTCCACTCCACATGAATGGGAGACTATGAGAATCAAATTGTGGTACTTGAAATCTAATTTGAACTTTCTGGAATTTGAGTGGAACTGGATTTCTATGGTATGTGTGCTCCATTTGCTGTTCTATCTTTCAACCAACCATGAATAGGAGGTGGCATAAGCCCCATAATGACTTGACATGAGTGAAGTACCATGCCAATTTTTGCAATACTAGGTAGAGTATTTTGTTGTGCACATGATACTTTTGAAAAATAGAACATAGTAGCAACTTCTGATCATCCACCTAAAGTCTTGACTTTGCTCGGAATGAGCAAAGGATAAGCTTGGGGGAGTTTATTGACGGCTGTTGTATATCAATTTCACCCATCAATATAACTCAATTATGTGAAGGAAATATCATTTCTTGCACACATCACATTTCTATTTAACCTATTTCCACTTGTCTTTGGAGAAAGTAGTGCATGCAGGGATTTTATGCAGATTTGAAGTGAAACAAGGGGATGGATCCTATAAAATATCTTTCCAGCCAATCAAGCGACGACATGTGACACCACATGGCGCACAAATAGAAGTATCTGAGGTCATCCAATAGTGTAGCACCAATAACAGTCAATGGGACCCACCTGGCAGAGACCTGGAGGAAGCACACCGCAAAAGGAGTCAAGACCAGGTCGACTGACCCCCCCCCCTAGTCGGCTGACTAGGTCCTAGCGCCAAACGCTGTCAAACGCCATGTGTTGGCTCCTCCCGACTTGAAGAGGTCATGGGTGACTGATTTGCACGCTTTTGGTGGCGGGAACCGACCCTTCTCCAAGCTATAAATAGGACCCCTCATCCCTCACTTCAACACACACCACTTGAGTATTCATCAATTGTATCCACTAATCTCCATAGGTTTAGAGGAGTATAGGCTGTAGAGAGGAGAGTCTCTAGTCCATAGTCCAAGTAAGAGAGGAGTAGAAGGAGGCTCTTCCCAATTCCTAATTGGGAAAGGTATGTCTCCCATATTCCTATTTGTATTTGTGACTTTATTATTAATAAAGATGTTATCTTTAGTCTTCTACTGTTCATATACTTGGATGAAACTTTTCTTGTTTGATTGTGGATTCCATGTATGTGGTAGGAGTAGTATTTATGATTATGCTATATCATTATATCATCATAAACACTATAAACCCCCACTATAGTCTAATTAGCTATGACATGATTATGTTAACATGAATCACTTATGCTATGAATTAACATTGGTTCAACGATGATTTAGTTCATTGCCTTAGGATGGCTTGTGCCTAGGCTTATAAGGTAATTACTTAATATGCTAGCATGGTGCTAGGATAGAGAGTGGCATTGAATGTCTCGTAGACCCATGGATTGAAGAGGTAGGTAGAAGGTGGTGACAACCCTATCCGTCCTTTGTAATCCTCTACGTTCGGCTATGCCATAGGCTCTTAGCGGGAGTCGTCACTATGTAATAAAGGCTAATCCGAGACGTGCCCTAACGAAGAAGGGAGACAAACAAACTGTGCGTCTCCATCATCACGTCTCGCATTACATTGTCATTAGAGACGTGCTTATGGCGCGTCGTCGTTCATCCCATGTGCGAGACACACTTAAAAGAAGCACGTCTTCTTTCTTTGTGTCATAACAGACATTCTTTATGGGGTCATTGGAGATGCGGGTGGCACGTAACAAGCCCTAACAAAGCGCGTCGCAGATATAATGATTGATCTGAGACGTTCTACATTGTAGCACATCGCAGATTTGTGTACTGCTTTGAGTCAGGCTTTATGGAAGCTTGTCTCCTTTATGTAGGTTATCCAAGATGATCTTTGTTACAGCTCATCGCGGGTTGTTTACAGGCAGGGTCTCCTATTAGGTGCCCCCACCCCTGATTATCCTAATTGTCGGCTGCATCCTGGAGCTAGCCAGGATTTGACAGTCATGTTACCAGTGTCAGCAACATACTATTCATGAACATTTGTATAGCCAAAAAGATCACACGTTAATATTGACCAATCATATATTAACAAAGTATCAATCATGGTTATCAAGTATACTAATTACACAACAAAGATCGTTCATCCTGATTACAATGTAACTAATTACACACATCATAATTGTCATCATCTAATCCTGTTGGAGAACCGAGCTTACTTGTAGCACAAGCAGTTGGTGAGCATCTGCAAAGCATCAGCAGAGAAATTGTTCTCATGGTAAAAGACATGGTAGTGAACTGGTGTGCTTGTTCCTTAAAAAAATAGACAATTTACATTCCATTGATGCATTTATAGCCTGATATCAAAAAATCATCATAGAAATACTATTATCGCATAGGTACCTTGATTCCAGCATGGTTGCAGAGGTAGAAATCAAGCTCACTAGGATGGCGAATACTAGTGTCAACCACAGTTCCTGCAATTTCAAGGGTTTGCGAATCAGAATTCATTATATACATTGATAGTCAAAACAAATACATTACTTCTGCATTGGACATAAACAAGGAAGATGAATGTATACCGTAATGAAAATTCTCCCTTTGGATCAATGACTTCATTAACGATGAACCTTCATTGGACATCCTCAAATTCAATAAAATCACTGGAATGCACGCTCTGTGGGCAGGGTCGAGGCGGCGGCATGCTCCGGGAATAGGGGACGCGGCATCGTGCTCCAGAACGAGCCGGCGGAGGTGCCAGAGTGGCGGTTCCTCAACTCTTTGATGACAGCAGGCCGGCGTGCTCCGAGGAAAGGGAGAACATTTCCACTTATGTGAAGGTGGCGGTGTGCTCATACCGATTAGCGAGGTCAGGGTCGAGGTGGCAGTGTTCTCTGGGGACAGGGTACGAGGCGGTGTGCTCCAGCGTGCTCAACTCTCTGATGATGAAGGTCGGGGTTGACGACGGGGTAGGGGCCGACGGTGGTAGCGCGACAAAGACGAAGAGCAAGTTGAGAAAGAGGGAAGGCAGCGGCATGCTCTGGGACAGAAGACGAGTCAGCATGCTCCAAAGTGCTCAACTCTCTGATGACGCGAAGGTCGGGGTCGACGACGGGGTCGGGGTCGACGGTGGCAGCACGATGTAGACGATGAAGGGATGGTGGCGACGTGCTCATGAGCTGCAGTTTCTAGGTCGAGAGAGCGCACGAGAGCTAAAATTTTTTGCCAAATGTTGGGAGAGAGCGCGCGATGGATAGAAATGGCAAAACTCGGAGAGGTGCCTTTATAACACCTGTCTCTCATTTCAGCGTCCTTTGGTCGAGAGAGCGTGAGAAAAATTTCAACAATAGAGTGCACGAGTGTTTAAAATAAAACTCGGAGATGTACATATATAACGCACGTCTCGCATTATCATCTTTCGCATCAGGGCATTTTCCCGCATGCAGAAGACGAGCCACGATGTGTTGAAGCAGGGAACATCTTTTGCGTGCGGGTATGTACCACTGGCAACTGTACGCAATGCCTTATACAATCATTGCAACGTGCTCAGCTTTCCGAGGTGGGACAAAAGTTCTTCGGCACAAATCGGAAACGTGCCCGAGTGCGGCGCGGCTCCCTTTTTTCGGATCTCAGATATCTGAGAGGCACCTTTCTAAAGTGTGTCTCTAATGCACTATTTATCTGTTGTAGGGATAAATAAACATAATGACATTGCAATTAATGGATTAATTGGACTTCAGGGATAAACAAATGCATGATATTGCAATCTAGAGATAATTTGCAACTCAATAATTTCATAGTTCATACATTGTGTGCCCTCTAAACTAATTTCAAATCTAAACTTATTTTTAAAGCTCTCATCTATCAATCTAAACAGTATCGTCCAACTTTCTCCCGAACACGTCTCTTATATTCCCCTGGATCCTGAAAATATTGACATTTTTTAAATTAACAAATGTCAAAGGAGGAATGAATAACCTACGTTGGTCACTAACACAAAGTGTCTAACCTTGATAAGTAGATTGTAGCAATCATTTTCAATATCGGACGCATTTGGCTGATGCAGCAAACACTGAACTTCAAGTGGTATAGTTTCGATTGTAAAACCAGTCTACCACCGCAACGAAATATCAATTTAAGAAAAATAACAAACCAGTTCAAATAAGTTTGGCAAAAATTACTAATTACATGAGCAAAATAGATATATCTTACAGTCTCTTGGTCAAGAACCCCAATGCAGAGTGCTCCTGAGCGATGGACATTAGGGTGGAAGAAACCACTTGGAAAGGTGCATCTTGGAGTCACCAATGGATAGTCCTGTGAGAAGGAGATTGTTAGGGGGTAGTAACCACCTTTCTAGTTAGTCTACAAAGGAAATTTATTAATAGGAGGATGATGGTTAAACTCATATTGTGCTTGTTCTTCATGACTTACCCCTTCTGATTTTGGCCTTGCAGAGAAACCCTATGTAGAAAAATTGAAAATACCAAAAACAAACAAGATGGAAAAACAAAACTACATTTAAGTTCATCAGTCCATTGCAGATCTATATATATATACAACCATGCAATCTGTGTGCCATATGTACATACATGGGGATGGTTCTTGCACCACGCCAAGCGCTCCTCCTTCAGTCGGCTATGCGCCAAGCCGATACTAGCCATGAACAGTGATGATGACGAGGAGGATGGCGATGACGATGATGAGGACGGCAACGATGGCGATGATGAGGATGGTGACGAAGACGACAACGGTGATGGTGAACAGAGGAGGCGGTCACACTGGAGTTGGTCGATTAGTAAAAGATCGTTGATCGATTAGTAAAGGAGCACCGAAGGCGAAGAAGAGATGAGGGAGATAAATGCAAGATGTGCTAGAACAAAGAGAGACCCGCGTTAAGTTAAAGAGCATCTTCCATTGTCGAAGAGACGAAGAGACGAGGGAGATAAATGTGAGACGCGCTATAAAAAAGAGAGATGCGCGTTAAGTTAAAGAGTGTATTCCATTGTCGAAGAGACGAGGGAGATAAATGTGAGACACGCTATAACAAAGAGAGACGAGCGTTACGCTAAAGCGCGTCTTCCATTGACAAACGAGAGATGCACGACACGAGGTCTGAGGATTGATTTTAGCGGTGTGGTGCAGAAATGCGTGCAATGTCTGTGCATGACCTTTAGTTTCCTCGAGACAATATCGATGCGTCCCATCGTTCCATCAATGTGCAGAAAACCAACTACACCATCATCGACTCCGTGCGAACCTTATTTAAGACGCGCCATCACCCGTGAGTTCTTCACAAGCGTGTCACTCACTTTGAATCCTCTTGTTTTCCTCGTCTTCTTTGTGCCGACGACCCACCACCACCATGGCCGACCCTCCGCCGCCAAGCCCTTCGAGGGAGCCACCGTGCAAGAAACTGTGTTGCAGCTCCACCGAGAGGATCAACACTGAGCAGCGCCTCCTTATGGCGCAAAAGGCGTACAACAATACGTCTCGCGCCATGAGTTTCTTTGGTCTTGGTACCCTTCCCCAATTTACTGCAATGGGTACCATCGGCCACTACCTCTTTGCCCTCACGGGGGTGGCCGATCGTCTCGACATTCTGTTCGAGATGATGGTCTAGGTGCTTGTCCCCGAGGGCCGTAGAAACCTAGTGGAGGCGATGGAGAGCAACCTTGTTCTTGGGATTGCACCGCCGGTGCAGCCGGCGCAGCCGGCCTAGGATCCTGTTGCACCGACGCCGGAGTCGCCGTCAGAGGAGGAGGAGGAGGATCCGAAGGAGGAGGAGTAGGATTTAGTTTTTCTTCTTTGTTTTTAGTTGCTTCTGTTTTGTAAATATTGTTAATGAATGAAATCTATCTTTGTTCATTTATGTGATTGAATATTCTCTTGTGTCTTCTTCAATTGTGTAAATGAATGAATGTGTGGTGTGTTCATCGTGTTCCTCAGGTATCATAAGGAAGGATTTGATTATTTTCTGGACAAGACAATGATTTAGTTATCAAGTGAATGTGATCTAAGTTCAATCATGTGTGATATCAATAGTGAACCGAAGCAAAATGGAGAAAATCACGAATCTAAAGGTGACGTGTGGAATCAGAGACACGCTCTTCCTAAAAGTGTGTCTCCATTTTGCTTCTCCGCACAGACGTATAAAAGGCCCCATCAGCCTCTTCTCTTCGTTCGTCTTCTCCGCACAAACAATCCGCTATGGCCAACGTTCTGCCGCCAAGCCCGCCGAGGGAGCCACCCTGCAAGAAAGAGTGCTATCGCTCCCCCGAGACGCTCAGCAAAGAGCTGCTCGAGATGTTGTTCGACAGGCTGTTCGACCGAATCCAGAGGCTACCCGAGACAATGGCCAAGATGCTCAGCACCGAGGGCCGCAGTATCCTGGTGGCGGCGATGGCGAGGAACCTCAGTCGCGAGGTTGCACCGTCGGATAAGGACCAGCCAGAGCAACCCGCGGAGCAGCAGGAGCAACCGGCGGAGGAGGAGGGGGAGGAGGAGTAGGATTTAGGTTTTCTTTTGTTGTTTTTTAGTTGATGTTGTTTTTATTTTCTTAAGTTTTGAAATATATTTGTTAATGAATATTTGTGTTCATATGTGTGATGAATATTTTGTGTGTTCATATGTGTTATATGTGTTCAACTTTGAATGAATGAATGAATTAAACGTTCAGCGACGAGACTTTGTAAGCGGAGGCTAAGGAGACGGGCTTTGTGAAGAGTACGTCTCATTTCTCGTGCATATTGAAAACGCGTTGTGTTTGATGCGCATCTCCCGCTTGTCAGAGAGATGGCGTGTCTCGAATACCAATTTAATTGAGACAGGATTTATTTTAACGCGCCTCCTTGTACTTTCAGCCGAGCCATGGCAGATCCTCACTGAAGCGGGCACGTCTCACTTAACATTATCAGAGACACCACCTTAGAGCGTGTCGCCCATCTATGTCTCCTATTTGGGTTTCTTACGTAGTGTGTCCTAGTATTGCTAGGGGTAAACCCGTGCCCGATGTGTTAATCCACTTAGCATGAGAATTCATAATTGACATGATTATTAGTAACTAACTTAGGCTATGTATATGTACATTAGAACCATTCTAGGAGTCTCTACCTAACCCTTAGCCTAGTCCCTCTTAACCTCATTTATCGCCTTAGGATAGAATGCTCTTGTGTGTGTCACACTACTCCAATTTATCATTTATTCATCCTTTCTAGAACCCTACCTAGGCCAACCTAGCCTCTCCACTTGATGATTGTTTTACTTCCATCAAGACTTCCTTTGGGAGAATATAAATGATACCCTTTGGGAATACTCTTAGAGGGGAAATGCTACATCCATAGTTTTCGTGCGCTTGCGAATTTATATGTATAATCTAAAATCTATTAGCAAGAATTTTTGGAACCACTGCTATAGATGAATTGTTAGTAGTGCGTAGGAACCGTCAACAAGCATTTCTGGCGCTGTTGCGGGGGAAGAAAACCGAAGTATTGCATGATTGAGTGAATAGGATAGGACCCTGGTAGGTTTTAGTAGGATGACCCTTCTTTGTTTTCGCATTTTATGTGAAAATAGAGTAGTGTTGTCTGGTTTCCGCTTGCCGGCAAACTTTGTTGAAGATCTTGAATCCCTTCTGAGAGATCGACCTCATGTCGTTACTCCTCAGAAGTTTCGAGCAGCAAAGCAAGCTAGAGATACTGCACCAACAACCAAAACGTTAATGGCCCAAAAGATCCTTCGTGAGTTTTCGACTCCCTCTGCTAACAATGTGCCTATTGGGCCCACTGTTAACACGGCAGACGTAAACTTCGAAATCAAGATTGACCTTATCACTATGGTGCAAGCCAACCCATTTTGCGTGAAGGCTAATGAGGATGCAAGTGCTCACCTACAATAGTTCCCGGAGATCTGCAACACTTTTAAGATCAAGGACATATCTCCCGATGCTGTCCGTCTTAGGCTATTTCTGTTCTCTCTTCTTGGGAGAGCAAAATAGTGGTCCTACGCAAACTGAAGTGTTGTAGACACTTGAGAGAAATGTTCTACGGCATTCCTCGCCAACTTTTTCCTGTTGGGCAAGACCAATGCCCTACGTGGAAGAATTTCCACCTTCTAGCAAGATGCCAAGGAACATATTGTTGAGGCTTGGGAAAGGCTTCAGGAGTACATCCTAGCCTATCCCCACCTTGGGATGGATGATTGTCTCATCATCCAAAACTTCTACAAAGGGTTGATCCCTTCAACTCGTAACCATGTTGATGCTGCTGCTGGAGGTGTCTTCTTCTCATTGATGGTGCCCAAATCCAAAAATTTGATTGGGAAGATGGTGTCAAACATGGGTTGGATCGACGAGCGTCCCCATACCCGCCAGCTAGGCATGCACACCTTGAAGGAGGTGTACATGATCGTTGCCAAATTGAACTTCCTTATGAAGAAAATTGATGGACAAAGCAATGGTGAGGTATGTGGCAATGTCTATGCCTTAGACTCTCACATAACTTGTGAAGTTTGTGGCAACACGGGCCATTTGGGCAATGACTGCCCAGAAACCTGTAAGGATGCCTTATACGTAGCCAACAATGGAAACAACAATGGCTATCGTCCAGGATGTCAAGGGTGGGCCCAACCACACCCATTCTTTAAAGGAGGGTACAACAATTCCTCATGAATGTTCCGGTGAAAATCCGGAATTGCTTCATACTCGTGGATTTTGTGGTGCTCGACATGGAGGTCGAGAAGGATACGCCGCTCATTCTTGGGCAACCATTTCTTTGCACCACGAAGGCGTAGATGTGGGAGCTGGAGAAATCCACTTCCATATCAATGGCAAGAAGGAGAAGTTTAACTTTTGCCCAAAGTTGGAGCAATGCTCCATGATCCGTATCAAGTATGGGCCAAATGTTAAACACATTCAAGAGGTCAAAATCACACCTCCAAAGTTGGACCCGCTCATTGCATTCATGAGGAATTTGATCTATGCGGAAAACAAGTCTTATCGTCTACACAGACACCCCAAGAAGACAGAGAAGTTCGAGCCTCCCCAAAGGCCCAAGTCCACCAAGCCGCCAAAGAAGGTATGGCGGAAGAAGCAAGACAAGCCATCCGAGCCCATCCTTCTGGGCCCGAATGTCGAGAATTTAAGAAGGAGGAATGTCCATCTCATCGGGCGGTGGTGAGACCTAGCTAATAGGTTAAATTGGTAGTTATCCCTTTATTTTATTTTTCTTTTCTCTCTGTTTGGTTTTCCCCATTATGTTTTATTTTCCCCACTGCATATTGATTTTCTTAGTAAGTTGAGAATCTTATATTCTCAACTATCATTTTTATTTCTTTATTTTCACAAAAAGAAAATTGTTGGGTTTTGAAAAAGAGTTTTTATTCGGAAAACAATTTTTCTGAGCTCCAAAAGTGGTAATTCACCAACGCGCTAATCCCATAGCCATTGGGGAGCCACCTGCTAAAAGGGAGAGCGGGGGGGCTGACTTGTCGGGTTTCGCTTTCGCTAACATCACCTCTTTCGAGTTTTTGCCTTGTTGTGTTCTTGTTTGTTGTGGCCATGAAAGTAATGAAGAGGTTATTTGGAAAGAGGAAGGAGGTTGCAAGCTCAAGCCATGGTGGAGACTCAAGTGCACGCCCCTCTTCCGTTGCTACACCAAGTTCACAAAGGAGGAGTGTAGGTGAGGATACTCCCATGGGTGAGAGAAGCAACCATCATCAACTTCTTCACGACGAGGACCTCGACATACAAAGTGAAGTTGAAGATCAACCACGTAAGCTCCTTCAAGATCGTGAGTTTTCTCATACGAAAGCTTATGATCCGAATTTGATCTCCAAAATAGGTATGGATTCTGAATTATTTTCCATTTAGTGTGCACTAGGATGGGGAACTTTGCTCACATAGAGGAGAGAGGTTCACGCCTTCTCTCCATACAATTCCTTTGCACACTCAAAATAGGATATGATGGTATTACTTTTAGATTATTTCAAAAAGAATACAATATCCTATGGAAAGAATTAAGTGAAATCCTAGGCTTCGATAGATGTTGTTTGCTAGATTTAGATGCTTCGCCTACATTTAACAAACATAGTTTTTGGCAAGATTTAGATGTAGTGCACCTAGGAATATCCACTTACACAACCCTACCTTACGCTTCATGCATAGATGGGTGGCTATGACTATGTTCCCTAGAGGAGACGTAAGGGTAGTGCGATGATGAGCTTAAAATTTTAGTTTGCATGATTAAAAAGATAAAAGTTGCTCCAGTTATTGCCATGATGACACAATGGTTAGATTACATCTCAAGAACAGGGCCAACTGAATGCACTTCATTAATTACTCGTATTGCTACTAGGGTAGGAGCACTTGAATATTCTTCATTTGAGTATATTGAAATTGAAAGAGAATTAATAGATGAAGATTATTTAGTGCAAGGACATATACTTAAGCTTGATCAAGATGGCTCTTTGTTATTTTATTATCTCAGTTTTGTCAATGAAATTCGGTTACCTAACTCGGATTATCATTTGTACAAATGTCGGAGGCTAACCACTGACCTTCTTCCCACCGAGGAAGCACAAAGAAGTAATGTCTCTAGCAGGATAACTAGAAGTCGTGCAAGGAGAGCGTCCATGCCCCCAACAACCTCCATGGTCCATGAGTACGAAGAGGAAGAGAACCCAACAGGTGATGCACCCAGATGGACTCAACCTCCATCGTATGAGACCGAAGGTCGTCTTGACATGGATGGCCAGGTGCCACATGGGAGCCACCCCTATCCACTTCAAGCTCTAGCAGCTTGCCTCCATCGTCCATGAGAAGATGGCATTCCTCTTCGGCTAGAAGTCATCATGATTATAGCCAAGGAATGATGGATCTCACTAGACGTATGGGAGAGCTTGAAGTGAGAACGGGTGACATCTACAACACTCTCCAAGGGCATGTCCAAGGTACCCAAGATTGGCAACAGCACATGGATGCTCAATTCACCAACTTCAACTCCACGCTACAACAATAACAAGCCGATCTCGCGACATACTTCCGTCATCAAGGGTTCAACCCTCATCATGTAGGTGAGTGAAGAACAAGCTTGGGGGAGGACCCCCACTTGAGGTAAATTGTATCACACCATTGCATATTTATGTTTCATTCACCCATCATTTGTCTTGCATATATAAAAAAATAGGATAGATTTGCTTCAATAAAATAAATGATGTGCGGTAAGAATGATTTGGAATTCACATAGATGAAATGATGAATGTTGCTCTGTTTTAATTTTCCTAATGTCGGTACCCTACGTACAGGATACCCCTTGGGATTGCAAAGATCACAAGGAAACTCCATATACCAGATTTGAAGACCTTTGAAGGCCCCACATGTTAGGTGTAACCGGACCTGCTTCCTCGACATGGTTAGTCCCAGGGATGCCACGTATATCATAAGACCGGAGTTATCACCCACACATGGGAAAGCTCCGGACTAGATACCGGTATGGCATCCCCAGACCTAACCTCAGACAGAGGGAAGCTACGGTACTGACACGTGTCTAGCAGCACCAGACCTACCCGTCCACGACGGTAAGCTCCGAAGCTGCCACGTGGCTGAACCGCCGGACCTTCAACTTCAACAATCAGGTTGGTGGACCCCCAACGGTTCCGGACCTCCAAGGAGCAATCAAAAACTTCAAGACCCGATTAAGTGTCATTAATGTCATATTAATGACACACGATCGGATGGCCCTTAATACTAGTAACAACACTGTTAAGGCCCGTTACCAGGCTATTAAGGGTAATTAACCTCATTAATTGTGTATCAAGCATGTGTAACCGCTGGGGCCACATGTTGGGCCAGGCTAACGGTGTAACGACCAGTCCTTGTACTATAAAAGGACTGGTCGACGATACACAAAGGACGGTTCCAGACCACTACTGCACTCCCTGACCTAGACGAGCTTCTTCTTCTGGAGCTTCTTCTAGACTCACACGCTTAATACAACACCAACACACCCCGTGGAGTAGGGTATTACGCTCAGGCGGCCTGAACCACGTAAATCTTTGTGTCTACTTGTCTTTCACCTTCTTGAATCTCTAAGCATCCATTACCGAACTACAACTACTCGATCTACCAAACATAGTATCAGGAGATCTGCCGGATCCAAACACCGACAGTTGGCGCGCCAAGTAGGGGCACCCGAAATTTCAAGTATGGTGAACTCAGCTGCTGGATCATCCAACGGCAATCCTGCTGTTCAACCCGCTGGGGGCAATCCCTCCAACATGTAGCAACCAGCAGGTGTTGTGGCTCCAGCAGGAGTCATGCATCCACCGCCACCGCCTGCACCAACACGTCAAGATGGGCAGCGTGACGGTGCATCAGCGTCGGTCACCGCATCGGCGAATAACAACAACCCTGAACACGGGCTTCATGCAGCGCGTGCTCTCCTCCAATGTCCACCACCTCCAGGTGCATCTCAGGGTGCAATGGAGCAGTGGAGGGCTGATGTGGAACATCTGGTTGCAGCAGCAGCCGATCACATCAGCAACCAAGGTCCTCCCCCTTCGGGGCGGGCCCCATCACAGCGTCGGACTGTGTCGGGCAGACTTGGTCCGCATGCTTCACAAAATAGGAGGCGTGTTGCATCACAGCAAGTTATGTTGCCACCTTCCGGGGCGCGACGCACTCATACGGTAACCAGGCTTTCAACTCATGACCTCCGGGCGGAGCTTGATTGTTGTTACCGTCAACAGGACGGTTGTGTCCATATCGATCGTGCTCGCGAAAGGTGAGAGGCTCGAGACAGTCCTGCTCTCGAGGGAGTAGGAGGAGGCTGTTCTGCCCTGGCCATGCACCTACGCATGGTCAGATGGCCACAAAAGTTCCAGCCTCATCTGCCGGAGAAATTCGACGGGACTGTTAATCCCGCTGAGTTTCTCCAGATTTACTCCACCGTAATCCTTGCGGCCGAAGGTAACGAGGCTGTAATGGCCAACTACTTCCCAGTGGCCTTGACTGGGACGGCCAGGTCCTGGTTCATGAGCCTTCCTCACAACCCCATCAATAGTTGGGAGGAATTGTGCCATTTTGGGAGTTCATACACCCGACCAGGCACCGAACTGGACCTTTTTGCAGTTGTGCAGAAGGGGGGAGAATCCTTGCGCTCATTCATCCAGAGGTTCTCCCAGGTACGAAACACTATTCCTTCTATCTCCAGCGCCTCTGTTATCGTGGCATTTAGACAGGGAGTATGAGGTAAGAAGATGCTGGAGAAGTTGGCGATCAACGAGATCACCACCATCATAGAGCTCTTTAGCTTGGCAGACAAGTGTGCCAAAACTGCGGAGGGCCGTGAAATGCACTCCAAACCACCTCTGGAGGATGGTAAAAAATCCTCCAAAGGCGAAGTCACTACCTATGGGAGTGGCAAAAAGAAGAAAAAGTCCAACGGCGAGAAGAAGCCGTCGACCGACACATCTACTGCTGCAGCTGCAGCAGCTCCGGGTGGCCGGGGGCCACGCCCCGAGAAACGACCTCAGCCATCCTTTGAAGATGGTGGCAACTCCAAAGTGTGGTGTCCTATTCACAAGTCGAATAGCCACAACTTGGAAGACTGTCGGGAAGTCCAAAACATTGCTGAGCGCTACAACAAGCGTCGGGAAGAAGTTCCTTTCTGTCAGAGGGAAGGAAAACAGAAAGTCGATGAAGCTCCATCTGAAGAGGAGTTAGGCTTTCAAGACCCTAAAAAGAATCTTGAAGGTTGTTTACACCTCCGTCGACGACGACTCTGGTGTCTCTGACAATGAGCGTCGGAAGACCATGAACACCATCTTTGGTGGTTCGTGGGACATCACCTCCCGCCGTGTCCTCAAGACCATGCAGTGGGACATGGCCTCAGTTGCTCCTATAGCCAGGGCGGAGCCTCATCAAAAGTGGATGGACACCACCATCACTTTTGATGCTTCGGACTGCCCTCAGAACATGATCGAAGCTGGTCAACTACCATTGATGGTATCACCTACCATCAATAACATACAACTCCACCATGTAATGGTGGACGGAGGTTCGGGGCTGAACCTCATAAGCTTCGAAGCTTTCGTCAAGCTTCAACTCCGACCTTCGGACCTTCACCCCTCCTGACCTTTCTTCGGAGTAGGTCCGGGGGCCATAACCCCACTCGGCGCCATTACTCTCCCCGTGACCTTCGGGACTCGGGAGAATTATCGCACTAAGAAGTTGATCTTTGACGTCGCTCAGATCAACTTACCTTTCAACGCCATTCTGGGCAGGCCCGCCTTGTACAAGTTCATGGCTGCTGCTCATTATGGCTACCTGGTGTTGAAGATGCCAACACCAGCTGGTGTTCTCCGGATTCGCAGAGACCGAACTGCCGGTGTCTGCTCTGGAAGAACTTCATGTGCTTGCTACAGCGCAGGAGGAAGAATCCAAGCAGGAACAAGCTCCGAAACCCCCGAGCATTCGTCAACGAGGCTCAACCTCCGCACCTCGCGTGCAACCAAGCGGCGACACCGACATCCCCGTCAAAGTCATCCAAAACGGTTCCGATGCCGCTTAGACCACCCATATATCGGGAGGTCTGAATGACAAATAGGAACTCGCGCTCATCACTTTCCTCCGGGCTAACGTTGACGTGTTTGCCTGGCAACCGTCGCAAATGTCTGGGGTCCCTAGGGAAGTGATTGAGCATAATCTGAAGATTTATCCTGACGCTCGGCCCGTACATCAGAAGCCTCGGAGGCAATCAGTAGAGCGACAGAACTTCATACGATAAGAAGTAAAGAAGTTGCTTGAAGTTGGATTCATCTGAGAAGTCTTCCATCCAAAATGGTTGGCAAACCCAGCCGTTGTACCCAAGGCCGGTGGGAAGCTTCGAATGTGTATCGACTACACAACACTGAATAAGGCATGCCCAAAAGGTCCATTCCCACTACCTATAATAGATCAGATAGTGGATTCCACCTCCGGGTGTGAATTACTGTGTTTCCTAGACGCATATTCTGGGTACCATCAAATCAGAATGTCTAGGGAAGATGAAGAACATACTTCTTTTATCACTGTAGATGGATTGTACTGCTATACTGCCATGCCATTTGGTCTCAAGAATGCAGCTTCAACATTTGTACGAGCTATGTACAAAACCTTTGGAGAGCTCATCAGAGACGTAGTGGAAGTGTATGTTGATGACATCGTTGTCAAGATCAAAGACAAGGAGTCACTCCTTGACACCTTGCAAGCTGTCTTCGACAAGCTGCGGGTCACCCGCACGAAGCTGAACCCAGACAAGTGCGTTTTCGGGGTTAGCTCTGGAAAGCTTCTTGGTTTCCTAGTAAACCACCAGGGCATAGAGGCAAATCCGACGAAGATTAAAGCCATTGAGGATATGCGGCCACCAGCCCGCATCAAGGATGTACAGAAACTGACTGGATGTCTAGCCGCCCTCAGTCGGTTCATCTCAAGACTGGCGGAACGGGCGCTACCCTTCTTCAAGCTATTGAGGAAGTCTGGACCATTCCAATGGTCTGAAGAAGCAGAAAAGGCGTTCCAGGAGCTAAAGAAGCTCCTCGCCACTCTACCAACCTTGGTAGCTCCAAACCCTGGTGAGCCCTTACTACTTTACATTTCGGCAACCGACGACGTTGTCAGCATGGTCCTGGTTGCGGAGAGACCAGAACCATCCCAAGCTCAGGAATCCAGATCCCTCCGGGAGGGTCCGGAGGTTCCTGAAGGTGAGTCTGGATCCCAACCCCTAGACTTGGATCTACAGAGAGTTATTCCAGAAGATCTAGACCCCCCGGGAGGGTCCAGGTCACTCCAGTAGAAGCTCTGGGTTCCTCCAGCAAGGATTCAGAGGTCCCCGAAGTAGGTCCGGACCCCTCCTGGAGGGTCCAGGTCAATGTGGAGGAAGCTTCGGGCCCCTCTGGGAGGGTCCGGACAGTCCAGCGCCCAGTGTACTTCATCAGCAAAGTACTACATGATGCCAAGACTCGATACCTAGAGGTGCACAAGCTGCTCTACGCAGTCCTCATCGCCTTCAGGAAGCTTCGCCATTACTTCCAAGCTCACAAGATCTCAGTGGTGACCTCTTACCCACTTCGTGCGATCTTGCATAATCCCAACTCTACTGGGAACATTGCAAAGTGGACAGCGGAATTGACCGAATTCGATCTTGAATTCGTCCCAAGACAAGCGATCAAGAGTCAAGCATTGGCAGACTTCGTGGCGGAATGGACCCCCTCTCCATCAAACCCTGGGGGCCCTAGTGAGCAGAAGTCAGAACTGAAGGCTTTGGTCTTCACCGAGCCTCACTGGACTCTCTACTTCAACGGCTCCATGCAAAAGCAGGGGGCCGGATCTGGAGTCCTTCTCCTCGCTCCAACTGGGGAGAAGGTAAAATACATGGTCCACCTTGACTTCAAGGCGACCAACAACATGGCGGAGTATGAAGCACTCATTTATAGACTAAAGGTGGCACTATCATATGGTGTCAAGCAGTTGTTGGTCAAAGGAGATTCGCAGCTCATCATTAAACAGGTGAAGGGTGAATTCTCTTGTAACAATCCTCAACTAGCTGCTTACCTCCTTGAAGTCCAGAGGCCTCAGAAGGACTTCGAAGTCCTGGATCTCCATCATGTCCAGCATGTCCATAACGCTGAAACTGACGAACTCTTAACGAAAGCGTCAACCGAAGCTCCGGCTCCTGACGGAACCTTCATCCGGAGGTTGTCAAAACCCACAGCTCAGCCTACCGAACTGAGCGAAGGGGGCGAGACCAACATCCCGAAGCTGGCGGTCCCGATGGCCCTATTACCATGGCAACCATCAAGGGTCGTAGGTGCTGCCGGAAGCTCCGAGCAACCCAGCACACAAGACTCAAATGCTCAAGCTAGATCTGATGCATGGATCTCGGAGATCCGGAGCTACTTGAAAGACAATATCCTTCCTAACGATGATGTATCCGCTGACCAGATAGTCAGATTGGCTAAAAGATACACGCTAGTAGAAGGGGATCTCTACCGGCGCGGTGCCAATGGCGTCCTAATGCGGTGCATCACAAGGGAAGAAGGCTGCAAATTCCTCGCAGAAATCCATGGAGGCGGGTGTGGGAACCACGCGTCTTCCCGCACGCTGGTCGGTAAAGCCTTCCGACATGGTTTCTACTGGCCTACAATGCTCCAGGATGCAACTGAGCTGGTGAAGAAATGTGAAGCATGCCAGTTCCATGCAAAGCAAATTCACACACCGGCTCAGCCTCTACAAATGATACCTCCTACGTGGCCTTTCGCTGTGTGGGGGATGGACATCATGGGACCTTTCCCAAGAGCCGTCGGAGGTTACAAGTTCTTGTATGTTGCCATTGACAAGTTCACCAAATGGCCGGAAGCAACTCCAGTTGTGACAATAAACAAGCAATCGACTATCAAATTCTTGCAGTCCATCGTATGCAGATTTGGAGTCCCGAACAAAATCATAACAGATAATGGGACCCAATTTAGCTCTGCTTTTCGAGGATACTGCAAAGATCTCGGCATCCAAGTCAGCTACGCCTCCGTAGCTCACCCGGCAAGCAATGGCCAAGCCGAGAGAGCAAATGCAGAAATCCTGAAAGGACTCAAGACGCGCACATATGAGCGCTTGGAAAAACATGGAGCCAACTGGATTGAAGAGCTTTAGCCCACTATGGGCCAACAGGACAACTCCAAACTGGTCAACTGGAGAGACACCCTTCTTCCTGGTGTACGGAGCCGAAGCAATCCTTCCTCTGGAAATCACCTTGGGGTCGCTCCGGGTCCGGACCTTCGACGAAGCCACGCATGACCAGCTCCAGCGTGAAGACCTTGACCTCCTTGAAGAGGGAAGGTGCCGAGCAGCTGTTCAGAATGCCCGATACCGCCAAGCTCTTCGACACTATCACCAAAGGCATGTTCACAGCCAACAGCTCGAGGAAGGCGATCTGGTGCTACGGAGAATACAATCCAGAGAAGGGTTAAACAAACTCTCCCCCAGCTGGGAGGGACCATTCCGAGTGATCAATGTATCCCATCCCAGATGCGTTCGCTTGGCAACCGAGGATGGGACACCTCTCCCAAATCCTTGGAACATTGAGCACCTCCGTAAGTTCTACGCTTAATATCACGGAGGTGAGTCTGTAATTACATGTGATGTATGTTATAGAGTCATTGTACAGAGTCGGGTAGCTCCTTCGGGAGGGCAGCCGGACCTACCTCGTTAGGTCTGCAACGTCCATGCAACACTTGTCACAGTCTTAGAACTAAAAGTGTAGCTATCTACCTTGGGTCAAACGAGAAACGAAACACACTTAGCCTGGTTCCGTACCCTAAGAGTGTACTTATTTCCCCTTTACCGCGAACCTATAATGAAAGACATCATTGTGTGAAAAAAGACTCCACGTTCATTTACTTTGTAAAAGGCTCAATATTTTTTATTTTTTATTTTTCTCTTTCTTGTCTATAACAAAGTTGTGCAGTTCTTAAGAAACTTTAGCTCGACCACTTCATGTACAATTTGAGTTGCATTGTCTATCCTTTCGGGTTCAAACATTGTTGATGGTCTACTCGTCTGAATGCCGCCAAGCCAATCTAGGGCCGGAGTGTGCTATCGACTTAGCCTGGTCATGCACCCTAAGTACGCCACTCTACCTACACCCCGCCGGGCCGAAGTAAGGCGAGTCCAGAAACGATCGGACCTGAAGGAAACAAGACGACGCTCTTGATTGTATTTAGAATTGTGTTCAACCTAAAACTTTCTCGGGAATAGTAAGTCGCAGTGAAGTTATAGATAGGAAATGGATTTTAATGTTTTTCTTGACTTCAGTGTGCAGGAAAAATAAATATTTCATGATGATAGTGAATGAAGCCGGATCTGCCAAAGCTCCGACATCCTCTAGGCGGCTTGTGGTCGATGTTCAAACATTGACATCGAGCATTGCTGGAGCTACTTAGCTCCGGTAAAGCTAGGGGCATGCTGTTAACGTGGAGATGGTGGAAAGACTCTAAAGTGGAGTCGCTGTTGACACACCATGTGTTGACAGAGGTCACTGCCGGAGCTACCAAGCTCTGACACCCCAAAGGGCTAACCATCGATGCTTTACGCGTTGATAGAGACTACTGTCAGAGCCACTAAGCTCCGACGATGGTCAATGCCAGAGCCACTAAGCTCTGACAACCTCAGGGGGCCTACACTGTCGAAGACTTCGGACCTACATTCTACAAGTTCGAAGCACACGAGTCTTCAACAACTGTTACATCCTCTTGGTACATGTTCACAATCAAATTGTGTACATCTACCAGGGGCCAAGTGAGACAAAGGTGTTGAAGACAAAAAAATGAAATTCATAAGAAAAAATTGGATGTCATTCATCTGGAGACATGAGATAACAAAATTGGAGAAGTAGAAGAGAGAATACAAGCGGGAGCTACAGAGAGATGGTCCTAGACCCTATGGAAGAATTAGGCGACCTTCTGGGCCACCTCTGACACGCTGGCCCAGGCTGCTTCACCCTCTCCTTCGATGGGGCCTTCAAGCACCGGGTCCAGAGGGAATCGAGGGCCCCGGCTGGTGTAGCACGTCAACACAAACTCTACGACGTTCTTCGCCAGGGACTGTCCCTCAGTTTCCAGCTGGTCCACGATGACATCGTCCATCTTGGTGAGCTTGTTGCCTGCTGAACTCAGCACCTCCAACGCCTGGTCTAGCTCCGGCTCTGGATCATCTGGATGCACGGGACTGAAGCCCATTGGCGTCAGCGCGTCGTTGGCCTTGCCCAGGAAGTCCCAAACTTGTTGGGACTCCACAACCCTTGCGCTATGCATCTCCGCCAAGGATCTTTTGGCCGCCGCAAGCTCCGAGCTCTCCCGAGCAAGACGCTCCACCTGTTTGGCATTCTGCTGAATCTTTTCAGCAACCTGCCTTTCGAGTTTGCTGAGCTCTTCCTCCCGGAGGTGGATCTCATTCCGGCGGTTGACTAGATCTTTCTCTCGGCCCCGCACTTTCTTCTCCCTGGTGGCGATGGCATTCTCCTGCTTGTAGAGATCTTGCCCTCGCTCCCAGGCCTTCTTCTTCTCCTCCTCCTCGCAACGCTCCTCCAATTTCTTGGTGCGTTCTTCGAGGTCTTGTCAGCCAGAGCTGTCTTTTGGACAAGCTCTTCCTCCCTCTTCACGAGGTCATCCTGCAGCTCCAAGAATTTTTGCTCTTCATCTTCGAGCCTTCTCTCCCACGCTTCAAGAGCCTCCCGGCGCTTGACGAGACTATTGTGGATGGCGTCGAGCCTTTCCTTGCGATCATCGTCCTCTGCACCCACTCCTTGTCGTCAGCCAGCCTCGACTGTGCCAGCTTGGTCTCAAAATGGAGTCGGTTGCACCACCTCCTAAGGGTTTGGCGCCCCTCCTCGAGGGCCTTGGTGTCGTGGTAGAAAGCCAGCTGGACCTGGCGAAGACTGGAGCAGGTGTTGTCAATAGACAATGATAGGGGGATCGGGTCCGGACCTGCCAGGGTCCTCTTCGCTGGCTCCAGTGGATCTTCAGCGACAAAAATTGGGTCCCACTCTACAAGAGTGGTTCCCTGAGCTTCCACGGTACTAGGGCCGCCCTCCGGGATAGCCTCAGCCACCGCCGAGGAAGTACTTGTAGCAGAAGTTTCGACCTCCAGAATTGACTCCGAAGGTCTCGCCGCCGGGTCATCAACAACTGGCCCCTCAGGCGGGGGGCCAGCAGCTTCATCTTGGCACCCTGGCTCAGCAGCGGGCACATCTGGGATCACCACTTCCAGAGCAAGTGTTGAAGGTTCGATCAGAGCAGAAGCTACTTCTGGCTCCGGCACAGGCGCCTCCTCCACTGCTGGCTCAGGTACTGGCGCTTCGACCATCATGGGCTCAAGCGCTTCGACCATCATGGGCTCAGGCGCTGGCGCTTCGACCACCATATGCTCAAGCGCCGACACCTCCGCAGCAACTGGCTCGGACGCCAGAACCTCTTCAACGACCAGCTCTACAGCCGGAACTTCTGCAGCAACCGGTTCTACTATCAGAGCTTCCTCGACAACCGGCTCAAATGTCGGAGCTTCGCCAACACCCGACTCCACTGACGGGACCTCATCAACCACCGGCTCGACTACCGGGGCTTCAACAACATCCGGCTCTAGGGCCGGAACCGCAGCTACCTCCGGCTCTGCGGCCGGAGCATCCAACATCTCAGCATCCAAGCTCGGAGCTTCAACCTCTGGGGTCGGTGCCGCTGGTATATCTTCATTCTCGTGGTTCGGCGCTACCACGGGAGCTTCTGGGGATGAGTCGAGGTCCAAGACCACGACAACCAGCGTCGGAGCTGCCGTAGCCTCAGCCACCTCTTGGAGTGGCGCTGGAATCAGAGTCGGAGCTTCATCCTGCATAGCCTCAACCGCTGCTGCAGGAACCAGAGCTTCAGCCCTTTTCTTAGGCACGTTGTGGATGAAGGACGAAGAAACTCAAAATATAGCTAACAATAAAACAACTGACTGAGGTAAAAAATCAAAAATTACCTCGGAAGGCTTCTGCACACGTTAGCACGGAACCTCTTCTCCGGACGCTCCGGACTGGCCCCAGCCGGCACTGGCGTAGTAGTCCCGGAGGGTCCCCCGCAGCTTGCTGTTGCTATCGGCGTTGCCCTGGTCGAGGCCCCCCTCGATCGGGAAGGACCTCCGGAACCAGAGCCCTCAGCTGGCCCTGGTACTGGAGTCACATGGCTGGAGCTAGCACCTCTGGAAAATGCCGCTGCTGGAGTAGATGCCGCCGTTGTAGACCTCCCCCTCCGGGGAGAAGGAGCCACCGCGGAAGAAGCAGGCCTGACGGACCTTCTGTCGGCATGCTTCCTCTTACGGCTCGAGGGCTCGGCCAACTCCTTGCCCTTACCTACGACTTCGGTTCTTGGCTTTGGGGCGGGAATGGAGCCGCCTTCAGGAGCTTCGGAGATCACCAACCCGGTGGTCGAACGCCTCTCAACAACACCAAGGTCATCAAGCACTGGCATCGTCCGCTAGAGCTCCCTACTGAACTCTGCCTCCATGTTCAGAGGGAGGAAAGCTGCCGGCGGAGCTAAGTCGTCACCCTCGACGTTGATGCCGTGCTGGAACTTCTTGAGGTGGAACTCCAAAGTTGCACCCTCCATGTTGGACTTCAAACCGATCTCGATCTGGTCGTCGTCCAGCATACTGTTGAGGACCCAAGCAAGCTTCTCCCTCTTCTTCAGCGGAGCCCACCTGTTGGTAAGGAAGTTGCAAAACACCACTTGAGGAGTCACCCCTCCTTCCACGCACAGGCGGATCCTGGTCAGAGCAGCGTTGAAGGCGTCCGACAATACCGGAGCTTCACTCCAAACTACAGTGTCAATGTTGGGGAGGCCTTCCGGTAGCTCCAGCTTCTCGTGCTCCTCCACCCTGATGACAATCCAATCCTTCTTCCAGTCGTCCCACTTCCCAGAAGGGAACGGCCGCAAATACTTGTACGGGCACTTCTTGCGCTTCACAAAATAGTAGAAGCCAAGGTACTCATCACTCCTGCCCATAGTTTGGATAGTGAAGAAGGTGCGGAAGAGCTCAATGCAGGGGGGAATGCCCACCCACATCTCGCAGAAGTGGACAAAGATTGACACCAGGAGAATGGAGTGGGGGCCAAGGTGGTACAGCTACAGACCATAGAAGTCTAGCAGCATCAAGAAGAAAGAGGAGAAAGGTGGGATCAGCCCCACCATGGCGTACGCGGAGAAGTACACCATGTCGCCGGCGTGTTCCTTCTCGAATGGAAGCTTGCCGGTGTGGATCAAGTGGTTGAAGAATTCAGGGGACCATCCCATGAGGGCCCGGACCTTCTTCAAATCATCATCGGTCTTCAGTCGGCTCTGGCGGAGACCCAACTCCATCGCGGCACAGTGAGGCAAGAGAGGAAAAGCAAGCGAAAGTTTGGAAGGTTTGAGCGCAAGTTCAAATGAAAGGCGTAAAGAACCCCAAATGATGTGTGCTTTCCTTCTTAAGTAAGCCCCTGCAACGCTTGGATGGAAACCGCAGAGGAGCCGACGATACCAGTCAAAAACTTCACCCTGCCAATGACAAGGGGGCCCGTGGCCACCCCGATGATCAAGTCGAGGTCCTTACCCCAGGCGAACGGTTGTCATCATGAAAGGCAGGAAACCCGAAGGCGGCGGCCTGACCGGGCGCGCGGAACCGATACGATTTTTGTATCGGGAACCGGCGACCTTCAATTGCGTGAGATCCGCACGCTGAGATCTCACCTGCCGCCTTCAGGATATGCCACGCGGTGGAGGTTTTACTGCGAACTATCACCAACGGAACGTCCGAAGACCCTTGAAGACACGGCTCAAAAACCGAAGAATGGACCCACCTCCGGCAAAATGACTTCATCCAAAAGGTCTCTCCCGGAGGTGGGCCCAGGGGGCCACTGTCGGTACCCTACGTACCGGATACCCCTTGGGATTGCAAAGATCACAAGGAAACTCCATCTACCAGATTTGAAGACCTTTAAAGGCCCCACATGTCAGGTGTAACCGGACCTGCTTCCCCGACATGGTTAGTCCCAGGGCTACCACGTGTATCATAAGACCGGAGCTATCACCCACACATGGGAAAGCTCCAGACTAGATACCGGTATGGCATCCCCGGACCTAACCTTAGACAGAGGGAAGCTCCGGTACTCACACGTGTCTAGCAGCACCGGACCTACCCGTCCACGACGGTAAGCTCCAGAGCTGCCACGTGGCTGAACCGCCGGACCTTCAACTTCAACAATCAGGCTGGTGGACCCCCAACAGTTTCGGACCTCCAAGGAGCAATCAAAAACTTCAAGACCCAATTAAGTGTCATTAATGCCATATTAATGACACACGATCGGATGACCCTTAATACTGGTAACAGCACTGTTAAGGCCCGTTATCAGGCTATTAAGGGTAATTAACCTCATTAATTGTGTATCAAGCATGTGTAACCGCCGGGGCCACATGTTGGGCCAGGCTAACGGTGTAACGACCAGTCCTTGTACTATAAAAGGACTGGTCGATGATACACAAAGGACGGTTCCAAACCACTACTGAACTCCCTGACCTAGACGAGCTTCTTCTTCTGGAGCTTCTTCTAGACTCACACGCTTAATACAACACCAACACACCCCGTGGAGTAGGGTATTACGCTTAGGCGGTCCGAACCACGTAAATCTTTGTGTCTACTTATCTTTCACCTTCTTGAATCTCTGCGCGCCCATTACCGAACTACAACTCCTCGATCTACCAAAGGTAGTATCGGGAGATCTGTTGGATCCAAACGCCGACACCTAAGTTCCTAGTTTACAACTTACTACTCTCCAACATATTGCTCTTATTGGTTTAAATTGCTTTTTCCTTGATTTGGAAATTGTGGGTAGCAAAAGCTTATCCATTCTAAGTTGTTGTGAGATATGATATAGTGATAGGACTGCTATTCCTAGCTTGAAAGTGAAACTTAGATTTCTGAAGAAATTCTAAAAAGATTTAAGTTACTCTCATTTGATTGGAAATACCTACCAAAGCCATATGATACATTACATTGATAGACCTTATGCATATGCTATTTGTCTTCACATTGAGCTTTGTCAAACTAGTATAGACCTACGTGAGATTTTGTTCATTACTTTTTGAATTCAAGATTTCACTTGCACACGCTATACTTCTACACTAGAAGTAAGCAAATTTCCACCATACCACCATTCCACAATAAAAAGTGAAACTCCATATCATTCATGCTTAGTACTCTCTCCAAAATTTAATGTATAAAAGGGAGTAGAAGACATGGCTAAAAGAAAAAGAAAAAGAAAAATACATGCTTACATCATAAGCATGAGAAAAAAAAAAGAGGAAAGGTAGCCATTTTTCATCCCTGCAAAATAAGAGAGACCACTCAAAAAGGAGTTATCTCAATATCCACATCCACTTCATTCCATCAGACATGCACAAGGTCTGAATCAAAATTGTTTGAATTGATTTCTCCTAAGGCTTGCTCTTTTGACTTAAAAATATTATGTGTTGCAAATATGCCTACTATATTCTCTACCAAGCTCCACATACAAGCCTTATTTAGAGGTAAGATGAATTTAGGAAAAATGCCTTGGTGAGGATACATTTCCACTACACATAAATGAGAGACTATGAGAATCAAATTGTGGTACTTAAAATCTAGACTGAATTCTCCAAAGTTTGAGTATAACTTGATTTCTAGGGTATGTGTGCTCCATTTGCTGTTTTGTCTTTCAACCACCCATGAATATGAGATGGCATAATCCCCATAATGACTTGAGATGGATAAAGTACTATGCCAATTTTTTCAATACTAGGTACAATATTTTGTTGTGCACATGGTACTTTTGAAAAATAGAACATAGTAGCAACTTCTAATCATCAACCTAAAGTCTTGATTTTGCTCAGAACGAGCAAAGGATAAGCTTGGGAGAGTTTGTTGACTGTTGTTATATACCAATTTCACCCGTCAATATAACTCAATTATGTGAAAGAAATATCATTTCTTGCACACATCACCTTTCTATTTAACCTATTTCCATTTGTCTTTGGATAAAGTAGTGCATACAAGGATTTTATGCAGAATTGGAGTAAAACAAGGGGATGAATCCTATACCAATCAAGCGATGACATGTGGCACCACATGAATCAAAGGGCCCACAAACAGAAGTATCCGAGGCCATCCAATGGTGTAGCACCAATAATAGTCAATGGGACCAAACTGGCAGAGACGTGGAGGAAGCACACCGCAAAAGGAGCCAATACCAGGTCGACCGACCCCCCTAGTCGGCCGACTAGGTCCTGGCGCCAAACGCGGTCAAATGTCACGTGTTGGCTCCTCCCGGCTTGAAGAGGTCACCAGTGACTGATTCGCGCGCTTTTGGTGGCAGGAACCGACCCTTCTCCAAGTTATAAATAGGACCCCTCACTTCAACACACACCACTTGAGTATTAATCAATTGTATCCACTACTATCCATTGGTTTAGAGGAGTATAGGCTGTAGAGAGGAGAGTCTCTAGTCCATAGTCCAAGTAGGAGAGGAGTAGAAGGAGTATCTTCCTAATTCCTTATTGGGAAAGGTTTGGATCTCATATTCCTATTTGTATTTGTGACTTTATTCTTAATAAAGATGTTATCTTTAGTCTTCTATTGTTCATATACTTGGATGAAGCTATTCATGTTTGATTGTGGATTCCATGTATGTGGTAGGAGTAGTATTTATGATTATGCTATATCATTGTCATTATATCATCATAAACACTACAAATCCCCACTGATTTAGTTCATTGCCTTAGGATGGCTTGTGCCTAGGCTTCTAAGGTAATTACTTAATATGCTAGCATGGTGTTAGGATAGAGAGTAGCGTTGAATGTCTCGTAGACCCACGGATTGAAGAGGTAGGCAGTAGGTGGTGATAGCTCTATCTGTCCTTTGTAATCCTCCACATTCGGCTATGCCACAGGCTCTTGGCGGGAGTGTCCTAGTATTGCTAGGGGTAACCCCGTGCCCGAAGTGTTAAATCACTTAGCATGAGAATTCATAATTGACATGGTCATTAGTAACTAACATAGGCTATGTATATGTACATTAGAAGCATAGTAGGAGTCTCTACCTAACCCTTGGCCTAGTTATGACACCCGGTTCCGAAAATGAACCAAGTGAACACAATATGTGTGCCCAGGACGTTCAACACACATACACGAGTACATTCACAAAAGGATATACAGAAAATTACCACAGAACAAGATTTATTAACTACTTTTATTACACAATTCATATTATCCTCGAATACAAGCTCTAATAAATATTAATAACAAGTTTGAACTAATGCAGTAGAAATAAACTAATTAAGCAACTATGCGACTAAGCAAATAGGGTATAGCATAGCTCCAAACAACACCACAGGCAAAGCTGACGGGAGACACAGCCTAGTACTCCGCATTATTACCGTTATACTCCCAATCCTGACCTGCAACTATTGGGGGGGGGGGGGGGGGGGGTTGCAAGGGTGAGTACATGTCGTACTCAGCAAGTGTGGAAAGTATAACATGTAGCTGATTCAAATGACGAATATAATAATAGATAAGTGTTGAAAAGTACATTAAAACATTTGAAAAGCAATATATTAAATGTATGTGAAATAAACCCATCATAAGCCATGAAGTTACCATAATACCAGTCCATATGTCATATCTATCGCCATGTACCACATTTCATCATTACCATCAACCATATTCAATACCAGAAATTAATCCATGTCCAGCCATAACCATATTACAAACCATAACCAGTACCAACCCATAACCAAACCATATTCATAACCAAGGCCCCTCTAATTATGAAAGTTGTCCAGGTGCTCATAACCGGGAGCACGACTATCATGATAGTTTTAATACTCTGCAGAGTTTGTACCACTTTATCCACGTGTTTGTGATGTCATCACCCGTCGACGACTAAAGAACCTTCCCTATGCCAATTACACTTCCTTTGGTGCATGGCCAAGAGATCACAAAATAGCCTTTACAAAGTGACTACTAGCATGTACGGACCCACTGAGGTTTCACCGGTGGCGATGTCTCCAACTGAGCAAATCTTCAACCAAGGGCCCCCTCTTGTGCCATTCGGATCTCAGGGAGTCCCGCCAACCATATCCAAACCCAATCCGACTCCCCTTCCCCGGTGCACCAAATAATCCATGCAATACTAGCAATACCCTAATTAATCAGCTACGCCGCACCCATACTTGGCCTCGTGGTGGCACTATAGTCCTGGCTTATTCTCGCATGAGGTCCTTAGATCTAAGGCAAGCGAACTACCATGACATCCAACCCATTCACATACCAGGCTTGCTTAGATCACCCATTACCACATCATATTGAATAGTTCATATTAACATAATATCATTAATGCATAATTATGTGTGTAATGTTGTTTTCCCATCCCAATTAATTAAGCGAAGCAAAAAGGTAAAAAGCTCTTCCCGACTCTTAACCATGAATTCCAGGTGACAAGGGTGGTTAAACAAATATAGTAAACTTCCTACCATAGGATTCCCAACAAATTGACACAAGCATGCAATTTTGTAAATAAAACATTTATTTTAGAAACAGGATCAATATGTTCAAGGACACTTGCCTTGCTTCTGGGCTTGATTGGGATCAAAGACTTCAAACTCCTGGTGTTGGATATCCTCCGCAGCACTCTCTAGCGCAAATCCATCTGAACCGCGCAATAAACATACAAGACAAGAATCACAATTAATAAGTGCACAAATATTACCCAATATGTCATGACATGCATGATTAATGCAAATGCGAAGCAAAACTAGTTAATGAATTGTTAATGATGTTTACTAACTAGTTCTAATATTTTTTAACAAGTTTGAACAGGTTTAGAATTGATTCGAACCAATTTATATTTAATAAAATAGGATATAGATCGTAAAATCGGACAAGTTCGCAGGGGACCGGACTAGTCAGCCCGTCGCAAGAACAACAAACTAGGGTTTTCTAGATCGACATGAATTTGGAGAAACGAGGTTGAATTCCCGTGAGAAATAGAGAGTAGAAGGTATAACAGGTGTTTAGAACTCCAATGAATCAAGAGTTTGGGAGGCAACACTTGGATCTTGATGATCTAGGGTTGATGAAGAACTTGAAGGTGAATTGTTGATCAAGAACGAAAACTTGATGGAGATCTTGATCCTATTTCGTTTCCCCTCTTCTTTTTCTTGCTTGGGATCTCCTTCTCCCTCCTTGATGGCGGCTCTCCACGAACTAGGGTTTGTGTGGACTTTCAATTGAGGCAAAAGGATATTAAGTGAAGGGTTGGGGTTGTTTATATAGAGGTACGGGCTAGGGTTTGATGGAATTTGAGTTTGGAGAGGGTGGAGGCCGGTGTGGGGTCCCACATGGGCTCCAAAAAGAGTTAGACACGACGCCCTTAGGCCCACTTAAGGTAAAACCCAAAAACAAATCGTGGGACGGAAGATCAACTTGGAATTGCGATTTACCGGACAAGTCCGAAAAGGGTCGGACTAGTCCGAATATTGACAGAGGCGAAAACGAACAAGTCCAGACTATATCAGACAAGTCCGAACTTGGTCAGAGAAAAATCATACAAGTCCGGCCAAAACCAGACAAGTCCGATTTTAGTAAGAGGAAAAACAGACAAGTCCGCTGGAATACCGGACAAGTCCAGAGACTTAGCAAAATTTCCAAGGAATTGGAATGCCGGACTAGTCCGCAATGGACCGGACAAGTCCGAAAGTGTCTAGAGGCAAAATTCGGAATATTCCGCAGAAAAAACGGACAAGTCCAATGGAGGTCAGAGAGAAATCGGACTAGTCCACACTTCCTAGAATTTTTAAGTGTGATTTTGCTCTAAATTCATTTTAAACTTGTTCCTTTTTACGTGGGTTAATGTTAGACATGTATATGAACTTATGCAATGGATGATGTATGAAAATGAGTGTGTTACAAACCTACCCCCCTTAAAATGAATCTCGCCCTCGAGATTCGATGTGGAAGAGAAAAGATAGGGAAATTCCTTCTTGAGATCATCCTCCAGCTCCCAAGTTGATTCTGATTTTGTATGATGCTTCCATTGAACTTTACACCATCTAATAATCTTGTTCCTTGTGACTCTCTCCTTGGTTTCCAAGATTTTGACCGGTTGCTCGGCATATGTCAAATCTGCCTCTAGCTCCAATTCTTCTATTGTCACTTGTTCTTCCGGCACTCTCAAGCACTTCTTGAGCTGGGAAACATGAAAGACATCATGAACATCCGATAAGTGAGCTGGCATCTCCAACTTATATGCTACCTCTCCTCTTTTGTCTAAAATCTTGAATGGTCCAATGTATCGAGGTGCTAGCTTGCCTTTTATGTTAAACCTCTTATGACCTCTCATTGGTGACACCTTGAGGTAAACAAAATCTCTCACTTCAAAGGCTAGTTTCCTTCTCCTATTGTCCGCATAGCCTTTTTGCCTTGATTTGGTAGCCCTCAAGTTCTCGCGAATAATCTGGACTTATTTTTCGGCTTCTAGCAACACATCTGGACTAAATACTTGAGTTTCTCCTGTCTCATTCCAGAACAAGGATGTCCTACACTTCCTTCCATATAATGCTTCATAGGGGGCATTTTCAAACTTGCTTGGTAACTATTGTTGTATGAAAATTCCGCATACGACAAGCTCTTGTCCCAACCTTTCCCATGCTTCAAGGCACAAGATCTTAACATATCCTCTAAAATCTGATTGGTCCTCTCAGATTGTCCATCTGTTTGAGGGTGATATGCTGAGCTAAAGTTCAACCTTGTTCCCAGTGCTTCATGCAATTTTTGTCAGAACCTAGAGGTAAATTGAGAACCTCTATCCGATACTATCTTCTTTGGGACTCCATTTCGGCACACAATGTGCTCCATATATAGGTCTACCAGTTGTATTGCAGTATACTTGGTCTTGACAGGGATGAAGTGAGCTGACTTGGTCAACCGATCTACAATAACCCAAATTGAGTCATAACCGGGCTGGGTACGCGGTAATCCAACTATGAAGTTCATCCCAATTTCTTCCCACTTCCATTCCGGAATCTGCAATGGTTGCAATAATCCAGCTGGCCTTTGATGTTTCACCTTGACTCGTTGGCATACATCGCACAACGCTACATATTCAGGTATGTCCTTTTTCATGCTAGCCCACCAGTAGCATGTCTTCAAGTCCTTGTACATCTTTGTACCACCGGGATGAATTGAGTATGGTGAGTCATGTGCCTCTTTTAAGATTGTCTCCCGAATATGCCTCACATTTGGCACGACAATTCTTTTTCCCAGCCATAAAGTACCATGGTCATCCTCATCAAATCTGAATTATCTCCCCTCTTGGGTCCTTTCCTTGATTTCTTGGATTTCCTCGTCCTTTGTTTGAGCTTCTCGAATTTCTTGCTCCAAGGTCAGATTTAACTCCATTATCCCCATCTCATTGATGAATCCGAGATTCAACCGTTCAAACTCTTTACATAACTCGGATGACAATTCTCGAACCTTGAGCTGGTGACTTACTCCTTTTCTACTCAAAGCATCAGTCACTACATTAGCCTTCCCCGGGTGATAGTTGATTCCCACATCGTAATCCTTGATGAGCTCCAACCATCTTCGTTGCCTCAAATTCAGGTCCATTTGTGTGAATATGTACTTGAGACTCTTATGATCCGTATAAATTCCACACCTATGTCCAAAGATATAATGTCTCCAAATCTTCAATGCATGTACCACAACTGCAAGTTCCAAATCATGTGTAGGATAATTCTGCTTATGTTTCTTCAATTGTCTCGATGCATATGAAACCACTTGACCTTCTTGCATGAGCACACATCCAAGTCCTTGTCTTGATGCATCACAATAGATATCAGAACTTTTACTCACGTCCGATAATATCAAAACTGGGGTTGTAGTTAGCCTCTTCTTCAACTCCTCAAAGCTTCTTGACAAACTTGAGTCCATTGGAAAGCTTTCCCCTTCATTAATAATTCAGTCATGGGTTTGGCTATATTGGAAAAGTCTTTGATGAATCGACGGTAATATCCATCCATTCCAAAAAAGCTCGTTATTTCCTTTACATTCCGTGGGGGTTCCCATTTAAACAAGTCCCTCACTTTTCCTGGGTCAACCGATACTCCTCCTTCTGAGATGATATGACCCAAAAACGACACCTCTTCCAACTAAAACTGGCACTTGTTGAACTTGGTATACAATTGATGCTCCCTCAATTTCTGCAATGTAATCCTCAAGTTTTCCTCATGTTCCTTCTCATCCTTCGAGTATATCATAATCTCATCTATGAACACCACAACAAACTTATCCAAGTATTCCATGAAGACCTTATTCATGAGGTACATAAAATACGTAGGTGCATTGATCAATCCAAAGGACATAACTGTATACTCATAGGATCTATGCCGTGTTCAAAAAGTTGCCTTGGGTATGCCTGATGGTCTCATCTTCATTTGAAAGTATCCCGACCTCAAATCAATCTTGGAGAAAACACAAGCACCCTTCATCTGATCAAACAAGTCTTCTATGCAGGGCAAGGTATACTTGTTCTTGATGGTCACCTCATTGAGAGCTCGATAATCCACACACATCCTTTGTGACCCATCCTTTTTGTCCACAAAGAGTACGGGCGCTCCCCAAGGTGAAGAACTTGGACGAATAAAACCTTTCCCTAGTTGCTCTTGAATCTACTTCTTGAGCTCTGCTAACTCCTTAGGAGACATCCTATATTGTCTCTTAGCTATAGGTGCAGTTTCAGGTATTAAATCAATAACAAACTCAATGTCTCGATCAGGTGGCATACCTGACAACTCGTCCGGAAACACATCAACAAATTCGCACACCACTGGAATCTTCTCAATTGCGGCACCGTCCATGTGGTTCAGCTCCAATTGTTTCGGTGCGTGTTGAGATGCTTCAAACTCTATGGTGATCCCTTCCTCATTGGTCAACTTCACCGTCTTCGTGACACATTCAATAACTCCATTATGCTTCCTCAACCAGTCCATACCAAGTATGATGTCCAATCCTTGAGAGTCCCAAACAATGAGGTTGGCGAAGAAGTCTACTCCTTATTCTAAGGCTTACTTTTAGACATAATGTATTTGTCCCCATCTCTCATCCAGAAGACTTAACAAATAGAGTAAACTTCATATGAGAGATAGGCAAACTATACTTGCCAACATATTTTGATGCAATGAATGAATGCGATGCTCCAGAATCAAATAACATAGTCGTCAGGTTGGAGTTTGCGAGAAACATACCAATCACCACGTCATCCGCTTGTTGTGCATCTTCCGTAGAGACATGGTTCATATTGCCACGAGCGAAATTCTACTATCCATGATTCCCTTGTGGCGCTCCTCCATTGGGTCTTGGGTTCTGTCTTGACGCATTTCTTCCTTGACCAAGGCCTGACTTAGGACACTGATGTGCGAAGTGTCCTGCTTCTCCAAAAGTGTAACACTTCATAACTGTACCAGAATTTGGACGGACATGATTCTGAACATTTGCACCAGGAAAGTTAGCACGAGGTGCATAAGGCATTGGAGGCCTAGGTGCTTGCATGACAGGACATTGCTGCACAAACTTAACTGGACGCGGTGCATAACCAGAGCGATGAGCAGGCGCAAAAAGCTGTAATAAGGCACATTGGGTGGTGCAAAGCAAAGGCGCACATTACTTCCTTATTGCTGTCCTTGGTATGACGCCGTCCTCTTGGTGTCTTACTCCATCTCACAGACCTTGTTCTCAACTACAATTGCTTTGTCCACAAGCTTCTGAAAATTGGCATAATCACAATTCAGCAATTGCACTTGAATCTCATTGTTCAAGCCCCTCATGAACAAGTGTTGCTTCCGGCTATCTCAGCTCACATCCTCAGGTTCTCAAATTTATTGAGAGTTGAGAGTTGTAAAAATAAATTAATAAAATAAAATGAAATATATCCAAGATAAATGATCTGCTAATATTCTAACAACTCCGCATGATCATCAGAACTATCATGAGGATCACGATTGTGGATGGTAGAAGACTCACATATCACTTAAATATTTTATGTGAATCTGTGATATATGTTAGCACCGTAAAAATCATTTACATCAGATATGTTCTGCATAATAAATTAAAGCTAACTCGTTTTTGATTTTTTTATTGAATCATTGAATTTTTTAAAATTATTGGTGCATTAAAAAATTCAATCAAACCAATCCATCGTCTTCAGCTTCAGGACACCACAGTTTTGGAGCAGGGGAGTGCAGTGAACTGATTCCCGAAGATCCTCTCTCCAGTCTCCCCGCAGCGGCCCGAGCTGACTTTTGTCCTCGACGCGGACATCTCTCTCTGTTCCTTGGGCTCCCTTTCACCCCCCGCCTCCTCTCCTCAATTTCATCGACACGCCGCTCTCAAATCCCATCCAAGTTCATCCATATATTCTAAAAGATCGGATTTTGGTAGGGCGTCCGCCCCCGGATCGGGGAGAAATCCCTGTTCGGTGTGGTGGGTCGGCCTCTGCCGCCTACTTGGTTCATTTCCCCCTTCCCTCCCAAGGCCGATTCTTGGATGGGCTGCCTGCCGTGCTTTGGTTCGGTCGGCGAGGTGGCAGCCAAGAAGAGCGGCGCGGGCAAGGACACCGCGCCGGATTGCCGCGTGGCCCGGAACGGATCAGGTGCGGTTCCTGGGGCAAGGCTGGATCTTGGGTTGGTTTGTTGTGGGAAATGTTCAGTAATTTTCTATTATGTAGCCGAGTGATGCAAGGAAAACCGAGATTTGGGTGGATCAGATTAGCTAGTGTGCAAAACTGCGGTGTTACCGGCAACCCTTGTGCCGTGCTTCAGCTGTGGCTATAGCTGGAGAACATCTCGTGTTTTTGGTTTAGGGAATAGCACATGATATTTGCGGAGTCTATTCAGGGCCTTTTTGGTTGGGTTCATCAACTGGAGACCATTTGGGCTATTTGATGGACCGTTTGGTACAAGTTTAGCCCGTTTTGAGAGTTTATGTGCCACATAGGACCATGTCAGTTAATTTGTAAATGTTCTTTGACGGATCAGTACTGCTAACACTTTGTTTAACATTGATAATGGAACACATTTTCAGCCTGCATTCTCAGCTTATTTTTGCCTTTTGAATGTGTACTATGTAAGTAAACTAATACCGACTTCAGGAGGATGTTCATACTCAGCTCTGAGAGTCTTATTGTTGGAATTCACACTCTAATCAGATGAAAAATATATATACACTGTTTATCCGATGGCTTCAATAGCTTGTTATTGTAGATTAATAGGATGTGATATATATATACTGGAGTTGTTATGTTTGATTAGTTGCATAGTGAATACAACTATATATTCAGTTATACGTGCTAATATTGCTAAGGAGTGCTTTCAGATATAAAGTGTTGTGGGTCGTGGTGGGGATAGTGTCACCGGAACTGGGTTGATCTCCAGCTTGGTGATTGAAGGGGGTAGGGGAACCACTCTCTTGAGAAATTTCTTTATTCTTTGCTGATCTCTCTAGTACAACCTAGGCTTCTTTTTATAGGCTGGGTGGCTGGCTGACTCCCATCAACAAGTCTCCACAAACTGGAAATAATCTCCTAGCAGAATATTTCTCTTATTCTGAATGGATCAAAATAACCGCTCTTTCCTAATTATTCGTGCGCCACCGCCATACCTCTTCCTTCCTAATTTATTCAGAAGAGATCACAATATCTGTTCTTCCCTAATTATTCAGGCACAATATCTATTCTTCCTATTTATTCAGGTGCATCCCCCCTTGGACACCCGTGTGGGTCCAGTTGGTCTTCTGAGTCTTTGAGCTGAGTCTTCTGGTGTTTATTGTTGAGTAGGTTGAGCGCCTCAGCGACCATGATTCCCAGATAGATGTGGCGGTACGAGAACGAGGAAGTCTGGTGCCGGTGGGGGTCGCGACTTGGGGTGGGTCATCGGGGATGACATAGGCGGAAGAGCCCACACAAAGCATGCGCGCTTGGCTGCGCAGTGCAGGCCGAGCATGGTGGCAAGCTGGTCCAGGTCCCTGCATATGCCCTGTACTCCCAGCAGATTCGAGCGAAGTGCTTGACGTGGATCATCGTCACGCCAAGCAGTGCTCAGTCCTGGTTGAGGAACACCTCCACCGTGTCCGGCAGCGGAAGGCCAAAGTCGAGCACCTTGATGGCGGAGGTCCCTCTGGTTCTGAAGCGCGCGGACAACGTGAAGCTGGGGTTGATGGCGACCGTGATTGATTGGATCAGGCAGCGGTCGATCTGCGTGTGAGGGGTGACGTCTCCAGTTGTTGGCGGTGGATCACAGATCGTGGGAGCGCAGACTCGCGAAATGTCAACCGGATCCGGAGGTGTTTGATTGGATGGCGAAGGCAGAGGCCAGGGGTCGCGCGACGGAACGGAAGGCGAAGAGGGCCTCCTCGGGGGGAGAGACGGTGCCGTAGGCGCAATGGAGTTGCTATTTCCTTCTCTTTCTTCTCTTGCTTTCTCCAGCCTTGTAAGCCGCTGGTCGTGGGGGTCTAGGATGCGGTCCATGGTGTTATGCCCGAGAAGCGATTGATGGCGGCCAAGATGCCAGCGAGATCCTTCTTGGTCACGGGTCCAAAATCATCGTCGGAACTGGATATGGTCGCTGCTTCGCTGGATCGTGATACCAATTGCTCTGATACCAATTGCTGTGGATTGTGGTGGAGATAATGTCACCGGGGCTGGTCTGATCCCTAACCTGGTGACCAAAGGGGGAACCACCATTTGGAAAAATTCCTTTATTCTTCGATGATCTCTCTAGTACCATGTAGGCTCTTTTTTATAGGCTGGCTGGCTCCCAACAGTAAATCTCCACAAACTGTAAATAACCTCCTAGCAGATTATTTCCCTTATTCAGAACAGATCATAATATTTGTTCTTTCTTAATTATTCATGCGCCATATCTCTTCCTTCCTAATTTATTCAGAACAGATCACGCTATCTGTTCTTTCCTAATTATTCAGGCGCAACATCTATTCTTCCTATTTATTCAGGCCCCCCGATACCTGTGTGGGCCCAGTCCACAGCATAAAGACAAGTGTTCTATCATCTACCTTTACATGTATTGCTGTAATGTTTGTGTGCCAGGGATAGTTTTCCTTCTTTCTGATGCATTCTTTATATTGGATGATATCTAATAATAGATTATTTTTTTGCTTTAGATAAATCAAAACAACAGGCTGGATCAGACTCTAAAAAGGATGAAGGCATCCTGAGGGAGGGGAACAATCAACATATTGCATCGCACATTTTCACTTTTCGTGAGCTTGCTGCTGCCACCAAGAACTTCAGACAAGATTGCTTATTGGGTGAAGGAGGTTTTGGCCGTGTTTATAAAGGGCGTTTGGAGAATGGGCAGGTTTGTGACTCTAAAAGAGCTTTTATGTGTTGGAGTTACATAATAATCCTCCCATATATAGGCTTTGAGCGATTCAATCACATTGCTGATTAAACACCAATAGGGTTATCCACGGGTGGAATTTACCTTTCTTTTGATATAAATTCTTTATTAATGCAACTACACTACTTTACAGGCTGCTGCAGTGAAGCAACTTGATCGCAATGGTCTTCAAGGAAATAGGGAATTTCTGGTTGAGGTTCTAATGCTTAGTCTATTGCATCATGACAATCTGGTCAACCTAATTGGATACTGTGCTGATGGGGATCAACGCCTTCTTGTATATGAGTTTATGCCATTGGGATCACTTGAGGATCATTTGCATGGTAAGCTTGCTAAAATTATTAATACATGTAAGGAAACACACTTATAGTCCCACATGTTCAAGGAGTTGTACCATACTGCAAATGTCAGCATTGTTATTATGGATGCAACAGAGTGGTCAAAGCTGTGCAAGAAACGTTATGTGAATACTTTTATCAGCTTGTTGCTGCCTCCTTACGACTATTGCTGACCTGGCAATATAGTCAATGGTTCGGCTGGTATAAATGAAATCTTATTTATCATTGATTGAAAAATCATTTGTGATATAAATGAAATCTTGTCGTACTTATGGGGGCTACCATATGTGGGCCCTTCTCATGGAGGTGCTATTTCAGATTTCACGTTTATCAAACTTGTTGTCACACTTCACTAATATTTGAACGTTATTAGTCATGCTATGTTTAACATTTATGAGTCAGGTTCTGTTTCTCATTGATATATTACAATAAGCGTTTTTGAGGAGCCGTCTAGTCGCCGCCTAGGCGTCCCAGTCGGTGGCGGGAGGACGCCAGAGAGGCTCGCCTCACCTGGTCACCGCCGCCGCCACCGTCCGCCGCCGCAGCCAGCGTTCGCCATCGCAGCCGTTGCCTCAGACTGTCGCTGGTTGCCCCAAAGCCGCCGTTGCCGGCTGCTGTGGTCGTTGCTGCCGCCGCGCGGGTGGAGAGAGGAGAGGGGAGGAGCCGCCGGGCATGTCGATAGAGGAGAGGTGAGGAGGTGCCAACGCGTTAGGGTTAGGTGTTTTTATATTGCCTCAATCTGGAAAATTAACTGTTGTCACTCTGGCCTGCCCAGTTTAGGCCGCCGCCCCCACCCCTTCTTCTTCTGCCTGCCCCGATACTTCTGCCGCCCGAGCCCGCCCTCAGCGCGCCACCACCACCGGTCCCTGCCCTTAGCGCCGCTGCCACCACCAGCCCCTGCCCTCAGCGCCGCCGCCGCACATCTCAGCGTCGCCTCCGCCGCACACCTCAACGGCTAGTGCTTGCCTAGGCGTCCAGACGGGATTTTAAAACACTGAATACAATCCTCATTTTTCTTAATTTATCGGGGATTTTTTAGAAGCCATGCTTTGTTTCTTGTTGATAATCTAGCACTCTTTTTTTAGTTGATTGTGATCACAACCAGCAATTCAGCAAACAACACATTCACAAGAATGACAACTGCCATAATTCTGGTGATCCGACTACCGAGTTACAGCAGAATGCTGGTCTCACCAGATTCTAGCACATGGTGCCATCTGTCGTGCCTTAAGTTTGCAGAGTTGCTCGTTAGTGCGTTACTAAATATGTGACCTTTCTTTTTTTATAAGGACTAAGGGGGTGCGAACATTTATAAATATCTTTCATAGGTTTTCTCCCGCGGTCTGTTGGAATTCCGCTGTTTAGTACACCTGTTCTTGCTCTGCTGTTTGCTGCAGAAACACCTGGGTGTTTGATTTGTCAGATCAAATCAGCGGAGCTTGCTGCAGAGAACAGAGAAAAGAGGACAAAGGCTTCGCAGGCAGAGATTATGGGATGATCGGAAGGCTCTGTCCTGAACAGAGGTTTAGTTCTGCACAGGCTAGATTTGATACGGGCTAAAAGGAACTCGGCGAGTTCCAGACTTCTGGCAAGTTTGATAGGCACGGAACAGATTCTAGGTGGAAACTTGTCTTATTCTATTGATGGGGTGCCCACAACAGGGCTTGAGCGGTAGCTATTTATTAGCCTCTGTACAGCAGAGTCCTATTTACATAAGAGACAAATATGAAAATATCCTATCTTTATCTAGACTCCTATCTATATGTGCCGTACTGCAGCCTGAGTCCAGTTCGTTCTCTTCTATATCTCCAAGAGATTCTGGTGTTTTCTTGGCTGGTGTGGCAGCACCCTGCCCCCCTGCCTGGCACACGCCCATGGGAGTCCATGTCAGACTCGGCTAGAGTCCCAGTCGGACTCCATGGGCCAGGTGCTGGCAGCAGGACACCAAACATTCTCCTCCTGATCCTGACGCTGGCGCACGTCCAGGATCCCGATCCTTCCCATCTCGACGGTCTTCTATCTTCCAACTTTTTTGTTCAAGATGTTCGTCTTCACCTTGTTGATAGTCATCGCCCTTGATTATCAACCGCTCCTGCTTCACCACCTCACCGTGCCACGTCTCACCCTCTTCATTGGACTTGATCTCCATGAATGACGTAGGTTCCTCCATGGTGATGAACTTGAGCTCACCCTCCTCCAAGCTTCGTGGAGCGTGCCTTGGAGAGGTGACATGCACATACTTGTCCTTGTAGGCGTCGACGTAGCTGTCAATATTCGTCGGCTGTGTGACCAACTGGATGGGTCTTGGAAGATGCTCAGAAGTCTTGTGGGAGCTCCAATTTTCAACCTCGTGCTCCCTCGTAGGGACAACAGCACAGACAGAGCCCCCAACGCCTTGTGCTGCCCCTGTTGGTTGTTGTTCTGGACTCCCAGTACCTCCAATGCTCCTCCCAGCTGCTGCAGCGCGTCTCCCAGCAACTTTGGCATCTCGTACAGGGTCTTAGGGTCTTTTGACCCCTTCAGGACTGTTCTTGTGCCTGAAACAGTAGTTTCAGCACCAGGAACAGATAGTCCAACGGTTGCTAGACCCGTGGAGTCGACGTAAAACGTGCTGAAGCCTTCTCTTACTGCTTCTTCACCCCAATGCCACTTGGCCGCCTCATTGAACGCCACGTCACACATGATGTGGACGCGACGATCCACTGTATTGTACATCCGGTACGCTTCCGTACCTGCAACATATCCAAGAAACACAATTGGCGTCTTCTTCACGTACCCCACACACATGAAGGTTTTGAGGTAGTGGAACGACTGGTCGTTGCCTGTGCCAAGCTTCGTAAGGCGTCTTTCCGTCGGGACTATGTGTTGGAGATCGATTTAGGATGTGAATAGTCGTAGCTTCACCCCAAAACATTCCGGGCAACCCCTTAGCCTTCAACAAGCTTTGTGCCATGTCGACCAGACGACCACCGCCTGGTAGCATCGCTCTACAACCCCACTATGCCACAACGTGTAGGGGCTTGTGAGCTGGTGCCGTACGCCGTGCTGAGCGCAATACTTGATCTCCCGTGAGGTGAACTCTCCCCTGCGATCAGTGATGGAATAAGTCTTGTAATCCTTTGGTCTTTGGTCCTCTAGTCTCTTGTACCCTTGTCCTTAGTTTGTTGTACCTTAGTCCTTGGTCTTTGGTCCCTGTTGTACCATAGTCCTTGGTCTTTGGTCTCTATTGTACTCTAGTCCTTTGGTCTTTGTGGCCCTAAGTAGGACAACACCTAGGATATCATCTAGGACAACATTTTAGACTAGAGGACAACATCTAGGACAACTTAGGACAACATTAGCATCTTCGCATCTTGGACTAGCAAGAAGGCATATGCTTGGCTGGTTGGCTGCCTTGGGCTATTATAAATATGTAGCATCAACCCCTTGGGTTGATATGTGACATTGTGTGAGGAATAGACAAGAAAATTGCCCCAACTCCTATTGTCATCCTCTCTTTCAATGAGCGTAAGAATTTTGCTACTAACATCTGGTATCAGAGCCGTTTTATCCTGCAGCCTAAACATCTCCTGCTCTTCTCCTTCCTGTGCCTTTTTCTGTCTGCAACAGGCAGCAGGAACACCAGCTGTCCAGCTCATCCCTCTCCTGCACAAACGAGCAGCAACTTGTCTTCCCCACACAACAACCCCCCACTAGTGCGCCATGTCCGACTGATTGTCTCAGCGCTCGGTCACCTCGAGCGCGCGGCAGATGGAGGTCGCAGTGGCAGAGGAGCGCGAGCGAGCGGCGGCAGAGAATGCGGCGACGGGGGCAATGGCGGCAAGGTTGGCGGCGGAGGAACTGGTAGCAGCGAGGATAGAAGTGGAAGTAGCAGTGGCGGCGGCTGTAGCGCATGCAGCGACAGTGGAGCTGGAGGCTCTGCGCGGCAGTAGCTCCAACGGCTTTGTCGACGGCGGTGTTGACGATGAGCTCAGGCCGGTGAGGGAGGCGGCGCGAGCACGGGAGGTGCATCGAGCAGCCGCGCGCCCCCATGGGCGCGATAGTCGCAACCCAGATAGGCGTGGACGTGCCAATTAGAGGGGAAAAGATAGACCATTAATCAGCCAAGAGGTACATATATATGAGTACAAAACTTAAGGGCCAAGGAACCTAATACAAAAGGACTAAACTGCCACTATAGTACCTAATACAAGTGCTGTCAAACTCCCCCCCCCCCTCGACGTCCCAACATCTAGCCACGACAGATGTTGAGACTGGACCGAAACTCGGTGAACACCGTCGAAGGAAGTCCCTTCCTGAAGATGTCGGCGAACTGTGACGATGTCGGAACGTGCAGGACTCGCACCTTCCTGAGAGCCACCCGCTCACGAACGAAGTGAAGATCGATCTCTACGTGCTTCGTGCGCTGATGCTGCACCGGGTTGGTGGAGAGGTAGATGACGCTTACGTTGTCGCAGTAGACCAACGTACTCCAGGCGAGGGGGGAGTGGAGCTCCTGAAGCAGCTGCTGAAGCCAGGAGGACTCGGCCACGCTGTTGGCCACGGTGCGGTACTCCGCCTCGGCACTCGAGCGGGACACCACGGGCTGCTGCTTCGAGGACCAGGAGACGAGGTTGCCGCCCAGGAAGACATCGTAGCCGAAGGTGTACCGGCGGGTGTCCGGGCAACTCGCCCAGTCAGTGTCGGTGTAGACGACCAACACGGAGGCAGAGTCGCACCATAGAAGAAGGACGTAGTCGTGAGTGCCACGCAGGTACCGAAGGATCCGCTTCACCGCCATGAGATGCAGCTCTCGCGGATCATGCATGTGGAGACACACCTGCTGAACCGCGTAGGAGATGTCTGGCCTGGTGAAGGTGAGATACTGCAGGGCATCTGCAAGACTCTTGTAAGAGGTGGGGTCGGCGACCGGAGCGCCGTCGGCCGAAGACACCTTTGCCTGGGTGTCCACGGGAGTAGAGCACGACTTGCAATCAGCCATGCCCGCTCGCTCGAGGATATCTAGGCAGTACTGGCGCTGGTATTGGAACAGAGCGCCTGAGCGGTGCTCGACTACAACACCCAGGAAGTGGTGGAGCTGGCCAATATCCTTCATCACGAACTCGCGCTGCAGGGCGGAGATCATGCGCTGAAGGAGAGTCGGGCTGGACGCCGTGAGGACAATATCGTCCACGTACAGGAGGAGGTAGACAATGTCATCCTCACGCCTGTAGACGAAGAGCGAGGTGTCGGACTTGGCCTCGACGAAGCCGAGCGAGGCCAGGAAGGAGGCGAACCGGCTGTAGGAAGGAGGCGAACCGGTTGTACGAAGCCCGAGGCGCCTGCTTCAGCCTGTACAGGGACTTGTTCAGCCGGCAGACCAAGTCTGGACGAGCTGAATCAACGAACCCTGTTGGCTAACTACAGTACACCGTCTTCGTCAGCGTCCCATGGAGGAAGGTGTTCTTGACGTCCAGCTGGTGGACAGACCAAGAACGCAAGAGAGCCAGCGACAGAACGGTGCGAACCGTTGCCGACTTCACCACCGGGCTGAAAGTCTCGTTGTAGTCGACGTCGGGGCGCTGCGTGAAGCCGCGAAGAACCCACCGTGCATTGTACCTCTCCAGGGACCCATTCACCTTCTTCTTATGCGTGAACACCCACTTGCTTGTGACAACATTGCCACAACCAGGACGGGGAACCAGGTCCCAGGTCCGTTTGGCAAGCAGGGCCGCATACTCTTCTTTCATAGCCCGACGCTAGTGAGGATCAGCGAGGGCGCTACGGACAGAAGAGGGGATAGGCGAGATGGGTGTGGAGCCAGGCGGTGGGGAGGTTGACGAGGAGAGGACGATCCCGGAGAAATGATCCACCGGCCGGAGAATGCCAGCGGCCCGTCGGGTCACCATCGGATGTCGGTGCCACATAAGGTACAACAGGCGGCGTGGAAGGCGCCGAGGCCGCGCGTGGCGCAGCGGGTGAGTAACCCGCAGGAGGTAAAAAACAAGGTCGCTGTATAGGAGCGGCCTCAGGGTCAGTGGGAAGAGGGAAGCTAACTCAGCGACAGAGTCAGAGGACAAAGAGGAAAAAGGAAAAGAGAACTCATCAAAGACGACGTGTCGAGAGACCAAGATACGACGGGTGGTAAGATCAAGACACTGGTACCCTTTATGGTTAGGGGAGTACCCAAGGAAGACACACCGAGTCGAGCGAGGCGTGAGCTTATGAGGAGCTGTGGCGGAGAGGTTAGGGTAGCAAGCGCACCTAAAGACTCGAAGTTGGTCGTAAAGAGGAGGGGTGCCAAACAGGAGTAAAAGCCTGGAACATCAGGGAGCACATGACATCGTTGGTGGTCCGAATCATGCGCTCAGCCTTGCCGTTCTGGGGAGAAGTGTACCGGTAAGACATGCGCAACTGAACACCATGAGAAAGAAGGAAGTCCTAGAATGCAGAGTTGTCAAACTCGCACCCGTTGTCGCACTGGACTGCCCTGATCGTGTGTCCAAACTGGGTGGACACCCAGGCAAAGAAGTGAGAGAGAGTGCCAGAAGTATCAGACTTCTGTCTCAAGGGAAAAGTCCACGAATGGTGTGAGAAATCATCAACGACGACCAAGTAATAAGACCAGAAACACTGAGAAAAGGAGATGTCCAAAGATCATAGTGAATCAGATCAAAAATGTGCTCGACACGAGTGATAGAGTGTGAAAAAGGAAGTCGAACGTGGCGACCCAACTGACAAGTATGGCAAAGAGACTCATGAGTACCCCGAGTACACGAAATCACTGAACTACCAGGCAACTTCGACATAACATCAATATCGGGGTGACCAAGCCGACGATGCCAGATGGTCGAAGAGGCTGTCGTAGTCAGGGCAAGAGGCGGAGTGGAAGCAGGAAGACGCATCGTGTACAGAGGTTCCGAACTCTCACAGCGGAAAAGAAGACGCCGAGTAGTAAGATCCTTCACAGATAAACCAAAAGGATCGAACTCGATGGAAACACGGTTGTCAGTAGTGAAACGGCGAACGGAAAGAAGGTGCTGAATGATGTCAGGGGCAACAAGAACATCACGGAGCTGAAAAGAACCTGACGAACCCAAGTCACCTACTGAGGTGATCGAAAGAACTGACCCATTCCCAACAACGATGGATGAAGGATGAGAGGGGTGGGAAGGGCAGTTAGAAGAGAGTATACTAGCGTCAGGAGTGGTGTGGTACGAGGTGCCAGAGTCCACCACCCAGTCAGGACTGGACGACGTGAGATCCAGCAGGTAGACCGATGGTGTAGCACGGGTCGCAACATGCCACGGCGATGGCGGCGCCAGGGAGGAAGGCAGCACGCTCGGCCGACGGCTGGGTTCCCCGAAGCCCAATAGGCCAGTGCGGGGGGGGGGGGGGGGGTGAGGCGCATGGCGGCTCAGCCCGTGAGAGGTCATGGTCGCGATTGGCGTAGCGACTTCAGCAACCGGCGGTGGGGATCTGGAACCGGGCCAAGTGGCACTGGGTCTGGACCCTGCAGCAGCCGGCCCGACGACGATAGGATGAGTGCACGCAGGTCCGGCGACCGGCAGCGCGGCTCTTTCAGTCGGCAGTGCGGATCTAGCAACGGGCCGCACGGATCCTGGTAGCAACGAAGCATAGAAGCCCCGGGGCGGCGCGCAAGGGCGCGACTGCGGCAGCGACGCGTAAGAACGCGGTGGCAGCCCGACAGCAGCCTGCATGGTCGCGACCAGGAGCGGTATTGCCGGGGCCCACGTCGACACGAATGGCGGTGCCGAGGTGGCTGCGGTCAGAACGAGGTCGGACAGAGGTTGGTGTGGGCCGGGAGCGCCAGTTGGCGGTGGTGTCCACGCCGGCCAGAACGGCGGCACTGGGCCGGCGGCGGCCGTATCTAGACCGGACAGGGAGGGAGTTGGGCCGGGAGCACCGGCCGGCGGCGGCGGCGCTGAGGCCTGAGGCGGCCAGATGGCTGCGGCAGGGCCGGCAGCACCCGAGCCGAGGCCGAGCAGCATGGCGGCGGTGCTCACGGGGGAGGCGGCGGCGTGGCCGGTGGTGCCAGATCAAGCGGCGGCACGCGCAGAGGAGGCGGCGGCGTGGCCGACAGCGCCAGATCCGACGGCGGCGTGTGCAGGGGAGGCGGGGGCGTGGCCGGCAGCGACGGATCCAGCAGCGGCGCGCGAAGGGGAGGTGGGGGCGTGGCTGACGGTGCCGCGCGCAGGGGAGGCGGTGACGGGGCCGGCGGCTCCGGATCCGGTGGCGACCGCAGTCGGGCTGGCGACGGGGAGAGCCTCCAGTCCGGTGATGAAGGGGGGAAGGGGGAGGGGAGCTTGCGGCGAGCCGGTCGGCGGCGACTGCAGCGGCGGTGCCTGTGGATGTGGGAAGACCGGACATCGGGAGAGGAGGAGAGAGAATAATCTGATACCAAATTAGAGGGGAAAAGATAATACCATTAATCAGCCAAGAGGTACATATATATGGATACAAAACTTAAGGGCCAAGGAACCCAATACAAAAGGACTAAACTGCCCCTATAGTACCCTAATACAAGTGTTGTCTAACAGTGCCGGTGGCGCTCCTGGCTGCGGCGACTGGGTCGACGGAGAATGCGGCCGTTACAGGCGGCGCGGTTCTCCCTCCCCAGACAGGTACTATGGACACCATGGGGTCTAGGCCATTGTCAGGGATGTCGGTCCCGACGGTGGGTGGTCTACCTCACCAAGACCAACTTCGTTGAGTGGGCTGCGGAGATTAGGGTACGGTTGCAGGTGCGATACATGTGGGAAGCAGTTCGGTACGACGATGTCGACAACAACGAGGATCGACGGGCGCTGGATGCCCTCATTGCTGCAATCCCGCCCGAGATGCAGTTCTCGCTTTCCAAGAAGCGGACTGCTAAGGAGGCCTGGGACGCCATCGCTGCGGCACACATCGGCAGCGACCGCACCTGCAAGGCCACACTGCAGGTGCTTAGCAAGGAGTGGGAGAACCTGGCCTTTAAGCCAGGTGAGGACATTGATGACTTTGCTCTCCGTCTCAACACTTTGTTGCAGAAGTTGGAGCAGTTCGGCGACGACACCTACGAAGAGAGAGCTGTCGAGAAGCTCTTTCGGTGCATCCCCGAGAAGTACAAGCAGGTCACTCGCTCGATCGAGTCTCTGCTGGACCTCTCCACGATGTCGATCGAAGAGGCGATAGGTCGCCTCAAGGTCGTCGACAACGACAAACCACAACCTCTCTCGGGGCCTATCACCATTGGCGGGAAGTTTCATCTCACTCGCGAGCAGTGGGAGGCTGGCCAGGGTAATCGGAAGAAGGGGGAGTCCTCTTCCTCGATAGGAGGCCGCAAGCGCGGCAAGTCGCACAAGGGGCGCGGAGGTACCCAGGCCGGGGCGCGCGGACGTGCCGAGGGTGGCGCCCGCGGAGGCGCCCAGGGCGGAGCCATCGACAACCACAAGCCGACACTGGCGTCACTGGCGGCAAGGTTGGCGGCGGCAGAACTGGCAGCAGCGAGGGCGGAAGTGGAAGCAGCGGCGGCGGCGGCTGCAGCGCGTGCAGCGGCAGCAGAGCTGGAGGCTCCGCGCGGCAGTAGCTCCAGCGGCTCTGTTAATGGCGGCGTCCATGATGAGCTCAGGCTTGCGAGGGAAGTGGCACGAGCACAGGAGGTGCATCGAGCAGTTGCGTGTCCCCATGGGCGCGACAGCCGCAACCCAGACCGGCGCGGACGTGCTGGTGGCGCTCCCGGCGGCGGCGACGGAGTCGACGGAGAACGCGACCGTTACAGGCAGCGCGGTTCTCCCTCTCCGGATAGGTACCATGGACACCACGGGGTCCAGACCATTGTCAGGGACGTCGGTCCCGGCGGTGGGTGGCCTACCCTCACCAAGACCAACTACGTCGAGTGGGCCGTGGTGATGAGGGTGCGACTCCAGGTGCAACACATGTGGGAGGCAGTTCGGTACGGCGAGGTCGACTACTACGAGGATCGACGGGCGCTGGATGCCCTCATTGTTGCAGTCCCGCCCGAGATGCAGTTCTCGCTTTCCAAGAAGCGTACTGCTAAGGAGGCTTGGGACGCCATCGCTGCGGCACGCATCGGCAGCGACCGCGCTCGCAAGACCACACTGCAGGCGTTTCGCAAGGAGTGGGAGAACCTGGCCTTTAAGCCAGGTGAGGACGTTGATGACTTTGCTCTCCGTCTCAACACTTTGTTGCAGAAGTTGGAACAATTCGGTGACGACACCTACGACGAGGTGAGAGCTGTCGAGAAGCTCTTTCGTTGCATCCCCGAGAAGTACAAGCAGATCGCTCGATCGATCGAGTCTCTGCTGGACCTCTCCACGATGTCGATCGAAGAGGCGATAGGTTGCCTCAAGGTCGTCGACAGCGACAAACCACATCCTTTCTCGGGGCCTATCACCATTGGCGGGAAGCTTCATCTCACTCGCGAGCAGTGGGAGGCTGGCCAGGGTGACTGGAAGAAGGGGAAGTCCTCTTCCTCGACAGGCGGTCGCAAGCGCGGCAAGCCGCGCAAGGGGCACGGAGGTGCCCAGGCCGGGACGCAAGGACGTGCCCGCGGAGGCGCCCTGGGCGGTGCCGCCGGCAACCACAAGTCAGCACGAGACGACACCTGCCACAACTGTGACAAGCTTAGTCATTGGGCCAGAGAGTGTCGACAGCCACGACATGGCCAGGCCCACGTCGCACAAGTGGAGGAGGAGGCCCACGTTGCACAGGTGGAGGAGGAGCCAACTTTGCTCATGGCACATGGAAGCATCAAACCACCTCTAGTGGCATCGACCGCAGCGGCTCTCTTTCATCTTGATGAGCCGAGAGCACACGCCTTCCTCGACGACGGCTCCAGCAACGACAAGACTGACGGGTGGTGCCTCGACACCGGCGCCACCCATCACATGACCGGTCGACGAGAGTTCTTCGCCGAGCTTGATCCCAATGTACGGGGCTTCGTCAAGTTTGGTGATGCCTCCGACGTGGAGATTAAGGGTGTTGGCTCCGTCATCCTCAGCGCCAAGTCCGGTGAGCACAAGCTGCTCGTCGGAGTCTACTACATCCCCGCGTTGAGAAACTCCATCATCAGCTTGGGACAACTGGATGAGAGTGGTTCACGCGTGGAGATCAAGGACGGAGTCATGAGGATTTGGGATCGCCATTGTCGCCTTCTTGCCAAGGTAACTAGAGGCACCAATCGACTCTATGTTCTTCACGTGCAGGTAGCACAACCTGTCTGTCTTGCCACTCGTCGGGAGGACGAGGCATGGCAGTGGCACGAGCGCTTTGGGCACCTTCACTTCGAGGCCCTGAAGCAGCTCAGTGCCAAGGAGATGGTGCGAGGCATGCCATGCCTTGACCATGTGGAGCAGCTCTGCGACGTCTGCGTGGTGACGAAGCAGAGGCGGCTTCCTTTTCCCCAGCAGTCGAGCTTTCGAGCCAAGGAGCAACTCGAGCTCGTTCACGGGGACTTGTGTGGCCCAGTGACACTGGCTACACCAGGAGGACGACGCTACTTCCTGCTGCTCGTCGACGACCTCTCTCGCTACATGTGGGTGGTGGTCCTTGGCAGCAAGGGAGAGACTGCGAACGTCATCAGCCGCGCGCAGGCCACTGCGGAGGCAGAGTGCGGCCGCAAGCTGCGCGTGCTGCGCACCGACAACGGCGGCGAATTCATGGTGGCTGAATTCACGTCGTATTGCGCGGATGAGGGTGTTCAGCGCCACTACTCCGCGCCTTACATCCCGCAGCAGAACGGCATCGTCGAGCGGTGCAACCAGACGGTTGTGGGGATGACTTGGGCCCTCCTCAAGCAGAGGGGAATGTCAGCTGTCTTCTGGGGAGAGGCGGTGGTGACCGTCGTCTACATCCTCAACCGCTCGCCCACCAAGGCCCTCCACGGCAAGACGCCGTACGAGGCTTGATATGGGCACAAGCCGACGGTCTCTCACCTAAGGGTCTTCAGCTGCCTCGCGTTCGCCAAGGAGCTTGGCCAGATCGACAAGCTCGACGACAGGAGCACCCCCGGGGTGTTCATCGGCTACGCGGAGGGCTCGAAGGCCTACCGCATTCTCGACCTAGAGACACAACGTGTGCGCATGACGCCCGATGTTGTGTTCAACGAAGGGCGAGGATGGGCATGGGACAAGGCGGTAGACGACGGTTCGACCTCGACGAACGACGACTTCGTCGTCGACTACGTCTACTTCACAGGAGCTGGGGGAGTAGGCAGCTCCTCTTCACCGAGCGTGTCTACCCCAGCCCCCGAGCGTCCACCTCCACCTTAGCCGGCGACCCCACGCACTCCAGCACCGACGGCCACCCCTCCGGCCACGTCCACTCCGTCGCCAGCTCGTGTTGAGCACGACCCAGTGGAGTTTGTCACTCCGCTCTCCCACGACGAGGAGCGTCTCGACGGGTGCTATGACATCGAGCAGTTGTGGTATCGCAAGATGAAGAACATTCTCGGCGACCAGCCGGTGCCGGGACTGGCCCCTCACGATCTGGATGATCAAGATCCGGAGGCGCAGTTGCACCTTGCGTGCGACGACGGCGATCCTCGGTCTTTTGCGGAGGCTGAGAAACACGCGACATGGCGTGCCGCGATGCAGTCGGAGATGGATGCGGTTAATACGAACCGCACTTGGGAGCTTGCTGATCTCCCTCGCGGTCACCGTGCGATCACCCTTAAGTGGGTGTTCAAGCTGAAGAGGGATGAAGCCGGCGCCATCGTCAATCACAAGGCTCGCTTGGTGGCACGCGACTTCTTGCAGCAGGAGGGGATCGACTTCGACGATGCCTTTGCCCCCGGGGCACAGATGGAATCCGTGCGACTCCTTCTTACGTTGGCTGCCCAAGAAGGCTGGTGTGTCCAGCACATAGACGTCAAGTCGGCGTTCCTCAACGGCGACTTGAAGGAGGAGGTCTACGTACACCAGCCACCGGGGTTTGCGCTCCCTGGCAAGGAGGGCAAGGTGTTGCGCCTGCGCAAGGCCCTCTATGGCTTGCGGCAGGCACCACGAGCGTGGAATGCCAAGTTGGATTCCACGCTCAAGAGGATGGGCTTCGGGCAATGCCCACACGAGGCGGCCATCTACCGGCAGGGCAATGGGGGAAACACCCTACTGGTGGGTGTCTACGTCGACGACTTGGTGATCACCGGCACCAAGGATGCGGAGGTGGCAACGTTCAAGGAAGAGATGAAAGCCACCTTCCATATGAGTGACCTGGGATCCCTCTCCTTCTACCTAGGGATTGAGGTGCACCACGCCGACTCCGGGATCACACTTCGACAGACCGCCTACGCCAGACGCATTGTTGAGCTAGCTGGGCTCACAAACTGCAATCCAGCCCTCACTCCGATGGAGGAGAGGCTGAAGTTGAGCCGCGACAGCACGGCGGAGGAGGTGGACGCTACACAGTACCGACGTCTTGTGGGGAGCCTTCGCTACCTTGCCCACACGACCGGACTTGGCATTCTCCGTCGGCTACGTTAGTCAGTTCCTGCAGCGACCTACGACGGAGCACCAGCAGGCTGTGAAGAGGATCATCCGCTATGTTGTGGGGACTCTCGATCACGGCCTCCACTACTCGAGGTGTCCTGGGAAGGCACACCTTATCGGTTACAGCGACAGCGACCACGCCGGCGACATCGACACCAGCAAGAGCACGAGCGGGATCCTCTTCTTCTTCGGCAAGTGCCTCGTTAGCTGGCAGTCAGTCAAGCAGCAGGTGGTGGCCATGTCCAGTTGCAAGGCCGAGTACATAGCGGTCTCCACCGCTTTGACTCAGGCGCTCTGGCTTGTTCGACTGCTTTGTGATCTCCTCGACAGAGACACTGGAGCGGTGAAACTCAGGGTGGACAACGTGTCTGCTCTGGCCCTGGCAAAGAACTCTGTTTTCCATGAACGGAGCAAGCACATCCGGGTGAGGTACCACTTCATCTGAGGCTGCTTGGAGGAAGACAGCATCAAGGCGATCTACATCAACACCAAGGACCAGCTTGCGGACCTGCTCACCAAGCCCCTTGGGAGGCTCAAGTTCATTGAACTTTGCTCCAGGATCGGGATGGTCCAACCCTCCCAGAAGACGACGTACAAGACTTAGGGGGGAAATGATGGAATAAGTCTTGTAGTCCTTTGGTCTTTGGTCCCCTAGTCCCTTGTACCCTTGTCCTTAGTTTGTTGTACCTTAGTCCTTGGTCTTTGGTCCTTGTTGTACTCTTCTTAGACTAGAGGACAACATCTTAGACTAGAGGACAACATCTAGGATAGCTGTTAGCATATTTAGGACAGCATCATCTTGACTGCTTTTAGGACAGCTGTTAGCATCTTTAGGACAACAGCTTGCATGACATCTTTGACTGCTTTTAGGGCAGCTAGGGCAGCAGCACCTTGGCTGCTATAAATATGTATCTCCAACCCCTTAGAGGGTATGGCATTGTGTGAGGAATAGACAACAAAATTGCCCCAACCCTCTAGTGTCATCCTCTCTTCAATGAGAGTAAAAATTCAGCTACTAACATAAATAACCGTGTTCAAGGGGTCTTCTCACAAGTTGAGGGCTCCCCAAGATTTACAATTCGAAACACCACCAAACACACTCGAAAGATATGCAATAAAACAGCGAGAGTGTGTGAGAGAATCAAACCCTAGAGCTCAAGACGTGAAGAACGTGTCTCTCCTTTGATCTATGGTTAATCCTCAAGGATTTGATCTTTCTTGCATTGGATTGTGTAGAGAGACGTGTTTTCTGGTCTCTTGGAAGGTGTGACGGCGTAGAGAGTCGAGAGAGATAATGGTAGGGTCGTGCACCTCTATTTATACTAGGGTTTCCAAAGGTTACCATTAGGGTTTACAAAGTCCAGACTAGTCCGTGGTGGACTACGGACTAGTCTGGTGTGCGGCGTGTGGGAAACCCTAAGTGTTCAGAAATATCGGACTTGTCCAAAAACATGCGGACTAGTCCGATCTGGGCTCTGGAGATATTCGGACTAGTCCGACACATATCGGACTAGTCTGGCGTGGTGAATCCCTTAGTGAATTGAGGACAAGTCCGCACTTGAAGGACTTGTCCGATTTTAGTTAGAGAGGTTATCAGACTAGTCCGGTGTCGTGAAATTTTGAGAGGCTAAGGACAAGTCTGAAATTGGAGAACTTGTCCGAAGTTGGTCAGTGAGGATTTCGGACTAGTATGTGGAATAACGGACTTGTCCGATGTTGATCAGAGGCATTATCGAACTAGTCCGGACTTTATCGTATTAGTCCGTTGCGGACAAGTTCGCACTGGGAGGACTTGTCCAATCCTGGACAGAGAGATTATCGGACTAGTCCGGGGAACATCGGACTAGTCCGAACCTGTGTAAATTTGTGCAGTGAGAGTGTTTTCTTTTGCTTGAGCTCTTGGGGTGTGTTTTTCTAACACACTCCATACACAGATAATATTCTATTCATGTCTTGAGCTCTTTTCAACTTGATTCCTCACTTCGTTCTTTTTGTTCTTCATAATTTCATTAAAACTTGCGCTCATCTCAACAATTTAATTAAGATCTCATTTGTTTGCCATAAATCAACCAAAACCCACAAGGGATGCCTAGATACACTTTTAAGGGGATCGACTTCGACGATGCCTTTGCCCCTGTGGCACGAATGGAATCCGTGCGACTCCTTGCGCTGGCTGCCCAAGAAGGTTGGCGTGTCCAGCACATGGACGTCAAGTCGGCGTTCCTCAATGGTGACTTGAATGAGGAGGTCTATGTACACCAGCCGCCTGGGTTTGCGCTCCCTGACAAGGAGGGCAAGGTATTGCACCTGCGCAAGGCCCTCTATGGTTTGTGGCAGGCACCAAGGGTGTGTAATGCCAAATTGGATTCCACGCTCAAGAGGATGGACTTCGGGTAATGCCCGCACGAGGCGGCCATCTACTGGCGGGGCAATGGAGGAAACACCCTACTGGTGAGTGTCTACGTCGACGACTTGGTGATCACCGACACCAAGGATGCGGAGGTGGCAGCGTTCAAGGAAGAGATGAAAGCCACCTTCCAGGTTAGTGACCTGGGATCCCTCTCCTTCTACCTAGGGATTGAGATGCACCAGGCCGACTTCGGGATCATGCTTCGACAGACCGCCTACGCCAAGCGCATTGTTGAGCTTGTTGGAAATTCGAAAGAAAAATTGTAATACTAAACCTGGTTAATATGCCCGGGGGGCATACAGTTGTATATAAAAGCCCCTTACAGATAAAAAATATCCTAAAATTGTTTAGGACTCTCCCTAAAATACTTGGACTCTTATTTTTAATAACCAATCTGTCCTACCTGGATACCCCCTAATCTCTAGCTTAATTCTAGAAAACAAGATTATTTCAACACACCCTCTAATCTTGTTTTCTAAGACACACTTAGAACGGAGACACACCTATTCATCCTACGAACTTTGGATGGACTCAACTACACCCTTAGGATGGACACAACTATATCCCAACACACCTAATTTGGAGTGGACACAACTACACCCCCAGGATGGTCACATCTTCACCCCGCACAATTTTGGGATGGACACATCTTCGTCGAGGATGGACTCATCTTCACCCCACACACAACCTCGGGATGGGCACATCTACATCGCGAACACATTTGGGTTGGGCACATCTTCAACCTGCACTCTACTTCGAAATGGGCGAATCTTCATTCCGATCACACACTCGAAATGGTCACATCTTCATCTCGAGCACATCTCTCTTCACGGTCAACTTCGTTTTCGTGAACCACTTTTGGTACGTCCATGAGCACATCTCACTTGTACTTGACCAACACCAACACAGCCTGGACCCACCAGCCCAACCATGCTTCTTTTCTTCACACCGTTTTGCTCAGCCATGCCCAGCCCAACCAATAGACCACCAAGCCCAGCTAGCCTTCCGTACACCATTCTGATCTGCGAATCCCAGATCCAGTCCAACAGCCCAGCTGGCCCAGTCAAACATCACTTTCGGACCCAGTCCAATGAGTCACAAGTCAACACCCCCACATGACCTCTGGTAGGTCAGAGATTCACGTGATCACTAGCCTCTTGATTCTCGACTCTTCAGCACACATTCAATGTCAAAGCCACACAAGTCAAAGGTGGTGCTCCTGAGCCACTCGCCTTGCACTACTCATCGCACCACAAGCAGCAGCAAGTCTCGGCAATACTGCTAGCACGCGAGACAACGCCCAACCACAACGCCGGCTCCCAGCCGCGCGCAGGCAGCGCATCTGCTGCTCACCACTGCTCCACCAAATTGATAGATAATCTGCCTCGATCAAAGCCAGATCCACCCCCTACGGCCCGCCTGCCTGTTCGACGACCGTGGAATCCGTCTGTCGCTGTCGCTTTGTGCATCGAATCAACGAGGCTTGCACCCCAGCACGCATTCCTGCCCGCGCGGCGAGAAGCCGCAACACCGTTCGTGCTGCCCAGGTCGTCGGCGAACTGTAGCACCTTCCGCGCTTGGCCGACAAAGCCGTGCTCCCTCGCGAGCCACACGCGACCCGACCTCTGTCCCATCGCCATTTGGACTTTCTCCCGCCAGATCCGTCTCTGTTCGACCGAGATCTGCTCACGCACCCCGCGCAACAATCTCCTATGCGCGTCTCTTCTTGTTCTGGCCCGCGCGTCTTCTGCTGGATTAGCCCGCCGTTCGGCCAGATCCAGCACACCACACACGCCTTGCACCCAGACACAGATTGGTTCTCGGGAGGCACCTCCGTGGGAAGCGGATTGGACCTTAACCGGCTTTGATGCCAATTGTTGGAAATTCGAAAGAAAAATTGTAATACTAAAACTGGTTAATCTGGTCAGGGGGCATACGACTGTATATAAAAGACCCTTACAGATAAAAAATACCCTAAAATTGTTTAGGACTCTCCCTAAAATTCTTGGACTCTTATCTTTTATAATCAACCGTGTCCTACCTGGACACCCCCTAATCTCTAGCTTAATTCTAGAAAACAAGATTATTTCAACAGAGCTAGCTGGGTTCACAAACTGCAACCCAACTCTCATTCCGATGGAGGAGAGGTTGAAGCTGAGCCGCAATAGCACGACGAAGGTGGACGCTACACAATACTAACGCCTTGTGGGGAGCCTTTGCTACCTCATCCACACACGGCTGGACTTGGCATTCTTCGTCGGCTACGTTAGTCAGTTCCTTTAGCGACTGACGACGAAGCACCAACAGGCTGTGAAGAGGATCATCCGCTATGTTGCGGGGACTCTCGATCACGGCCTCCACTACCCGAGGTGTCCTGTTGAGGCACACCTTGTCGGGTACAGCGACAGAGACCACGCTGGCGACATCGACACCTACAAGAGCACGAGCAGGATTGTCTTCTTCTTCGGCAAGTGTCTCGTGAGCTGGCAGTTGGTCAAGCAACAAGTCGTGGCCATGTCCAGTTGTGAGGCCGAGTACATAGCGGCCTCCACCGCTTCGACTTAGGCGCTCTAGCTTAGTCGACTGCTTGGTGATCCCCTCGGCAGAGACACTAGAGCGGTGGAACTCAGGGTGGACAACGTGTCCGCTATGGCCCTAGCAAAGAACCCTGTTTTCCATGAACGGAGCAAGCACATCTGGGTGAGGTACCACTTCATCCGAGGTTGCTTGGAGGAAGGGAGCATCAAGGCGAACTACATCAACACCAATGACCAGCTTGCGGACCTGCTCATCAAGCACCTTGGGAGGCTCAAGTTCATTGAACTTCGCTCCAAGATCGGGATGGTCCAACCCTCCCAGAAGACGACGTACAAGACTTAGGGGGAGAATGATGGAATAAGTCTTGTAGTCCTTTGTTTTTTGGTCCCCTAGTCCCTTGTACCCTTGTCCTTAGTTTGTTGTACCTTAGTCCTTGGTCTTTGGTCCCTATTGTACTCTAGTCCTTTGGTCTTTGTGGCCTTAAGTAGGACAACACCTCAGACATCATCTAGGACAACATCTTAGACTAGACGACAGCATCTAGGACAACTTAGGACAACATTAGCATCTTGGCATCTTGGACTAGCAAGAAGGCATATGCTTGGCTAGTTGGCTGCCTTGGGCTGCTATAAATATGTAGTCTCAACCCCTTGGGGTTGTATGACATTTTGTGAGGAATAGACAAGAAAATTGCCCCAACTCCTAGTGTCATTCTCTCTTTCAACGAGAGTAAGAATTCTGCTACTAATAATTAGTACGGAGTAGCTTCAGCCTCCTGTCGAACTCTAATTCAGTAGTAGCTCGAAACCGCTGAATCAAGTCGGCCGTCTGTTCCTTGCTTGCGAGCAGATAGAGCCACATGTAGTGGCTCCTATCATCCACCAGCAACAAGAACACATTGTTTCCACCTGGAGTCGTCGGAGTAATTGGCCCACTGATGTCGTTGTGGACGAGGTCGAACGCGCCCTCCGTGCCCTGCACAACATCACTGCCCTGCGTGGTCAAACAGACCAATCACGTGATGTTGAGTCTGATGGAGTACAACTTGTTGTCGTCACGCTGTACTTGTGTGAGGCGACGATTGTTTTCGTCCCGTATCTGCATCACTCCTCCATGTACTGTGATGCTGTAGCCGTCCTCATCCAGCCTGCTGATGCTGATGACGTTGGTGGTGAGGTGCGAGATGTAGTAGACGCCGTGGAGCCTCTTGTGCTCACCCGTCATGGTGGCGAAGATGATCATACCCTTCCCCTGAATCCGCACGATCGAGTTGTCGCCGAACTTGATCGTCCTGATGACATTCTCATCGAGCTCGGAGAAGACGGCGCACGAGCCCGTCATGTGGTTGGTCACGCCCGTGTCAAGGTACCATGTGTCGTCCTTTGAGTCGTCGTCGTTGTCGCGATGCGCGAAGACACGTCCCTTCACTATCTCAAGTGGACATGGGGGACGCTCTTGTACAGGCTCCACTTGTACCGGGCCACCCTTGTCATGAACAAGGCACCCTCCTCTTCTGCCTCCGTCATGTGAGCTTGCTGCTGCGGCTCCTACTTCGACTTCGATCATCACTCCTTGGCCCAATGACCCTTCTTTCCGCACTTCCTGCATTGATCCCGCAGAATGTCCTTCCCGAAACCCTTCTTGTTCTTTGACGCGCCCTTGCGGCCGCCCTTCTTTAAAGACTCGGCAGCCCGCTCCTCCACCTGCTCCTCCCACTCCTCCTGAGTGAGATACAGTTGGCCATCATGAACTCCTTCACTTCGCTGCATCATGTCGAAGGCATTTTCAGTAGCCATGAGCCATCCTGTCACATCCGATAAGGTGAGGGTCGACACATCCAGCAAAGTCATGATCGCCACGATCTGTTGGAAGCGTTCTGGAACACTTCGCAGGAGCTTGTGCACCACCACTGACTCCTCCACTGGCTCCCCGAGCGATGCAAGACGCACCACCTTGCTGCTCAGCTGGAGGGAGAAGTCCTCGATCCCCTCGCTATGCTTGAAGGCGGCAGCCTCGAACTCACGACAGAGTTGCTGCGTTGTAGTCTTCTTCATGCGGTCGGCCCCGACCTGTATGAGGGAAATCGTGTCCCATGCCTCCTTCGCCGTCTTCTTCTCCCCGATCGTTGTGATCATCTCCGGCGGGACGGCTCTGACGAGGATGTCCAGCGCCATCATGTCCTCCTACTTGGTTGTGTTGCCTTCCTCCACCGCCTGCCATAGCAAGCGCGCCTTCAGCTTGATCTTCATCATGACAGCCCACTCCGCCTAGTTATTCTTGGTGAGCATGAGGAACCCGGTTCCCGTGTTCACCTCACGAACTGCCGAATGGGTTGTCGGGTTGATCTTGCCGCCGGTGACGCTGCCCTTGCTTGGAGGGGTCTGATCTTCTATTGTCATGATGCTGAATTTAACCCAAAGTCAAATCCGGCTCTGATACCACGATTGTTGGAATTCCGGTGTTTAGTACACTGTTCTTGCTCTGCTGTTTACTGCAGAAGCACCTGGGTGTTTGATTTGTCAGATGAAATCAGCGGAGCTTGCTTCAGAGAACAGAGAAAAGAGTACAAAGGCTTCGCAGGCAGAGGTTATGGGGTGATCGGAAGGCTCTGTCCTGAACAGAGGTTTTGTTTTGCGCAGGCTAGATTTGATACGGGCTAAAAGGAACTCGGCGAGTTCCAGACTTCTGGCAAGTTTGATAGGCACTGAACAGGTGGAAACTTGTCTTATTCTATTGATGGGGTGCCCACAACAGGGCTTGAGCGGTGGCTATTTATTAGCCTCTGTACAGCAGAGTCCTAGTTACATAAGAGACAAATATTAAAATATCCTATCTTTATCTGGACTCCTATCTATCTGTGCCGTACTGCAGCCTGAGTCCAGTTCGATCTCTTCTATATCTCCAAAGATTCTGGTGTTTTCTTGGCTGGTGTGGCAGCACCCTGCCCCCCTGCCTGGCACACACCCATGGGAGTTCATGTCAGACTCGGCTGGAGTCCCAGTCGGACTCCATGGGCCAGGTGCTGGCGGCAGGACACCAGACACGGTCTAGTGTCGTTCCTGTTTGTTGTGCACTCGTTCTTATGATTATTATGGAAGAAATGTATGATGTGAACCCTAGTAAAAAATCAAAGGGCTCTGGTAATGGTGGGTTTTAGGGCCATGGTTCACCGTGAGGTGGGCCTGAAAGTTATCTCTATTTTCCAAGAGTGTTGCTTGTGAGGTTGGTATCTGGTTTATACTCATGTGGGGAGGCAATGCTCCAAAATTGTGTTGTAAACGCCTTGAAAAAAGGGAAACATAGTTTCGCATGATATGAAGTACTTCACCAATCTGAAGAGAGCCACAAAGTGGATCTCCATGATTTTTCATTTGTGCTATAATGTGCTGATGTTGAGGTAGATTTGCTGTGGATGACTGCACAAGCTTGCCTTAATTTGTAGAAACCACCTTTTCATCATCTAGCTTCAAGCTTCACTACTCGTCTGTAGAAACCCCCTTTGCAGCCCTGTTTCTGTGCTAATGCAAATTTCCTACTAGTAGCGTATCCATTTTCCCTTTTTTATGAAGATGGGAATGCATTGTAACATAGAGTTCGTTGGTGGAACTTTTATGTGAAATCTAACAGATTAGGCATAATAGCATCAATTATTTGATTCTTACATTCAAACATCCACAACTTTATACACTTAGATGCTTTGGTGTGTCTTCAATGCCTCAATGGGCATGCATCCCTTCAGTAGTTGGATCTTTTCAATTATGGAGTTTCTTCAAATCACGATACAAGACTAGAAGAACCTCTTCCCTTCAGCCATAAATTGTGATTTGTGGAGTAACTCACATTCTTTTTTTTTTTAGAAAACATTCATTGCTGATTCATATTGGTCAAATTTGTATTAACTTTCGCATTTAAAAAAAATTGTATTAACATCGGCTCAATTATTTTTTTATGTCAGACATCCCTTCTGATAAGGAACCTCTCGATTGGAATATACGGATGAAGATAGCTTCTGGTGCTGCCAAGGGCTTAGAATATTTACATGACAAGACAAGTCCTCCTGTTATTTACCGGGATTTCAAGTCATCAAACATTCTACTTGGTGAAGGGTATCATCCAAAGCTATCGGACTTTGGCCTTGCAAAACTTGGCCCTGTTGGTGATAAGACTCATGTTTCGACACGTGTTATGGGAACGTATGGTTACTGTGCCCCAGAGTATGCAATGACTGGGCAACTTACGGTTAAATCTGATGTATATAGTTTTGGTGTTGTGTTCCTTGAATTGATTACTGGCCGCAAAGCAATTGACAATGCTAAACCTCATGGCGAGCAAAACCTAGTTGCATGGGTATGTTCTTTCTTTACTTAATTTCTTCATATGATCAACTGTTTGTTTTTAGTTTTTCATTGATAAGCTTAAGTGTCTTGAGATTCCCCGTGACAAAAAAATAATTACAAAATAGTGTATCTTGTTAAAACACACAGCAGTTGCACCCCACTTACGCAGAATAATAAGGTTACCGTGCTATCCTTGACTTTATATTTAACAGTGAGAACGGGGCACTGGAATTTCCTTGGTAGTTTTTGCACCCATGTTTACCTCGCTGTCATCCGCTGTTCCTATTCCTTTCTTTTTCGCAAGACATCATGTTTTTCTTTACTTTTCTTGAATGCTTCTTCCGAAGCTATCTTTTGATATCATTATGGGATTGTTTATTATTTAGTTTGATCCTATGTCAATATTTCCCCCGGAAAAGTAACTTTCAGTTGCTGTAAACTGTTAGACCAATACAATGCATTACTAGCTTTCATCTAAATATTGCTTCTATCCTACTTAAGTGTAAATTGGATTATATTATATCCAACTGTGTAATTCCATTTTGTTTGCAGTTACAGTATTAGATAACACTGCTCTGGATACGTAAAGCATTTCATTCTCCGGTTTTGATACTCTGATGTTACTATCTTGGATACCTAATTATGGTTGATATTTTTTGCAGGCTCGTCCTCTCTTCAAGGACCGCAGAAAATTTCCTAAAATGGCCGATCCATTACTTCACGGTCGCTTCCCCATGAGAGGTCTGTATCAGGCTTTAGCAGTTGCGGCAATGTGTTTGCAAGAGCAAGCTGCTACTCGACCCTTTATAGGAGACGTGGTAACTGCTCTTTCATACCTAGCTTCTCAGACATATGATCCAAATGTGCCTGTTCAACATAATCGGAGTAATTCTTCTACTCCAAGGGCCAGCCGAGGTGGTGGTAGCAGTGACCAACGTCGTCTCTGCTCACCAAATCACCATTGCCCAGATTCGAGAAGAGAAGCTGCCACAACATCAAGATATGAATCTGAGGTTAGCAGGACAAACTCTGGCAGTGGTTCTGGTCGTAGGTCTGGTTTGGTTGATGCAGAAGGTTTGCATGTGGGTAGTCCTGCTCATGAAGGAAGGAAGAGGGAGTCTTCTAGGACTCCTGACAGACAGCGTGCTGTTGCACATGCCAAAACATAGGGGGAGAGTCCAAGAGAGAAAATGACCAAATCCTGGTGGCAGCTTTCAAAGTTTGAAATAGTTCTCTAAAGCAGAATGTTGAATCGACTCATCATTTTGAGGAAAGACGAGTTCCTGGCCACCACCCAACAGGACGATTCTAGAGCATGGCATTGGTCCCATATTTGTCCCGTGGTCTGTGTGATTTTTTTTTTCATTCCTGGCTATCACAACTGCTTCGTAGTTTCTTTTCCATACAAATATGACCGCAACTGTCAACAAGGCATCCATTTATGGCGTCCGTTCCTCATGAATGTGATAATCATGCATATGCACCTTCATCATCACGGAGAAGAACATTTGGCTGACATTGTAGAGCAAAGGCACAATTTGCTCTGAGCAGATGATCTCGTCCAGTGAGTATTTCTGTACCTGTTGCATGATGGGTGTCAATGGCCGCACTTGCTGAGTGTAGAGCTTATTTCAAGCCCAAGTACCGAAGGCGGAGGGGGTGGAGGTTTCTTTTCCTCACCGGTTTGTACCTGGGGTTATAGCAGTTTGCCAATGTTTAATACATCTATCTTGTTACATTTTTGTGTTGAGTTGTCAGGAAACATCCTTTATGTAAGCAAGCTGTTGTGCACCTTGCATTTGATGCTTGCTTTTCCCTGTTTTTTTGTTTCCATTTTGTGAGGTTTCAATTGCTATGAATGCTACAGATCTTGGGAAAGAGCTAGTTTTTTTAATAAATCATTCTGAACAAGACATCCATCCATAAGATTTATACCATCGGGACTTTGGGGCGAAGCAACAAATGATATGCTTTCTTGCCTTACCATCATTTGAAAGCATTTTATTAGAGGGCTAGAATGATTGATTCATTAACCAAGGGATAGGGTACGTATTTATAGATACATAGATGGGCCGGTACACAGGTCAGGCCCAAACATATAACTCAACACAGTCCAACACCCCCCGCAGTTCCAACGTCTAGCCACAACAGATGTTGAGAGTGGACCGAAACTCAGAAAATAAAGACGTCGGGAGTCCCTTCGTGAAGATGTTGGCAAATTGTGACGTCGTCGGCACATGGAGAACTCGAACCTCACTGCGTGCAATCTGTTCATGAACAAAATGAAGATTAATCTCCACATGTTTCGTGCGCTGGTGCTGGACGGGGTTAGTGGAGAGGTAAACGGCGCTGACATTATCACAGTAGACCAACGTGCTCTGGGCGACGGGGAGTGGAGCTCCTGAAGTAACTGTTGGAGCCAAGACGCCTCTGCCACGCCGTTAGCCACGGCGCGGTACTCCGCCTCAGTACTGGAGCGAGAAATCACGGGCGTCGGTGTAGACCATCAACTCAGAAGGCGAGTCACGTCGGAGTAGAAGGCCGTAGTCGAGGGAGTCGCGCAGGTAGCGAAGAATCCGCTTCACAGCGGTGAGGTGCGGCTCCCGCGGGTCGTGCATGTGCAAGCACACCTGCTGGACCGCGTAGGAGATGTCCGGCCTGGTGAAGGTGAGCTACTGTAGTGCACCTGCAAGACTCTTGTAGGCAGTCGGGTCGCTGACAGGAATCCCATCAGCAGAAGAGATCTTTGCCTGGGTATCCACTGGTGTGGAGCATGGCTTACACTCAGCCATACCCGCATGCTTGAGGATGTCCAGATAATACTGCCGCTGGTGAAGAAACAGACCAACTGGTCTGTCCTCGACTGCAATCCCCAGGAAGTGGTGAAGCCGACCCAAGTCCTTCATAGCGAACTCCTGCTGGAGAGCAGAAATAATCCGCTGAAGGAGCGTAGGGCTAGACGCTGTTAGCGCAATGTCATCGACATAGAGAAGAAGGTAGGCAGTGTCATCCTCTCGTCGATAAACAAAGAGTGACGTGTTCGACTTGGCTTCAACGAAACCCAAGGAGACTAGGAAGGAGGCGAATCTGTTGTACCAGGCTCGAGGTGCCTGCTTTAAACCGTACAAGGACTTGTTTAGCTTGCAGACCATGGCTGAGCGAGCTGAATCCACAAATCCTGTCGGCTGAGAGCAATACACCGTCTCCGTCAGAGTACCATGAAGAAAGGCATTCTTGACGTCCAGCTGGTGGACTGGCCAAGAACGCGAGAGAGCCAACGACAGAACAGTCCGTACTGTCGCTGGCTTAACCACCGGACTGAAGGTCTCGTTGTAGTCCACTCCAGGGCGCTGAGTGGAGCCCCGAAGTACCCAACGAGCCTTATATCTCTCCAGGGATCCATCCGCCTTCCTCTTATGCGTGAAAACCCACTTGCCTGTGACAACGTTGCCACGAGGAGGACGAGGAACAAGGTCCCATGTCTGGTTGGCAAGTAGGGTCGCATACTCCTCCTCCATAGCGTTGCGCCAGTGAGGGTAAGCGAGGGCGCTACGGACGGAGGTCGGTATAGGTGATACCGAAGAGGAAGTGGATGGTGTCGGCGTCGTCGAAGAGAGTACCACACTGGAGAACCGCTCAAGAGGCCGAAGAACCCCAGCGGCACGTCTAGTCACCATCGGGTGAACGTGTCCTGGGTCCCGGTGGAGCAACGGTGGGTGGTACACTGAGGGCTCGGGACGAGCAGACGCAGAGTCACCAACCCGCTCTCATCGCTGATAGACAAGAGCAGGGTCGGCGAACCGTGGAACAGGGGCCGCACGTGGCGCAGCGCGTGACGAGGCCGAAGACGCTGGAGCTGCGCGTGACGCGGGAGTCAGAGTAGACGCCGGGTCCGCACATGGTGCGGGAGTCGAGGCCGGGGCCGCGTGTGGCGCAGCTGTAGGGGACGTCGGGGCCTCGTGTGGTGCACGAGCCGATGCTGGAGACGCTGGGGCCGCACGTGGCGCAACCGTAGGAGACGTTGGGGCCTCATGTAGTGCAGGAGTCGAGGTCGGAGACGCCGGGGCCGCGCGTGGCGCAGCCGTAGGAGGTGTCGGGACCTCGCGTGGTGCAACCGTAGGAGACATCGGGGCTGCACGTGGCGCAGCAGGAGACGTCGGTGCCACGCGTGGTGCAACACTCATCCCCAGGGTCGACGGAGCCTGGGCACCAACCCGCACTCATCGCTGGTAGACGAGAGCAGTGTCAGTGAACCATCGTGTCGTGGCTGTAGTAGGCACAACCGGAGTCGCCACAGGTGCCGGCGCTGCGTAAGGTGCAGCGATCGACGTCGTGGGAGCCACCTGTGAGCCGGTGGGTGATGTATCTGTAGAAAAAGGCCAAGGCAACTGTGGTGGAGCAGCCTCGGTGTCAGTAGAAAAAAGGGAGTCCAGCTCTGCAGCTGAACCAGAGGTGGAGGAAGAAAAGGGGAAGGAGGACTCGTCGAAGACGACGTGCCGAGAGATCAAAATGCAGTGGGTAGAGAGGTCGAGGCACCAGTACCCCTTATGCTCAAGGGAGTACCCAAGAAAGACACACCTAGTAGAGCGGGACGCAAGCTTATGTGGAGCTGTGGCGGAAAGATTAGGGTAGCAGGCGCACCCGAAGACACCAAGGTGGTCGTAGAGAGGGGTAGTGCCATACAGGCAAAGAAAGGAGTCGGTGCTTGAATCGCCTTGGTGGGAAGGCGATTAAGGAGGAAGGTGGAAGTGTGGAGTGCCTCTACCCAGTATCGAGCGGGGATAGAGGCCTGAAACATCAAGGAACGCATGACATCATTAATGGTGCGAAGCATGCGCTCAGCCTTGCCATTCTGGGGGGATGTGTATGGACAAGACATGCGTAACTGTGTGCCATGTGTAAGAAGAAAGTCACGAAGTCGCGAGTTGTCAAACTCGCGTCCGTTGTCACATTGGAGAGCACTGAAAGTGCATCTAGGTTCCCCGTGGGTTTTGGATGATTGATGACGACAATTAAGTCGCTAATGAGCTCAAGTGATCTTAGCACAGGTGAAGACTCAATCAGAGACGCAAACCCTCAAAAAGGAAAAGGAAGGAAACGGAGTCAACTCGAAGCGTAGAAACTAGGGCTTCTAGCGTGATTGAGTTAGACTAGCCGTAGTAATAGGAGGGTGTGTGTGTAAAGTGCATTGAGATCAAGTTTGGGAGCTCAAAGTGGTTTAGAGGTCAAACCTATGAAAGAAATGAGTGAATGAGTGGTCTGGCCGTAGGGCCGGACTAGTCCGTGCAGGAGGCCGGACTAGTCCGCCCCTGGCCGGCCAAGTCCGTTATCGGCCGGACCAGAAGGGTCTGACCGAGATAGGACTAGTCCGTTTGTGATCGGACTAGTCCGGGTAGCTGTGAGTGGGTTTTGGGGATGAAGTCCCAAAATCACGGACTTGTCCGTTTTGGACCGGACCAAGAGGTCCTGAGTGAGAACGGACTAGTCCGCCCGTGGGGCCGGACTAGTCCGGGTTGGCTAGGAAAAGGTGCTTCTGTGGCTAAGTCTGGGAGGACCGGACTAGTCCGCCCTAGGGGCCGGACTAGTCCGTGGTCCTCAGACTAGTCCGTTTTCACACGGAGCAGAAGGCTCTGTGTGAGATCGGACTAGTCCGGTGTTGACCGGACTAGTCCGTTCTGGAAGTGACCGTTTCAATTTGAAGTTTGGCGGGTAGCGTGACGATAGTGTGTCAGCTGTCGGGACCTGACAAAGGGGTCAGTGGTCCCCTAGGCCGGACTAGTCCGGGCCAGTGGCCGGACTAGTCTGCCCTTTTGCTGAAGTCAGCAGATTGGGCTTGGGACCCCTATAAAAAGGGGACCCCCGGCCTCATTTCGAATACCTTTTGAAAAACTCAAACCCTAGCGCCGCCACAGCCAACTTGGAGCACTCCTAAGCCTCCTTCTTGCCTACTTTCCCTCTAAAACTAATTCTTGAGTGGATTAGGGTTTAGTGAGGTGGAGAAGAGGAAGAACATCGCGCTTGTGCTCCCGGTTTGATCTCTTGCACTCGTTTGAGTCTTTGTGGGCTGTGTATTGAGTTTGTTTTATTGTGTTGATCACCTTTGTGGTGTGGGAGCCTCAGTTTGTGAGAAGCCCCAACGAACTTTGTAATCACCGTTGTGATTAGTGGAGAACCAAGTTAGGCCCGTGCGGTAAACTTGGTGAGGGAAGGGTTGTTGGACCCGGTCCTTTGTGGACTCCTCAACGGGGACGTAGATTCCTTGTGTGGAATCGAACCTCGGGATAAAATCCTTGCCCCCTTGTGTTCTTCGCATTCATTCTATTGATTACTTTGTTCTAGGGTTGGTAGTCTCGTTTCATACTCCGCATTGCTACAAACTTGTGGAAACTTGACTTGCTCTTGTGTAGGTTGTTGCTCAACTTGACTTAAACATATACTCACTTGTAGCAACGAGAAAATTCCCTAAAACTTGCTAGAAACAATTTTTTAGGGTTATTCACGCAGGCTGACCGGACTAGTCCGCCCCCTGACCGGACTAGTCCGCCCCCTGTAATTTAATCTCGTTTTATTGAGTCATTTGCAGGTCAATTAGCCTATTCACCCCCCCCTCTAGGCAACTTTCAATTGGTATCAGAGCCGGACTCTCCACAAAGAGTCTAACAACTCGCAGAGATGGCCGGAGTGGTGAATGACGATGCATCGAGCAGCAACTACGAGGCGACCCGTGAGGAGACATTGGCTTATCAAGATAAGCCAACGGACGATGAGGAGACTCGCCAACTCAAGGCGAAGCTCCGGGAGAAGTTGAACATCTCCAAGATTGATCCGTCAAACCAATCAAGTGGTGGTGGCGGAGCCAACTACAACCGGCAAGGGTTCAACTATGAACGCCTTGCCGCCAACAACCACTACCTGTCCATCCCATTGGGGAAACCTCCCCAATTCGATGGAACGGACTACGGTATGTGGAAACACAACATGAAGATCCACCTCGTGTCACTCAACCCAGCGTTGTGGCAAATTGTCATGACCGGGGTGGAGATTCCAAAGGATGAGGACAACATAACTCAAGAACAAGCCATCCTCATCCACCGCAACGCTCAAGCTGCGGGTGTGATCATCTCATCTCTCTCTAGAGATGAGTTCAACCGTGTCGATGGCCTTGAAGTGGCCAAAGACATATGGAACACCCTCAAGACGGCGCATGAGGGAAACCGAGTGGTCAAGGAGGCCAAGATCGAGCTCATCGAAGGAGAGCTTGGGAGATTCGCCATCTTGGATGGTGAATCCCCCCAAGACATGTACAACCGGCTGAAGGTGCTGATCAACAAGAGCCGATCATATGGCTGCACCAAGTGGACCGACCACGAGGTGGTGAAGAGGATGATCCGGGCATTCATGCCTAGGAACGTCTCTCTGTGCTCCGTGATTCGGGAAAGCCCGGGGTTCACTCAAATGACCCCGGAGGAGGTCCTTGGGAGGATCATCAACCATGAAATCATGGAGAAGGAGGCGCTCTTCTACAACGACCTCCAAAAGTTCACCGCCTCCAATATGAAGAACGTTGCACTCAAGGCAACGCCCTCTTCAAAGGATCAAGAAGAAAGTGATGAGGAGAGCCTCGACACCGATGAGGAAGAGGCCTTCTTCATCAACAAATTCAAGAGAATGATGAGGAGGAAGAAAGGGGGGCACAACTATGAGGGCAAGGGAAAGGAAAGAGCAAGGCCCAAATCAAAAAGGTCTTGCTACAACTGTGGCGAGTATGGGCACTTCATCGCTGATTGCCCACACGAAGAAACGAAGAAGAAGAAGGAAGGGAAGCCTCAAGAAAGGAGATTCTTCAAGAAGAAGAGGCCCTCCGGACAAGCCCATTTGGGGAAGGAGTGGGACTCTAATGATGAGTCCTCCTCCAAAGAAGAAGAGGAGAAGATGGCCACCATAGCCATCGGGAGGAACTCCAAGGGAGGCAAGCTCTTCCCCAACCTCAACAACGACCACAAGCCTACTTGCCTTATGGCAAGGGAAGGAAAGAGAAAGGCTTACTCCTCCGGTGGATCGAAATGGGTATTGGATAGCGGATGCACCAACCACATGACCGGAGAGAGAAGCATGTTCATAGAGTATGAGGAGAATAAGGACCCAAGTGAAGGAATCTTCTTTGGGGACAATAGCCAAGGGAAAATCCTTGGCTCCGGTAAAATTTCTATCTCCTCATTACATACTTTATCAAATGTCTTGCATGTTGATTCTCTAGACTATAATCTCCTATCCATATCACAACTATGTGATAGAGGATATAAATGTGTGTTTACTAGTGAGGGAGTGAGTGTCATTAGAGAAGGTAATGACTCGATAGCCTTTAAGGGAGTGCTCAAGGGAAAGCTCTATCTTGTGGACTTCACCGCGGATAAAGCTCAACTTGACACATGCTTAATGGCAAAAGCCAACATGGGATGGCTTTGGCACAGAAGGCTAGCCCATGTTGGAATGAGAAACCTTCAAAAGCTCCTTAAGGGTGAGCATGTTCGTGGCCTAAAGGATGTAGTATTTGAAAAGGATAGGCCATGTAGTGCTTGCCAAGCGGGAAAGCAAGTAGGAGCTCAACACCCCTCTAAGAATGTCATGACGACAACTAGACCTTTGGAGTTACTCCATATGGACCTTTTCGGCCCCATTGCCTATATTAGCATTGGTGGCAGCAAGTATGGTCTAGTTATCGTTGATGATTTTTCAAGGTATACTTGGGTGTTCTTCTTGCATGATAAAAGTGAAACTCCCGGTGTCCTCAAGAAATTTCTAAGGAGAGCTCAAAATGAGTTCACCTTGAGGATAAAGGCTATAAGAAGTGACAATGGCACCGAATTCAAAAACATGCAAGTAGAAGAGTTCCTAGATGAGGAGGGCATCAAGCATGAGTTTTCCGCTCCCTATTCTCCACAACAAAATGGCATAGCCGAAAGAAAGAATAGGACGCTTATTGAGATGTCAAGGACGATGCTAGATGAGTACAAAACATCGGACCGGTTTTGGGCAGAAGCGGTTAACACCGCTTGCCATACCGTGAACCGATTGTACCTTCATCGCCTCCTCAAGAAGACTCCTTATGAGCTTCTCATTGGTAAGAAACCCAATGTTTCTTACTTTCGGGTCTTTGGTAGCAAGTGCTATATCCTCAACAAGAAGCCTAGGACTTCGAAGTTTGCTTCAAAGTCCGATGAGGGTTTCTTGCTTGGATATGACTCAAACACTCATGCGTACCGTGTGTTCAACAAATCCTCTGGAATTGTTGAAGTAGCACGTGACGTAGTGCTTGACGAGACCAATGGCTCTCAAGTGGAGCAGGTTGATCAACATGCCCTTGATCAAGAGGAACCTCCACTAGAAGCTCTAAGGAAAATGGCACTTGGAGATGTTCGCCCACAAGAACCATCTCAAAGTTCAAGTGACCATCCTCTCTATGAAGTAGGTCAAAACCCCATTGGACAAGTTGAAGATCCTCTAGATGCTCCCCAAAGTGATAATGAGAATGAAGATCAAGGGGGAGGCATGAATCAAGGGGGAGACCAAAGTGAAGAAGATGAACCAAGTAATTCAAGAGGTCAACCCCCGCATCCTCGTGTTCATCAAAGTGTTCAACGGGACCATCCCGTTGACAACATTCTAGGAGATATCACAAAAGGAGTAACAACACGCTCACGTGTTGCAAACTTTTGTGAGCATTTCTCTTTTGTCTCATCCTTGGAACCACATAAGGTTGAAGATGCCTTAAGGGATCCGGATTGGGTAGTTGCCATGCAAGAGGAGCTCAACAACTTTGAAAGGAACAAGGTTTGGGAGCTTGTCAAGCGCCCTCAAGCTAATGTTGTTGGAACCAAGTGGGTGTTTCGCAACAAACAAGATGAGCATGGCGTGGTAACTAGGAACAAGGCACGACTTGTGGCAAAAGGATACTCACAAGTTGAAGGATTGGATTTTGATGAGACATTTGCCCCCGTAGCTAGGCTTGAGTCAATTCGGATACTATTAGCCTTTGCTACTCATCATGATTTCAAGCTCTACCAAATGGATGTTAAGAGCGCATTCCTAAATGGTCCAATCAAGGAAGAAGTTTTTGTAGAGCAACCTCCGGGATTTGAAGACCAAGACTATCCTAACCATGTGTACAAATTGCGAAAGGCCCTTTATGGCCTCAAGCAAGCTCCTAGAGCTTGGTATGAGTGCCTAAGAGACTTTCTAGTTGAGAATGGTTTTAGGATAGGAAAAGCGGATTATACCCTTTTCACAAAGCACTTCAACGAGGATCTTTTTGTGTGCCAAATATATGTGGATGACATCATATTTGGTTCCACAAATAAGGTGTTTTGTGACGAGTTCTCCAAGATAATGACGGAGAGGTTTGAAATGTCCATGATGGGTGAGTTGAAGTTCTTTCTAGGATTTCAAGTGAAACAACTCAAAGAAGGGACGTTCATAAGTCAAACTAAGTATACTCAAGATATTCTAAGAAAGTTTGACATGGACAAAGCAAAACCCATCAAAACCCCTATGGGGACAAATGGACACCTAGACCTAAATGAGGACGGTACAAGTGTGGATCAAAAGCTATATAGGTCTATGATCGGATCACTTCTCTATCTTTGTGCATCTAGGCCCGATATCATGCTAAGTGTGTGTATGTGTGCACGCTTTCAAGCAGCACCCAAGGCTTGTCATTTGACCGCCGTTAAAAGGATCTTGAGATATCTTGTACACACACCTACCCTAGGACTTTGGTACCCCAAAGGATCCAAGTTTAACCTCATCGGATATTCCGATGCGGACTATGCGGGGTGCAAAGTTGATAGGAAGAGCACATCGGGTACGTGCCAATTCTTAGGTCGATCTCTTGTGTCTTGGTCCTCTAAGAAGCAAAACTCTATTGCTCTCTCCACCGCCGAAGCTGAATACGTTGCAGCCGGAAGTTGTTGTGCACAACTTCCCTGGATGCGACAAACGCTTGGGGATTATGGGATTAACCTGCGTAAAATTCCACTCTTGTGTGACAACGAGAGTGCAATCAAGATAGCCCATAATCCGGTGGAACACTCTAGGACCAAACATATAGACATTCGACACCATTTCTTGCGAGATCACTCAATGAAGGGAGACATTGAGATTTCGCATGTGAGGACGGAACATCAACTTGCGGACATCTTCACCAAGCCTCTTGACGAGAAGCGTTTCTGTGAGCTAAGAAGTGAGCTCAACGTGTTGGATTCTCGGAACGTGGCTTAAACCACATTCCTCATATATTTTGAGCCACATTTCGAAAAACTCCTCTCTATGTCGATTTCTCCTCAAATTTGTTTGAGAAATCTATTTTCTTCATGAAAATGTTCATAAGTTGTTCTTTATTGACTCATAATCATGTTTGTCATGTTTTCCTTGCTATATCTGTCCAAAAGGACTTATCTTTATGGGCAAAACCCAAATATATTGTTTTTCAGCCCAGCTGGACCGGACTAGTCTGCCCCTATGGCCGGACAAGTCCGGGTCAGACTAGTCCGCGGCTAGTCCGCACACCGGACTAGTCCGGCCTTCCACCGGACAAGTCTGGACCCGGACTAGTCTGGGTCTGGTCCGCAGACCGGACTAGTCCGGCCCCTCAACCGGACTAGTCCGGCCCTTGGGGACTTAAACCCCCAGGCGGCCCGGACCCCCTCTCTCTCTTTCTCACTTGACTCTCAAGCTTCCACGCGCGCACAACCGCCCCCAAATCGGCGATTTTGCGCTCCAACCACCAAAACTCAACTCCAATCCGCGCATCGAAGTCCTTGGGAGTGAGGGATCACTTCCCCGCGCTCCACCTTCGAGATCCACGCCGATTTCGACGACTCAAGCGGATTTTTGAAGAATGTCGAACTCCGAGCGCTCTCCTCCGCGTGTCAACCTCGAGGGGCGTACCAAGGCCCAAATTGTCGAGACTCGGACTAAGGCTGCGCTAATGGAGGCGCAGAAGGCCAAGGAGGAAAGAAAGCTCAAGGCACTCGAAGCATCCAAGGTGGCTGCAAGCATCTACAATGAGGATGAAGCCATTGCCCGTGCCACCGCAGAATCACTGAATGAGCTGCGAAAGAAGAAAAGAGAGGATAGGGAGGCCCATAACTCCAAGGCCGCTGAGGCCAATGCCCCAAAGAGGAAGAAGCTCGTCACTCTTGGCGAGAAGGCTAAGGGCAAGGAGCCAGCCCAAGAAGAGGCTGTCCCTAGGGTCGAGCGTGACCCGAAGAAGGGAAAAGCTCCGGCTCCTATCGAGCCAAAGAAGAAGAACCCCGCAGTCAAGATATCAACTAAGAGGGCTGCTGGTGGGGTTGTGATCAAGGAAAAGGGGAAGGCCACCTCTATTGGCCCCCTTGAAGTCCACACACCGGAAAGGAATCCCAACCGGCAAAAGGAACTGTCGGCAAATGTGTTCCATGGCAAAGGGGCTGAAAAGGCCCGAAGGCTAAGGACCGAGAAGGTCTATAAATTTGAAAGGAGCACAGCTGATCCCAGGTTTTGGTGTGACTTCCACTGTGACTATTACAGGCTAGTCTACCAACAAATGAAGAAGCCAGTGATAGAGGCTCAGTGGGTGGACTGGGACTATATGGCGAAGAAGGAGCACTCGGCCTTTGATGCCGTGATTGAAGCTGCCGAGCGCCATGATCTCAAGAAGATCATGGGCTTCAAATATGATTGGAATGTGGAAGTTATTCTCCAATTCTACTCCACAATCTATTTCACTAGCTCAGGTGATAGGAGGATAATTTGGATGACTCATGGTGAACAATACTCTGTCACCTATGCTGAGTTTGCAAGGATCCTTGGTCTTGAGGCTCACATGGACCACGAGATCATTATCTCGAACCTCAAGACAGTGGATCGTGAGGAGCTGGCTTACATGTATCCAAGCCATCTCCCGTTTGATGCCGGACTAGCTCGGAACATCAAGCCATTCTACAGCATCATGAACCGGATACTTAGGAGGACCATTGCACCCAAGGACGGTGATGCAGGGGTCATTCAAGGAAACCTAAGGCACCTGCTCATTCTGATTGATGGGGAAGAGAAGTTCAATCTCATCGACTACATCTTCGACGACATCTTCAACATCTCGCATACCCCCAACAGGGCGTGCGGGTATGCCCCTTACATTATGTGCCTTATTGAGAAGGTGACGGGTGTGGCCTTTGTCAAGGATGTATCGCACCGACCTCTGCGCCCCCAGAAGCCGCCAAATGTGCCGGTGCCTCCAAGACGCAAGAATGCTGATCCTCCGTCTCGCCCAGTGGCGCCTCCGTCTCCGCCTCCGCCTCAGTCCATGAGTGCGTTCTTCAAATGCTTCAAGGCCATCTTCACCTCGTGCCGGAAGCAAGAGATTCGCGCTCAGAGGGCACACAAGCGCCAAGAGAAGTATCTCAAGGCGGTGTGTGAGAAGCTTGAAGTTCCGATGTCATCTCCTGAGGAGAGTGATGGGGAGATCACTCCTTTCCCCGTCTTCACTGCCGATGAGCTTGCTCAGCTCCAGGAGGATGGAAGCTCCTCTCGGGCAGCTCCCTCGGCAAGGGAATCCTCCGACAACGACGACAACGACGAAGAGCCAGAGGCAAACATTGAAGACTCCGAAGCCACTGAGAGCGAAAGTGGAGAAGATGAGGACTAGGTTTAGTTAGTTGTTCCCCCTTCTTTTCCTTTTTGGTGCCTTGATGCCAAAGGGGGAGAGTTAAGGGAGTTTAGTGAGTTTAGTCCTTTTGTGGGTGTGTTTTGTGATGTATGACTGTCATGTAAGTGTGTTTTGTGATGTATGACTGTCATGTAACATATTTATGCTCTTGGATGTTTACATTTGTGCAAGACTCGTTAATGTTGCTTACTATCAATATATTGCTCTTATTGTCAATCTTATGAATGTATTGATGTTATTCATGTCTTGTCACAAACTGTTGAGCACATCACGTAGGCACCCCACCATAACGTGTGTGGGTATGAAAGAACTTCTCCATCTCTTTTACATGTTGCATACATTGAGGGGGAGTCATTCATACGCACACATATTATGAAAACCAAAACTTTATACTCTTATTTGTGAAGGACTTAATGTGTTGTCATCAATCACCAAAAAGGGGGAGATTGAAAGTGCATCTAGGTTCCCCGTGGGTTTTGGATGATTGATGACGACAATTAAGTCGCTAATGAGCTCAAGTGATCTTAGCACAGGTGAAGACTCAATCGGAGACGCAAACCCTCAAAAAGGAAAAGGAAGGAAACGGAGTCAACTCGAAGCGTAGAAACTAGGGTTTCTAGCGTGATTGAGTTAGACTAGCCGTAGTAATAGGAGGGTGTGTGTGTAAAGTGCATTGAGATCAAGTTTGGGAGCTCAAAGTGGTTTAGAGGTCAAACCTATGAAAGAAATGAGTGAATGAGTGGTCTGGCCGTAGGGCCGGACTAGTCCGTGCAGGAGGTCGGACTAGTCCGCCCCTGGCCAGCCAAGTCCGTTATCGGCCGGACCAGAAGGGTCTGACCGAGATAGGACTAGTCCGTTTGTGATCGGACTAGTCCGGGTAGCTGTGAGTGGGTTTTGGGGATGAAGTCCCAAAATCACGGACTTGTCCGTTTTGGACCGGACCAAGAGGTCCTGAGTGAGAACGGACTAGTCCGCCCGTGGGGCTGGACTAGTCCGGGTTGGCTAGGAAAAGGTGCTTCTGTGGCTAAGTCTGGGAGGACCGGATTAGTCCGCCCTAGGGGCCGGACTAGTCCGTGGTCCTCAGACTAGTCCGTTTTCACACGGAGCAGAAGGCTCTGTGTGAGATCGGACTAGTCCGGTGTTGACCGGACTAGTCCGTTCTGGAAGTGACCGTTTGAATTTGAAGTTTGGCGGGTAGCGTGACGATAGTGTGTCAGCTGTCGGGACCTGACAAAGGGGTCAGTGGTCCCCTAGGCCGGACTAGTCCGGGCCAGTGGCCGGACTAGTCCGCCCTTTTGCTGAAGTCAGCAGATTGGGCTTGGGACCCCTATAAAAAGGGGACCCCCGGCCTCATTTCGAATACCTTTTGAAAAACTCAAACCCTAGCGCCGCCACAGCCAACTTGGAGCACTCCTAAGCCTCCTTCTTGCCTACTTTCCCTCTAAAACTAATTCTTGAGTGGATTAGGGTTTAGTGAGGTGGAGAAGAGGAAGAACATCGCGCTTGTGCTCCCGGTTTGATCTCTTGCACTCGTTTGAGTCTTTGTGGGCTGTGTATTGAGTTTGTTTTATTGTGTTGATCACCTTTGTGGTGTGGGAGCCTCAGTTTGTGAGAAGCCCCGGCGAACTTTGTAATCACCGTTGTGATTAGTGGAGAACCAAGTTAGGCCCGTGCGGTAAACTTGGTGAGGGAAGGGTTGTTGGACCCGGTCCTTTGTGGACTCCTCAACGGGGACGTAGATTCCTTGTGTGGAATCAAACCTCGGGATAAAATCCTTGCCCCCTTGTGTTCTTCGCATTCATTCTATTGATTACTTTGTTCTAGGGTTGGTAGTCTCGTTTCATACTCCGCATTGCTACAAACTTGTGGAAACTTGACTTGCTCTTGTGTAGGTTGTTGCTCAACTTGACTTAAACATATACTCACTTGTAGCAACGAGAAAATTCCCTAAAACTTGCTAGAAACAATTTTTTAGGGTTATTCACGCAGGCTGACCGGACTAGTCCGCCCCCTGACCGGACTAGTCCGCCCCCTGTAATTTAATCTCGTTTTATTGAGTCATTTGCAGGTCAATTAGCCTATTAACCCCCCTCTAGGCAACTTTCAAGCACGAACAGTATGCCCAAACTGTGTGGAAACCCAAGTAAAGAAGTGAGAGAGAGTATCAAATGTCTCAGATTTCAAATGTAAGGGAAAAGTCTAAGAGAAATGTGAGAAATCATCAAGTACCACCAAATAATATTTAAAACCCGAGACACTGATAACAGGAGATGTCCACAAATCCAGTGAATAAGATCAAAAATGTGTTGCACATGAGACACAGAATTGGGAAAGGGAAGCCGAACATCGCGACCAAGCTGACAAGCGTGATATAATGACTCATGTGTGCCCCTAGTACACGAGATAACTGAACTACTAGACAACTTCGACATAGCATCAGCGCCAAGGTGACCAAGCCGACGGTGCCAAGTAGTGGATGAAGCTGTCGTAGCCAGAGCAAAGGATGGAGATGCAGCGAAAGTAGGAAGTCGAAGAGTGTACAGGGGCCCCGGACTATCACATCGAAGAAGAAGACGCCGAGTGGGAAGATCCTTCACAGGCAAACCAAAATGATCAAACTTAACAGAAATATTGTTATCAGTGGTGAAACGACGAATGGAAAGCAAATTTTGAATAATGTCTGGAGCAACGAGAACATTGTTAAGATGGAATGAACCCAGAGAAACCGAGTCACCTACTGAGGTGACTGGAAGAACAGATCCATTTCCAACAACAGTCGATGAAGGAAACGAGGAATGAGGTGGGTGGGTAGAAGAGAGAATACCAGCATCTGGGGTGGTGTGGTAGGAGGCGCCAGAATCAGCCACCCAATCAGTAGTCGGCGGTGTGAGGTGCATGGTGCTGAATGAAGACGCCAAGTCCTGACGATCCCACCCCAGGGGCGGCTCCTGGAGGGGTGCTGGCGGCTCCGAGTACCCAGCGGGGTAGGCAGCACCGCCGTAGGCCGGAGTTGGCGATCCAGCCGCAGGGCGACCAAGTACGCCATAGCCCGGGTGGGCTACATACGCCGCATGAGGACGTGGCTGGCGTGGAGTAGAAGAAGTCGGTGGTGCCCCAAGAATACCCGGAGACGGTCCAGGCCACATAGAGATCTGGCCAGTCCACGGGTTGTATGGTGTGGGCCAGGGCGCACCTCCCCGGCCAGTGCCACCAGTACCACTACTAGTAGGAGCAGTGGACATAGAAGTGTCGCCAGCACCTCGTCCTGTGCGCCTACCGCCGCGACGTCGACGAGTACCACTCCCAGAGCCAGCAGAGGCACCCGGGGCAGTAGGCGGAGTAGGTGGTCGCGGTAGTGGTCCCCCAGAAGACGGTGGGTGTGAGGGCTGCCCAGAGCCATAAAAGGTTGTGGCAGGCCCAGAGGTAGTAGATCCACCAGTCGTGATCTCCTCAAGCTCGAGATCGGACCAGACCTTCTCGAAGGTCGGTGGCGGCTCCATACGAAGAAGCCAGAAGCGAAGATGGCTGAAGTGCTCGTTCAAGCTGTGAAGGACCTGAAGTACTAGTGTGCTGTCAGCAACCGGCTCGCCAAGGTCGCGCAAGGAGTCAGCCATGCCCTTCATCTCTCCACAGTAGGCAGAGATGGAGCGGTCACCCTACACTGTAGTCTGGAACCGTGCGTTAATGTGAAGAGCCCAAGTCGCACGGTTCCCCAATAAGTGGTGCTCCAGTATCTGCCAGGCCCGGCGCGTGGTGCCCCCGCCGCGCTGTCCGACCAGCTAGTGCAAATCGTCGGCGAGAGTGCCAAGGATTCAGGCAAGGACCAGACTGTCCATGCTGATCCAAGAGTCATCCCACGGGGCGTCATCCCGCTGGACGTGGTCCTCAAGCTGGTACCGCCTCAACGTGAGGAGGAACTCGTTACGCTAGCGGGCGTAGGTGGTGGAGTTACAGCTGAAGACAGTCGACACTAGTGTCCGAATGTTCTGAACTCCAGCCGCTTGGGCGTGTAGAGCGGCGACGAGAGACGCCGAGTATGCGGAGTGCACACTGGTGTCTGAGGTGGGCTCGTACGTCGCGCTTAGCGGTCGGTGAGCGCTCTCCTGGATCTGGTGCGAGAGAGCAGCCGCTGAAGCGCGCTCCTGCTCCAAGGCAAGAGCGAGTGCCCGCTCGCGCTCGCGAGAGGCAGCCAGAGCCGCGAAGACACCGGAGGTGTCCGCGGCCGTCGTGGTGGTGCTGGCGACGTCGTAGAGAGGATCAGTGGCCGCATGAGGAGCAGTAGCAGTGCTAACAGCAGATCTGGAGCCCGTCATGAAGGCGACAGCAGTAGGGCTGCCGAGTGATCCGCCAACTGTCGGATTAGTCGCTGCGCCGGGCGCGTGCCGAGCCATAGAGACGAGTGGTGCGCCGGCTGCCGGACCAGTAGCAGGTACACCGGCGAGATGGGGCGCACCGGCCAGTGGCGGGGCACCAATGGCGCTGTCCAGGAAAGGGCTGCCGGTCAGGCCGCCGGCCAGTGGTGCACCGGCCCGGCCGCCGGTCAGGGGGGCAGCGCTGGCCAGGGGGGCCGCTGGCCAGGGAGGGGGCACCGGTGGCGGCCAGGAAGGGGGCGGCGGCGGCGACCAGAGAGGGGGCGGCGGCGGCGGCCAGGGAGGGGGCGCCGGCGGTGGCCAGAGAGGGGGCGCCGGCGGCGGCCAGAGAGGGGGCACCGGCGGCGGCCAGGCTGCCAGGGGATCAGAGGCGCCGACCATGGGGGGGTTGGCGGCTAGAGTGGTGGGGATTAAGGTTAGGGTTTGGCTAATGATACCATATTAGAGGGCTAGAATGATTGATTCATTAACCAAGAGACACGGTACATATTTATAGATACATAGATGGGCCGGTACACAGGTCAGGCCCAAACACATAACTCAACACAGTCCAACACATTTGAATTAAATAGCTACTACATATTTCTTCTTCCCATTCAAAGCATGAACATTGAATATCAATTTGCAACATTTCCAGCATATACTCTTTTCTTCTAAGTTCTGTTACAAGCCAGTTTGAAATAAGTTACTCGGATTAAAAATATTTTGTTGCCAATGGAACTGAGTCTCGGAAACCTGAAATTTCTGCTAATAGAAAATGTCCAGATCGACCATGTAACGAACATGGAGTACCATACGTTCTGCGGATAAGCAGTAGAATTAAATATTTCAAAACAATTAAGACACCTTGAAAAGCTGGATGGGACTGAGCAGGAGGAACCAGCCAATTATCGCAAATGGCAGATGCTACGCTTCAACAAACTTGAGATATATACAGGTTATATACAGATATACAGCGTCTTTAGACTTCTAACACGGACCCTTATCAAGGAAGATTGCTATTATTCACATAAACTCAACAGAACTATCAGTTTTTCCTCCCATCCCCTTTTGGATTCATCTCAATTAAATCATCATCACGAGGATGAGCAAAACAAGAGAATTCATGCTGTCGTCAGCTTATTCACTCTGCACTGTGTTGCTGATGAACGGGTAAACCAGGATGTTTTGACAATACAATGTTGCCAGCAGGGTCCATGTTGTACCTCAGTGTTTCGTCGTGTGTGACTATCCTGCAAGATCCCGACGACTCTGCGTGCATGCTGATGCCAAGATACTGTATATGGTCACGCACACTGTTTCCCCTCACAGACCTAAAAAGCGAAAAGAACTATGTTAGGAGAGGCATCAATAAGACAAGTTTAAGCCACAGAGATTTGCAGGCATGAGGCACAACATAACAAGTTTAAACCATATAAATTTGTAGGTGTGTTGCAGAGAGACCTGCTACAAGTTGGGTCTTCTCCAGAACCATCACAAATTTCCTCTACCGGGTATACAAGGCTTCCTAGTTCAACATTGTGGATCCATACCTGGAAGGGGAAATTGCCAAAATATTTAAGGTAGACATTTTCTTCACATATTTTTAAAATTTTAAAATAGAGAACATTATCTGTAGTTGTTACAACTGGTAAACAAAGAAACATACTTCTTGTGGGAAATGATGGTATGTCTTCTGTGGGAAGTACTGGTAGTATGGGGGTAAATGAGGCACAATATCATGCGCATTGGTAACTCGTATTGCATTTGGTAAATACGTTTTGGAATGAGAAGCAAATACAGCATTGCCAATCCGAGGCTGCCCATATGTCATGAGTGTCACGTTCTTTAACCCATAGTTAATCTACAAAAGGTCATCAAATCTGGGTTATCATAACAGACATGGGACTTTGGAAAAACAAAGCAAATTCCACTCTGGCAAATGCAGTACTCACAACAAGATCAAGGGTGCAAAATGAAGCCATAGCACCTCCCATGGAATGCCCTGTGACCATGACAGGAATATTGCCATACACTTCCCTGGTCCTTTGGATACCACTGACAACTCCATCACGCAGGGTTGTGTTATGGTAAGCCGAATAAAATCCACTGTGGACCTATAAGACATAACACAAGCATCAATAGTGTTACGGAACTTCATCATAAACACTTCAGACTATACTCACCTTTGCTTCAGGCATACCCGGATAGTCGAGATCAAGTTGTTTCCAAAATAAGTCCTCTATCCAGTTTTGGATACTGAAAATTTGGAAGAGCAAAATTATTGCACAAGAATAACATGACATAGACTTTAAATATTCGTTGATTGCCTTTATGTGTCGATTTGAAGAGCATCATATTCGAGCACTTGTTAAATTCATCAGACATTCAGTAGTAAAGTTTTGCAAAGAATCAACACTTCATGGCCATCACATAAAACTAATACCATGTGTTATAGAATCAACACTTCATAAGCACCTGTTTTCTTGAGTGCCTCTGAACACAACTATAACCACATTCATATCTCTTGCAAAACCCACATATGCCTGATTAATGAAAAATATCAGTACAGTTACATTACTACCTAGAAGAAAAAAGGATTACAGTAGAGACTAGAGAGAGCAACCTGCAAGCAATTTTTCACATCAACAACCAGCTCTATCACCTCAAACCCCTGAGTGACCAAATAAGTTAATTGAATCTTCATCACCAAAGTAAATGTGAATTTGACCAAACTTTGGCAAATCATAAACGTGGTTGAAGCAAAGTTACGTATATGATCATAATACCTCTGTTAAGCCACCACATCTTTCACAGGTCCACGTAAATAATTGTGTTAGGTCAGAAGTATATACCTGCAGAAAAGCACCAACTCCATAAAAACCTACCTCTTTGTTCATAAGAACAGTCCAATGCAGAATACAACAAGAAAAAAGACAGATCAACTTACAGCAGCAGTGAATTCAGCTAGCGTCCGAGCAAGAGTTGGATCATATATGGGTGCATGTTTTTTCTTCAATTCTGAGTTGAAAGGGCACCATGACATAAGAAAAAAATATAGTGTGCAACATAACATATAACAGACTAATTTATACTAGAAATACTAATTTATAGTGATTAACAAGCATTTTAAAAATACAATCTAGTTTCGGCAACAACATAAATGCTCTTAACATGTAACTGCTACAGATTTTGTAGCACTAAACAGTTCCCGGACACCAGTGATCACCCACAGTCCCAAAGCAAACTTTGCAAAATTGACCGGCAAACAAAGTTCGCTTGCACATACGGGGTTCTAAGAGAACGAGGAATATAATCCAAGACGTTTACTTCTATCATTTTTTTTTTGGGGGGGGGGGGGGGGGGGGGGCGAACAAGGAAAAAAACTACCTCTCCCGGAGCCAAGCGCCACCAAGCATATCAAAAACACGCTCACCAGGGACGCAGCCGGCGAAATTCGAGCGAAAAAGGACTTCGCCTAATCCGGCCTGCCGGCCTGGGATGAATGTTTGGGGATCAGGTGGCAATGACACGAACGAATGGAGTTTGAGTAAAGGGCAAGTTAAAACAAGGAGGCAAAATAAAAATCAAAAGAATTGGAGGGGATAAAGGTAACAATAAATAATTGACGGGTTGTGTGTTAAATACGAGTTAAATACGGGACGACTAGAATTCAATCTGAGTTATATATAATCATGTTGTCGAAGTTTTAATAAGACATTTTTTCTGGATCAACTAAGGAGCAGTCTGCAGAGGTTCTTGTTCAACAGGGCTTAGATCTTAATCAAGTGTACACGCATATGAGAGTGTATGAGACAGTGATTTTTACGTGGTTCGGATTGTAAGAAGCGTAACACCCTACTTTATGGTGGATTGTATTGCTAGTGGGTGTGTATGTGTGTGTATTGATGATTCGATGTTGGGTCCTTTGTAACGGTGACGGTCCGATCCTTTTATAGACAAGGTCTGATGCCTTACAAGTGGGGTCCGAGACGGGGCGATCTTATCCTAAAAATCTAAGGCTTTTTGCATAAGCTTGCTCTGACCGTGGCCTTGAGAACTTGCTATCTTGCCGCCTGGATCGTTAGTAGCCCATGCGTCGTTGCTGACAATGGCAGTGGATGTCCCGTCCAACTGTCTCTCCCGCCGTAAGATACCCACTTATCGGAGTGGGATAGGCCTGCGGCGCCTTCACTGCGATGCGATTGGTCGTAGTGGTACCTGATATTAGGCGTGTGTCAGGTCATGCGTCTGAGGAAGTCGTGTATCTTCAATTCATGACAGAGACAAGGCGCACTGCCCTCTTAACTCCAGAAACTATCCGTCCAGAGCAAGTGGTTGGACCACGTGACAGCTCGGGAGCTCATCTCTACGGAGGAGGTCAGGTCCCTTCTTACGGACCACGTGGCAGATCGGGAGCTCACCTTCGCGGAGGAGGTCGTGTCCCGTCTTGCAGACCACATGGCAGCTCGCGAGCTCACCTCCGCAGAGGAGGTCTGGTTCCGTCTTGCGGGACACGTGGCATCGTCGGAGCTCGCCTATACGGGAGGTGGCCCGTCTAATGTCTAGGACCATGTGGAAGCTTCGGAGCCCTGTCTCACAGGAGAGAGGGATTCTTTCCAGCTGGTCACGTGACTGCCTGGGAGCTCATCTCCGATGGGGAGCTGAACTTTTCTTCGGGGTCTCTTGTAGGTACCCCGGACACCGAATCTTAGGCAGACGAGTCCGGGTCTTTTGAACACGTGGTGCTCTCGAACTCTGCCTCTACTAGGAGGCGGGGTACCTAGGCGGCTCGGGGTACCCGGTATGCTGGGTACCGAGAGTGGCCCCTGGGTCCACCGTGGGGGGAGGTGACGAGCCAGAGGGTGGAGACTTATCCTGCTTTCCCGTGCGACCTTTTAATTTTGTCTTGATCAGCCGAAGCGGTGCGCGCCTGTGCTGTTGTGACCACGCGTCACTCTCTGGTTTAGGGGTCGTGGTGACGGGATCTTTGCTTGTTGCGACATTATCGCAACGATTCCCAACACGCCTACTACACTTCTGCTGCTTTCACTTCCGTATTTATGGGAACCGATGTGATGCCTTCTCAGGCGAAGACCTGCTTGGGCTAGTTTCTCTGACGGGAGATGTGGGCCCGCTTGCCATTTACATCGTGGCACGAGCCACTGATTCCGAGCCTGCCCGAATTTGCACGGTGCGCTCAAACGCCACTAGGGTGCTTTAAAAAGGTACCTTTTTGGGCAATGGTGGTTCCTTCCTTACGCATGCCCTAAACATTCGAGCCTTCGACTTCCTCCTTGAGCATCTACTCACCCTCGAGGTTCTCGACTCTTGCTCCAATGGACTCAGTCCTGCCTCCTTCCCGGATGGAGGATGTCTCACCCGTGAGACGAATTTTTGGCTAGGAGGACGAGAAGCGACGAGATTTGATCCATCCCGACTCCTTACCACTGGAGTTGGGGGAGAAAGAGATCGTCTTCTTCCAGGCGTACGCATACTCCAGGTTCGTCCCTCCCGTTTCCTCCTTCTTGGTGACACTTCTGGAGGTCCTTGTGGTCCAACTTCATCACCTGTCGCCGAAATCTCTGGTGGTGGCGACGGTGTTCTCGCATTTCTGTGAGATGTTCGTCGGGGTGTACCCGTGTGTGCCGGTGTTCCGGCAGTTCTTCGTGTTGAGGCGGACCGGGAAGAAGAACAAGGCGGAATTCCTCGATGCCTACTACTTCTAGCATCGGGCGAACAACCCCTCCAAGTACATTACCCCGCTCTCTTCAGCGAAATGGCCTGGCTGGAGGAGCGACTGGGTGATCGTGCATGTCGACGCCCACGATCGTATGGTCCTACCCACCAGCTGGCCGGCGGTTAGGAAGAAGACCTGGGAGGAACGTCCGAAGCTGGAGTCGGCGTATACTCCGGTGATGGAGAGGATCCGATTCTTGGTGGACCATGACCTATCAGAGCTGGCGATGATGGCAAATTTCGTTCATCGACGCCTGGCCCCCATGCAGCATCATTGATGTCCTGCATGGCTCTACATCGGGCTTCAGGATGGCACCAGGTTGCTGAGGGGTCGCGACACGGAGACGATCCCGCAAGAGGTGTTTAATGTAATGTCCAAGGCGTGCGATGACCCGCTGTCGCAAGATGTCTTCGTGATCCCGCGGTCTTGCCCACCGCTTTGCACGGATCGGGACCTTCAGACAAAGATTCTGAAGGAGATGCCCAACCTGGACGCGATCGGTATTGCGCCACGACGGGTTGGTGATGAGAGATGGGGGAAGGCCATCGTCGACCCTCCACAGGAGTCCGCACCTGCTCCAGGCTTTGAAGCTTCAAGGGCGAAGGACACACCCTCTATCTGAGGGAAGGGCAAGGCGTCAGTCCCTGACGCAGGCAAGGGGAAGACGCCGGTCCTTGACACAGGGAAGGGGAAGTCCCCGACGGTCGGGGTTGTGAAGGAGAAGTGCCCTCGATCACCCCGAAGGCGCCACCGCAGGTGGCCTTCGCTCCAAGTCAACGTCCCACGACGCGCCCCTCCTTAGCATTGGGTGTTGGCGCTTCTTCGGGAGGAGGCTCAGCCCGTGAAGCGGTGGCTCCACCAACGTCTGTGGCGGGTACACCATCCAACATCCTCGCCACCAGCTCAGTCCACGGTGCCACACGGGGCTCCGAGAGCGTTATGCCTACGGAGCCTCAGACCAAGAGGCCTCGGGCCGACGTCGGCGGCAGCTCGGGAGGAGGCTCCAGGAGTGGCTCCGTTGGGGTCAGTGGAGATACATCGACGCATGGTGGCGGCGTCGCTGGTGGTTTTGGTGGAGGCCCGATCGGGATGGCCTCGCCTGGCACGCCATCATTGGGACCTACGGCTTCAGGGTCGCCGAAGGTGGAGGCTCGCTGGAGCTTCTGGGATGCTGATAAGGCATTCTTACCAACACTTGCTTTGTTATCTCGCCTATATTTGTTGGTTGATCAAGTCGTGATTTTGATTTGCAGGGCTATGTCAGTTGTTGTGACACCCTTAGCGCCGAGGGTAGTGCCCCGGAGCGCTTCGAAGTCGGCCTAGGAGGCTACGGCTGTTCCGGTGGAGCAGACAGTCAAGCCGGCTCAGGAGAGCGCTGCTCCAGCGTCCGTACTCCGCGCGGAAAGTGAAGCTTCTCCGGCTGCGTCTTCAGCCGTCGCGCCAGAGGTAATGTCAGAGCCAGCACAGGGGCTGAGGGCTTGGGCCCCATTGCTGTTGATCCGACGGGTGGTTCTTTGGGCGATGGTGACGCTGCCGCTCCGGGCTACACCGCCACTCCTATTCGGTCTCCGGGGACAAGGTCTCCGGTACTGGTGGTGTCGTCTTCGCCACTTCGGGAGGAAGAGGTCCCCGAGATGATCACTAGGCGCCTCTCCGACATCATGGACTCAATGCAGTCCAGCATCCTCCTAGTGCAATCCAACCCTCGCCTGGCGCATGGGGATCTTATCGCGGAATGGGAGAAGCGGCGTGCTGAGGGCGAGCTCCTCCGAGGCTGGGAAGACCTTCTGAGGTCCAGGATTGTCGAGGCGAAGGCGCAGTACCAGAAGGAGAGCAAGGAGCTGGAGTTGAGGCACCGCTTGGTGAAGGCCCTGGACGCAATGTCCTAGAAGATCTTGGTCGATGCCAAGGTGGCCAATGACACGGCCGACACCCGCCTGCGTGCACTTGAGGATGGTCGAGAGGCCCTAGATCGCCGTGAAGCTGCTGTTGCTGAGCGGGAGGCTGTTGTCGCCGAGCAAGAGATGGTGGCCCAGGGGATGATGGCTCGGGTTGAGGCAGATCGGGACAGGCTACAGTCTCGCCTTGAAGATCTTGAGCTCCGATAGAGGGACTTGGCGCGGGATCGGGCGCAACATCAGCTGAGCGTCAGGAACTTCTCCTGCGCGTTCTCGACGTCTAAGCCCGGGAGTGCACGATGGAGCGCCGCGCCCGGGAGCTCAATCTGCAAGAGCGTCAGCTGGCTCAACGTCTGGAAGCCGAGGATAGGGCAGTGGCAGAGATGGTGGCATCCCATGTCCATGGGTGCTACCGGAGCCGGTACCCTAATCTGCCACTAGAGCCAATTTTTGAAGGTCTCATTGAAGAGTGCGAGGAGATGGCAGCGACAGAAGTCAAGAATGCCGCCAAACATGCCGTCGCGCAATTCGCTAGGGACTGAGGCTGGCAACCCATCTTTGTATCCGGGGTTCGCCCCTTTGTCAATATTCCTTAATGGATATGAATATGTGTTTCATTTCTTGACTTGTCTTTGCGCTTCTCAACTGTTGTTCTAAGTCCTTAGTCGTGTAAGTGTTTGCAGAACCTTTGCCGAGCTCGTTAGTTTTTGAGGACCAATGATTGCACAATTGATATGGACGAAGTGTTGTCCATTGACTTCCTGCCTATGGAACCCCCTTAGAGGCCTCTTGGTAGATGTAGTTAGTTGGCTGGGCACATCTACCACTTGGTCGCAGGATGTCTTCGATGGGCCCCTAGCAGAGCAGGGGAGTTGGAGTGGATTGTTTCAGTGTCGCCCACCATCATCGGCGACAAGCCCCTTCGGAGGTGCCAGAGATGGCTGCTTCGGCGTCGCCCACCATCGTCGTAGAGATGTCGACGGTAGGCCTCTTGGGAGGTGCCGGAGCTGGATGCTCCAGAGTCGTAGAGACATCCACCATCTTCGTAGGAGCATCGATGGCGGGCCCCTGGTTTACAGGCTATCACAAGAGAACCCTGTTAGTAAGAAGAGTGAGGCAGGAGAGTTTAATCACTTATCCGCGCTTGTTGCTGTCGTCGCCGTGCTTGGACATCGACGACAGGCCCCTTGGGAGGTGCCAGAGCTGGCTGTTCTGACGTCATCCACCATCTTCGTAGAGACGTCGATAACGGGCCCCTTTAGAGGTGCCGGAGATGGCTGCTCTGGCATCTCCCACCATCATCATAGAGATGCCGACGACAGGACCCTTGGGAGGTGCCGGAGTTGGCTACTCCGGCATTGCCCACCATTGTTGTATAGACGTCGACGGCATGCCCCTTGGGAGGTGCCGGAGCTAGTTGCTCCGGCGTCGTCCACCATCGTCGTAGAGACATTGACGGTAGGCCTATTGGGAGGTGCCAGAGCTGGATGCTCCGGCGTCATCCACCATCTTCGTAGGAGCGTCGACGGCAGGCCCCTTGGGTGGTGCCGGTGTTGGTTGCTCTGGCGTCATCCACCATCTTCGTAGAGATGTCGACGGCAGGACCCTTGGGAGATGTCGGAGATGGCTGCTCCGGCGTCGTCCACCATCTTTGTAGGTACGTCGACGGCAGGCCCCTTGGGAGGTGCCGCAGCTGGATGCTCTGGCATCGTCCACCATGTTTGTAGGTACGTCGGCGACATGCTCCTTGGGAGGTGCCCGAGCTGGCTGCTCCGGCGTCGCCCACCATCTTCATAGAGACATTGACGGTAGGCCCCTTGGGAGGTGCCGAAGCTGGATGCCCCGGCGTTGTCCACCATCTTCGTAAGGAGGTCGACAACAGACCCCTTAGGAGGTGCCGGAGCTAGATGCTCCAGCGTCGTCCACCATCTTCGCAGGAGCGTCGATGGCGGGCCCCTGGTTTACAGGCTATTACAAGAGAATCTTGTTAGCAACAATAGAGGGGCAAGATAGTTTACTCACTTATCCATGCTTGTTGTTGTAGTCGACATGCTGGGACATCGACGGCGGGCCCCTTCGGAGGTGCCAGAGTTGACTGTCCTACACATATGGTAGAAAGAGGGGGGACTAGTCTTGCTCGCCAGTTCTACATGTTCCTCTCCTTAGCTCTGTCATGTCTTACTGTCCTTGAATGATGCACGAGGCTTGGGTAATTCGATGCGTTGGTGCTCCGGGGTCCGGCTCCTGCCGTCTTTAGGGTGTGAGCTTTCTAGCTCCATTACTCGACCGTAGCGCTGGGAGGCAGGGTGTGTATGCTTAGGGTACAGGATCAGGCTAAGCAGTTTACACCCTCTGGACCTCCTGCTCGGCACATGCCCTTCCTTGGAATCCTTCTAGCGCCACAGGACCCTAATGACGAGAGTGGCCGAAGGAACCCCTCACACACTGCAGGTACCTCAAGCAAACCCGCCTGTAGCAGGACTGCATGTCTTCAGCATGGGTGAGTTACAGAGTGTATAACTGTGTATATAAAGGTAATATACGATAAAATGAGTCTAGTATGGTATGACCATAAAATTAATGCATGATTAAATGAACAATGCTTTTAATAAAACATTAAGTAAAACAATGATTTTTTATCGGCGTTCATAGGGGGAGACAGGCTTTTTACAAAAGAGGGCAACGACTTGCTTCCGGATGATGAGGGAGGCAGGGTGTACAAGCTTAGGGTTCGGGACCAAGCCAAGCTGATTGCACACTCTAGACCTGATTCTCCCGGAGCTCGGTTGTCCGTAATGCTGCTCCTGGGTCCTATGAAAACCTTTACACTGTCCTACTAATCTTAATATTTACAATAGGGGTGCCCAAAGCTCGAAGGGTAGCTGTGATGGTTGCGGGTTAACCTTGCTGTCAACAGCTATTAGAAGGGCGATGAGCAAGCATCCCTACTTCCTTCCTTGACCGCCCGCCTTGCGAGTGGTGTGAGGAGAGTCAGGACTGAGCTTGGCAGCTTTGACGGGAGTGTCGATGCTGCCGGAGGGCTGCAGCCGGGGTGCAACGGGTGCCTGAAAGTGCATCTAGGTATCCATTGTGGGTTTTGGTTGGTTTATGACAAACAAATGAGATCCTAACAAAATTTTTGAGATGAGCGCATGTTTTAAAGAAATTAGGATGAAATCTCAAAAAGAAAGGAGAATGAGAAATCAAAAGGAAAAGAGATCAAGAGATGAAAAGAATAGTTTATTTTGTATGGAGTGTGTTGGAGAAATACACCCGAAGAGCTCAAGCAAAAGAGATCTCAATCACTACACACAAATTTGCATATTCATACTAGTCCGATGTCTACCGGACTAGTCCGATATCTCTCTGACTAAGATCAGACTAGTCCCCCCTAGGGCGGACTAGTCCTCAACACTTCACATCTGCACAAAAACGGACAAGTCTGATATCCATCGGACTAGTCCGATAATCTTGTGACTAAAATCGGACAAGTGCTCCAAGTCCAGACTTGTCCTTAGCCCCACAATTTCTCACTACACCGGACAAGTCCGATATCAGCCGAACTAGTCTGAAAACTCTCTGCCTAAATTCGGACAAGTCCCTTCAAGTGCGGACTTGTCCTCAGTTCTTCAGGGTGTTCACTACACCGAACTAGTCCGATATCAAACGGACTAGTATGAAAAGTTTCTGACTAAAAACGGACTAGTCCGCACCAGTAACGGAATAGTCCGGTATATCTCAACACTTAGGGTTTTCCATACGCCGCACACCAGACTAGTCCAGAGTCCACCACGGACAAGTCCGGACATCGCAAAACCTAATGGTAACTTTTGGAAACCCTGGTATAAATACAGGTGTACGGCCATATATCAATACTCTCGACCTTCTGCGCTGTCACACCTCCCAAGAGCCCAAAATACACATCTCTCCACACATTCTAACCCTAAAAGGATCAAATCTTTGAGGATTAGCAATTGATCAAAGGAGAGACTTGTTCTACATATCTTGAGCTCTTGGGTTTGAATCTCTCGCACACTCTTGTTGTTTATTGTACATCTTTCGAGTGTGTTTGGTGGTGTTCTTCATTGTAATTCTTAGGGAGCCCTCAACTTGTGAGAACGCCCCTTGAACACGTTATTTGCCCTTTGTGATTAGTGGAAGAGAATCGACCTCCGTGGCGATTCGACGAGGGTATGGTTGGTGAAGACCCGGTCCTCCATAGAATCCTCAACATGGATGTAGGTTTCCTCTGTGGGAATCGAACTACGGGATAAAATCTTTTCTCGCACGCTTTTGTTTTATTGTTCATCACATTCTAGGGTTTACATAATATTGTGTAATTCATGTTGAAATATTGAAACTAAAGTTGATCTTTGTCATACATTGTTTCATTGTGGTAATACATCTAATTTGCTAATTAATTTCCACTGCATAGAGTACTAGAAATGATATTATCGATTAAACTTGATCTTTCTAGTCTGCGCATACCGGATTAGTCTGCACCGTATCGAGCTAGTCCGATCTCCCTGTATTTGATGAATCTGTTATGTGTTTTGGGATCGACAAAAGTTCAAAAAGCCTATTCACCCCCTCTAGACTACATTCAATTGGTATCAGAGCGAGCGTCCCTACTTCCTGCCTTGACCGCCCGCCTTGCGAGTGGTATGAGCAGGGCCGAGACTGAGCTTGGCAGCCTTGACGGGGGTGTTGGTGTTGTCAGAGAGCTGCAGCCAGGGCACAGCGGGTGCTCTGCGCTGATGCGAGCTCGGCGGAAGCTGACTTGATCCAACACCGTCCGGACAGGTGTCAGGTATGCTGGGAGGGCTTGGAGTTGCTCGAAGGCTAACACCGCAGCAGTGCGGTCTCCGCGGATCCTGAGGATGCTGGAGGGGGTTGGCATCTTCAGGACAAGGTCGCCGTAGTGGGCTACGGCCATGAATCGGTACAGGGCGGGCCTATCGATGATGGCGTTGAAGGGGAGACTAACATCCGCGATGTCGAAGAGGATGCTCTCTGTCCTGTAGTTGTCGGGTGTCCCCAAGGTCACCTGGAGATGGATGTTTACGTATGGGATGATGCTCCCCGGTCCCACCCCTGAGAATGGGCACGTGGGGGTGAGCTTGGACACTGAGATCTGCAGCTGCTCGAAGGCTGCGCAACTGAGGAGGTTGAGTCCAGCCCCGCCATCTATCAAGACGTAGTGGATCTTGACATTGGCCATGGTAGGGGCGAACAAAAGAGGTAGAATCCCTGCCCTGGCCATGTTCTTGGGGCAGTCGAAGGCGTCAAAGCTGATCGACGTCTCCTTCCATCGATGGTGCAGCGCCGGAGTGGGGACAGGGGCTATCGAAGTCACTGCACGATGAAGGGTCTTGACCGTGTTTCGGGACACGAGATCTCAAGACCCTCCGTAGATGACGTGGAGTGTCTTGCGATGCTCGTTGTCGCTGCTGGCGTCGGAGTCCTCGTTTTGGTGGACCACTTTGACAGCTCGCTCCTCCTTCTGGTACTCCATCTCCTCGTCATTGTCGACCTTGGGGTTGACCTTCTGCTTGCCCTCCCGCAGGCGGAAGGGGGCGCCGTCTGGGCCCTACGGTGCCCGCTGTTGGTAGCGTTCAGCGCATCTCTTGATCTCCCGACACTCGCTTGCGGTGTGGTCACGAGTCTTTTGCACCAGGCAGGGCTCGGCGCTGTTGTCAGTAGCAGGTGGTTGACATGGGCGCTTGTCGAAGCGTGGTGATCTTCCCCCTCCGGTCACCTCTGCTGCGGCGATGGGAGACCCATGCAACAACTTGTTCTGGCTGCCACCCCAACTCTTATTTTTGCCTCTACCTGGGGTAACGACACTGTCACCAGTCTGCCCGACTTCGCCCACCCCGGGGGCGGCCTGGGTGTGCCAGTCACGGCCCTCGGCCGCGTAAGTAGACCAGTCGACGATGGAGAAGAGCTTGGAGATATCTTGCACGTTGTGCGTGGCTAGCTTCTCGAGCATCTTCCGGTCACGCACTCCCTACCGGAACACTACTATAACGGAAGCATTGGGGATGTTGGGGATGGAGTTGCGTACCTGGGAGAAGCATTGGATGAATGATCTTAGCGTCTCCTTGGGCTGCTGGCGCACGGCGTGGAGGTCGAGCTCGTTGTCGGGCGCGTGTAGGAGCTGCCAAAGTTCACCGTGAACTACCGGCAGAGCTCATCCCAAGAGGTTATGGACCCCTAGGGCAGGTTCATCAGCTATGACCGGGCTGAGCTACCTAGGGCAACGGGGAAGTAGTTTGCCAGGACGGGCTCATCCGCTCCTACAGCAAGGAGCATCGTGGTGTAGATCTGCAGGAACTCTGCTGAGTTGACGCTCCCATCCAACCTTTCTGGTAGGTGTGGCCAGAACTTGCGTGGCCACGTCTCCAGTCGGAGGTATGGCACCAAGGCTATGTGCCCTCCGATGGGCTTCACTAGAGAGGCGTACGTGACAGCATACGCCAGGGGGGGTTGCTGTGCCACATGTGGCTGCTGTGGGACCTGCTGTTGTGGCAAGTACTACTGCAGTACCTGGTGTATAGGGCACTGCAGGGGTGCAGTCGACCCAACGTTCCTGGTTTGATGGTGGCGGTGGAGGGTTTACATGAGGTGCTCTTCAAACAGAGGACTCCTCCTCCTCAGGCCCTCGAGGCCTATACTCAGTGTCGAGGTTGCGCCGTCTCTCCTACTGCCGCTCGATGATGACGCGGCCATCTAACTGAGCTTGTCGCCGGTCAAGCTCAGCCCTCAAGTCCTCCGTGGGGATCTTGGCAGCGTTGGTAAGCCTGGTAGATATGGAGTTGGTGGTGCGAAGGTTGATGGATGGCGTGCGTGATAGCGACACGTGACGTCACCCTCTGTTGGGAGAGTTGATGGCCGCGATGACGAAGTGGTCGATGTCTTGGATCCACCGCTAAGCTGCTCCCTGGGAAGCGTTCAGCAATGGTGGGTGTTGGAAAAGAGCCTTGGCCGCTGCCAGAGCGCTCTCTGGGCTTGCTGTCGGCAGCGCCGGGGGAGCTGACTGGGCCGGAATGTGTCCCGACACATCGTCCTGGCCAACCATACCTGCACGGGGGCGTGACGAACCAGAGAGTGCTGATCGAGCGACAGATCTAGTCACCGGACGACGGCCACGGAAACCGCCTTTCACGGGCCTGATGCACACCGTGGTCGTGAAAGCGCTACCACTTTTTTGAGAGAAAAATCCCCTACCTAGTGCGCCAAATGTCGAAGTGTTAATGCGACACTTCCCCCGGATCTGCTAAGGAGCAGCCCGTAGAGGTTCTTGTTCGGCAGGGCTTAGGCCTGAATCAAGTGTATGCGCGTAGGAGAGTGTATGAGACGGTGGTTTTTACGTGGTTCAGGCCGCAAAGAGTGTAACACCCTACTCCACGGTGGATTGTATTGCTAGTGGGTGTGTATGCGTGTGTGTGTATCGGGGATTCATGTTGGGTCCTTTGTAACTGTGGCGGTCCGATCCTTTTATAGACAAGGCCGGACGCCTTACAAGTGGGGCCTGGGGCCCGACAGGTGGTCTCGGGGCGATCTTATCCTAAATATCTAAGGCTTCTCGCATAATCTTGCTCTGACCGTGGCCTTGAAGACTCGCTGTCTTGCCACCTGAGCCGTCAATAGCCCATGCGCCGTTGCCGACAATGGCAGGGGATGTCCCGTCCAATTGTCTCTGTTGCTGTAAGCTACCCACTTGGCAGAGTGGGGTAGGCCTACGACGCCTTCACTCTGATGTGATTGGTCGTAGCAGTACCTGACTTTAGGCGTATGCCACGCCATGCGTCTGGGGAAGCCGTGCATCTTCAATACTTGAAAAGGAAAATGCACATTGCCCTCTTAACTCCCGCAACCCTCCGTCTAGGGCAAGTGGTTGGACCACGTGACAGTTCGGGAGATCATCTCCGCGGAGGAGGTCAGGCCCCATTTTATGGACCACATGGCAGCTTGGGAGCTCACCTTCGTGGAGGAGGTCGGGTCCCGTCTTGCAGACCCCGTGGCACCTCGGGAGCTCACCTCCATAGAGGAGGTCGGGTCCCGTCTTGCGGGACATGTGGCAGCACCGGAGCCCGCCTATACGGGAGGTGGCCCGTCTGATGTCTCGGACCATGTGGAAGCTTCGGAGCCCTATCTCACAGGGCATTGGGATCCTTTTCGGCTGGTCATGTGGCTGCCTAGGAGCTCATCTCCGAGGGGGAGCTGAACTCTTCTTTGGGGTCTCTTGCAGGTACCCTGAACCCCGTATCTGAGGCAGACGGGTCCGGGTCTTCTGAACATGTGGCGCCCTCAAACCCTGCCTCTGCTAGAAGGCGGGTTACCTAGGAAGCTCAAGCTTGTGCGCGAGGGTACCCGGTATGCCGGGTACCGACACATGCCATCAGTCATCCTCAACTATTAGATCTGAATCTTACGGTTGTTTAATCTTTTTACTAACCCCTTCCACCTAGATGTTCCTATGTTATAATTTTATAGGGATTAAATAAAAAAGTGCAACTATCGTAAAATTCAGATTTAATAGTTGAGGATGACTGATTTTATGATTGCACTATAACCCAAATTGCACTCTAGTCATTAACAGGCTCTAACATGCTAAGAAACTTAAAATTTTGATATCGCTCTCAAAATACATATCTGAATATTATTATAATAGTGCAAAATTTGTTATTGGGACACTTTTCAACTCTCATAGGTTGTTTTATACGAAAAGATACGCGAAAATACCAAAATACACTTGTTTCATATCCCTCTTTTTTCCCTTCAAACCTCTTCCATCAATCCTTATTTTTCCCAATTGACGGGGTTATGTACCCGATTAACTGAAAATACAGGACTAGCGAACGGCGTACGACTATGATATCATCTGGATCATGTCCGACCTCCAGCGTTAGGAGGAACCTACCATCCAAACCCTGACCATCTAGGTAGGAGTAGCAAATCCATTCGAGCCTCGACTACCAAGTCGGGCGGCGGACCCTCTTGAGCCCGAGCTCGAGAGTAGGGAGCATGTAGCGGTTTTCAATACAGTCATGGATCGATGCAGAGGCTTTCAATGTTGAAAGTATGGCCACCCTCTGCAATAGAGCATCATGCTAGCTGACGCCACTCCTGTTTCGTCCCATTCGGCGCTGCAGCAAGCACACGCTAAGGGATGACGTTGACAGGACCGCACGACGGGAGTGGATACTGGGACGATGACTTCGATGACCCAAGTGGCTCGGGAAGCGCACTGACATGAACAATTGGACTTATCTCCCTATTTATGAGGAGTCGGGTAGATAGATCACTTAGGCATCAACTATAAAAGGGGCCCGAGGCCACCTTCACAGGGGATGACAAACACAAGAGAGACCCACGCCACAAAAACTTTCCAAAGAGAACTCACTTGTAAACCATTGTAGCCTATTCCTGATCTAACAAAGAACATGTGTTGACCACACTAGACGTAGGACATTCTTGTTTGGACCAGTATAAACCCCTCGTGTCTTTCTAGCTAGGTCTTCGAGGATGCACATGCGATAATACGATACTAGCCAGTGATTCAAACACTGACAGTTGGAGCGCTAGGAAGGGAATCTGCCACTCCTTTCTTCTTGTTTCCTTCAATGGCTTCATCACTCTCGACCCTCACATCTTGAGAGAAGATCCACTTCAGCGACTTCGAGTTCACCACCCCCACGATGATGGCCTTGAGGCTGGTTCTGCCTTCACCATGTGCCAGGCACTCCGCTTCAGCAACTTGGACTTCTTCACCAGCAACACCGACATCCTCTGGATGACTAGTCCTAGGTCTACCGACGAGCCTTCGACAGACAAGATGGCAAACGATGGCAACATCAATGTTGTAAATGACATCTCTAGAGCAGCCATTGTGGGGATAGTCGACTACGCATCGCCATTTCTCCACCATGAATTAGAAGACAACAGGGGCTGCGACTCCGGCTCCAACACTGGCACCGAGGGAAGCGAGCACCCCTCCTGCAAATGCCACGTCGTGGAAACCCATGATGGCTCCCACGTTGGCACGCCTGCCAACACACCGTCATAGCTTTTGCTCGAGCAACAAGAGGTCCGACACCGCGTGCTCGAGGACAAGAAGTTGTGCACTCGTGAGCTGGCCAACTAGCTTGAGGCGCAACACAACGCGCTTGAAGCAGAGCCAGCATAGCTAGACACGAATAGGGCCGCATTCAAGATGAAGGTGGATCCTCACCCTAGCATGGGTCTAGTGACCTCTCGCGCATGCCAAGTCTGGGCCCGCATTATCACTGACGAGGATGGCCTTCCAAGTTTTGATCGGGCGAGCTAGAACATGACAGCCATGGTGGCATTACTTAGCAGCGTGCCCGAGCCCGCGGAGCCTGAAGCTTGGCGCACCTACTGGAACCTCCAGTCCTTGCTGTCAAGGGTCGCAGCTCGGTAAGCGGAAAGCTCCCTCGCTCGACAATGGGACACATCAACCTGCGGCAAGAGCCGAGCACACACCAAGAGCATTGTCGGGCTAGCAAGATCCCACACCCCGAGCCGGGTGGACAAGGCCAAGAGAGGCGACTTGTGATCCCTTTCATGCAACTCGTTGCACGAGTTCGATTGGTCTTCCCACCTCTGTTGAAACCTCAACGCCCGACATAGAGCTCAGGAAAGGGTTGCAACCTCAGAGCCTGAGCCTTAACGACACCAAAACCCATCGGGGCAACCATTACGTTGATGACGAGGACTGAAGTCTGAGGCCCAACTCTCCCGGGCCCAAGGAGTTTGGGAGGAGCATACACAACACACTTTTCCCAGCTCGAGTGCAAGGCCGATGGTCTAATGATGATTCTTTCATCATCCAGTACCTCCTTATCTACTTGGCCAACTCGGCTTGAGCATGACTGGAGTACCTGCAGACTGACAACATCCAGAGTAGGGCCAAGCTCTGGGGATTCTTCATCAGCAACTTCCAGGACACATACGTATGCCTGGGAACTCGTGGGATCTTAAAGGGTGCCACCAGAGGCCGGGCGAGACTCTCCGCAAGTATATCTGTCACTTCTCCAAGAAGTGCAACAAGCTTCCTCACATGGTCGATGATGATGTCATCACTGCTTTCCTTTCGGGGACCATATGTAAGTCTCTGGTGCAGAAGATTGACTGCGTCAAACCAAAGATCACGAGATAATTTCTTGACATCGCCACCAACCATGCCTCTAGCGTGGAGGCAATTGGGGTCATCTTTAACAAGGAAAAATAGAAGAGCCCCGACATAGGCAAGAACACAACACCTCTTCGCAGCAATAAGAAGTAGAAGATCAGTGCGAGAAACGCTGCCAAGGTGAGGACGACTCGAAGATGGTCATAGCTGCCGATTGCCACAAAGGCATGAGGTGTGCCCAGTTATCGGCCGACCACTTTGAGAGGCTGCTCGAGAAGTTGTGCATCAACCACGGCTTCCTGGTCAAACATACCTTCAAGGATTGCACCCTCCTCAAGCGCTTCCTTGATAGAGATTCGAGCACCTCGGGCGACAAAGACAAAAGGGTATCGCTCCTCGACCTTGAGATCGAGGAGGAGCTCATCTAACGGGTTATGTGCCTCGAGCACCAAGAAACACGGGATCGTACCCGAGAACAACAAAAACCCAAAGTTCCTCATGTATGATGAAAAGCCGAGAATATAGAAAAAAAGATCTAAGAACCTTATTCTATTCTTCATTTGTTTTTTTACCGCAAAAGCAAACCACCTTCAAGCTCGAGCTCGTTCGAGGCCTTGATGACGGCTGTTATATCCCAATTTACCCATCAATATAACTCAATTATGTGAAGAAAGTATCATTTCTTACACACATCACCTTTATACCTAACCTATTTCCACTTGTCTTTGGAAGAATAGTGCATAGACTTTTTATGCAGGAAATGTGGTGAAAAGGGGGAAGCAATCCTATAAATTATCATCCCAGCCAATCAAGTGCCGACATGTGGCATCACATGGATCAAATGGCCCACAAACAGTAGCATCTGAGGCCATCCAATGGTGTATCACTCATATCAGTCAATGAGACCCACCTCGATGTAACCCTGAGGAAGCACACTGGAATTGGTCAGAAGACCAGTTCGGCCCAACTTATTGTTCGGCCAAAGTGGAATTTGTGCCAAACTCGGTCAACATCCACATGTTGACACCCTATGGTGCCCGGATCACGATGAAGACTAATTCGCGCGCTTTTGGTGGCGGGAACCAATCCTTCTTCATCTATAAATAGGACCCCCTACCCTCACTTCTCACACACACTACTTGAGCTTCATTCTATTGTATCCACTATCTTCCATAGTCTTAGAGGAGTTTAGGATGTAGAGAGGAGAGCCTCTAGTCCTTAGTCCAAATTAGGAAGGAGTATAAGGAGTCTCTCTCTTCCCAATTCCAATTTTGGAAAGGTATGGCTCACATATTCCTTATTGTATTTGTGACTTTATGCATAATAAAGATGTTAACTTTAGTCTTCTTTTATCCATATACTTGGATGAAGGGTTTTTTGTTTGATTGTGGATTCCATGTATGTGGTAGGAGTAGTCTTTATAATTATACCATAACACTCTTATTCTATCATCATAAACACTACAAACCCCCACTATAGTCTAATTAGTTATGATATGACCATATTAATATGAATAACTTATGCTATGTCTCAATATTGGTTCAACGATGTTTAGGTTAGTCATTGCCTTAGAGATGTACTTGTACTCGAGCCTCTAAGATATTTTCTTAGTATGCTAGCATGGTGCTAGGATAGTAAGTAGCGTTGGATGTCTCATAGACCCACAAATTGAAGAGGTATGCAGTAGATGGTGACAACCCTATCTGTCCTTGTATTCCTCCACGTTCGGCTATGCCACAGGCTCTTTGCGGGAGTCATCCTAGTATTGCTAGGGGTAAACCCGTGCCCGATGTGTTGAACAACTTATCATAAGAATTCACCATTGACATGCTCATTAGTATCAAACTTAGGCTATGCATATATATATTAGAGGCATTGTAGGAGCAACTTCCTAACTCTTAGTCTAATCTCCCTTAGGACCCATTTACCCCCCTTAGAATAGAATGCTCTTGTGTGTGTCACACTACGTCCACATATCTATTATCCATCCTCACTAGAACCCCACCTAGACCAATCTACCCTCTTCATTTGCTGATTGCATTACTTCCACTTAGCCTTCCTTTGAGAAAATATAAATGACACTGTTGGGAATACTCATTGAAAGGAAATGCTACATCGATAGTTTCTGTGCGCTTGCAGATTTTTATCTGTGATGTAAGAAACATCAACAGGTCCTGACCCTGACCTCGACGGTTGGGGCATGGGTGGTGTAAGGCTACTCAAGCGCCACGAGGCGCATTGTCAGAACCAACTACCCTGCATTGCTCGGGGGCTACCCGCATGCTAAGAGCTCAACGATACAATCTCAAGTTTCTTTTCTTTGAATGCCTTTTCTTTTAGGTACTCTCTCGACACCTTGCAATCTATGGCCAAGAATGATGAAAGTTAAGCTAAAGATTGAGCAAGACGTGGGGACAAAAAGAGAAAATGCACAAAGGAAAACTTACTACACAAAAAAAGAATACAATGGTCAGCCCGCCTTTCACTCTCACTCTATCCACTGTAGCGTGGCTTTGGTAGAGACAACCTCCACAACTGTGTTCACTGTAGGGGAGACCTATATCTCAATAGCCTCACACTCTGTCTACGAGCGCCAGTCCATGAAGCCCTCCCCGACGGCCCGAAGGTCGAAGCCGTCATAGTGGGAGATGGTGATGGCCAAGGCAACGTTGGCCCTAAGTTGAGCCCCAGCGGTCGCTACGGCCTCCAGCCTGGCCGTCACCTATGGCGGGACATCTAGCAGTTGAGCAGTGAGGGCACCTTCATCGAAAGGTCCTCCTGGCACCAAGTTGCGGACGCGGTCCCTGACGACACAAAGTCCTTCGAGTTCTCTCGTGACCACCCAAACTCCTGTAGACTTGGTGGAGCCAGGCCAACAAGGAAGCCTCGCTTGAAGAAGCTTTGGTCAGGGGCTACCCTAACACAGAGTCACACATTAGGCAGCCGCGACTCGAAGTGCCGCGGACTCCTCCTCGACGACGGAGACTCAAGCGGCGATCATCGATGTGGGAGGGCAACTTGGCGGTTTCTCAGGACCGATTGAGCATTGAGTTGCAGACTCTGACATCCTGGCTCAAGGATTAATAGGATTGATAGAATACTTATACCACCAACATATACCTTTTTTTTTCGGAAGCTCATCCGCAAAGAACTCTGAGGTATATGTATATGTATATTAGAGGCATTGTAGGAGCAACTCCCTAACTCTTAGTCTAATCTCCCTTATGACCCATTTACCCTCCTTAGAATAGAACGCTCTTGTGCGTGTCACACTATGTCCACATATCTGTTACCCATCCTCACTAGAACCCTACCTAGACCAATCTACCCTCTTCATTTGATGATTACTTCCACTTAGCCTTTCTTTGGGAAAATATAAATGACACCCTTGGGAATACTCTTTAAGGGAAAATGCTACATCGATAGTTTCTGTGCGCTTGCGGATTTTTATCTGAGACGTAAGAAATGTCAACAAACATTTCTGGCGCCATTGTGGGGGAGAGACAAATGAAGTATTGCATGATTGAGTGAATAGGATAGGACCCTGGGTAGTTTTTTAGTAGGATAACCCTTCTTTCTTCTCACATTTTATGTGAAAATAACATAGTGTATGTCTGGTTTCCGCTTGCCAGAAAACTTTATTGAAGATCTCGAATCCCTTCTGAGAGATCGACCTTGTGTCGTTACTCCTCAGAAGCTTCGTGCAACAAAGAAAACCAGCTCTTCTGCACCAATAACCGAAACGCCAATGGCCCAGAAGACTCTTCATGAGTTTTTGACTCCCTCTGCTGATAATGTGACTATTGGGCCCACTGTTAACACGTGAGACCTGAACATTGAAATCAAGACTAGCCTAATCACTATGGTGCAAGCCAAACCATTTTGTGGGAAGGCTAACGAGGGTTCAAGTGCTCACCTGCAACAGGCCCTTGAGATCTGCATCACTTTTAAGATCAAGGACGTCTCTCCTGATGCCGTCCATCTTAGGATGTTTCCGTTCTCCCTTCTTGGGAGGGTGAAGCAGTAGCTCTATGCAAACCAAAGTGCTGCAGACACTTGGGAGAAGTGCTCTATAGCATTCCTCACCAAGTTATTTCTGTTGGGCAAGACCAATGTCCTACGTGGAAGAATTTCCTGCTTCCAGCAAGATGCTAAGGAGTCTATTCTCGAGGCATGGGAAAGGCTGCAAGAGTACATCCTGGCCTATCCTCACCATGGGATGGATGGTTGGCTCATTATCCAAAACTTCTACAACAGGCTGATCCCTTTCGCCCGAGACCATGTGGATGCTGCTGCTGGAGGAGCCCAAAGATAAAGATTTGATTGAGAAAATGGTGTGCAACATGGGTTGGAGCAATGAGCGTCTCCAAACCCGTCAGCGGGGCGTGCATACCTTGAAAGAGGTGGACATGATCGCCGCTAAATTAGACCTCCTCACTTAGAAGATTGATGGACAAGCCGACAGTGAAGTATGTGGCAATGCCGATGCCTTAGACTCTCACATCATCTGTGAAGTCTGTGGCAACACGGGTCACTTGGGTAATGAATGCCCAGAGACTCGTGAGGATGCCCTATACATAGCCAACAATGGGAACAACAATGGCTATCGTCCAGGAGGTCAAGGGTGGGGCCAACCATGCCCTTTCTTTCAAGGAGGGTACAACAACAACACCAGAAACAATGGCAATCAACCTAACTTGAGAGAGCTTGCCATTAGCCAGTTGAAGATCAATGATGAACTATACAAGAAGCTATCGACTAATGATAAGACCCGAGAAAGTATCAATGCCAAGATTGAAGGACTATCCTCGGCCTTCAAGAACCAATTAAGCTTCAACAAGATGCTGGAGACTTAGTTGGCTCAACTGGCATCTGCTGTTCTGCCAGTGGATAATGGCAAGATGCTAGGGCAGCCTGAACCTCCCGTGGAAAATGTCAACATGATTTCTCTATGGGAAGGCAACTAGCTGAAGGAACCTGGATATCCCTTCATATCTTGCTCGATTGGGGCTCACTACTTTTTAAGGCACTTTGTGACCTTGGAGCAAGTGTGAGTATGATGCCCAAGGTGATCTTCAACCAGCTGAACTTCACGGAGCTCACTCCAACACCAATGCAGCTCCAACTGGTTGACTCTTCAGTCTGTTATCTGGCGGGTATTGCTGTTCTTGTGAAAATCTGGAATTGCTTCATACTCGTGGATTTTGTGGTGCTCGACATGGATGTCGAGAAGGATACGCCGCTCACTCTTGGGTGCCCTTTTCTTAGCACCGTGAAGGCTCGCATAGATGTGGAAGCTGGAGAAACCCACTTCCATATCAATGGCAAGGAGGAGAAGTTTAACTTTCACCCAAAGATAGAGCAATGCTCCATGATTCGCATAAAGTACAGGCTGAATGTTTAAACACATTCGAGAGGTCGAAGTCACATCTCCAAAGGTGGATCTGTTCATTGAATTTATGAGGAAATTGATCTATGCAGAGAACATGTCTTATCGTCTATGATGATATCCTAAGAAGACGGAGAAGCTCGAGCCTCCTCAAAGGCCAAAGTCCACCAAGACACCAAAGAAGGATTGGCGGAAGAAGAAAGATAAGCCATCCGAGCCCATCCCTCCGGGCCCGGATGTAAAGAAATGGATATGGGGGAAAAATCCATCTCATCAGACTGTGGTGAGACCTAGCCAATAGGAAAATTGGTAGTTATCTTTTTATTTGATTTTTTCTTCATTTGATTTTTCCACTTAGTTGATTTTCCCCACTGCATATTTGGTTTTTCTTAGCTTGTTGAGAATCTTATAATCTCAACCATCATTTTTATTTCTTTATTTTTCAAAAAAGAAATTTTTTGGGTTTGAAAAAAGAGTTTTATTCGAAAAACAATTTTTATGAACTGCAAATGTGGCAACTCACCAACGTGCTAATTTTATGGCCGTTGGGAAGCCACCTGCCAAAAGAGGGAGCAGGGGGCCCACATTTCAGTGCGGCCGAACCCCCCTGTTCGGTCGAAGTGGAGAAAGAGCCAAAATGGCTCTATCTCCTCCAATGGCTACATTTGTGTCTCTTATGACCGTTGGAGAATGTACACTATAAATGGTGGTCGTGAGGAGGACCCCTCTTCACACTTCACCTCATTTTACACATCCCCAAGTCACTCTTTTGCTCACATTGTTTTTCTTGCTCTTCATTAAAGCACTCTTGCTCAAATCCAACACAAAAAGATTTGCTTTTGTTTGCATTTGCAATTTGCTCTCATGTTCATCAAGGGAAAATTCGTCGAGGGTTTTGTTTTCACTAACATCACTTCTTTTCGAGTTTTTGCCTTGTTGTGTTCTTGCTTGTTGTGGCCATGAATGGAATGAAAAAGTTGTTTGGGAAGAGGAAGGGGGCTGCAAGCTCAAGCCATGGTGGAGACTCAAGTGCACATCTCTCCTCTGTTGCTACACCAAGTCCACAGAGGAGGAGTGTGTGTGTGAAGACACTCCCATGGATGAGAGGAGCAACCCGCATCAACTTCTCCACGATAACAACCTCGACATACAAAGTGAAGTTGAAGATCAAGCACGCAAGCTCCTCCAAGATCGTGAGTTTTATCACACTAAAGCTTATGATCTGGATTTGATCTCCAAAATAGGTATGAAATCCAAATTATTTTCCATTTGGCGTGCATTAGGATGGGAAAATTTTGCTCACATAGAGGAGAAAGGTTCACACCTTCTCACTATACAACTCCTTTGCACCCTCAAAGTAGGATTTGATGGTATTACTTTTAGATTATTTCAAAAAGAATACAACATCCTATGGAAAGAATTAAGTGAAATCCTAGGCTTCCAAAAACATTGTATGCTAGACTTGGACACTTTGCCTAAATTTAACAAATAAAGTTTTTGGCATGAATTTAGTAGTGAGGTCAGATGTAGTGCTCCTAGGAATAGGCACTTGCACAATCCTACTATACTTTCATGCGTAGATGGGTGGCTATGGTTATGTTCCCTAGAGGAGATATAAGAGTAGTGCGTGATGATGAACTAAAAATTTTATTTGCCATAATTAATAAGATAAAAGTTTCTCCAGGTATAGCCATGATGACACAATGGTTAGATAATATCTCAAGGACAGGGCCAATTGAATGCACTTCATTGTTTACTTGCATTGCTACTAGGGTAGGAGAATTAGAATATACTTCATTTGAGTACATTGAAACTGAACGAGAATTGATTAATGAAGATTATCTGGTGCAAGGACATGCCCTTAAGCATGATCATGATGGCTCTTTAATATTTAATTATCCTGACTTTGTCAATGAAATTTAGTTACCTAACTCGGATTTTTATTTCTACAAGTGCCGGAGACTAACCATTGATCTTCTTTCCATCGAGGAAGATCAAAGAATTAATATCTCTGGCAGGGTAACTAGAAGCCATGCAAGGAGTGCGACCATGCCTTCGACAACCTCCCCGGTCCATGAGTACAAAGAGGAAGAAAACCCAAGAGTGATGCACCTGAATGGACTTGACCTCAATCGTATGAGGGCGGAGGACCATCTTGGCATGGATGGTCGGGTACCGCATGGGAGCCGTCCCTATCCATTTAAGGATCTAGCGACTTGCCTCCAACGTCCATGAGAGGACGTCATTCGTTTTCAGCTAGAAGTCATCATGACTATAGCCAAGGAATGGCAGATCTCACTAGACGTATGGGAGACTTTGAAGTGAGGACGGTAGACATCAACAACAAACTCCAAGAGCATGTTCAAGGTACCCAAGACTGGCAACGGCACATGGACACTCAGTTCACAAACTTCAACTCCACGCTACAACAACAACAAGCCAATCTCGTGACATACTTCTGTCATCAAGGATTCAACCCTCATCACAGAGGTGATTGAAGAACAAGCTTGGGGGAGGACCCCACTTGAGGTAAATTGTATCACATCCATTGCATATTTATTTTCCATTCATCCACCATTCACCTTACATATAAAAAAATAAAGTAGATTTGCTTTCAATCAAATAAAGATGTGCGGTAAGAATGATTTAGAATTCACATAGATGAAATGATGAATATTTGCTCTATTTTATTTTTCCTAAGTCCCTAGTTTACAACTTGCTACTCTCCAAATATTGCTTTCATTGGTTAAAGTTAATTTTACCTTGATTTAGAAATTGTGGGTAGCATAAGCTTAATCCAATTCTAAGTTGTTGTGAGATATGATATAGTGATAGGGCTGCTATTCCTAGTTTGAAAATGAAACTTAGATTTCTATAGAAATTCTAAAAGGATTTAAGTTACCGTTATTTGATTGGAAATACCTACCAAAGCCGTATGATATTTTACATTGATAGACCTTATGCATATGCTATATGCCTTCACATTGAGCCTAGTCAAACTAGTATAGTCCTATGTGATAATTTATTCTTTTCTTTTTGAATTCAAGACTTCACTCGCACATGCTAAGACTTCTACACTATAAGTTAGCAAAAGTCCATAATATCACCATTCTACAATAAAAAGAGAAACTCCATGCCTTTCATATTTAGTACTCTATCCAAGTTTATTGCATAAAAAGGGAGTAGAAGACATGACTACAAGAAAAAGAAAAAAAAGAAAATGCATGCTTACATCATAAGCATGAGAAAAAAAAAGAAGAGAGTAGCCATGTTTCATCCCTGCAAATAAGAGAGTCTACACAAATAGGAGTCATCTCAACATCCATTTCCACTTCCACTCCATCACACATGCACAAGTCTTGAATCAAATAGTTTTGAATTGATTTCTCCTAACGCTTACTTTTTTGACTTAGCAATATTATGTGTTGCAAATATGCCTACTACATTCCCTACCAAGCTCCACATACAAGCCTTATTTAGTTGTACAATGAGTATAGGCAAAATGCCTTGATGAGGATATATTTCCACTACACACAAAGGAGTGATTGAGAGTATCAAATTGTGGTACTTAGAATCTAAATTGAAACTTGTAACACCCAAAATTTTTCAAATTTTGAAAACAAAAGAAATGTACTAGGAATGCATCATGTATGTTTGCATTTGAATGAAAATTCAATTTCAAAATGCGCTAGAATTCGTTTGAAATTTGAAATGGAATTCAAATTGTAAAAAGAAAATGAAAAAGAAAAGAGAAAAACAAAATAAAAAGGAAAAAGCCACTCGGGCCGAATCCTTGCCGCCGGCCCATCTCCCCTCCCCCTTTCCTTTTCTCCCCGTCGGCCCAAGGCCCAGCCGCCTCCCTCCCTTTTCCCCTCTCCCTTTCTCTGCGCACTGGGACCCGCCCGTCAGGGCCTTCCTCTTCCTCCCGTCGCGCGCCCCGACCGTGCCCGCTGATCCCGCCGGTTTGCAAATCCCGGCAAGGATCTGCCGGATTAAAGGCCCCCGACCCCTTTCCTTAGCATGGGATCACTTTCCATCCCTCACCGCCCCGAATCCCCCTATAAATACCCGCCGGCGCCCCCATTTTCCCCTTCCTCGAAGCTCCAAACCCTAGCCGCCGTCGGTGCGAGGTATGTCGCCGCCGTTCCCGTCGACTCGCTGACGTTCTCTCCCTCCCCCTCGGTCTAACGCGTGCGCCATGCCTCCAGGAACACGCCGGACACCGTCTTTCGGGGAATTGGCCACCGCTTCACCAATCCCGACGAGCGCCGCCGGAGTCCGCCGCCATACGCCGTCGTCGACGCTCCTCCGCCCGATTTCAAGACCCGAAACCCCCCTAGGTGAGTGCGCGATGCCCCCCTCTCCCGTTTGATGTGTAGAGCGCCCGAGATAGACGCCGATTTGGCCGTTCCGGCCAACTCCGGCGACCCCCGCCGCCGTGAGCCGCCGGGACTGGCGCGCGCGCCGCCTCTGTCGCCCAAGGGGCGACGTGGCCCAATCTCGGCCGCCCATCTAGGGACGACGGCCGAGATTAGAAGGGGCGTACCCCTTCGGTTATTTAAAATCTGGGCCGCACACTTTAGATCCAACGGCCCAGATTCAAATGCACTTAACCGTTGGCCCTTTTGCACGTAGACCCCTGCACAGAATTTAATTTAATTACAGATAGGTCCTGGAATTTAGGAAATAGCCCCTGGACTTTTATTTATTTGTGTCAGCACTGCTAAATTGATTAAATATATCATTTTAGCCCCTGTTTTCACTATAAAATATATTTTTAGCCTCTGTAAATTATGAATAACCCCCTGGTCATGTTATAAAATATTTCTAGGCCCCTGTTCATGTCTGTTTTGCATAAAAGCCCCTGTATTAATTGTAAATTACATAAAATCACATGAGAATTCTCTCTTTTTGCAAAAATCACTTAGGGTATTATTTTATTATTATTTCCTAATCTCTTTAGGGTAAAATAATGCATTTAATTTGCTGATTTTGTTGATGAACCCATATAAACACTAAAATCCAAACATCCACCCACACCACTAAATAAAGTCTTACTAAGGACATAGTGTTAGCGACGTAATTGCGTAGGTTTTCTTTTGTGTTTATTTATTTGTGGTGTGCATTTATTCTCTTGTTCTTATTGTGTGCTGCTACTTTCTGTTCCGCATGCGATGATATATTTAGAGTCGGTTCCCGAGCCGACTTACAATCTTCAGGACTACCACTTCACCGACCCACACTCCGAAGAAGGCAAGTTCCTTGACCATTTTGCACCTGTTTTATTAAGTTTTAGTTAGTTGCATGTTTAATAAATTGAATCCAATTTACTGTACCCTTCCATATAATTCCTTGTCCCCGGGTCGGTTCGGGTAGATGTTGTTATTTCTTTTACGCTTAGCCATGCTTAGTATTTGGGAGGGAAACATCTCTACATACATGTTCTATTATTAATTGTTGTGATTTATTTATTGAGATATGGTGAATTGAATTGTAGTGGATAGGAATCTGGCGGGTTGGGTTGTTTGGGATGGTGCAGTACGCACGAGACCCGGGTTTTGGGGTATGAACCTTGCCGGATTCTAAGGACCAGTTTATGGAGAAAGCCACTAAGCCTTATTGTATCGCCACAAGACTGGGTATGGGGCAGCTTGGTCAATTAATTAGGCCTCTCCCGGCATAGTATTAGTGATTGGATAGTGCGGGGAATTGGTTCAGGGTGTAGTGCCTTGGGATCCGCATGGCTCAAGAGGGGGCAACTGGGGTGTTGAGTCGTGGTGTAACGGCTCACACTTTTGTACAGGGGTGAAACCTCAGAGGGCTAGTACACGTCGGGAGGATCCTTTGTAAAGACCTCGTAGTGATCTCCTGGCCTCACACCAAAGGAAGTGTGCAATGTGGTTCGCGACCACGGGACCCAGGGAGGTTTCCTTAGTCCACCTGGCAACAGGGGATGAAATCACGGCTTGTGGGTAAAGGGTACATTCTCTGCAGAGATTTAGAAACTGTCATGACAGCCGTGCTCACGGACAAGAGCGGCTTGGTGTCCAATTCATAATTAGTCAATGGTTGGGAATGGTGGTTTGGTTGGTTGGGACTTGGTTTACAATGTGTTATGGTTGGGATTACACACTTAGAAGTAGGTGCTAATGAAAGCTAAGAATAGGTTGTAATGCTATAGTGCTTAACCCAAATTTGGCCTTCCTTTCTAAAGACCCGCATGTCATCTCTTCCCCACTTGCTGAGTACCGTTGGTACTCAAACTTGCTTGTTGCTTATCTTTCCTCAGCCTACAATGGAGAAGAGGTGGAGAATGAAGACTTCTTCGCTGATCCGGAGGAGACGTTCTAGGCTGGCGCAACCCCCGGGCAACGCCTGTGCATGGAGCCACACTAGTTTACTTTTACTACTGTTTTGCTCTGTAATCTTATTTTAGACCTACGGGTCATTATTGTAAGACATTTATGTACTCGAACATGGCTTGTAATAAATGATATTACACTTTCGTCTACACATGTATGATGAGAATCGATCCTGGCATACATGTGGAAGCCATCCGGTTGTCTTGTTGGGACCGGGTGTGACAAAACTCTCTGGAATTTGAGTGAAACTTGATCTCTAGCCAGGTTTGCTTCATTTGCTATTCTATCTTTCAACTACCCATGAATAGGAGAAGGCGTAAGCCCCATAATGACTTAAGATAGGTGAAGTACCATAGCCAATTTTCGTAATACTAGGTATAGTATTTTGTTGTGCACATGGTACCTTTGACAAGTAAAACATTGTAGTGACTCCTAATCATTAACCTAAAGTCTTGACTTTGCTCGGGACGAGCAAAGCATAAGCTTGGGCGAGTTTGTTGACGGCTGTTATATCCCAATTTCACCCATCAATATAACTCAATTATGTGAAGGAAATATCATTTCTTCACATATCACCTTTCTACTTAACCTATTTCCACTTGTCTTTGGAAGAATAGTGCATGGAGGCATTTTATGAAGGAATGAGGTGAAAGAGGGGGAGCAATCCTATAAATTATCATCCCAGCCAATCAAGCATCAACACATGGCATCACATGGCCCACAAGCAGTAGCATCTGAGGCTATCCAATGGTGTATCACTCATATCAGTCAATAGGACCCACGTGGAAGTCACCCCGAGGAAGCACACTGGAATTGGTCAGAAGAATAGTTCAGCCAAACTCCCTGTTCGGCCGAATTGGAATTTGCGCCAAACTCGGTGAACTTCCACGTGTTGACTCCCTTTGGTGCTCTGATCACGATGAAGACTGATTCGCGTGCTTTTGGTGGCGGAAACCGACTCTTCTCGAGCTATAAATGGGACCCCCTACCCTCACTTCTCACACACATACCACTTGAGCTCCATTCTATTGTATCCACTATCTTCCATAGTTTTAGAGGAGTTTAGGCTGTAGAGAGGAGATCATCTAGTCCTTAGTCCAAATTAGGAAGGAGTAGAAGGAGTCTCTCTCTTCCCAATTCCAATTTGGGAAAGGTATGGCTCACATATTCCTTATTGTATTTGTGACTTTATGCATAATAAAGATGTTAACTTTAGTCTTCTTTTATCCATATACTTGGATGAAGGGTTTTTTGTTTGATTGTGGATTCCATGTATGTGGTAGGAGTAGTCTTTATAATTATGCCATAACACTCTTATTCTATCATCATAAACACTACAAACCCCCACTATAGTCTAATTAGTTATGATATGACCATATTAATATGAATAACTTATGCTATGTCTCAATATTGGTTCAACGATGTTTAGGTTAGTCATTGCCTTAGAGATGTACTTGTACTCGAGCCTCTAAGATATTTTCTTAGTATGCTAGCATGGTGCTAGGATAGTAAGTAGCGTTGGATGTCTCATAGACCCACAGATTGAAGAGGTATGCAGTAGATGGTGACAACCCTATCTGTCCTTGTATTCCTCCACGTTCGGCTATGCCACAGGCTCTTTGCGGGAGTCATCCTAGTATTGCTAGGGGTAAACCCGTGCCCGATGTGTTGAACAACTTATCATAAGAATTCACCATTGACATGCTCATTAGTATCAAACTTAGGCTATGCATATATATATTAGAGGCATTGTAGGAGCAACTTCCTAACTCTTAGTCTAATCTCCCTTAGGACCCATTTACCCCCCTTAGAATAGAATGCTCTTGTGTGTGTCACACTACGTCCACATATCTATTATCCATCCTCACTAGAACCCCACCTAGACCAATCTACCCTCTTCATTTGCTGATTGCATTACTTCCACTTAGCCTTCCTTTGAGAAAATATAAATGACACTGTTGGGAATACTCATTGAAAGGAAATGCTACATCGATAGTTTCTGTGCGCTTGCAGATTTTTATCTGTGATGTAAGAAACGTCAACAGGTCCTGACCCTGACCTGACGGTTGGGGCATGGGTGGTGTAAGGCTACTCAAGCGCCACGAGGCGCATTGTCAGAACCAACTACCCTGCATTGCTCGGGGGCTACCCGCATGCTAAGAGCTCAACGATACAATCTCAAGTTTCTTTTTTTTGAATGCCTTTTCTTTTAGGTACTCTCTCGACACCTTGCAATCTATGGCCAAGAATGATGAAAGTTAAGCTAAAGATTGAGCAAGACGTGGGGACAAAAAGAGAAAATGCACAAAGGAAAACTTACTACACAAAAAAAGAATACAATGGTCAGCCCGCCTTTCACTCTCACTCTATCCACTGTAGCGTGGCTTTGGTAGAGACAACCTCCACAACTGTGTTCACTGTAGGGGAGACCTATATCTCAATAGCCTCACACTCTGTCTACGAGCGCCAGTCCATGAAGCCCTCCCCGACGGCCCGAAGGTCGAAGCCGTCATAGTGGGAGATGGTGATGGCCAAGGCAACGTTGGCCCTAAGTTGAGCCCCAGCGGTCGCTACGGCCTCCAGCCTGGCCGTCACCTATGGCGGGACATCTAGCAGTCGAGCAGTGAGGGCACCTTCATCGAAAGGTCCTCCTGGCACCAAGTTGCAGACGCGGTCCCTGACGACACAAAGTCCTTCGAGTTCTCTCGTGACCACCCAAACTCCTGTAGACTTGGTGGAGCCAAGCCAACAAGGAAGCCTCGCTTGAAGAAGCTTTGGTCAGGGGCTGCCCTAACACAGAGTCACACATTAGGCAGCCGCGACTCGAAGTGCCGCGGACTCCTCCTCGACGACGGAGACTCAAGCGGCGATCATCGATGTGGGAGGGCAACTTGGCGGTTTCTCAGGACCGATTGAGCATTGAGTTGCAGACTCTGACATCCTGGCTCAAGGCTTAATAGGATTGATAGAATACTTATACCACCAACATATACCTTTTTTATTCGGAAGCTCATCTGCAAAGAACTCTGAGGTTAAGAGTGCTTGGCTTGGAGTAATTTACAGATAGGTGACCGAACGGAAAGTCTTCCCGGGTGCTCACGAGTGAGGACAAAATGTATAAAAAAGACTAGTGTTAGTATGTGGGGCTAATTTGTGATATTAGAGAGCTAACAGAAGTAACGACCGCTGAACTCGTAGTGGCTGGGGTTTCGAAGCTCACTAAGCTCACTCCCAAAGATCCGGGCTCAATCTTCGGCCACCATGACATGCCCTTGCCACTCTAAAAAGACACCAAAGTGGTCAAACTTGACGAACAACTCTACGAGCAAATGAGCTAAAAGGGAACCAGTAAATGAGCTCAATGTTGGCTTCATTAAGCGCTCGGGCTACGGTAGTTCGGGCCACTCAATCTTCGTTAATGGTAGCCGACATTCCCTTGGCTACCTTGGCCGTGCCCTCTCGAGCGGCCTCCGTTTCGTTGCGGGATGTCTCGAGCTCCTCACGCACTCGCGCCTTGTCAGGCCGAGCGGCCTCCGCTACAACTCGAGTCATCTTGAGCTCCTTGTGCACTCGTGCTGCATCGTCTTGAGCGGCACCAACCTCAGCTCGGGCCATTGCAAGCTCCACCACAGCTTTATCACGAGCCCATGCCACCTCCTCGCGCATCCCGTCAACGATGGCGTGCGTGAGCTCCTCACGCGTCTTCTCCAGCTCGTACTCCACAAAGCGCTGGTTCAAGGCATCACGAAGGACCCATGACTTGTCAAAAGCCTGCTACATCAGTCTCTGCAGAAGAGATGGGTTTGAGACCCTAAAAAGCAATAACAAAAGAAAATTAGAAAAAAGACAAGAGAACACTAACCCTGCCACCAGGGACCGTGCCCTTGCTCAAATGCTCGAACGTGTCCAGAACATGGTCGAACCCGACCTTGAGGTGCACCTTTGTGCTGGCAAGCTGGGAGCAAAAGTAGGAGACGCTCTTGTTGATGCGCTCCCAATCATTTTTCTCCGAGACGTCCTCAAGCGCGGCCTGACCCCCCGAAGATGGGTTGGTCCACCCTAGCCTCGGGCACATCAACTCCGCGAGCACCTCCTCAGACAGAACTCCGACTTCTGACATCGGAGACTCGCAAGAGGCGCCTGAGCCTGAGCCCCCAACAACTTCTGTAGTGGGCACCTCGATTGTTGGCAGCTTGAGCACTACAGGAATCGCGATAATAGACGACGGCTGAAAACCATCGTCTATAAGCTATAGACGACAGTATTCTCTTATCGACGACGGTTTCCGGCCGTCGACGACTATTTGTCATCTATAAGCTTATCGATGACGGTAACCGTCGTCTATAATCTTATTGACGACGGCCGGAAATACCCGTCGTAGATAAGTGGCTCCATCCACGTGGCAACAGGGGAATCTTATCGACGATGGTTTACTGTCCACCGTTGTCTATAATAAATTTATCGTCGACGGTTCACTGGCAACCGTCGTCGATAAGGGCTAGTTATGTCGACGGTACACTGGTAACCGTCGACGATAAATTGTCAGTATCGACGACGGTGGACTTCAAACTGTCGTCGATAACCTGTGCATTTTTAAAAAAAAAAACAGAAAATGCTGCCCTGGCTTGATGGCCAGATCACACAGACATATAAAACAGATAATATCACAGGCATATATATCACAATACAAAGAGAACATGAAAACAAGCATTTAGCATATTATATGTACAAAAGGTCTCCATCGAAACAGCCTTTCTAGTGTCTTGTATGATTACAAGATCTAGTTACAAGAAATGGACCCTAGCTTGCGAAATCCACCGATCTGATTACAAGACCCGAAAATGCAGATAACTAGCTTGAGAAATCTATCGACGATAACTGAGAAAATGCAAATAACTGATCAGCATTGTGATCTGATTATAAGATCAGCATTAGAAGATCAGCTTTCTTGTAATCTGCATGCATGATTTTTCCATGGAAGTGCAATATTACTGAACAATTATAAAGGGCTTAGAATGCAGTATAAATGATAGACCGAAGTTAAAGAAATATATCCTCTTAAAAGGAAACAGTAGTGCCATTTTATCTGAAATAACACAGGCTTAAGTGTGCGTGTTAGTTTGCTTGTGGTAAAAAGGGTAGGAGATGGGTGACTTAACCCCTGAGCGATGTGTGATGCAGAGAATTCGCGTCAAAACCAGGATCTCTTGGCACAAATGGGTGACTTAACCCCTGAGCCAGACCTGTCCTTTTAAGATGAGATCTAAAAGAAAATAAAAATAGGCAACACATAACATTGTAAAACATGATGTTCCTCAATTGTAACTTCTGTTATAACCAGACTCTTAAGGAGAACAAAAACAGGAAACAGTCAGCCTTAGAGTTCCCAGTAACGACTGGCATATACATCAGTAGCTGGAAATATGATGGTTTGAGCTTGTGTTGCCCTATAATACTACTAATGCTTAGACAAGTTAAAGACAATCCCATGAGAAAATGCACAGAAAAGAAACTAGTCAGGCTTAGGCGTGAGGCATGTGGACTATCTTGTTCTGTAAAGAATGATTGATACCGTTAACAGTACCAACAGATGCACTGAGCTGACTTGCATCCTCCACACACAAGGAAACAGAAGTATCACACCAGAAATTGAATAACATCTAAAAGGGAAACATCCAACCTGATGATAAAATCATCCTGTTGTTTCCAAAGAATAATACAGAGCTGTACTTATTGATCGAGGGGTATGCAAAAACATATCAATAGATTCTGAATATAATGGGCTCATGACACCTAATTTCTACGTCCTAATGTTTATACCTTGTGCATCCAGATATGCATAATCCAGGAAAAAATATTACGGTTAAAAGACAAAACAAGAATCTAAATAACCGAATGAATCATCAACAAGAAATGCAGCTTCTAACCAGAACATATCTAGCTAACCTTAAGAAAATAGTGGAACTGCTGAAATTAGGTGAGATGGGAATTACCCGCCAAGCAGCTACATCTGGCTCTTTTACTGGAAGAGAAGAAAAAAACTGATAAGATAAATAAATTGAATTGCATCCTAAAGAGGATGGGGGTTTGAAGCAAACCTGCCAATATGTCTCTTGAGCCACTCTTTGCATTGAGATATCAATGTCAACATTTTCAGAATTATGATATATGGGCGAAGCATGCATCATGAAAGCAAATTAGGAAATAAAATCACAAATAGCAAGGGAACACAGAGAATAAAAGAAATCATACATTTCTCATGTCCACACTACACGCTACCCCGTCCACTGCCACTGGAGTTCGGAAAGTTCTCCTGCAGTCGTCCAAGCGCCGGAATTTGAGGCGACGGAGTTTGAGCTTCCGTTCCCGATCCCTGTGATGTGCAAGTGTGGTTAGACATGTTACAAGTAAAAAAATGCATATTTTACTAAATTTTGTACCTGGACTGCTGTCGTCGGCACCAGCAGCTGCTATATCGCTGGCGGCGTCCATTGCGGAAGGAGAAGCGGTTGTCCTAGAAATATAGCCTGCAAACACAAAGCAAATCATTATACATGTCATTTATATATTAAAAATGTTAAGTACAACATCTAGAATGTACCTGCATGGCAACTTGCATCTGTAGCATGAACGAGTTTTGATACTCGTCCCTAGCCCTCTGCGCCTTGTCCCTAACCCTCTGCGCCTCGTCCCTCGCCCTGAGCATTTCTTGAGTCCTCTGGAGCTCCTCTCGATGACTCTGGAGCTCCAAATCTCGGCTCGCACGGCTACTGCTGGACCCGCCCTGATGCGATGAAGAAGCCCTCAAGGAGGCCCGCGCCTACCTCGAGTCGACCACTCCATCGAAGATGGCTAACCTGCACAACAAGCAAGACTATTAAATTTTTGTATCTCGGAGTTGGTAACAGTAATTTAAAAATAACAAAGCTTACCGCCCGTGAGGTTTCCCACCACCGCTTGCATACGCGGTTTCGGGAACGATTGGCGCGCTCTGCCAATCAAACTCTTCGCCTTGAATCCTCCGCGCCTCCTCCCCGTACTTTGTCTGAAAATACAGAAAAATAGCATCATTAGAACTATTTAAAAGAATTCAATTAAGTTGAAAAAATAACTCACCAAAGCCCGTGTCGCCGTCTGAGAAGACAACTGGTCAGGCTACGACGGGTCACTTCCCATGTGACCCCTCTTCCACACCTCGATAGGTGCCTGCTGCTGACCGCTCTCGTACTCCTATCGGTACATGTTAGCACAATGAGAATTATAAAATTACTTAATAGAATGTGAGTAGCACTTACCATCTGTTTAGCGAGGCGTACGTAGCCATCCCCACCTAAGTGATGTTTTCCATCCATCCCTCTACTCTCTCGATGGGTTTTAGAAAGTGCCTGGAAGCCCTCGCTCGCCCAAAGAGCACACAAGGCACGATACGCGTCTGGACGGCTGACAAGCCACGCTACGCTAACCTGTACAAATTTATTATTGAATGAAAATATTTATCATATTTAGATAATGAAGCAAAATAAACTAAAAACTTTACCTCTGCGTACTGCGCCTTCGTCAAGTACGTGTCGGATGAGTCCTTCCCCGGCTCACGCTCATTTGGATGCAACTTGAAGTACTCGTTCATAGCTTGAGTGCGAGCCGACGATACTGGCTGTGTCACGATCTTCCTAGCGCAGTTATGGAAGACGAGACGAGCTTGATCCGTCTGCTCGACCTCGTTCTCCAAACGATATCGTGCCTGAAAAAAATATACAAGTAAATGTATATAACTTATATCAGATTTGTATTACAGAAGTATTGTTCATTCTAACCATGAAGTCGTGCCAAACAACCTCTTGGTGGTTGCCGTGAAGAACGTCCTGGGCCCTATAGTAGTCATCCCAAGACGTAGCAGCGCATCTGTTCACTACACCGGGGTAGTGCAAACGGACTAGACGGTCCAGGACACCGTTCACCAGAGTGTGGCATCCCCGACGCGTGAACGAAGCATCCTCCCAAGTCCTGATACATGATTCTCAATTAGTATATATATAAGTCTAAAAGTATCTAAATTGAATTGTTAGAGATTTACTTACCTATCGCCAATCGGACGAATAATAATCCGATCGTCTGGGTTTGCAACAGCCGGAGGAGGAGCCACGCAGTGGCTCCTCCTAGTCCGCCGCTATGGAACCAACTCAGAGGTGGGGTCACCCGACTGAACTGGCTTCGAAGCAGAAGGCACCGAAGAAGAAGGCACCGAAGGAGGCGCACTAGTCTCTGTGTCTTCAGACATAGAGTCGCCCTGACAATTTTAAAGATTCATATTATAGAATAAAGAATTACTTATATTATTTTTGTAATTAAATGTTCTTTGCCTGTCGTGACCGCTGTCATGACGACTCCAGTAGATGGCTCACCAACTGAGCCCGTCTACCCTCGCTAAGCTGAGTGCCATGGAAGACCTCTCCTCTCATGACTGTCGGTGACAGAAAGCTCTGCGCTCCTGCTCCTCCTCGTCTACTGCTGGTGGACAACATCCTGTTTAACGAAAAATTAGCTAATGAATTTAATGGAAATTATATAAACGAAAAGAAGACATGAAAGATATGTTACTTGTACTTAATTTTAAAATCCATTAGCATCACGATGTACTCTAGTACGTAAACCGGACCATCGATCTTCTGGCATTGTAGTTGTCCGTTTTTGTTTTCATTTTTGCATCTCACTAGTCTCTATGTCTTCTGCATCTCCAACTAAGTCATCGAGTCCTAAATCAGGCTCGACGACAAAAGAGTCCGGCAACTCTTGTTCTTGGTAAACAACATCAACCTCATCATTAAGGTATCCAGCATTGTCTGGTGTAATAACCGCTCATGAGGATTCACCTTGTGTACAACCCACCAAGCATTAAGCTTTTCGCATGGATAATGTAGATAATACACTTGCTCGACTTGGTGTGCAAGGACGAAGGTGTCACAGCCTCGTAGCCTGTCCTTGTGTTTGAATTCTACCATGCCAAATTGGTTTTGTCGAGTTCCATTGTTAGGATCAAACCAATCACAGTCAAAGAAGACTACATTAAGGACCTTATTCCCCGCAAAACTAAATTCAAGGATGTTTTTAATGATCCCATAATAATTAATTTCACGTCCTTGGTCGTCAATTGCCTATTCACAACTCCGGTGTTACATGTTGGTCTGAAAGGCCGTTGAGCTTCAAATTCAATTGAACGAAATCAAAACCCATTAACATCGTATCTGTAAAATCCCACTTTTTCCTTTTATGTGAAGTTCAACTACAAGTGGTTTATCAAACATAATGGAGGTCAACATAACTGTGCACATAAACTTGACCTCACTAAAAAGTTTTCTTTCTACTCATGTTTTAATCTTATCAACATGAGGACTGGACTTCACCCTAACCCTAGAACATTTTAAATAAACCTTTCTACAAAGTTCGGAAGTTATTGATTGCAATGGCTAGGGCAAATTATATGGCAGCAATATAAAAATCAAAATAAATGTAATTTGATTATGTTGCTATGCATATTGGGCCCTGCCAAAAAGATTCAAATCCAAGGCTCCAAATTTTTCCTTAGACTCTTAAATATCTAAATAGCTTCTCAGAAAATTTTCAAGATTTTTGAAGTACATCTTCCATTTGTTTGGACACGTACAAGGGATTCATTTCGCGTCGACATCAAATTTAGCTTTGCACTAAACTTTGCCCAAATCAACCCCTAATTTTTCCTAAGACCTTTTATGGTTCAGGGAACTTTGTTTCAAAGTTCGGAGATTTATGGACCTCGGATACTATTAATTTCAATAAGGTTTATAACCATATTTGAATTCAAATTTGAATTTGAATTTGATGCAAATTATGTCCAAATTGAAATCTGATTTCAGAATTGGATTCCCCATATTTTTCTTAGCCTACCTGTAAATTTTGGGAATTTTTGGACAATGTTTTAGCTAGAATTTAGAGGAGGGGATAAGGGAGAGAGGTGGGGCCCACAGGTCAGTTGGTAAAACCGATTCACCGCCCCTGTTTTTTTTCCCTGGGCGACACCGCGACGCTGCATGCCGCCAGCGCGCCGTCAGCCGTCGATCGCCTCCAGCTGCCCCCCCCCCTGCATCCTTATCTACCGCGGTGGAGGCTATAAAACCACCCCCCGTCGGCCGAAGTCCATCACCCATTCACTTTTCACCGCGCCGCTCCGTTTCATCGCCGCCGCGATCACCCCCGTGCCGCTCGACGCCGCGCAGCCTCGCCGTTGATATAAGCATCATCATCCTCTACGGTCTATAGCAAAAAGGTGCGCAACGACCTCGTGCAGCTTCTGGTTAAGCTTGAATTCCTATCGTGCATCCTAGCTCCGATATTCCTTAAAATCCCAGAGCACTTTTATAACGTTGAGGCTAGGTCGTCGGTTTAATTCCGATTGTATGCACAAAATCTCTTTGATCCAGTTAGATGACATGATCTATGTAGCCTAGCACACCTTCCCTCCTAAAAACAGAAAGAACCATCGACTAATTAGCAAGTTCTTTGAGTTTTCCCTTTCCGCCATTGTTAGAGCTCGGTTCACCGTCGACTTCGGTATTGCCGGCTATGGCACGAGCTCTAGACCCTCCTAAGACCTTTCCCATGCATCCACGATGCTTCCCGAGCTTTCAAACAAGAGATTTAGCTAGTGAATCGAGGGTCTCCACTTCACCGAAACCCTAACACCTGCCGCCGCCGTCAGGAATGGTTTTTCGGTCACCCCCCGCCGTCAGGAGTTAGTCCATCGTGTTCCCTGCGCAAAATTAGGGTGGGGCGGCAAGTCCCGAGGCCTCCCGTGGGCCGAAAGCTATCGCCGGTGAAAGCATCGCCGCGCGCCGGTGAGAACGCCGGCGTCCGAGCTGTGACTCGAGGTGGAAGAAGACCAGGACGCGGGTCCCACTTGCCAGCGAGTGAAAAGGGTGCCGGATCAATCTGTGGCCAGCGATCTAATGCGGCCGTGTGGGAATATTTATGGCCCCCAGTGTGGCTAACCCCTGATTGGATGAATTTAAATCCAGTGGGCCCTGGCGCCAAATTTAAAAGTTGAAATTTCCCCTTTTGTACAGAGCCATTTCCAAAGTTTAAAATTCAATATCTCTCTATGGACTGCTCCAAAAATATTCAAACAAATTTTGTTTGAAAGCCCCTGAGCTCTAGTTTCTGTCAGTACCAGTTAAGTTCTATGAGACTCACCTATAAAGTCTGTAGAAAACAATCTTTCCAAATGCAAATACAATTTTTCCAGATGAAATAGCCACTGGAAAAATCCCCAAAATTCACATTAAATGCATTGTCCCATTCTGGACAACTAGGAAAAGTTTGGGATCCATTGCACCTGTTTAATCCTATGTATAGTTCAATTACCTTTTTCAGTTATTGAAATTTTACAGATGTTCAGTTGCTTTATTATGTCCCAAATTTGGACTGAACCTTCCCTTAGTCATACACTAGTTCCTGTAAAAATCTTGGATTTAACTGACCTAATATCTTAGTCCTAATTCAGTTACAAACGGAATATTAATTGAAAAGCTAAAAATTCAACTATAAGATAAATCCAAAAATTCTTGCCAAAATAGAAATTCAACAACTCCTTCACCAAAGCTTAGAAATTTATGAAACAAATTTTAATAGAACCAGGACAACTTCCTCTATCATGGTTATCAACTGGCAGCTATGTTCAAGCTACAGTTTATTCTTTAAAACTCTGGGAAGTTTAATACTTGCCATAATTTTAGAGACAACAATATACTTTGATCATCTCCTGTTCTTTGCAAGAGCTTCTATCATATTCCCTAGTATCTACCATCAAAGTTCCAAAGCCAATTAAGGTCCTTATCATATAATGATCATCGTAGATTAAATTATGGTCTTGGTAATAATTATTTTTCAAAATCATTCATATACATGTTATATGCATATCGTATAGTGACCGAAGTAGAGGAGGAACCAGAAGCCTTGGAAGAGCACCTTCCAGATATTAACCCTAACTCTGACGTGCAACCAGGCACGCCCTGGTTTGCATTTAAGTCGTTTATAAAATTTTACTTTATCACTATGATGATTAGCATACGAATTGTGCATTACGTTTAGGATGATTGAAAACTCCAGATGCATGACCCACAATCCCATTGGTTAACTGGGTAGTTTAATCACTCAACGTGTAGACTTGCTATGCTAATGTAGTAGGTAAACCGGTAGAAGTAGAGTAGCTGGAATCTACTCGCGAGATAGAAATTTTCATTCATTTTCACTGGGATAATATTTATAGAAAATAACTGTTACATCTAAAACTCGAGAACGGTCAGAGATGGATAGGAAGCAACAAGACGTGGTCTTGGTCGCATAGCTCTGACTGGTCAGTTAAGGCCCGTCTGTATGTGGCCCCTTCAGACAAGCTTGAATTGTACCGGCGACATAATGGACATATGAAATCCAATAAACTGACGTAACTCGATAACTGGGGTGGGTTGAGGACATTAAGGTGTAAATCGGTCGGCGGACACATGAGGTGTTCCGTGCGGAGACCTTTTGTTTGCAGAGGTGAGACGGGCTCGGCGTTCGGGTTTCTTGTGAAAGGTGGCCATATACGCCTAGTACTGAGGTGTTACGTAGGTACAGGTGTACTCGCTGACACTTCCGAATGACGTATGTGTCGTGTTGTCCGGGTGTGTCCTGATTGCAATCACCGTACCTCGCGGTAATAGAGTACCACTTGTTCACTAAGCTGTGACGTAGTAAATACTAAAGACGCCAGAAAACTATATTGTATTGAAATAGTACTTGCTTTGCAACCTTGTATGATTTAGAGATAGTCACATTAAAGTTTACGGTTTCCCCATACTTTAGCCGTAATAGCATTATATGCTCTGGGCATGTCATATCATCGGCAAAGCGTTTCTTGTTTGATTGTGGAACCCATGATGTGCCGTGCTTGGAGAATGTCATTTGCTACTTAAAACCTGATTATAAGGATCCAATTGTAGGCGAGTCGTTTATGCTTCACCTTACCTATGTTTAGTGTCCCCCTTGCATATGTCTAGTGAGACGGGTTAGTCTTGCTGAGCCTTATGCTCACGTTTGCAGTTAACGAGTTTTTGTAGGTTATACAATTGATGAAGGTTTTGATGATGAGGCTGCACTCCCTCCAGGGTTTACATCCGAGTGGGAACCCTGCACGCCTCCGTGATTTGCGTGTTGCTAGTGCGAAGTATCCAGGGCATGGATAACTTTACTTTTGCATAGCTAGTGCTGAGAGCGTAGCTATGATATATATATTTCTTTCCTTCCGCTAGTATTGTAAAACTTCTGCTGTAAGATAAATAAAAGACTTCGTCTTGTGTTTTATTCTCGTTCTGTTCTTGTATACTGTTGGGTGTCGCATCGCACGACACCACCCAATGAGATCCTCGGATGTTGGGATTCCGGTCCCCACAGTATCGACCATAGCTTTTAATTTAATAGAACCGTAGGACAGTTGTTGTAATTCTTCATGGACGCCGACTTCTTTTTTGCACTGTGCATGAAACCAGGATAAGAAGTTAAGCCCTCCATGTACTCCATAATATCGCGTCGCTTGTATTTGTCTGCTCGTAGGTTGCTGCTTAGATTTCCAATTTTGTTGATCGAACTCACTAAATAAGGAAAAGCATAATGATTAGCACAAATGTATAACACAACACGCTAATTATTATAAATGTTGAACAAACACTTACTGAAAATATTTGTACATGTCCTCTATATTAGCGTACATGTACATCAAAGCAGTCGTCCTTTCATCTGGTTCAGCATCGTAGCTCGTGCCATTACCAACAGTGGTGCCTCTTGTTTTAAAAATGGAGAGGCTGCAACAAGGGGGTGCTTCATCCATATTGTACTGGAACATAGAAACATTAACATTGTCTTCTTATGCAAAATAGACGCTTGAAAAGTATCCTATCTCCTGAATGGCGTGTGCTTCGGCAATGCTTCCTTCAACCCTTGCACGATTGCGAACCATTGGTTTAAGACACCTAAGTGCTCTTTCAGTGTGATACATCTACTTATATTGTACAAGGCCGCCCACTTTAGCTTCATATGGGAGATGGATTAGAAGATGTTGCATTGGATTGAAGAACCCTGGAGGTAAAACTTTTTCCATCTTACATAAAAGTACTGGTATCTCCTTTTCCAACTTCTCCATCATCCCGGCTGTGATTTCTTTAGCACAAAGCTGTCTATAAAAGTAGCTAAGCTCGGCTAACACCTTCCACACCGCGTCATCAATGTAGCTCCGAAACATAACTGACATATGTCTTTCCATGATTATGTGATAATCATGACTTTTCAACCCTGTGAGATTTCCGGTCTTAACATTTACGGCTTGCTCAGGCTATCAGCATAACCGTCTAGAAATTTCAATGTTTTCAACCTTTCAAAGACTACTTTCTTTTCTTTTGGTTGAAGACAGAAAGAAGCAAGCGGTTTGCCACCAGATACGGTTGGCTCAAGAGTTGGACGTTTACAAACCTCTGCCAAATCCTTACGAGCCTTTATATTATCTTTTGTTCTTCCCGTCAAATCGAAGAATGTGCTTATGATGCATTTACTCATATTATGTTCCTGGTGCATGACATCAATGTTATGCATTAGAATTAAGTACTTCACATACAGTAGCTCCCATAGTGCACATATATGAGTCCAATTGTGGTCCTCTTTGTAACCAACAAAATATCCTAGACGACCTTCATCTGCCACTAAGTTGTTCACTTTTTCAACAATCTCCGACCCATTGAGACGTTGTGGTGGTCCTTTTTTGACAATGATGTCCTTCGTGAAGGCATCTTTCTGTTGCCTATATACATGATTGGGCGGTAACTGACTTCTGTGGCAATCAAAGTAGCAAATCTTGCCACCATGATTTAAACGAAAACATTCTGTATCTGAAGCACATATCGGACATGTCAAACGACCATGAGTGCTCCAGCCAGAAACCATGCCGTACAAGTATGCAGCTCGAAGGTTGAATTTCTGTTTTTTGTAAAAGTCGTACGCTTTGATTCTTGTCCGTAACATTTTCAGCTCTTCAATCAACAACTTCAACATCATGTTCAGTCATGAACAAGTATTATCCGGTCCAGGTACAATAAGGCAAAGGAACACAAACTCATACTTCATACAAAGAGATAGTGGTAAGTTGAACGGAATTGCGAACATGGGCCAACAAGAGTATGGTGTTGCGTTTGTACTGAACAGTGAGAAGCCATCTGTCACAAACCTGATGCGAATATTTCTTGCGTCATTGGCAAAATCTGGATTGAAGCGGTCAAGAGCTTTCCATGCCTCACCGTCAGACGGGTGCACCATCATTCCGTCATTCTCACGTCAACCTTCTTTGTGCCACCTCATGTGTCTGGCTGTTTTTTTTGAGAATAACAAGCGCTTCAACCTATGTGTGACAGACAAGTAGCGAAGCTGCTTCTGTGCGACTTCCGTCATTACTTTTGTACCGTCATCATTAACAACTTCGAAAAATCTTGCTTTATCACATTTTAAACACTTGTTCTCGTTGGCATGCTCTTTCCATAAAATCATGCAGTTGTTTGGGCATATATCAATCTTCTCATAGTCCATACCAAGTCATTCATATACATGTTATATGCATATTTTATAGTGACCGAAGTCGAGGAGGAACCAGAAGCCTTGGAAGAGCACCTTCCAGATATTAACCCCGACTCTGACCTGCAACCAGGCAAGCCCCGATTTGCATTTAAGCCGTTTGTAAAATTTTACTTTATCAATATGATGATTAGCATACGAATTGTGTATTACGTTTAGGATGATTGATAACTCCAGATGCATGACCCACAATCCCATTGGTTAATTGGGTAGGTTAATCACTCAACGTGTAGACTTGCTAGGCTAATGTAGTAGGTAAACCGGTAGAAGTCGACTAGTTGGAATCTACTCGCGAGATAGAAATTTTCATTCATCTTCACTGGGATAATATTTATAGAAAATAACTGTTACATCTAAAACTCAAGAACGGTCAGAGATTGATAGGAAGCGACAAGACGTGGTCTTGGTCGCATAGCTCTGACTGGTCAGTTAAGGCCTGTCTGTATGCGACCCCTTTGGACAAGCTTGAATTGTACCGGCGACATAATGTACATATGGAATCCAATAAACTGATGTAACTCTATAACTGGGGTGTCGAGGCCCATTAACTCACCATCGATAGGGGTGGGTTGAGGACAGTAAGGTGTAAATCGGTCGGCAGACACATGAGGTGTTCCGTGCGGAGACCTTCTGTTTGCAGAGGTGAGACGGGCTCGGCGTTCAGGTGTCTTGTGAAAGGTGGCCATATATGCCTAGTACTGAGGTGTTACGTAGGTACAGGTGTACTCGCTGACACTTCTGAACGATGTATGTGTCGTGTTGTCCAGGTGTGTCCTGATTGCAATCACCGTCCCTCGCAATAATAGAGTACCACTTGTTCACTGAGCTGTGACGTAGTAAATACTAAAGAAGCCAGAAAACTATATTGTATTGAAATATTACTTGCTTTGCAACCTTGTATGATTTAGAGATAGTCACATTAAAGTTTACAGTTTCCCCATACTTTAGCTGTAATAGCATTATGTGCTCTGGGCATGTCATATCATCGGCAAAGCGTTTCTTGTTTGATTGTGGAACCCATGATGTGCCGTGCTTGGAGAATGTCATTTGCTACTTAAAACCTGATTATAAGGATCCAATTGTAGGCGAGTCATTTATGCTTCACCTTACCTATGTTTAGTGTCCCCCTTGCATATGTCTAGTGAGACGGGTTAGTCTTGCTGGGCCTTATGCTCACGTTTGCAGTTAACGAGTTTTTGCAGGTTATACAATTGATGAAGGGTTTGATGATGAGGCTGCACCCCCTCCAGGGTGTACAGCCGAGTGGGAACCCTGCACGCTGCCGTGATTTGCGTGTTGCTAGTGGGAAGTATGCAGGGCATGGATAACTTTTCTTTTGCATAGCTAGTGTTGAGAGTGTAGCTATGATATATATATTTCTTTCCTTCCGCTAGTATTGTAAAACTTTCACTGTAAGATAAATAAAAGACTCCGTCTTGTGTTTTATTCTCGTTCTGTTCTTGTATACTGTTGGGTGTTGCATCGCACTACACCATCCAATGAGATCCTCGGATGTCGGGATTCCGGTCCCCAAAGACATGGTATCAGAGCATCATTGGGAACAGTGTACTTGAAAAGAACATATTTTCAAAAAAAAAAGGATCTGAGTGAGGAATTAGCTATATGCCCTTATAAGGAATATTATTAGTATAAGATATAAAGGTGGTAAACTAACTATGTGTTATTATATTCTGTAACGATGCTCCAACGTCAGGTAAGAGGTAAGGTACGCCACCGAGAGCGGATCAATCTCGGTAAACTCAGCATACGAGGAATGGTATGTAAAATTTCCGTGGCTTGGCACGGGAAGTTAATAGGAGTCTCTGAAGCTTTCAATGTTTTTGAGAACCTATGACACGCGGTACCCCAGTGTAACACAAAATTAGTGGGAGCCCCCGTCGGGTGGTGTATAACCCGATAGTATGCCTCTCCAAGAACCATTCATGTTCTATGGGAGCATGCAAAACACGTATGCCCGAGCGTGTATAAGACGGATCGTACGAGAGTCTTTGCTGTACAGACGTATTTACAGCCATGTACCTCAAGACATGACCTCGCTCGAGGGCGACTCACACCAGAGTCATATGCATTTATTTTCATATGTATTATTGTGACTGGCTGTCGTACTTCCCCGTACCACCCTTGAGGTGTGAAAGTGTAAAAGGGGATTGTTTGTCTTTTTCAGCATTAACTACGGTAGAAGACCGTGTAGAAACCGTTTGCGAGAGGACGATATAGGAGCCACCTATAGACGTAACCGGATATACCGGATAAAATTTTCTTTGGTGAGGTACGTAGTACTGTCAGTATCAAACATGATGGTAGACCATCCCCAACAACAGAATGGATGCATAATGTTTTGGAAAGTCCAAATATCAGATGTTGGTAGGTTTGGACTCCGTAAAAAGGGACTCCGACGCGATAAGGTAGATAGAATCAAGATTCTTGATTTCTGGCAGAAGTGGCTCGACTTCGCCGGGTTGTAATCTTGGTTATCGTATAGATAACATAAGGGTATCATATATGGGTAGAAATATCGTGAAGATCTCTACAACTTTTCTGTTGACCCTCAGGGCAGAAGAGTTTGATAGTCTGTTGAAATTTGGAGTATACTAAAACTGCTCCAGATGACCCAACCATTGTACCAGTTCCAGAAATATTGCCATAACCTGCTGTAGAAACATCTTCTGACTTATTGTGACACATGTCTGAAAAGGGCAGAGGCAGATCTACAGGTTTGATGTTTAGAGTTTTTCCTAATTCGAATTTGAGTCAAATCAAATTTGGAAGTCAAAACAGTGGACTGCAGGACTGCTGGTGCAAACCAGTCAGTTCAACTGTTTAGTTTGGATAGTTATAACTTTTAATCCAGAATAGTGACATAGTCACATATATACATTTCTGGAAATCTTAGGAAGTCCTCTATCAACTTTATTTTGCATCCATGATCTGAATCTAGGTATAGTGGTGTCTAATTCCATTTGTCGCAAACTTGGTTCTGGCAGTCCAGAACTTGGAACAGTTTGCACCTATTTGTGAATTCGCGCGCAACACCGGTATAACAAACTTTTCAGGGGGTAACTCTTTTACTTCTGGATTGTTAACTTGATGTTATATAAAGTTTATTTTGACATTACCTCAAAATATTGTCATGATATCCCTGTATAAATTATGGACATCACTACATATGCAGGGGAGGTTCTGTCAAAAATTTCCAGAAAATATGGGTCAACTTAAAACCTGTATAGATTCTATTTCCTAGCTCACTTGTAGCTGTATGAGTATAATATGGAAAGTTTGGGATGTATACTACAATTTTTGTATTCAGCCCAACACTTGGGTCTGACGTTTCCTGTATGAAACTGTGGGATTTATACAGGGAGGTCAGCTGGAACAGACTGCGATTACAGCTCCAGTTTTAAATTTTCTTAAAACTGTTGAGAGTTGGGAACCTTCTCATTGTTTCAGTATTCTTTTTATAGATGACAGAAGTTGGGATGCTGCTACCGGAGGGATGGGTATTTTCCGCTTGCGCTAACCATCCGGGTTTCCCAAGTATGCTACGGGAAGTGCTCCAGCAGTTTGGCTTCATCGAGATGCCATGCTATTGGGGTAGAGAAACGATCGACAGAGGTGTTCGGTCATGCACCATCTTGGTAGACATCCCGGCTAGTCCACGTCAATATGGATGTGCTCCTTTCTCGGTTACCATCGAGGGGGCTCAGTTAGAGGACACTTGGGCAATCGCTGCAGGCGAAGCACTTATGAAGCTTTGTGAGCATCATCAGGATGCTATGGCAGGGACTCAATTCGCCCTTATTCCAGTCCGTGGTATGACCGGATTTGAGTGGCAACATCGTATGATTGCTGCCTATACACCCATGACGATACAACCTCAACGACACTTGGGACATATGCGGCTGCTTCCAATATGGTAGTTGCTACGCAAGGCACCATTATTTTGGAACAAGTCGAAGCCTTGCGGGAAGCGACAGAGCGGGGTGATACCCTTCATTATATCAACGAGGGTCTACGTTCGCTCATAGACCCAGCAAATCACCGGCTAGATAAGTGCGAGAGTCAATTGCATTATGCTCGCATTAGGCTACGGAAAGCTCGTGCCGCACAACGACAGACTCGCACTGAATTGCAACAAGCTCGTGGTGAGCTGCAAGCAAGTCAGTTGGAGGTGCAACAACAGCAAGAGCAGCTGTTAGTAGTCACTGAAGAGTGGTACACTGCCATTGAGACCGCTCAAAATTGGGAGTATGAGGCAGGAGAACTGCAGGATAATATAATTGAGGCCGAGGCACAATTACAACCAGTGGTGTATCCACTGGCCCATAACATACCAATAATTATGGGTGAACAATTGCCTTCGGAGGACGACGAAGAAGAAGAGGATCCTGAGGAACTTGAATACGTCGAGTAGGATGTATTAAAGTGGGATGTGGCAGCACTTCTGCCGACACGGGGAAGCATATAGTTTAATAGTGCTTGTGTTTTTCTTTTGTGACCATGTTTGTGTCATATTAAGAGTAGTAGTGTTTATGTCTACAATAACAAGATATGTACGACATCTCATGGGGACCAAGTATAGTAGAGATGTATTCCCATAGTGGGAGTCCATTATTTTGGAGTTTACTACTGTAAACTTGGTCAGAGATAATATATCTTGTATAAGCTTATACTTTATCAATATATGTTGATGTTGTATATTATCTATCGTGGTCTACCGCATTACTATTTATATGGAAGGATGAACTTGAGGCAATGAGACTTATGGTGTAAATCGTTGTATTGCAGCATGGTGCGTACACGTACAGCCTCGGAAGTGGGAGGCTCAAGTGGAGGGCAGGGGGATGACACATTACCCCCGGGGCAGAATACACCCCAGACGCAGCCACCTCCACCACCTCCACCTACACTTCCCAGATGTCTCGCGGAGGTTCTCGCAGCAGTACTTGGCTCGCGCGATGAGCAAACCGAGTTGTTGCGGACCCTTGTACATCACTCATCCCGTCAAGGGGGGCGACATGTTGATGGGACACGTTAGTCACATCCGAGTTCCTACTCGGATTTCGCATCGACACATCCGCCGGTCTTCAGAGAGGACGACGAACCTTTGGAGGCAGACAACTAGCTCTGCACCATTGAAGGGAAGTTTGGTTTACTCGAGATAACCAAACAACATAAGGCTCTATTTGCAGCTCAAAAACTACAGGGTTCTGCTGGTGCGTGGTGGGCAAACTACCTCGTCGCACGCCCCGCAGGCTATGTCGTGAGCTAGGCAGAATTCCAGGAGGCATTCCGTGCCTACCATATCCCTCCCGGGATTATGAGGAGGAAGCTTCAAGAGTTCTTGGAGCTGAAGCAGGGAGGAAGGAGCGCTTACGAGTACTCCAAGACCTTCAACCACTTGGCCCAGTATGCACAGGACCAAGTGAACATGAAAGACAGAAAGCGAGAGTGCTTCTACCGGGGGTTGAACCCCAAGATGAAGGACAAGCTTGTCTTGTTCAACCGCGGCAGCTTCAACGACATTGTCAACACCGCGATCATGCAAGAGGATGCTACTCGAGAGCTGTCCTCAGACAAGAAAAAGAGGAGTGCTCCGCAGGGCAGCGGGGGTGGTGCTTCTCAGAAGTACTGAATGGTGTATCGATCACCATCTGGCTAGAGGTGGCAACCGCCATCACGACCACCAATGTTCAGTGGTCGCCAGTTCAGCAACTCCGGTTTCCGACCGCAACAACAGCAGGGGATGATCCCACGTGCACTTCCACCTCCACCACGTGCACCAGGATTCCGTCCTCCCATTCGTACCGGCCAAACCCCGTACACGTGTTTCACGTATGGATGCACGGGGCATTTCGCCAAGGACTGCCCGCAGAATAGGCAGGGTGGAGGAAAGTCATCATACCAGGGCGCCAACCAACCCCGCAACCAGCCCAAGAAGCGAGTTCCCAAACTCGGCAACGTCCACCACCTCGCCATTGAGGACGTTCCGGAAGGCGCACCCGTACTCACGGTTACGTTCTCTATCTTTGATCATCCCGTAGTCATACTCTTTGACTCCGGATCTTCACACAATGTCATTAGCAAGTCTTTTGTCATTAAAAGTCAATTGCCTATAATCTCCCCAAAAACTCCGTATGTGATTAGCACTCCGGCAGGGAAAACAATAACAAATGAGTTGGTTCCTGGGATACCACTTAACCTAGATGGAACCATATATCTTACTTCACTTCTGATATTAGAGAATTAGAAGTTAGATGTCATCTTGGGAATGACATGGTTACAATACCATGGTGCTATTCTAGATCTCGTTCCTCGAAAAATATATCTAAATTCTCCACTTCATCCCTCTCAAGTCCTCAATCTTGAGAGAGCCATTCTAGTGAATTCATCTACTCACAATACCGAGGTTATGGAACTTAAGGATATTCCGGTAGTATGTGAATACCCGGACATGTTTCCCGAAGATCTTCCTGGTATGCCCCTAGAAAGAGATATAGAGTTCAAGATTGAACTTGTACCGGGAACATTGCCAATCTCAAGACAACCCTACAAGATGGCACCCAAGGAACTTGCAGAACTTAAGGAGCAGTTAACAGAACTTGAGAACAAGGGTTTCATTCGTCCAAGTTCATCACCATGGGGTTGTTCTGCATTGTTCGTAGAGAAGAAAGATAAGACCTTGAGACTGTGTGTGGACTATCGTCCACTCAATGTTGTCACTATCAAGAACAAATATCCACTACCACGCATTGATATTCTTTTCGATCAACTAGTGGGTGCTAAAGTATTTTCGAAGATGGATCTTCGTTCTGGTTATCATCAGATTAGAATCCGACCAGAAGACATACTAAAGACAGCATTCTTGACGAGGTATGGACTGTATGAATACCTTGTTATGTCCTTCGGACTGACCAACGCACCGGCTCATTTCATGTATCTCATGAACTCGGTGTTCATGCCGGAATTGGACAAGTTTGTCGTGGTCTTCATTGACGACATCCTTTTGTATTCAAAATCCGAAGAAGAACATTCTCAACACTTGCGTATCGTGCTTCAACGATTACAGGACCACCAGCTATATGCTAAGTTCAGCAAGTGTGAATTCTGGATCAGCCAAGTGCCATTTTTAGGGCACATCATATTAGCTTAAGGGATTGTAGTTGATCCAAGCAAGATAAAGCAAGTACTCAAATGGGAGTCTCCAAAGTCTGTACATGAAGTTCGAAGTTTCCTAGGTTTGGCTGGGTATTACTGGAGGTTCATCCCCAGTTTCTCCAGGATAGCTAAACTAATGACACAACTTCTGAAGAAAGGGACGAAGTATGTATGGACTGAGGCATGTGAGGGAGGTTTCCAGGCATTGGTAAAACACCTCACAACGGCACCAGTATTAGCTCAACCGGACACAACCAAATATTTTGACGTATGTTGTGATGCATCAGGAATTGGTTTGGGTTGTGTGTTGATGCAAGACAGACGAGTGATCGCTTATGGATCACGGCAGCTTCAAAATCATGAGCAGCATTATCCGACTCATGATCTAGAGCTCGCTGCTGTGGTACTAGCATTGAAGATGTGGAGACATTATCTACTAGGTAATCTAGTACATCTTTACACCTATGACAAGAGTTTGAAGTACATCTTCACCCAAAAGGACCTAAATATGCGACAGCGTAGATGGTTGGAATTAATCAGGGATTATGAGATTGAAATCCACTACCATCCCGGTAAGGTGAATGTAGTCGCAGATGCTCTGAGCCGCAAGTCCCATGTCAACAATCTTTCCATTACATCAATGGGAGAAGAAGAACCGAGTCTCTACTTGGTTCCATATGGGGCACTCTACAACCTAGCTCTCATTCCCACTATAAGGGAGGATATTATGGCAGCTCAGAAGGAGGACAAAGGGATGTCACACATTCGACAATGAATGGAGAAGGGGGAGATGAAATGTTTCCGATGTGACGATGAAGGTACCCTCTAGTTTAAAAACCGCATAGTGGTACCCCAAAACATGGAACTTCGGAAGAATATACTGGATGAAGCTCATTTATCCAAGTATTCCATTCATCGGGGAAGTAACAACATGTACCAAGACTTTAGAAAGAAGTTTTGGTGGACTCGGATGAAGAGAGAAGTAGCAAAATACGTATCTGAACTTGATACGTGTCGAAGAGTTAAGGCTGACCATATGAAGGCAACTCGACAGCTTCAACCTTTAAGCATACCGACTTGGAAATGGGAGGATATCAGCATGGATTTCATTGTTGGGTTGCCTCCCACTCTCCATAAGCATGACTAAATTTGGATGATCGTTGACCGATTGACCAAATCAGCTCATTTCATACCAGTCAGTGTGGATTATGATGCAAAGCGGTATGCAGAACTTTATATCTCCAGAACTTTATATCCCCGCATTATCATTTCAGATCATGGATCTATTTTTGTTGCTCGCTTTTGGGAGCATCTCCACGATGCATTGGGTACCAAACTGATTCGAAGCTCGGCTTATCATCCTCAGACTGATGGACAAGCCGAACGGGTAAACCAAGTGCTTGAGGATATGCTTCGTGCTTGTGCCATCCACCATGGTAGGAATTGGGATGATCATCTACCCTTGGTGGAATTTTCGTACAACAACGGTTACCAGGCTAGCATCCAGATGGTGCCATATGAAGCTCTTTATGGCTGGAAGTGTCGCACACCATTGAACTGGTGCGAATCTAGTGAACGAGTGGTATATGGCACCGATTTGATAAATGAAGCCGAAGAGCAAGTACGTCTTATTCAAGCCAATCTCAAAACCGCTCAGTCTCGTCAGAAGAGCTATGCAGACAAACGACGTCGACCTCTTCACTTCGAGGTTGGGGATCAAGTTTATCTCCGGGTATCCCCGATGAAAGGAATTCATCGATTCGGAGTGAGAGGGAAGCTAGCTCCACGTTTTATTGGGTCGTTCACAATAATCAAAATATGCGGACCTGTGGCATATCAATTGCAGTTACCGCCGTTGCTGGCAGGGGTCCACAATGTGTTTCACATTTCTCAGTTGCGGAAATGTCTCAAATCCCCAGCGAATATACGTATTGAGGATTTGGAAACTCTCCAACCAGATCTTACGTATTCCGAGCATCCAATCCAGATCATTGATGAGAGAACTCGCACCACAAGAAGGCACACTTTGCGTTTCTACAAAGTCTTGTGGAGCAACCACAGTGCTGAAGAAGCCACATGGGAAAGCGAGGAATATCTTAAAACGAACTATCCAGACTTGTTAGTGGCACATGTTCAATAGATCTTTATCTTTTGTCCTTCCTTTGTAATCTCGGGACGAGATTCTTTTAAGGGGGGAGGAATGTAAAATCCCACTTTTTCCTTTTATGTGAAGTTCAACTACAATTGGTTTATCAAACATAATGGAGGTCAACATAACTGTGCACATAAACTTGACCTCACTAAAAAGTTTTCTTTCTACTCATGTTTTAATCTTATCAACATGAGGACTGGACTTCACCCTAACCCTAGAAAATTTTAAATAAACCTTTCTACAAAGTTGGGAAGTTATTGATTGCAATGGCTAGGGCACATTATATGGCAGCAATATAAAAATCAAAACAAATGTAATTTGACTATGTTGCTATGCATATTGGGCCCTACCAAAAAGATTCAAATCCAAGGCTCCAAATTTTTCCTTGGACTCTTAAATATCTAAATAGCTTCTCAGAAAATTTTCAAGATTTTTGAAGTATATCTTCCATTTGTTTGGACACGTACAAGGGATTCATTTCGCGTCGACATCAAATTTAGCTTTGCACTAAACTTTGCCCAAATCAACCCCTAATTTTTCCTAAGACATTTTATGGTTCAGGGAACTTTGTTTCAAAGTTTGGAGATTTATGGACCTCGGATACTATTAATTTCAATAAGGTTTATAACCATATTTGAATTCAAATTTGAATTTGAATTTGATGCAAAATATGTCCAAATTGAAATCTGATTTCAGAATTGGATTCCCCATATTTTTCTTAGCCGACTTGTAAATTTTGGGAATTTTTGGACAATGTTTTAGCTGGAATTTAGAGGAGGGGATAAGGGAGAGAGGTGGGGCCCACATGTCAGTCGGTAAAACCGATTCACCGCCCCTGTTTTCTTTCCTCGGGCGACACCGCGACGCTGCATGCCGCCAGTGCACCATCGGCCGTCGGTCGCCTCCAGCTCCCCCCCTGCGTCCTTATCTACCGCGGTGGAGGCTATAAAACCAACCCCCGTCGGCCGAAGTCCATCACCCATTCACTTTTCACCACGCTGCTCCTGTAGGATCGAAGAGCACGTGAAAAACTACCAGAGGGGGGGGGGGGGGTGAATGGTAGATTTAAAAATCTTACGCAGCGGAAACAATTAAACCCCAAACCCTTTCGGCAGAAAAACGATCTGTTAAAGAAATCGTGTGTGAGACTAATATAAACGTGTTTCACCGTGACAAAAGTGATAGATATCAGAGAGAATCAAGTCACAAAGACAACACAAAAAGAATCACTCAAATCCGTCGAGAAAAACTCAAGTTATGATTGAAAGATCAAACAAAGGTCAATCTGTCCTACCCGAGAAAAAAACAGTTCTGGAACGCTGCAAAGAAACTCGTGTAGATCATAGACCATAAATCCAATGACCGTGAAATTTTGACATATGATAGACAATCAAGTTGTGAAGACAATCAAAAAAGGATCACGTCAATTGGATCTGTAAAACTCGAGTTATGATAAAACCACCGACGAAAGGTAGTGCTGTCCAGAAACTCGACGAGTAAAACTTGTCTGGAACAAGTCGGACGAACAAGGCACAAAAGTTCCTTAAACTACGAATTTTATTCAATAGAACACAAGAGGAACAGCCCCAAAGTCGTCTACAACGAGCTCTGGGCTCCCTTGCTTATATAACCAGCCCTTATGCCAACCCAATATCAACTAGGACTCCAATCCTACTCAGATCACGAATCGTAACTTTCCATAACTGCTCAAGATTCTTCTATACGCAGATAGAAGAAATCTTAAGACTTCCAAACACCTTAGGAACGTATCCCAAATTCCTAAACAACTCAAATTCGTGACCCACACGAAATCCTATCATAACCAACTCAAATCTTTCCATATTTGAGTCAAACCCAACTCAGCCGCAGCCTGAGTCCATAACCTAGTCGGTTGGACCTTTCTGACCAATTCTTTACGTCCACATCTCTTCATCACGTCTCGGAACCATGTAGCCACGTCCATGCACTCCTTGCACACGTGCAAACATCTTCCAACGACGTCCAGTAACCTTCATATGCACCGCCCTTGATTCAATCATCCTGCGCGACCTCCTGATCAGCTCAACCACAGTTCCTTCCGAACTTAATTGTTGGAACCTCATCTCCTCCCTGAGACTAGTCCAATGGATCCCGTCACCAGCCATGACTTGAACTCAAGCAACACCTGCACGTGAATAAACAACCAATCCATACGAGCCCAAGTCCTTGACTTGACTCACGTTAGTTCCGAACACAACACCTTACGTGAGAACCTCACATAAGCATGTTGCAAAACCATAGTAACACGATATCATCCATATCATCCAAAACGCACCAAAAACTTAGCAAATGAATACTAAGCAATCTTTCCAACAATGTAAAGCAAGTACGAAACATTGCAAATGAAAAGCAGAAGCACTGCGGTCAAGTTCCGGACCTTGCCAGAGCAACCCGGACCTTGAGCCGGAGCTAACAAAACTAGTACAATGAAGCACCTGCCGGAGCTTACCAAAACTAGTAGATCCTAGCACCGGAGCTTACCAAAAACTAGTAGATCCTTGATAAAAAGCTGTTTTGGTGATATTTTAAACTTATCATCAAAGCCAAGTGTATTCACTACAAGCCAATGTATTCAGCACACATAGGTCTTACAATCTCCCCCTTGATGAATGCATTGGCAACACCATTTAAAATCCGAACATTGGCTTATTCACATAAAAGTTTTGAAGGCAATTTCTCCCCCTTTGTAAATCAAAAGTAAAATGAGAAGAAAAATTATCCCATATTATCTCTCCCCCTTTATTATCTCTCCTTATCTTTCTCTTCATGCTTATCTCTCCCCCTTTGACAATGTATTCAGCAAGTCATGAGCATATAAACAAATTATCTCTCCAACTTTAGTTGTTATGAGCATATTATAACATATACATATAAACAAAGCTCATCCAAGTCATACTATCAAGTACCTTACATTATCACATCAGTGAAATACATAAAGTAGTGTAAGCCATGCTAGAGAACAAATGTAATTTTCAATTTAAGCAAGTCATGATCTCACAAACTTAACTATCTCAAAACCTGATAGCATGACACTAGTTGCTGCATTTTATTATTTTTCAAAGCATAAATTTATATCATATGATATTTGCAAGAGATTATATGCGCATCCGCCTTATTCTAACCAACCAAGCCAAGCCTATGTCATTTGACAATCAGAAGCTTAAGGACATGGTTTTAGTCATACACAACTTCTTCCAAGTTTATATCTAAGTGCAATGACAAGCCATCTCAAAAGAAGAAGTGCGATGCATGCATATTCTCTTTATCTTTTCTCAATTTATATTTGTTCATAAAAACTCAACATTTGAGTTGATTACTTGATTAATTCTTAATGATTAAAAGCACTTGTGAACATGTAACAAGTTCAAAACAGCAAGAAAGTTCGACCATGACCAGTTTTAGTGTAAGTAATTATTCCAATTACTAGACATGGCAAAAACTACAAAATGTATAACACGAGTAATGTAGTAAGAACTTTCAGCATGTAAAAGGAATCACAAAGTCATATATGTATGAAATACTATGCTCATATTATTTTTATTTCAGATTCACACATAGACTTCCCAAGTTTCAAAAACTCCCCCTCAATTTAAGACATGAGGATGCATAACCCTATTTCACTACGAATGAAACAAAAACGAGTGAAATCCAAAGGTTTTGTAAAAATGTCAGCCAATTGATGTTCGATATCTACATGGTGAAGCACAATGTTTCCTTTTTCAACGTTATCTCGGAGAAAGTGATACCTAATATCAATGTGCTTAGTTCTAGAATGTTGCATGGGGTTTTTGGCAATGCAAATAGCACTAGTGTTATCACAAAACAGTGGAACACTATCTAGATCAACCCCATAGTCCTTAAGTGTTTGAACAATCCAAAGTGTTTGTGAGCAAGCACTAGCAGCAGCTACATATTCAGATTCAGCTGTGGATTGTGCAACTGAATTTCGTTTTCTAGAGGACCAAGCAACAAGAGAATTACCAAGAAAATGACAAGCACCAGAAGTACTTTTCCTATCAATCCTACAACCCCAAAATCAGCATCCGAAAAAGCTTTCAAAGTAACGGTTGAGGAAGAAGGAAGAAAAATGCCAAATTCTTGGGTTCCATGTAAGTACCTGAGAATCCTTTTAACGGCCTGACGATGTGAAACACATGGGGAAGCTTGAAACCGTGTACAAAGACATACGCTGAATTGTATGTCCGGTCTTGATGCCGTGAGGTACAAAAGTGATCCGATCATGCTTCTATATTCTTTTTGATCCACGGGTTCACCATCTTCATCAAGTTCAAGTGTTGTTGCTGTTCCCATTGGTGTCCGAAGAGGCTTACTTTTGTCCATGTTGAAGCGCCTTAGGAGGTCTTTGGTATACTTCGTTTGATGCACAAAGGTACCCTCATTGGTTTGCTTGATTTGCAGCCCCAAAAAGTAAGTGAGTTCACCCATCATACTCATTTCAAATTCGGAATTCATCATTGCTAAAAACTTGGACACAAGATCATGAGAAGCACAACCAAAGATAATATCATCCACATACAGTTGAACAAATAATGAGTCATTGCCATGTTTAAGCACAAAAAGAGTTTTATCAACCTTGCCCATGGTAAACCCCTTTTCAAGTAAGAATGTTTTTAACCTATCATACCATGCTCTAGGGGCTTGTTTGAGACCGTATAAGGCTTTGGACAGTTTGTAAACATGATTAGGAAAATCTGGATTTTCAAAACCCGGTGGTTGTTTGACATAAACATCCTCATCTATGTAGCCATTAAGAAAAGCACTTTTAACATCCATTTGATATAGCTTAAAACCTTTAGATGCTGCAAAAGCTAACAAAATTCTTATGGCTTCTAATCTAGCAACGGGAGCAAAAGTTTCATCAAAATCTAGACCTTCAACTTGAGTGAAACCTTGAGCAACCAACCTAGCCTTATTCCTAACCACAACCCCATCCTCACTTTGTTTATTTTTAAATACCCATTTAGTTCCAATTAAAGTGTGACCTTGAGGTGGAGATACAATTTTCTAAACATTATTTCTTTCAAAATTTTCTAACTCTTCTTGCATGGCAATAATCCAAGATTCATTAGTGAGTGCGTGTGATATATCTTTGGGTTCAAAAGAAACAACTTTAGTAGAATGAGCATGAGAGTTTGGATTGCAAAACCTGGACCGTGTGACTCGTTCGTGCAAGCTTCCAATCATCTGTTGTGGGGGATGATCTTTGTAAAAACGTAGGGGAACAGATGTCTCACAAGCTTCTTCTTCATTAGGTTCATCATAGATTGATGAGCTTGTGACTTTTGGACAATCAGGACCAGCATAGGTGATAGCCAGAGCTTGTTCAATGTCCGGAGCTGGACACGTGTCAACTTCGGAACTACCAGGCAGTATCACCGGCTCTTCTTCATCTTCGAATATACCCTCCCCCTGAGGATACGGATCTGGTCCTGCAACACCGGAGCTAGTACCTGGGCTAGCTTCATCAAAAGACACTTCACAAGTCTCCACAATTTTGTTAGTGTCGAGTAAAAGCACACGGTAGCCTCTAGTATGAGATGGATAACCAAGAAACATGCCATCAATGGATCGAGGTTCAAATTTATCAAGATTACCATGTTTCTTAACAAAGCATTTGCAACCAAAGACCCGAAAGTGTGTAACACTAGGCCTATGTCCAAACCGGAGCTCATATGGTGTTTTACCTAGCTTAGCACGCAAGAAAATACGATTTGAGACATAACAAGCGGTTGCTAACACATCAGCCCAAAATTTCCTAGGAGTTTGATATTCATCAAGCATAGTCCTAGCCATCTCAACTAAGGTTCTGTTCTTTCTTTCTACAACACCGTTTTGTTGAGGTACATATGGTGAAGAGAATTGATGATCTATTCTATTTTCAGCACAAAAGTGATCAAAAGATTGATTTTTAAATTCAGTTCCATTATCACTTCTAATTGCTTTTAATGATCCTGGGTGATCAATTGATAATCTAAGAAATAAAGTCCTAAAGTGACTAAAAGCTTCATTATTAGACGCCATAAAGTAAACCCAAGAGTATCTAGAATAATCATCAACAATAACAAGAACATACCATTTACCTCCAAAGGATTGAACACGTGAAGGTCCTACGGTGTCAAGATGCAAAAGTTGACATGGTTCAGTTGTCATGATCATTGTGAGAGGAGTATGTGAACCTGCAACCATCTTAGCATGTCTACAAGAAGAGCACACAATTTCTTTGTCCCCTTTAAGCTTAGGCAGCCCACGTATGCGATCAAGAGCACTAACTCGCGTTAGGGGATCAAAGCCTACGTGACCAAGTCTATGATGCCAAAAATATAAGTCCTTTGAATCATTAGCAACTAGACACCTATGCTTAGAGGAAGACATATCAAAATCAGCTTTAAAAACTCTTCCAAACTGAGATGAGACATGTTAAAAATAAGCTCACTATTTGAACCTACAACTTTGCAGCAGTTTTTATTGAAAATAATTTCTAGATTTTCATCTAGCAATTGTGCAACAGAAAGCAAGTTGTATTTCAAATTTTTGACAAGTGCCACATCCTTTAAAGTGTAGTGATCATTTACTCTAACCGAACCCTTAGCAATTATAGGAGTTGAAGAATTATCGGCAAAAGTAACATTCTCTACACGTGACACAAAAGAGAGGGAGGAGAACCAATCTTTGTTACCGGTCATGTGGCGTGAGCAACCTGAATCCACAATCCAAATGTTCTCCGTCCTCAAACGTGTAACCTACATAGAAGCACAATACATCGATGACTCAATACTGGGGTTAGTCAAAAGACATTTAGGAATCCAGTACTGAGTCACGCGACGTGCAACAGGAAAAACACGCGAAAGCTGTTACAAAACATTAGGTTTATGAGTCAAAGTTTGAGATTTTTTATTCTTGACTACTGACCCATAAGGTGTTACTTGTGTAGCACAAAAATCAGTAGCTCCGGAGACAAAAACAGAAGGTCTGGAGGTAAACTTTGAATGTTTTTGACTCAAAACAGCAGGTTGTACATTCGGTTCAATGTGTGCAGCAAATTTTGCATGTAAGTTATGAGATCTAGCAACCATTCTTTCCCTTTTTTGTTGTTTAGCTAGTCTATAACAAAAATCTATGACATGGCCATCTCTACCACAGAAGGTACAATGAAATTTAACTTTGTGTTCATGTCTAGATGAGCAAGCAATATTTTTACTTGAAACCGAATGAGGCAGCACTCCTGCAGATTTGAAAACCACTCCTTTTTGTTTAGGAACTGTTTGAATCAAACCACTTCCTAATGACTTTACAATTTTAGGTGGATGTGTCTTAGCATGAGCGTGAGAATCAAAACCTAAACCAGTTTTATCATTGCAAGACTTGGAAGAATTCAACAGTAAGTTTAGGTTCTTATTCCCATTACAAAACCGATCTAATGTCCTATGCATGTTGTCAAGTTTATTGGACAGATCAAGGAAATTTTCACATGAAGTTTTTCCTTTTAGTTTGCAATTGGAACAAAATTTAACTTCATGAGAACGTAAAGCATTGTTCAATATAGAAATTTCATTCATAGCATCCTGTAGTTTCTTATCAAGATCATCACAAGTAGAACAATGCAAATCAATTGTAGAACAGCTAGCGTCTTTCAAGTTTTTATCATTAAGTGAAGCAAGCTCTTTGTTCTTTTCAATTTCTAACTCAAGTTTATCAAGTGTGGAGGTGTGCGCACTTCTTAATGAGGACAATTGTTCATATATTAAATCACATGAGGAACATGCATCATCACTAGGAATCAAAGTTTTTAAACGGTTGATTTCAGATTCTAGTGATTCAATTTTAGCAGCACTATCCCTAAGCTTTTTGTCCTTTTTCTTAACAATAATAGTGGCACGAGAAATAGCATCACACATTTCTTCGCAAGTAGGACATACCTCTTCATTGTCGCTGTTGTGTTCTGCCTCCTCCATACTTGATCTTGACTTGCCCGCCATAAAGCACAAGTTTGCCAATTCATCGTCATCTTCATCACTTCCAATGTCTACGTCGCTTGAACTGAACTCTTGAAGCGCGGTGATGAAACTGTTGATCATCTTGCATCCTATGGTACCTTTCTTCTTCTTGTTGGAATTTCCAGAGGAGGTCCGAACCTTGCTTTGTTTTTCTTCCCGGGTGGTCGGACCTGAAAGTTTAGGGCATTCTGTACGAAAGTGTCCTATTTTACCACATTCAAAATAGCGTTGAGGTCCGGAGCTTCCTCTCCTTCTAGTTCTCACATTTTGCAATGCTTTTGAGAATCTAGTAGAGATGAGTGCCAACTCCTCTTCTGGAAATTCTTCGATCTGCTCCAGGGTTAGTGAGGACAACAAAGCAAGAGTATCGCAGGATGATGATTGGCCGGAGCTAGACATATCACGTTGTGAGACAAATGCAATAGACTTGTTTGGGTTCTTACGTGCTAGGATGTCAATTTCATGAGTTTTTAGTTTAGAATAAAGTACATCTAATGCAAGATAACTCATGACAGTTGATTCACGAATAGATGTTACTTTCATCTCCCAAATTGACATGTCTAATGCACTAAGAAGTTGCCTAGCATTCTCAGCATCAAAAAAATTAACATTGACACTACGTAAGTTGCTGAGAATTTTATTAAAACGAGCAAAGAGGTCATCGATAGACTCACCTAGTTGCATCTCAAAGAGCATATATTCCTTTTTGAACATATCTTGTTTTACCTCCTTGATTGTGTTGGAGCCTTCATGATAATCACAGAGAGCTCTCCAAACATCATATGCTGATCGGAGGTGCGCGACACGATCAAAGTCGCTTTGAGTGAGTCCTTGGATGATCAAGTTTCGGGCTTTGTTGTTGTTTCGACGTCCCGTAGGTTTGTGGCCATGACTTGATCATTAGGTGGCACTTCATAAGGCTTATACACCTTCTCCCATATTGCAAAGCCTTGTGCCTGGATGAAAGCCTCCATGCGTGCCTTCCAAACCTGAAAATCAATACCAGCAAACACACAAGGTTTGACGGAGTACTTCTCCATGATGATTAGTCAAAAACACGTGCAAATCACAAAGATTAGAGCACCGTGGCTCTGATACCAATTGTAGGATCGAAGAGCACGTGAAAATCTACCAGAGGGGGGGGGGGGTGAGTGGTAGATTTAAAAATCTTACGCAGCGGAAACAATTAAATCCCAAACCCTTTCGGCAAAAAAATGATCTGTTAAAGAAATCGTGTGTGAGACTAATCTAAACGTGTTTCACCGTGACAAAAGTGATAGATATAAGAGATAATCAAGTCACAAAGACAACACAAAAAGAATCACTCAAATCCGTCAAGAAACTCAAGTTATGATTGAAAGATCAAACAAAGGTCAATCTGTCCTACCCGAGAAAAAACAGTTCTGGAACGCTGCAAAGAAACTCGTGTAGATCATAGACCACAAATCCAATGACCGTGAAATTTTGACATATGATAGAAAATCAAGTTGTAAAGACAACCCAAAAAGGATCACGTCAATTGGATCTGTGAAACTCGAGTTATGATAAAACCACCAACGAAAGGTAGCGCTGTTCAGAAACTCGACGAGTAAAACTTGTCTAGAACAAGTCGGACGAACAAGGCACAAAAGTTCCTTAAAACTACAAATTTTATTCAATAGAACACAAGAGAAACAGGCCCAAAGTCGTCTACAACGAGCTCTGGGCTCCCTTGCTTATATAACCAGCCCTTAGGCCAACCCAATATCAACTAGGACTCCAATCCTACTCAGATCACGAATCGTAACTTTCCATAACTGCTCAAGATTCTTCTATACGCAGATAGAAGCGATCTTAAGACTTTCAAACACCTTAGGAACGTATCACACATTCCTAAACAACTCAAATTCGTGACCCACAAGAAATCCTATCATAACCAACTCAAATCTTTCCATATTTGAGTCAAACCCGTCTCAGCCGCAGCCTGAGTCCATAACCTAGTCGGTTGGACCTTTCCGACCAATTCTTTACGTCCACATCTCTTCATCACGTCTCGGAACCATGTAGCCACGTCCATGCACTCCTTGCACACGTGCAAACATCTTCCAACGACGTCCAATAACCTTCATATGCACCGCCCTTGATTCAATCATCCTGCGCGACCTCCTGATTAGCTCAACCACAGTTCCTTCCGAACTTGGTTGTTGGAACCTCATCTCCTCCCTGAGACTAGTCCAATGGATCCCGTCACCATCCATGACTTGAACTCAAGCAACACCTGCACATGAATAAACAACCAATCCATACGAGCCCAAGTCCTTGACTTGACTCACGTTAGTTTCGAACACAACACCTTACGTGAGAACCTCACATAAGCATGTTGCAAAACCATAGTAACACGATATCATCCATATCATCCAAAACGCACCAAAAACTTAGCAAATGAATACTAAGCAATCTTTCCAACAATGTAAAGCAAGTACGAAACATTGCAAATGAAAAGCAGAAGCACTGCGGTCAAGTTCCGGACCTTACCAGAGCAACCCGGACCTTGAGCCGGAGCTAACAAAACTAGTACAATGAAGCACCTGCCGGAGCTTACCAAAACTAGTAGATCCTAGCACCAGAGCTTACCAAAAACTAGTATAACCAAGCTCCTGCCAGAGCTTACAAAACTAGCAGGACCTAGCACTGGAGCTAACTAGAACTAGTTGGAACTAGTAAACCCAAAAGCCGGAGCTAGAAAAATCAACTCGGAGCTTTAGAAAAAACATTCCGGAGCTATCAAATATATGTCGGATCTATCAAAGAAATGCCGGAGCTAAAGATAAAGCTCACCGGAGCTAACCAAAGCTAGTCGGACCTTACCAAGAAATCGGACCTAGCTTCGAACATAGCCGGAGCTACCCAAAACAAGCCGGACCTACCGTCGGACCTTGCTGTAGCTCGGAGCTAGAGTCGGACCTTGATAAAAAGGTGTTTTGGTGATATTTTAAACTTTATCATCAAAGCCAAGTGTATTCACTACAAGCCAATGTATTTAGCACACATAGGTCTTACAACTCGTTTCATCGCCGCCGCGATCACCCCCGTGCCGCTCGATGCCGCGCAACCTCGCCGTTGATACAAGCATCATAATCCTCTACAGTCCATAGAAAAAAGGTGCGCAACAACCTCGTGCAGTTTCTGGTTAAGCTTGAATTCCTATCGTGCATCCTAGCTCCAGTATTCCTTAAAATCCCAGAGCACTTTTATAACGTTGAGGCGAGGTCGTCGGTTTAATTCCGATTGTATGCACAAAATCTCTTTGATCCAGTTAGATGACATGATCTATGTAGCCTAGCGCACCTTCCCTCCAAAACTCAGAAAGAACCATCGACTAATTAGCAAGTTCTTCGAGTTTTCCCCTTCCGCCATTGTTAGAGCTCAGTTCACCGTCGACTTCGGTATTACCGGCTATGGCACGAGCTCTTGACCCTCCTAAGACCTTTCCCATGCATCCACGATGCTTCTCGAGCTTTCAAACGTGAGATTTAGCTAGTGAATCGAGGGTCTCCACTTCACCGAAACCCTAACACCCGCCGCCGCCGTCGAGAATGGTTTTCCGGTCACCCCCCGCCGTCGGGAGTTAGTCCATCGTGTTCCCCGCGCGAAATTAGGGTGGGGCGGCAAGTCCCGAGGCCTCCGGTGGGCCGGAAGCTATCGCCGGCAAAAGCACCGCCGCACGCCGGTGAGAAAGCCGTCGTCCGAGCTGTGACTCGAGGTGGAAGAAGACCGGGACGGGGGTCCCACTTGCCAGCGAGTGAAAAGGGCACCAGATCAATCTGTGGCCAGGGATCCAATGCGGACGCATGGGAATATTTATGGCCCCCGGTGTGGCTAACCCCTGATTGGATGAATTTAAATCCAGTGGGCCCTGGCGCCAAATTTAAAAGTTAAAATTTCCCCTTTTGTACAGAGCCATTTCCAAAGTTTAAAATTCAATATCTCTCTGTAGACTGCTCCAAAAATATTCAAACAAATTTTGTTTGAAAGCCCTTGAGCTCTAGTTTCTGTCAGTAACAGTTAAGTTCTGTGAGACTCACCTATAAATTCTGTAGAAAACAATCTTTCCAAATGCAAACCAATTTTTCCAGATGAAATAGCCACTGGAAAAATCCCCAAAATTCACATAAAATGCATTTTCCTACTCTTGACTACCAGAAAACTTTGGGAGCCATTGCACCTGTTTAACCCTCTGTATAGTTCAATTACCTTTTTCAGTTATTGAATTTGTACAGATGTTTAGTTGCTTTATTATGTCCCAAATTTGGATTGAACCTTCCTTTAGTCATACACTAGTTCCTGTAAAAATATTGGATTTAATTGACCTAATATCATAGTCCTAGTTCAGTTACAAACTGAATATTAATTGAAAAGCTAAAAATTCAACTATAAGATAAATCCAAAAATTCTTGCCAACTTAGAAATTCAATAACTCCTTCACCAAAGCTTAGAAATTTATGAAACAAATTTTGATAGAACCAGGACAACTTCCTCTACCATGGTTATCAACTGGCAGCTATGTTCAAGCTACAATTTCTTCTTTAAAATTCTTGGAAATTTAATATTTGCCATAATTTTAGAGACAACAATATACTTTGATCATCTCCTGTTCTTTGCAAGAGCTTCTATCATATTCCCTAGTATCTACAATCAAAGTTCCAAAGCCAATTAAGGTCCTTATCATATAATGATCACCGTAGATTAAATTATGGTCTTGGTAATAATTATTTTTCAAAGTCATTCATATACATGTTATATGCATATCGTATAGTGACCGTAGTCGAGGAGGAACCAGAAGCCTTGGAAGAGCACCTTCCAGATATTAATCCCAACTCTGACTTGAAACCAGGCAAGCCCCGGTTTGCATTTAACTCATTTATAAAATTTTACTTTATCACTATGATGATTAGCATACGAATTGTGCATTACGTTTAGGATGATTGAAAACTCCAGATGCATGACCCACAATCCCATTGGTTAATTGGGTAGGTTAATCACTCAACGTGTAGACTTACTATGCTAATGTAGTAGGTAAACCGGTAGAAGTCGAGTAGTTGGAATCTACTCGCGAGATAGAAATTTTCATTCATCTTCACCGGGATAATATTTATAGAAAATAACTGTTACATCTAAAACTCTAGAACGGTCAGAGATGGATAGGAAGCAACAAGACGTGGTCTTGGTCGCATAGCTCTGACTGGTCAGTTAAGGCCCATCTGTATGTGGCCCCTTCAGACAAGCTTGAATTGTACCGACGACATAATGGACATATGGAATCCAATAAACTGACGTAACTCGATAACTGTTGTGTCAAGGCCCATTAATTCACCATCGTTAGGGGTGGGTTGAGGACAGTAAGGTGTAAATCGGTCGGCGACACATGAGGTGTTCCGTGCGGAGACCTTCTGTTTGCGGAGGTGAGACGGGCTCGGCGTTCGGGTTTCTTGTGAAAGGTGGCCATATACGCCTAGTACTGAGGTGTTACGTAGGTACAGGTGTACTCGCTGACACTTCCGAACGACGTATGTGTCGTGTTGTCCGGGTGTGTCCTGATTGCAATCACCGTCCCTCGCGGTAATAGAGTACCACTTGTTCACTGAGCTGTGACGTAGTAAATACTAAAGAAGCCAGAAAACTATATTGTATTGAAATATTACTTGCTTTGCAACCTTGTATGATTTAGAGATAGTCACATTAAAGTTTACAGTTTCCCCATACTTTAGCTGTAATAGCATTATGTGCTCTGGGCATGTCATATCATCGGCAAAGCATTTCTTGTTTGATTGTGGAACCCATGATGTGCCATGCTTGGAGAATGTCATTTGCTACTTAAAACCTGATTATAAGGATCCAATTGTAGGCGAGTTGTTTATGCTTCACCTTACCTATGTTTAGTGTCCCCCTTGCATATGTCTAGTGAGACGGGTTAGTCTTCCTGAGCCTTATGCTCATGTTTGCAATTAATGAGTTTTTGCAGGTTATACAATTGATGAAGAGTTTGATGATGAGGTTGCACCCCCTCCAGGGTGTACAGCCGAGTGGGAACCCTGCACGCCGCCGTGATTTGCGTGTTGCTAGTGCGAAGTATCCAGGGCATGGATAACTTTGCTTTTGCATAGCTAGTGCTGAGAGCGTAGCTATGATATATATATTTCTTTCCTTCCGCTAGTATTATAAAACTTCCGCTGTAAGATAAATAAAAGACTTCGTCTTGTGTTTTATTCTCGTTCTGTTCTTGTATACTGTTGGGTGTCGCATCGCATGACACCACCCAATGAGATCCTCGGATGTTGGGATTCCGGTCCCCACAGTATCGACCATAGCTTTTAATTTAACAGAACCGTAGGACAGTTGTTGTAATTCTTCATGGACGCCGACTTCTTTTTTGCACTGTGCATGAAACCAGGATAAAAAGTTAAGCCCTCCATGTACTCCATAATATCGCATCTCTTGTATTTGTCTGCTCGTAGGTTGCTGCTTAGATTTCCAATTTTGTTGATCAAACTCACTAAATAAGGAAAAATATAATGATTAGCACAAATGTATAACACAACACGCTAATTATTATAGATGTTGAACAAACACTTACTGAAAATATTTGTACATCTCCTCTATATTAGCGTACATGTACATCAAAGCAGCCGTCCTTTCATCTGGTTCAGCATCGTAGCTCGTGCCATTACCAACAGTGGTGCCTCTTGTTTTAAAAATCGAGAGGCTGCTACAAGGGGGTGCTTCATCCATATTGTACTGCAACATGGAAACATTAACATTGTGTTCTTCTGCAAAATAGATGCTTGAAAAGTATCCTATCTCCTGAATGGCATATGCTTCGGCAATGCATCCTTCAACCCTTGCGCGATTGCGAACCATTGGTTTAAGACACCTAAGTGCTCTTTCAATGTGATACATCCACCTATATTGCACAAGGCCACCCACTTTAGCTTCATATGGGAGATGGATTAGAAGATGTTGCATTGGATTGAAGAACCCTGGAGGTAAAACTTTTTCCATCTCACATAAAAGCACTGGTATCTCCTTTTCCAACTTCTCCATCATCCCGGCTGTGATTTCTTTAGCACAAAGCTGTCTATAAAAGTAGCTAAGCTCAGCTAACACCTTCCACACCGCGTCATCAATGTAGCTCCGAAACATAACCGACATAACTCTTTCCATGATTATGTGATAATCATGACTTTTCAACCCTGTGAGATTTCCGGTCTTAACATTTACGGCTTGTCTCAGGCTATCAGCATAACTATCTAGAAATTTCAATGTTTTCAACCTTTCAAAGACTACTTTCTTTTCTTTTTGTTGAAGATAGAAAGAAGCACGCGGTTTGCCACCAGATACGGTTAGCTCAAGAGTTGGACGTTTACAAACCTTTGCCAAATCCTTACGAGCCTTTATATTATCTTTTGTTCTTCCCGTCAAATCGAAGAATGTGCTTATGATGCATTTGCTCATATTATGTTCCTGGTGCATGACATCAATGTTATGCATTAGAATTAAGGACTTCACATACGGTAGCTCCCATAGTGCACATATATGAGTCCAATTGTGGTCCTCTCTGTAACCAACAAAATATCCCGGACGACCTTCATCTGCTACTAAGTTGTTCACTTGTTCAGCAATCTCCGACCCATTGAGACGTTGCGGTGGTCCTTTTTTGACAACGGTGTCCTTTGTGAAGGCATCTTTCTGTTGCATAAATACATGATTGGGCGGTAACTGACTTCTGTGGCAATCAAAGTAGCAAATCTTGCCACCATGATTTAAACGAAAACATTCTGTATCTGAAGCACATATCGGACATGTCAAACGACCATGAGTGATCCATCCAGAAACCATGCCGTACAAGTATGCAACTCGAAGGTTGAATTTCTATTTTTTGTAACAGTCGTACGCTTTGATTCATGTCCATAACATTTTCAACTCTTCAATCAACGACTTCAACATCACGTTCAGTCATGAACCAGGATTATCCGGTCCAGGTACAGTAAGGCAAAGGAACACGAACTCATACTTCATACAAAGAGATAGTGGTAAGTTGTACGGAATTACGAACATGGGCCAACAAGAGTATGGTGTTGCATTTGTACTGAACAGTGAGAAGCCATCTGTCACCAACCTGATGCAAATATTTCTTGCGTCATTGGCAAAATCTGGATTGAAGCGGTCAAGCGCTTTCCATGCCTCACCGTCAGACGGGTGCACCATCATTCCATCGTTCTCACGTCGACCTTATTTGTGCCACCTCATGTGTCTGGCTATTTTTTTTGTGAATAACAAGCGCTTCAACCTAGGTGTGACAAACAAGTAGCGAAGCTGCTTCTGTGCGACTTCAGTCATTACTTTTGTACCGTTGTCATTAACAACTTCGACAAATCTTGCTTTATCACATTTTAAACACTTGTTCTCGTTGGCATGCTCTTTCCATAAAATCATGCAGTTGTATGGGCATATATCAATCTTCTCATAGTCCATACCAAGCCCAGAAATCAATTTCTTAGAATGTTACATATCTTTAAGCAATTTATGAGGCTATGGAAGGACATCGCTGATCAATTTGGTGAGATCGTTGTAGAAGTTGTTGGAGAAGGAATACTTAGACTTAATTACCATAAATCTAGTCAAGAAATTGAGGATTGTCACTATGGTGTGTTCATGCAACGGCTGTTCAGAAGCTTCGACAAGCTTGAAGAACTCTTTAACCTCCGTTGTAGGAGGATCCTTCGTCAATTCAGGATTTATGGCTTCAAGCATCTCGTCCATCCTATAAACCCCAGTGTTGTCATCCTCATCTCGATCTTCTACGACTTGAGAAGGTGTCTCACCATGAAATGTCCACAACTCATAACGTTGCATGAAACCGTTTCCACACAAGTGATACGTCAACGTGACTTTGTCGAAACACTTTATATTCTGACATTTGATACATAGGCACCACACCTTGCTGTTGTTTGACAACAAGAAAGATCGTTCTATGAAAGCATTCGTCTTGGTGAACCACTCCTCTGGGTGCCTTCCATTCTTTTTCCAACCAGTATACATCCAAGTGCGGTCTTTAGCCATGTTTGAGAGTATACCTTCAAAATAGCAAATCATTATAAGTTTCATTGTTATATCATGTTAGGGCCCTACAACTAAGCAGATAGGTCCTAAACCCACCCAAGAGTGACCGAGCAGAGCGTGCTCATGACGAGACGTGCGGTCCAGATCCGGACGAAATTTCAGCAGTATAACGCCGCCTATTTAACACTAAGCAGTCAGGATGACGGGCATCAAGGCCGTGACCATGCTCATGGCCCTGTCGGGGTTCCTCTCAAACGTTACTTGTACTCAACTTCAAAATTCATCAGTATCACGATCATGTACTCTACTCCGTAAACCGGACCATCGATCTTTTGTCGTGGTAGTTGCCCATTTTCATTTTCGTTTATTGCATTTTAGGAGTCTCTACATCTTCTGCATCTCCAACTAAGTCATCGAGCCATAAACCACCATGCCTCCCACCTGCACCCCCCCCCCCGCCCCCCACCGTGCCTCCTCCCCACCGCCTCATTTCAAGTATCTTCCTAAACTAACAAATAAAAAATATGAACAGTTCAGAGAAGTGGATAATTAAATCTCTTGGAGCTGGAGAAAAACTTAGGGAATCTATAGAACATGCATACAAGTATTTAGTTGTTATTCTGTTAATTGGTATTTTTTCCTGTTGTTTCCAAATCATTACACAGTAACACACGGTTGTCTAGAATGGTTTTTCCTAGGACACCTGCTTGATGGCAAAGTTAAAGCTCATGCCTGAGTCCTGTTTTTTCTTTTCATCCCTTGGTCTAAGTTCCTTTCCTGGCTGCAGGTGATTAGTCTTGCGTAAAATGGGTACAACTGCTGGCTAACTGTCATCCAAATTATGGACATAGGCATGCATCTCATGCCCGCCCTCCCATTCTCAAGATATCAGCAACAATGGTTTTCTCGCTTCTAACTTGTTCATATTTTTTATTATTTCTGTAGATATTGGGGCCACGTGTCAGGGGCGAAACTGTTTCTACAGCGTCAACAAAGAGAGCACTGCTGATTCTATCAGAGAAACCCATTCTGCAGTCTCTCACCATCGGATGTCATTTGAGAAAGCAGGAATAACGAAAACAGAGACCTCAAAGTTGAAGAACCTCATTTCGGCATCATACCGTGTTGCTTGGAAAAAATATCAGACCGTGTTGTCTAGATGGACCAAAGACATCTAAAGTAATTGCTAGCTGGCAATAATTAATTCTTCGAACCATTACTTAGAAACACGTAAACGGAACATGGTGCTAAGCATTACATAATAGTATCACAAAAGTAAACATTATAGTATCTGGTATCATTAATATGCTAAAATCCACTCGGAATTACGTTACCGCTGAACCATGAATGACAAAAAAAACTTAATAACTAAGAAGAAGCAGTAGTATCCCACCCGAATCTATCGAAACAAACACTGAACTCGACATCCTGTAACGGCCGCAATCTCAGCTGAAGCAACTCAAACGCTGCTACAATTTGTCATGTGGAAACCTAACCAACTTGCCCGAAGTATCCGCATACAACAAAATGTGAGCTAAGGTCAGAGTCGAAATTTTTCCAAGCATCAATCAACCATAGGGGGCGGCGGAGAAGGGCGGCGCAACGTGGGGAGGGGGCGGCGGCGTACCTCGACTCGTCCGGACCTCCTCTGTTGACAGCATCACAGCGCGAGCGGTGGCACGGGTCGATGTGAGGGCGGCGGTGCGGCGCAGGCCGGGGGCGGCGGCACGGCTCGAAGCGGGGGCGGCGGCGCGGCGCGGGCCGGGGGCGGCGGCACGACGCGGCAACGGCGGTTAGCTTCGTAGCAGCAGGGGCACGCGGTATGAAAATGAAAAGCCATGTGCCAGGGATATAATCCCTAGCTCTTATAGACGATGGTGCACTGTTAACCGTCGTTGATTAAGGCCATATTGACGACAATTATTTTCAGCCGTCGTCTATAACGGTTTGGGTGGGCCTGGTTTCAGCCCATATTGTAGACGGGCTTTAATTGACAACGGCCAGCCATCGTCAATAACTTATTGATGACAGTACTAGGTCAACCATCGTCAATTATAGGATAATTAACGACGGCTATGTTTATCCGTCGTCGATTACTCAAAAGACGACAGGGCCATCGTCTATTATTTTGACTGTCGTCTATTGTCGCAATTCCTGTAGTGGAGGTGGTGGCAAGGATGAGATCGAGGAACCCTCCCCAGGGCCTGGAGCGGGGGCAACCTCCAGTGATGACGCCACCTAGATGACTTCGTCATCCGGGTCGGGGAGCACCGGAGATCCCACGACAGCCAGCTCGACGACGGGTGATGTCACCATGGAGGTGCCCCGCGACTCGAGGTCCATGGGCGAGGTGACCCGCTGCAACACAACACCTGTCGGTACAGGTGAAGGCTGGGGAAGCTGCATCTTGGGATGCCGTTCGGCACTTTGAGACCGACCGAGCATCCCTTGACAGTTGCGCCGTCCACTCTTGCTGCGTCATCAGGGATGAAGTGGCCGAGGACGTCTACGGAGGTGGGCCGACCGACTCCACCGAATCCTTTGCCATGAGAAAGATTGTTGACATTTCTTAACGTCTATAGGTTATCCTAATAAATGCTAGAAATGCTTGTTGGGACTAGGCTAACCTAGAACCAAAGCATGATGAATTCAGCAGGCGCACAGAAAGTACCCCTATAACACCAACAGTATTTTCTAGGGTACCATATTTATTTAATCCAAAAATAAGGCAAGTGAAGTATGGCAAAATGGATAGAGTAGGACTCTCTAGCGAGAGTTCTAGTAAGATGGGTAAATTAATAGTGGGGTCGTGTGATACACACCTAAGCAATCTACTCTGAAGAGTAAAATCATCCTAATGACACTAGAGGAAACGATGAATAGGGTGTCGGTTTATCTATATGCGTCGGTCCCGATGCATTTAACACGTCTAGGGGTGTCAGTTTAACAAAACCAACACCCATAAGTTAGAGGCATCGATTTTCTGGAGCCAACTGACGCACATATTAAATGCGTTTGCCAAACTGACGCTTATAATAAATGCGTCGGTTAAATCGACAATCATATGGCGGGCCCGGCTGGCTCAGGCTCTAAGAGCGTCGGCCATGGCAAAACCGACGCTCTTAAGCGGGCCCCACTCCAAACCTAATCCCTTCCTCTGCTCTCTTCTCCCACGTACGCTTCATTCTCCTGCTCGTGTGCCTACTCGCCCGTGCCCCCGCCCCCCGTCGCTGCCAGCCCGCCGCCACCCCCGCCACCTCGCCGGTGCCCCTGCCCATCGACTGGCTGGCTGGTGTCCCCTTCGCCTCCCCGTCTGGCCCCCCGTCCAGCCCCCCGTCTGCCCCCCCTATCCGGCGCCACCATCCGCCTCGGCCGCTGGCGCCCGCAGCGCCCCCGTACGCCTCGACCGCCGCCTGCCCGCCGCCTCGCCGGCGCCCCTGCCCGTCGATTGGTCGGCGTCCCTGCTCGTCGGCCGGCCGACGTCCCCTCTGCATCCCCCTTACGTATGTTGATTCTTTGTTGCTTTTATTCATCAACTCAATTTATCTTGTATTACATTAATTCGTTAACTAAATGTATCACAACAAAAGTATGTTGAGTGTTTTAAGAAGAACTATGGACCTAGATGTCATTGTGGCGTACGATGCCGGCGGAGGTCTACCACATGGGAGGTATGTGTAAATATAATGATGATTTGTATGTTAATGATTTGTATGATGATTATTTGCATGATTTGTATGTTAATGATTGTCGATTCTTCACACTTGTATTTTTTGTAGACTTTGGTTGGGCGACGGGTATGTAGAGCGTGAGGCTTATGATAGACGACGACCGTCTAATGTTGGTGGTAGTCGATTTCAATATTTTACAGAGGCTGAATTATGAGAAGAATTGAGACGTACCAAGGTGTATATGCAACAACAACAGCAAAAGACACAGTTGCTGCTACAACTACAACAACAACAGACACAGATGCTGCAGCAACATATGCATTATTTGTATATGTCTCCGGTAATTTATAATTTTCTTATTTGACCCATGTCGATTTACAAATGTTTCTACTCAAGATATCAAAACTAATTTACTTGATGCAGTTCATGGGTCAAGGTAGCTCTAGTTCTCAATTTGGTCCGCCGCAGCAACCTTACCTCGACATGATGCCTCGACCAATGCAGTCAACATTACAAATTGGCTCCTCCTCATAGGTAAAACTATTTTTTTTAACTTGGGTTATATAATGCAATATCGTAACTATTTGTGTTGCAGGGTTCCGAGAGTGGTCAACTGTGTGTTCCACAACCTTACAGATTCATGTCACCGTTGGCTTCTGGATTGCAGAAAAATAATCCAAGTAAACTATAATTTTTGCATTTGACCACTTTATTGGATTTCAAAATGATTCTAATTATAATCTCACAACTTGAAGCAGTTTTCCCACCGATGCCTTTCCCTCCGTGCAGACTCACCTATCACAATTTGGACACGCAACGGTATGCATGACTTGTATACTTGTTACAATATTTTCATTATAACATCACATATTAATTAGCACAGTATTAAGAAGAAAAGGGTAAGACTTAGCGGAGAGATGAAGTGAAAGAGGGAACAAATGAGAGAGCGAGAGAGGAAGAGATAGATAGATAGATAGGGAGAGGAAGACATAGAGAGGGGTAGATAGAGAGAGAAAAGAAGTGATAGATAGAGAAGGAGAGAAATACATAGAGGGAGAGAGGGAGAGATAGAGAGAAAAGAAGAGATGGATAGAGAGGGAGCTAGAGAGAAAGAGATAGAGAGAGAGGGGAAGAGACAAAGAGAGTGGGAGAGCGAGTGAGGGCGAGGGAGATAGGGAGAGTGAGAGGAAATGAGAGAGCATTGATAAGTTTTAGATGAAGTTAACATGTTAAGTTATTAAGTTTCTCTTTTATTTGTTTATCGCAGGGATCTCGTCATGGAACACTTAAAGGTGGCGATGCTTTCCTTAACATCAATGACGGAGGTGCGAGTGGAGGAGATGGGAGCGCAGAACGTGCGAGTGGAGGCTCCCACGACAACAATTGAATTTTGTTTACTCATTTTCGTACTTTTGTGCTTGTGTTTTGTTGTGCTTGTGTTTCAAACGTTTGAAAACTTGTGTATGGTGCTATGTTTGAAATGTTGTTGAATTATATCTGTTGTGATGTATATATTGCTGTTCTGTATGTAAAATGGAGGCTCCCCACCAGGGGAGGGAGAGGAATTAAGCATTTTTTTTAAAAAATATGTTAGGTGCATCGGTTTTGCCTAAACCGGCGCCCATAGTCGCCCTTAGTAGGCTGCCCACGTGGCTCACTATATGCGTCGGTCTCTTGCAACCTGTAAAATCCCACTTTTTCCTTCATATAAAGTTCAACTACAAGTTTATTATCAACCATAGTGGAGATCCATCATGGTTATGCACATGAACTTATGGTGGGCTACATGAATTTGATCTCATCAAATAATTTCTTCAACTCATGCTTTAATTTAGTAACATGAGGAATGAACTTCACCCATAAACTTAGATTAATTCTTTTGACCTCTCTTCAAAGTTTGGAATTATTTGAATGGAGGATCCTAGGTCAAATTAATATGCAGTACCCAATCTATATTCAAATTAATTGCAAATTGAATATACTACTGTATATTTGGCCCTGTCAAAATTATTCAATTCAGAGGCCATAAATTTTTCTATGGTTTATTAATATTCCAAATAGACTTCCTGCAAAGTTTCAGAAATTATGAACTCCATTTGCTATTTTAATTGAGACGCTTAGCAAGGAATCGTGGTGCTTCCAACAGCAAAAGGTGGCTTAACTAGTTGCTCTTCCTTCCCATCCAGTCCTTTGATTGATTCCCTGCTTATATGTTCGGTATTTCGAAGTTTCCTCGGCGCTCGCGGGTGAAGCTGCTAGGGAACTTTCTGTTCCACGAGGATAGACCACTTCAAACACGTTTCCATCTCCTTCCTTGAAGTAATAAGGCACGCAAAGGTACCTAGATGCTTCTTGTGATGTTTCAGCCACTTTCGTGCTTCCTAGGTCCCTTATTTCAAGTTTCCCCAAAAACAGTTCATACCGAGATCACTAGATTACCAGTTAAATTCCATTTCTATGTTCAATGATCTGTCAATCCAATAAGGTATTATCTCCTAGACCTCCCAGCGCATCACCTCACAAAAGTTGAAGGGAGGACATGGAGAGACGGGGTCGGATTTTGAGTTTTCATGGCCACCGGTTGAAAAACCGTACCTCGTCGTCGAACTCAGCTTTGCCGGTGATGTCGCTCCGTTCTAACCCCCAAATCATTCTCCTGATACTCCCAGGAACATTCCAACCTTTTCCCGAGCCTATTGAGCCATTTCCGAGCATTTCCGATGAACGCCAAAACCCTAGCTCCGCCGTCATCGTCGCGCCGCCGTCTCCGGTCATCGCCAACGTGATTGGACATGACCATCGACTTGTGCAGTCGATTTTATGGTTGAGCGGTCACAGCGAGGCCGAAAGGAGGTCGACGCACCTAAGTCTGGCATATCACCGCCGCAGTTCCGGCGAGAGGCGCCGCCGCGTCGAGAGGTAGACGAAGGTGCGGGTCCCACCTATCAACGACACCCCTCTCGCGTGGGATCAGTTGTGGACAAGGATCTGGTGTGGCAGCTCGGGTTAACCCCGTGGCTCCCGGTGTAGCTCCGTTATGATTGGCCCGGTTCAAATGCAGTGGGACCGACCCCTTTATTTGAATTTCCAATAGAAAAATAAATCCAGATTCAATCCAAACTTGGAAAATCCATAACTTCCAGTAGAATTATCCAAAATTCCCAAATAAATTTTGTTAGAACCAGCATGAAGCATACTGTCCAGTGGTCCATAGAAATTTCTCTATAATTCAGATAAGCAAAGTGCTAAAAGAATTCATTTCCACAGTTCTGTTAATTGAAAAATTTCCAATTTTGGTCAGAACACTATTGTTAATACCCTTGATCTCCAGTAAAAGTTTCAAGATCTTTGGACTTAAAATACTGGGTTGATCAATATTCCAAATCTCTATGTAGTTATAAATTGAGAAAAATGGAAAAATCAATTTCCAGAAATTTACCCAAACTTGAAAAATCAGTTCCCCCCTATAGGAAGCTTAGAAAATGGTGAAACAAATTTTCCTAGAACCAGTGAGAACCCCTCTACATGATACAACCCCTGGTAGTCATGATAGGTATCTAAAATTTCAACCAAAAATTAGAGAATGTTATTGCTTACCATAATTTTGAAGAACAACAAACATCCTTGACCATCTCCTGTTCTTTGCAAGAATCTTCTCTATAGTTTCTAGTATCCACCATAAAAATCCCAAATTGAATTAAGGTAATTATCTTATTTTATCCTAATATACTCACATCACCTCAAGCATATTAATTATTTTCAAAGTCATTCATACCTAGTATATGCATATCGTGTAGTAGCTGAAATCGAGGAGCAGCTGGAAGCTTTGGAGGTCCAGCTACCAGAAACTAACATAGGCTCAGACTCGCATTCAGGCAAGTCCCGGTTTGCATTTAAGTTCCTTACAATATTTTGCAGTTTTATTTCACCTTACATCTTCAGATGATTGTGCATTACGTTTAAGGTGTTTGACATCCACTTGCATGACCCACAAATCCTATGGAGTCTTGGGTAGGTCTATGACCCGTTGAGTAGACACTGCTATGCTTATGCTCATAGGAATTTGGTAGAAGTCGAGTAGTTGGAATCTACTCACGAGATAGGAATTTTGTGACACAGGAGATTTCAGAATAAGAAAAATGGTTTATGAATATGAAATTGAGACCGAGTAGTGGGTAGGATGCAGCGAGACGTTGTCTCACGTGCGTAGCCCTGCTTGTGTCGATTGAGGACCGTTTCGTGTGCGGTCCTGCTGGACAAGCTTGAATTGTACCGACGACATACTGGAGGAATGGGCTCCAGTAAACTGACGTAGCTTGATACTGGTTCGTCGAGGCATTCTGTTCCGTTTTATAGGCGTGGGTTGAGGGCAGCAAGGTGTAAATCAGCTGGTGGGCACGTCAGAGTACGCCCCACGCAGTGACCTCCTGGTCATGATGGATGGACCGGTTCGACATTCGAGTGTTTAGTGAAAGGTGGCCATATACGACTAGTACTGAATTGTTATGTAGGTACTGCTGTAAGTACTCACTGGCATTTCCAAAAGGGCGTATGTGTTGTTCCGGGTATGTCCTGATTGCAATCACCGTCCCTTGCGGTAATAGAGTACCACATGTTCACTGTGCCGTGACATAGTAAATACTGAAGAAGTCAGGAGAATATGTTATTTACAAATTGCTTGGACAACCTTGTTTGGCTTAGAGATAGTACAATTAAAAGTTTATAGTTTCCCCATACTTTACCTATAATAGCATTATGTTCTTTGTGCACGTCATATCATCAGCAAAGCGTTTCTTGTTTGATTGTGGAGTCTATGATGTGCCGTGCCTGAAGAATGTCATGTGCTAATTAAAACATGACTATAAGGATCCACTTGTAGGCGAGTCCTTATGCTTTACTTACCTATGCTTAGTATTCACCATTGCATATGTCTAGTGAGACGGGTTAGTCTTGCTGAGACTTATGCTCACATTTGCAGTCAACGAGTTTTTGCAGATTATACGACTGATGATGGGTTTGATGACGAGGCTGCACCCCCTCCCGGGTTTACAGCCGAGTAGGAACCCTGCACGCCGCCGTGAATTGTGTGTTGCTAGTGCGAAGTATCCAGGGCATGGATGACTTTGCTTTTGCATAGCTAGTGCTGAGAGCGTAGCTATGATGTATAGTTCTTTTCCCTTCCGCTAGTATTTTAAAAACTTCTGCTGTGCTTTTAAATACAGACTTGGTATTGTAAATTTGTTCTCATTCTATTCTTGTATACTGTTGGGTGTCGCATCGCACGACACCACCCAATGAGATCCTTGGAGGTCGGGATTCTGGTCCCCATAGACATGGTATCAGAGCATCGTTGGGAACAGTGTACTTGAAAAGATCATATTTTCAAAAATTAGGATTTGAGTGAGGAATTAGTTATATGCCCTTATAAGGAGTATTACTAGTATAAGATATAGAGGTGGTAAACTAACTTATATGTTATTAATTATGTAACGACGCTCCGATGTCAGGTAAGAGGTAAGGTGCGCCACTGTAAGCGGATCAATTGCGGTAAGCTCACCATGCGAGAGGTAGCATGGAAGTCTTTCCGTGGCTTGGCACGGAAATGTTAATAGGAGTCTCTGAAGCTTTCTATGTTTCTGAGAACCTATGACACGGGGTACCCCAGCGTGCTTCAAAGTTAGTGGGAGCCCCTGTCGGGTGGTGTATAACCCTATAGTATGCCTCTCTAGAATTATTCATATTCTATGGGAGCATGCGGAACACGTATGCCCGAGAGTGTATAAGCCGGTTCGTGCAGGAGTCTTTGCTTTACAGATGTAGTACAACCATGTACCTCGAGACATGACATCGCTCGAGGGCAAGTCACACCAGAGTCGTATGCATTTACTTTTGATTATATCTTATTGTGTCCGCCTGTCGTGTTTTCCCCGTGCCGCCCTTGAGGTGTGAAGGTGTGAAAGGGGATTTTTTGTCTTCTGCAGGTACACTAATTCCGGTAGCGACCCGTGTAGAATACGTTTGCGAGTGATCGATATTAGAACCACCTATAGACGTATCTGGAAATACCGGTCTAATTTTCTTTGGTGAGACACGTAGTACTGTCGGTATCAACTTTGATACTTGACCATACCCAAAAACGACAACAATGGATGCATTATATTTTTGGAAAGTCTGACTATCAGCTGCTGGTAGGTTTGGACTCCGCAAAATGAGTTTGATTCGACATTGGGTTAGCGACAAGATTCTTGATTTCTGGCTAAAGTTTGCTCAACTTCGCCAGGTTGTAATCTTGGTTAGTTAGGAATAAACATAGGTGTATGCTATATGGATGAAAATTTCTCGAAGACCTCTACAACTTTTCTGTTGACCATCAAGGTAGAAAAGCTTGATAATCTGTTGAAATTTGGGGTATGTTTAAATTACTCCAGATAACCCTACCATTGTACCAGTCTCGGTAATTTTGCAATAACTAACTGTAGAAAAATCTTATGCCTTATTGTGATATATATCTGAAAAGGGGAGAAGCAGATCTACAGTTTTGTTATTTAAAGTTCCTCTTTATTCAAATTGTAGGAAATTCAAATTTCGAGCTCAAAACAGTGAACTGCAGGGCTGCTGTTGAACAACAGTTAGTTCATCTGTTAAGTTTAGATAGCTATAACTTTTGATCCAGAATAGTGACATGGTCATATATAAACATTTCTGGAAATCTTATCAAGTCCTCTATAAACTTCGTGTTGTACTCATGGCCTAAATCTTGGTATATCTGTGTTAAATTCCTATGGTTGCAAACTTGGTTCTGGCAGATCAGAACTTGAACAGTTGGCACATAGTTAAGAATTAGCACACTATACCTATGTAAAAAATGTTTCATGGCCGAAATATTTTACCACTGGATTTTTAACTTGATGTTATACAATGTTTATTTTGTCATGACCTCAAAATATTGTCATGATATACCTGTATACATTGTGGAAATCACCACATATACAGGGGAGGTTCTGTCAAAATTTCCAGAAAATTTGGGTCAACTTTAAACCTGTATAGATTCTGTTCCCTGGCTCACCTGGAGCTGTATGAGTACAATATGGAAAGGTTGTAAAGTGTACTACAACTTTTGTATTCAAGCCCACACATGGTTCTGAAGTTTCCTGTATAAAAATTTTCAATTTATACAGGAAGGTCAGATGGAACAGACTGTGATTGCAACTCCAGCTTTAAAAATTTTTGGGAGTTGGAAACCTTCTTACTGTTCCAGTATTCTTTTCTATAGATGACGGATGTGAGGATGCTACTACCGGACGGATGGATATTTTCCACTTGTGCTAGACATTTGGGTTTCCCAAGTATGCTGTGGGAAGTGCTCCAACAGTTTGGCTTCATCGAGATGCCACATGCTATTGGGGTAGAGAAACGATCGACAGAGGCATTCGGTCATGCACCATCTTGGTAGACATCCCAGCTAGTCCACGTCGTTATGGATGGGCTCCTTTCTCGGTTACTATCGAGGGGGCTCATTTGGAGGACACTTGGGCAATCACAGCAGGCGAGGCGCTTATGAAGCTTTGTGAGCTTCATCAAGATGCCATGGCTGGGACTCAATTTGCCCTTATTCCGTTCCGTGGTGTGGCTGGTTTTGAGTGGCAGCGTCGTATGGTTGCTACCTATACACCGTATGGCAACACAACCTCGACGACACTTGGGACGCTGTGTCCAATATGGTGGTTTCTACACAAGGCACAATTATTCTGGAGCTGAAAGTGCATCTAGGACTCCCTTGTGGGTTTTGGATGATTTATGACAAGCAATTGGGATCCTAACCGGTTTGTTGAGATGAGTGCAGGTTTTTAATAGAAAAATGAGCAAAGTACCAAAAAGAAGGAAGAATGAGGAGCAAAGTGGAAATGAGCTCAAGGAAGAAGAATAGTAGATCATTGTGTATGGAGTGTGTTAAGAAAACACATCCTAAGAGCTCAATCACAATTAAACACACACATTGCACAAAGTTACACAGGACCAGACTAGTCCGACTGACACCAGACTAGTCCGATATCCTCTCTGCACAAAATCGGACAAGTCCGATATCCATCGGACTAGTCCGATATCTCTCTGACTAGAATCGGACTAGTCCTCCCCAGTGTGGCCTAGTCCTCAAAACACTTCACATGTCACACAAAATCGGACAAGTCCGATCACAATCGGACTAGTCTGATATTCTCTCTGGTCCATATCGGACAAGTCCGATATTTGCACGAACTAGTCCGAAAAACCCTCTAAACTAAATCGGACAAGTCCTCCAAGTGCGGACTTGTCATCCAATACACTTAGGGTTTCACATGTCCAAACAAGTCCGATGACTATCGGACTAGTCCGAAGATTTCCAGTAGCGAAATCGGACAAGTCCGTTCCTAGCCGGACTAGTCCGATATTTTGGGACACTTAGGGTTTGCTACACACAGCACACTGGACTAGTCCGGTGACCACCACGGACTAGTACGATCTTTCTGAACCCTAACATTCACTTTTAGAAACCCATATAAATAGAGTTGCACGGCCATATTTCATACTCTCTCAAACCCTAGCACCATCACACCTCCCAAGAGCCTCAAAAACCACATCTCTCCACGAAATTAAGTGCAACAAAGATCAATCCATTGAGGATTCACTCTAGTTCATTGGAGAGAAACATTCAACACCAAATTGAGCTCTTGGTTTGATTCTCTAACACACTCCTACGATTCAATTGTAATCTTTTGACTGTGTTCTTGGTGATATTTCGTGTTGTAAGCCAAGGGAGCTCTCAACGTGTGAGAAGGCCCCTTGAATTCGGTTATTCACCCCTTTGAGATAAGTGGAAGAGGATTGGCCTTCGTGGCGATCCGACGAGGGTAGGGTTGGAGAAGACCCGGTCCTTTGTGGACTCCTCAACATGGATGTAGGTTGCCTCTCTGGGAACCGAACCACGGGATAAATCTCTTAGTTCTTCTTTTGTGTTCATTGTCCTTTACATTATATCAATCCAGGGTAATTGATCTTGATTACTTTACGTTGAAATATCAAGTATAAGATTGAATTGTGATATAACCTAGTTCATAACCTTGTAACACTTTATTTAATCGTATATTTCCGCTGCATATATTGAAGAATAAAATTAATCGATCAAACTTAATCAATCTAGTCCGTACACACCGGACTAGTCCGCACTTTACCACACTAGTCCGATATCTTTGGTTTTGAACTGGTTGTTAAGTGTTGCAGGTTCTGACAATTATCAAAAAGTCCTATTCACCCCCCTCTAGGCCACATTCAATTGGTATCAGAGCGGGTTCTTCAAGAAAGAGACTAATCGCTCGAAGTAGATCATGTCGGACATGAAAGACACCCACAAGAGCAACAACCAAGAGAAGGTTGATGATGAAAAGAACCTCAAGGTGGAGAAGCTCCTCGAAGCCATTCAAGACTTTGAGGATGACGATAAGGAGACGCTGGAGCTAAAGGCGCTCCTAAGAAAGAGGACACTTTCCAAAGGGAAAGTAAAAGTTGAAGAGAAGAAGAAGGGGAGTAGTCACACCGACTACTTCCGATATCCTTTTAACTATGATCATCTCAATTCCAATAACAATCATTATTTATCTATCCCACTTGGAAAAGCCCCACACTTCGATGGAAGTGATTACTCAATGTGGAGGCAAAATATGAAAATGCATCTAATTTCCATCAATCCAAGTTTGTGGCATATTGTGTGCACAGGGATAGATATCCCGGACGACGACGAAGAGCTCACCCCCAGCCAAGAGCAGGCAATTCACCGAAATGCTCAAGCCGCGACCGTAATTACCTCTTCACTCAGTCAGGACGAGTTCACCAAGGTGGATGGACTCGAAATTGCGAAGGAAATATGGGACACACTACAAAATGCACATGAAGGTGACCGACATGTGCGTGAAGCAAAAATCGAAATGATTGAAGGCGAGTTAGGAAGATTTGCAATTGAAGAAGACGAGTCACCCCAAGACATGTACAATCGATTAAAGAAACTCGTCAAGAAGGTCAAATCATATAGAAGTAAGAAGTGGAATGACCACGAGGTGGTAAAGCTCATCCTTAGAGCTTTTATGCCTCGCAACGTCACACTATGCTCCATGATCAGAGAAAGCCCCTGATACAAAAGGTTGACTCCGGATGAACTTCTTGGAAAGATCATCAACTTCGAGATGATGGAAAAACAAGCAAAACATGTCAAGGAGATTGCCGACCTCACCTCGGCAAAGAAGAAAGGGGTTGCTTTGAAGTCCACTCTAAAGCCCCTATCCAAAGAAGCTAGAGAAGCACAACTAGAGGAAGATAGTGACAACGAGAGCAGCGAATTGGATGAAGAAGACATGATATTGTTTATGAAGAAATTCAAGAGAATAATGAAAAAGAGACAAGGTACAAAGTCAAGCGAAGGAAAGTACAAGGAAAGAACGAAGTCAAAGTTGAGGCGGGCATGCTATAATTGTGGTGAGTATAACCACTTTATAGTTGATTGCCCATATGAGGAGAACAAGAAGAAGACCAAAGAAGCCAAGCCTCAACCCAAGAAATTCTTCAAGAAGAAGAAACAAGCCGAACAAGAGCACATTGGGAGAGAATGGGACTCAAATGATGAGTCCTCATCGTCCGAAGAAGAAGAGATGGCTAGCATAGCCATCGAGAAGACATCCAAGAAGTCTACCCTTTTCCCAACACTTGGCGCATGGAAGGGAGATGGCACTTGCCTTATGGCAAAGGAAGGTAAATGCAAGGTAACTATTAAACCCCCCTCCGTGCATTCCTATTCTAGCAATGATGAACTCAATAGTGATAATGAGGACATGCTTATTAGACTAGATAGGAAAACAGCTACTAAAATGAAATTTTTGCTTGATCAACTTGTTGAGAAGGAGAGGTTAATACATCGTCAAGAGGACATGATCATCTCCCAAAAGGAGGAATATGTCGAACTTGACAAACTTCCAGAACTTGAAAAGGAACGAAGCAAATCACTAGAGCTTGAGTTAGCTTCCAGCAAGGAAACTTGCCTAGAGTTAACTGACTCAAATGCCACAATCAAGGACCAAATTGCTGACCTGATCAAGGTTAACAAGATCATTGAAGTGCAGGTTGAGTGACTCAAGCTGAGTGAACCTTCCTCCTCTTCAAGTTCACCTTCTCAACCCACTAAAACCGATTTTGCTCATGCTTGCACATGTAAGAAAGGTGACACCAGTTTGAAGGATAAGCCAACCTCTACAAAGGATAAACATCCTGCCCAAAGTGGCATATTTGACAAGGAGAAGATCAAATATGCACGTAGTGCATACTTGGTCAAAAGACCTCCAAATGTCAAATATGTCATTGGTTATTCTTATGGTGAAAAGCAACATGCTAGAAGCCATAAGAACAATAAGGAGATGATTACCTTTGTAAAAGGAAGGCCCTCTCAAATTGGAAAGTCATAGATTAAGACAGTAACTACACATGAAAACCGAACTAGTCCGGTCGGTGTCCGGACAAGTCCGGTCCTCCGGACAAGTTTGGCCCCCCAGACTAGTCATGTACATAAACAACAACAGCTATTGTTTAAAACTTTTGATGCCTCCTATGTGTTAATGAGAAATAATTTTGGCAAGGTTTATGCACATTATGTTGGGCCACGCCATGAGAACACCAAGTCTCATGTGTTGTTGCCCAAATGTATTGTAAGTAACCTCCAAGGACCCAAGCAAGCTTGGGTACCTAAAACCAATGCATGATTTGTTTTTGCAGGCCTATTCCTCCGGTGGATCTAAATGGGTGCTAGACAGTGGCTGCACCAACCATATGACCGGGGAAAGAAGAATGTTTTTGGAATATGAAGAGAATAAGGACCCAAACGAGGGCATCTACTTTGGAGATAATAGTCAAGGAAGGGTGCTCGATACCGGTAAAATTGCAATATCCTCTAAACACACACTGTCTCATGTTTTACATGTTGAATCTCTAGATTATAACCTGCTGTCCATATATCAATTATGCGACAAAGGTTATAGTTGCTTGTTCACTAACGAGGGTGTGATCGTTTCTAGGAGGAGTGATGGTTCCGTTGCATTCAAGGGTATATTAAAGGGAAATCTCTATCTTGTTGACTTCAACAAGGATAAAGCTGAACTTGACACATGCTTGATTGCAAATACCAACATGGGTTGGCTGTGGCATAGACGGCTAGCGCATGTTGGTATGAGGAACCTTCAAAAAATCTAAATGGCGATCACATCCGAGGTTTAAAGGATGTTGTATTTGAGAAAGACAAGCCCTATAGTGCGTGCCAAGCCGGGAAGCAAGTTGGAGCACCTCACCCCGCCAAAAACGTCATGACTACAACAAGACCACTCGAGCTACTACACATGGACTTATTTGGTCCAATAGCCTACATAAGCATTAGCGGTAACAAATATGGTTTAGTTGCCGTTGATGATTTTTCTCGCTTCACTTGGGTTTTCTTTTTGCATGATAAGTCAGAGACACAAGGAATACTCAAGAAGTTCTTCAAGCGAGCTCAAAACAAATTCTCATTGACAATCAAGAATATTCAAAGTTGCCGAAAGAAAGAATCGAACACTCATAGAGATGGCAAGAACAATGCTCGATGAGTACAAGACATCAGATCGATTTTGGGTGGAAGCAATTAACACCACTTGCCACGCCGTAAGTCGACTCTATCTTCATGGACTACTCAAGAAGACATCCTATGAGCTACTCACCGGTAACAAACCAAATATTTCATATTTTCAAGTTTTCAGTTCTCCATGTTATATCTTGAACAAGAAGCCTAGGACTTCAAAGTTCGCTTCGAAGTCCGATGAAGGTTTCTTGCTTGGTTATGATTCGAACACTTACGCCTATAGTGTTTTCAACAAGACCTCCGGATTTGTTGAAGTAGCACGTGACGTAGTGTTCGATGAGACTAATGGCTCCCAAAAGGAGCAAGTTGATCCATGTGAACTAGGTAAAGAAGAAGCTCCTTGTCAAACATTGAAAAGAATGGCTCTAGGTGAGGTTCGACCACAAGAGCCACCTCCACACGTACAAGAGGAAGATGAACCACAAGAGGAGACCAACGATCAAGGGGGAGCTTCAACACAAGATAAACCACAAGAATACAAAAATAATCAACAAGTCAACAAAGGCAATCACTTAGGGGGAGAAGCAGGTGATCATGAAGATACAACTCCTCAAGTGCCACACCCAAGAGTACACCAATGCGTCCAAAGGGATCACCCAATCGTCAATATCATCGGTGACATCCAAAAGGGAGTAACCACTAGATCTCGCATAGCTAACTTTTGTGAGCACTATTCATTTGTACCCTTTTTGGAACCACGCAGGGTTGAAGATGCATTGAAAGATCTGGACTGGGTGGTGGCAATGCAAGAATAATTGAACAACTTCAAGCGGAACAAGGTGTGGGAACTTGTGGCAAGACCCAATGCAAACATCATCAGCACCAAGTGGGTCTTCCGCAACAAACAAGATGAACACAGGGTGGTGACAAGGAACACGACACGACTTGTGGCCAAAGGGTATTCACAAGTCGAAGGTTTGGATTTCGATGAGACCTTTGCTCTAGTAGCTAGGCTTGAATCTATTAGAATATTACTTGCATATGCTACTCACCATGATTTCAAGCTGTATCAAATGGATGTGAAAAGCGTGTTCCTCAACGGACCAATCAAGGAAGAGGTGTATGTGGAGCAACCACCCGGGTTTGAAGACGATGAGTTCCCCGACCACGTATTTAAATTGCGTAAGGCTCTCTACGGCCTCAAACAAGCTCCTAGAGCTTGGTATGAGTGTCTTAGAGATTTCTTAATTGAAAATGGCTTTAAGATTGGCAAAGTAGATTATATACTATTTACAAAGAATTTTGATAATGATCTTTTTATTTGTCAAATTTATGTTGACGATATAATTTTGGGTCAACTAACCAATCCTTTTGTGAGGAATTTAGTAAAATCATGATAGACAAGTTTGAAATGTCAATGATGGGAGAATTAAAGTACTTCTTGGGATTCCATGTGCGGCAACAGAAGGAAGGGACGTTCCTAAGCCAAACCAAATACACGCAGGACATACTTAAGAAGTTTGGCATGACAAGGCGAAGCCCATAAAAACCCCCATGGCAACGAATGGCCACTTAGATCTCAATGAAGATGGACCTAGCGTCGACCAAAAGGTATATCGCTCCATGATTGGATCTCTACTCTATTTATGTGCATCTAGGCCAGATATTATGTTGAGTGTATGTTTGTGTGCAAGATTTCAAGCCAATCCTAAGGAATGTCACTTGACAGGCATAAAAAGGATCTTGAGATATTTGATTCATACACCTAGCCTTGGTCTTTGGTACCCAAAAGGCTCAAAATTCAATCTCATTGGTTACTCCGATGCAGATTATGCTGGGTGCAAAGTAGATAGAAATAGCACCTCCGGTACATGCCAATTCCTAGGGAGATCCTTAGTTTCTTGGTCCTCCAAGAAACAAAATTCCATTGCCTTATCCATAGCCGAAGCAGAGTATGTTGCAGCCGGGAGTTGTTGTGCACAACTTCTTTGGATGCGACAAACTCTAAGGGATTATGGTTACAATATGAACCATATTCCACTCCTTTGTGACAATGAAAGTGCCATCAAAATTGCCCACAACCCAGTTGAGGACTCCATAACTAAAAACATAGACATAAGACATCACTTTTTGAGAGATCATGCCATGAAAGGAGACATAGCCATTTCACATGTCAACACTCAAAAGCAATTGGCCGACATATTCACCAAGCCACTTGATGAAAAGCGTTTTTGTGAACTCCGAAATGAACTAAATATCCTTGATGCTCGGAGTGTGGCTTAAAATGTTGCATACCTGTATGAATTCTTCAAATATGTTGATTGGATGTGAAAATCATCTCTCTCGATTTTCTCCAAAAAACTATGTCAATTACTAAATCTTGATGAATTATGATCATTGCTTGATTTTTGTATGCTTACTGGTCATATTCATCAAGATTATTTGATTTGTTTTGCCTCTCTATTCTCTAAATATGTACCTTCAAATATATATGAATGGGCTAAGAATTTCTCTCCTGGTGACCATGCACTAGTCCGTGGTTACCCGAACTAGTAAGCCCGTGCAGACTGGTCCGCATAGTGCCAGTTAGGCCGGACTAGTCCGGCATACAACAGACTAGTCTGATATTGTCCTCTGGAAAAGTTCAGACTAGTACGGCCATCTCCGGACTTGTCCGATTTTTTGTGTCCATAACCCTAGCCGCCGCCAAACCCTAATTCATTAACCTCCACTCTTGCCTCACGCATTCTCTCTTCCACTCGAGCTCCCAAGGCGATTTTGAGTCCCCTCCACCAAAAAGCTTCGCATTTGGGTGGAGATCAAGCATCCTTGTTCGAAGATTGAAGTTCACGGACAAGTCCGGACTTCAACACCTCTCTCTTCGAGCATCAAACGAATTCTTCGGTAATTTTAACTCAAACCCTAGAAATTCCAAATTTCTTCATTGTTGATCGAATAGCCTAGCATTCCTCGCCATATACATGCCCTCTTGATGTATTACGTGTATGCTAAGGTCGTTGTGCATTAGGAATCACCATGTGTCTAGTTTCCTAGGTTTTTGAGTTTGAACACCGGACTAGTCCAGTCCATGCACGGACAAGTCCGATATCTCGAGACTAGTCCGTGCCTGTACACCGGACAAGTCCGATTTATCTGAATTCAAAACCTAGCTTCTCAATTCCTCAATGAAATTTCTTGCTATCCTTCCATACCTATGCCTTGTATCATTCATTATCATTCATGACACTCATTCTCAGGTCATGTCGAGCTCGGGCAATGATGTCTCCGACTTTGAGGCCGAGATGGACCACGAGGTGGCACCTCGGACATCGACGGGTCTTGGCAAGAAGCGCCAAGAAAGACCCTCCGAGCCAGCTCCGACCCCTCCTCAGGTTCGGAGGAAGGTGTTGGCAAAGAAACCAGTCTCCAAGGCAGCTGCATCATCGAGTGGCCCTCGCCAAGCAAAGGTCAATGGCAAAGGGATTGCTACGGGTCCGGTTGACCCGTTGAAACTCCATGCTCCAAGGGAAGGGGTCCGGGACCCCAATGAAGAGAAGTTCAATGGGAAGGGAAGTGACTCGGTGGCAAAATTCAGGAGCATCGATTGGTATGGCCGACCGAAGCAAGCTGTTGATGGAAGATTCTGGTTCAACTTCCATGCTGATTTGGGCTGCTCACCATTCACTGAGGTAGTGAGAGCCATTGAGAGGCATGGCCCGAGGGATCTTTTCACCTTCAGGAATAACTGGAATGATGAAGTGATTGCACAGTTCTTTACAACCTGTCACTTCTCTAGTGAAGATGAGGAGAGTGTCACTTGGATGACTCATGGATCCAAGTACAGTATTACTCAAGAAGATTTTGCTAGCCTGCTTCACCTTGACACCACAAGATCTGACTGTCTGATCATACACAACATAGGTGTCATTGAGAAGGATAGGATGAAGTTCCTATATGAGCCAAATTCAAAGTTCAACCCTCCCTCCACCAAAAATATGAAGCCATTTTTTGTGGTACTGAACAGGGTTTTGAGGAAGACGATTGCTCCCAAGGATGGAGATGCTGGGAGTGTGCAAGGATACCTCAGGACTCTGATGAGGGTCATAAGCAAGGATCGCCCGTTTGATGTGGCAGAATACATTTGGAATGACATGGTGAACATATCTTGCACTCCCAACAGGTCTTGTGGATATGCTCCTTACCTAATGTTTGTGATTGAGAAAGTCACCGGGATTGAGTTTGTGAAAGATGTGGAGCATCTCCCCTTGAGGCCTCAAATGCCTCAAAAGCCGAGTGTGCAGGCTGCGCCCTCGCCCGCCTCCAATCCCGAGGCACCGGCAAGAACAAGGGAAGATGCCAGGGTTGCCCATGCTACTAGTGCAGCCCCTCAAAAAGGTTCAGCCAGTGGAATTCTCAAGTATCTGACTGCAATCTTTGCCTCCTGCAAAAAGGCCGAAGTGAAGGCCCATAAGCTCAACAAGAAAAGAAAGGAGGACATGAAGTATATCAAGGCAAATGTGAAGCAAATTTGCCAGAAACTAGAGATTGAGCCAATTGGGTCTCCAATAATCTCTGAAGACTCAGATTCTGATTTCACCGAGCTCGGGCCCTTGACCCCCTCCGAGCTTGCCTACTATGGCGTTGGGGGCTCGAGTAGCTCCGCACCTCCTCCTCCTCCTCCTCCTCCTCATCAAGCTGAAGATGAAGATGATGAAGACGACGATGAGAGGACCGACAACGAAGAGTGAAGACCTTAGGACCCTCCTCTCCTTCTTTTTGGTGTCTTGATGCCAAAGGGGGGGAGATTGAGGGGGAGTCTTAGTCTTAGCTGTAGTTTGCGAGGAGAGAGCCCTATGCTATGTTTTTTTAACTCTTTTGTGGCTTGTAAAGTTTTAACAATGATCTTAAGTTAATTATGGTTCTATGATGCAATGATTTGATCCTTTGAGTAGTATTTATGAAAACTGTGATTTTACTCTAGAATGACATATATGCTTGCTATTGGGTGATTAATGTCAATTATGTCATTCTCAATGTTTCAGTGCACTTAGTTATGCATCCCACCATAAAGAATGCACATATGGACTATGCTTTCACTACTTGATGTATTTTGGACTCATATGTGCATACTTAATGAAAATCTCAATTTTTATCATATTTTGTGAAATCTCAATTGGTTGTCATCAATCACCAAAAAGGGGGAGATTGAAAGTGCATCTAGGACTCCCTTGTGGGTTTTGGATGATTTATGACAAGCAATTGGGATCCTAACCGGTTTGTTGAGATGGGTGCAGGTTTTTAATAGAAAAATGAGCAAAGTACCAAAAAGAAGGAAGAATGAGGAGCAATGTGGAAATCAGCTCAAGGAAGAAGAATAGTAGATCATTGTGTATGGAGTGTGTCAATAAAACACATCCCAAGAGCTCAATCACAATTAAACACACACATTGCACAAAGTTACACAGGACCGGACTAGTCCAACTGACACCGGACTAGTCCGATATCCTCTCTGCACAAAATTGGACAAGTCCGATATCCATCGAACTAGTGTGATATCTCTCAGACTAGAATCGGACTAGTCCTCCCCAGTGCGGACTAGTCCTCAAAACACTTCACAAGTCACACAAAATCGGACAAGTCCGATCACAACCGGACTAGTCCGATATTCTCTCTGGTCCATATCGGACAAGTCCGATATTTGCACGGACTAGTCCGAAAAACCCTCTGAACTAAATCGAACAAGTCCTCCAAGTGCGGACTCGTCATCCAATAAACTTAGGGTTTCACATGTCTGGACAAGTCCAATGACTATCAGACTAGTCCAAAAATTTCCAGTAGCAAAATCGAACAAGTCCGTTCCTAGCCGAACTAGTCCGATATTTCGGGACACTTAGGGTTTGCTACACATAGCACACCGGACTAGTCCGGTGACCACCACGGACTAGTCTGATCTTTTTGAACCCTAATGGTCACTTTTAGAAACTCATATAAATAGAGTTGCATGGCCATATTTCATACTCTCTCGAACCCTAGCACCGTCACACCTCCCAAGTGCCTCAAAAACCACATCTCTCCACAAAATTAAGTGCAACGAAGATCAATCCTTCGAGGATTCACTCTAGTTCATTAGAGAGACACGTCCAACACCGCATTGAGCTCTTGGTTTGATTCTCTAACACACTCCCATGATTTAATTGTAATCTTTTGAGTGTGTTCTTGGTGATATTTTGTGTTGTAATCCAAGGGAGCTCTCAACGTGTGAGAAGGCCCCTTGAATTCGATTATTCACCCCTTTGAGATAAGTGGAAGAGGATTGGCCTTCGTGGCGATCCGACGAGGGTAGGGTTGGAGAAGACCCGGTCCTTTGTGGACTCCTCAACGTGGATGTAGGTTGCCTCTATGGGAACTGAACCACGGTATAAATCTCTTGTGTTCTTCTTTTGTGTTCATTGTCCTTTATATTATATCAATCTAGGGTTACAATTGATCTTGATTACTTTACATTGAAATATCAAGTATAAGATTGAATTGTGATATAACCTGGTTCATAACCTTGTAACACTTTATTTAATCATATATTTCCGCTGCATATATTGAAGAATAAAATTAATCGACCAAACTTAATCAATCTAGTCCGTACACACCGGACTAGTACACACTTTATCGGACTAGTCCGATATCTCTGGTATTGAACTGGTTGTTAAGTGTTGCAGGTTCCGACAATTATCAAAAAGGCCTATTCACCCCCCTCTAGGCCACATTCAGGAGCAAGTCGAAACCTTGGGGGAAGCGACTGATCGGGGAGATACCCTTGATTATATCAATGAGAATCTACGTTCTCTCCTAGCTCCACCAAATCACCGGCTAAATAAGTGTTAGAGTCAGCTGCATTATGCTCGCATTAGGCTACGGAAAGCTCGTGACGAACAACGGCAAGCTCGCACTGAACTGCAGCAAGCTCGTGGTGAGTTGCAAGCAAGTCAGTTAGAGGTGCAACAACAGCAGGAGCAGCTGTTAGTAGTCACTGAAGAGTGGGACACCGCCATTGAGATAGCTCAGAATTGGGAGTATGAGGCAGAACAAATTCAGGATAATGTGATTGAGACCGAAGCACAATTGCAACCAGTGGTGTATCCACCGGCCCATAATATACCACTAACTATGGGTGAACAATTGCCTTCGAATGACGAAGAAGAAGAAGATCCCGAGGAACTCGAGTACGTCGAGTAGGACGTATTGGAGTGGGATGTGGTAGCACTTCTGCCGTCACGAGGCAACTTATAGTTTCATAGTTGCTCGTGTTCATTTTGTGGCCATGTTTGTATCATATTAAGAATAGCAGTGGTTATGTTTAATATGACAAGATGTGTATGACATCTCATGGGGACCAAGTATGGTAGAGATGCACTTCCGTAGGGGGACTCCATCATTTTGGAGTACACTACTGTAAACTTGGTCATGAGATAATATATCTTGTATAAAGTTTGTGCTTTATCAATATATGTGAATGTTATGCACTTATTCCCTTGTCAATAAGTCGTGCTACTGAATGATAAAATGGATAAAGGAAAAGAAAACATGTGCTGATTTTAAGTCATTTGGATACAGAATGGTGCGTACGCGCTCGACGCCTGAAATGGGAGGATCCAGTCGTGGTCGTGAGGACGAATCTCCGACCCAGGAGACAGCTGCTACACCGCAGCAACGAGTTCATCCACCACCACCTCCTGAACTTCCAAGGAGATTAGCAGAGGTTCTCGCCGTAGTGCTTGGCTCGCGCGACGAGCAAACAGAGTTACTATGGACTTTGGTCCAGCATTCATCCCATCAAGGAGGGCGACCAGATGCGGGTCCACGACAACCTTCTCCAAGCTCATACTCGAACTTTATGTCAACGCACCCGCTGGTCTTCGTGGAGGCCGATGAAATGCTGGAGGCGGACAACTGGCTTTGTTCCATCGAAGGGAAGTTCGGTTTGCTACGGGTGACCGAACATCAGAAGACCCTATTCGCGGCCCAACAACTACAAGGGTCCGCTGGTGCGTGGTGGGTGAATTACCTTGCCGCACGACTAGTTGGCTATGCCACGAGCTGGGAGGAATTCCGAGAGGCGTTTCACGCCTGTCACATACCTCCCGGTGTTATGAGGAGGAAGCTTCAAGAGTTCTTGGAGCTGAAACAAGGAGGAAGGAGTGCTTACGAGTACTCCAATATATTCAACCACTTGGCTCAATATGCTCAGGACCAAGTGAATACTGAAGATCAGAAGCGGGAATGCTTCTATCGGGGTTTGAACCCCAAGATGAAGGACAAGCTTGCCTTGTTCAACAGCGGTAGCTTCAACAACATGGTCAATGCCGCAATCGTACAGGAGGACGCTACTAGGGAGCTGTTCTTCGACAAGAAGAAAAGGAGTGCTCCGTAGGGCAGCGGAGGGTGTACTCCTCAGAAATACTGCATGGTGTATCGATCACCATCCAACCAGAGGTGGTAGTCGCCATCGCGACCACCGATGTTTCGTGGTCGCCCATTCAACAACGTCAGCTTCTACCCACAACAGCAACCAGGGATGATTCCGCGTGCACCTCTACCTCCACCACGTGCACCGGGATTCTGTCCTCCATTCCGTGCTGGTCAGACCCCGTACACATGTTATACGTGTGGACGTACGGGGCACTTCTCCAAGGACTGCCAACAGAGTGGATGACAATCATCGTACCAGGGGGCAAACCAGCCTCGCAACCAGCCCAAGAAGCTAGCCACCAGAAACGGCAACGTCCACCACCTCGCCATCAAGGACATTCCGGAAGGTGCACCCGTACACACGGGTATGTTCTCTCTCATTGGTCATCCCATAGTCATCCTTTTTGACTCCGGTGCCTCCCACAATTTTATTAGCCATTCTTATGTCAGTCAATACCAGTTGCCTATCTGTTCCACAGAAACCCCATATATGATTTGTTCTCCGAGAGGAAAAGTAGTAGCATATAAGATGGTACATAGGGTACCTCTTAATCTGGGTGGGAACATATACCCTATCTCTCTCATTATACTAGAGCATCAGAAGTTAGATGTCATCTTAGGGATGGCATGGTTGCAATACAACGGTGCTATTATTGACATCGTTCCTTGGAGGATATATCTAAATTCTCCACTCCACTCTCCCCAAACTCTCACTCTTGAGAGTAATGTCCACGTGAATCCAACTGATTATAACACCAAAGCCTGTAAACTCGAAGATATTCCAGTAGTATGTGAGTATCTGGACATTTTTCCCAAAGATCTTCCTGGTATGCCACCAGAAAGAGATGTCGAGTTTAAGATTGAACTTGTACCGGGAACAGTGCCAATCTCGAGGAAGCCGTATAAGATGGCACCTAAGGAACTTGCAGATCTGAAGGAGCAGGTGAAGGAACTTTTGGACAAGGGTTTCATTCTTCCAAGTTCGTCACCATGGGGCTGTTCTGCATTGTTCGTGGAAAAGAAGGATAAAACGTTGAGACTATGTGTGGACTATCGTCCACTCAATGCTATGACGATCAAGAACAAGTATCCACTACCCCATATTGATATTCTGTTCGATCAGCTGGTAGGTGCTCGGGTATTTTCAACGATGGATCTTCGATTAGGTTATCATCAAATCAGGATTCGACCAGAGGATATACCTAAGGCAACATTCTCGACGAGGTATGGATTATATGAGTACCTTGTCATGTCCTTCGGATTAACCAACACACCAGCCCATTTCATGTATCTCATGAATTCGGTATTCATGCCAGATTTGGACAAGTTTGTCGTGGTCTTCATCGACGACATCCTTGTATACTCAAAATCCGAAGAAGAACATGCACAACATTTGCACATCGTGCTTTAGCGATTGCGGGACCACAAGTTGTATGCTAAGTTCAGCAATTATGAGTTCTGGATCAACCAAGTGCCATTTCTAGGGCACATCATCTCTGTCGAAGGGATTGCAGTTAATCCAAGCAAGATTAGGCAAGTACTCAAATGGGAGTCTCCTAAGTCTGTGCATGAAGTTCGAAGTTTTCTGGGGTTAGCAGGATATTACCAAAGGTTCATCCCAAGCTTTTCCAAGATAGCTAAACCAATGACAGAACTTCTGAAGAAAGGAAAGAAATATACCTGGACAAAGGAATGTGAGGAGGGTTTTCAATCATTAGTAAAACACCTCACAACAGCACCAATATTAGCCCAACCAGACACAACAAGATCCTTTGATGTTTATTGTGATGCATCTGGAATTGTTTTGGGTTGCGTATTAATGCAAGACAGAAGGGTGATCGCTTATGGACCATGGCAGCTTCGAAACCATGAGCAACATTATCCGACTCATGATCTTGAGCTCGCTGCCGGGGTATTAGCATTAAAGATGTGGAGACACTATCTATGGGGCAACCTAGTACATCTCTACACCGATCACAAAAGCTTGAAGTACATCTTCACCCAGAAAGAATTGAATATGCGACAATTAAGATGGTTGGAGTTAATCAAAGACTATAAGATTGAAATCCACTACCATCCCAGAAAGGCAAATGTAGTCGCAGATGCACTAAGTCGCAAGTCCCATATCAATAACCTTTCTATCACCTTGATAGAGGAAGAAGAACCGAGTCTCTACTTGGTTCCATATGGGGTGCTCTACAACCTAGCCCTCATTCCTACCATAAGGGAGGAGATTGTGGAGGCTCAGAAGGAGGACAAGGGCATATCGCATATTCACCAGCGCATGAAAAAGGGGGAAATGAAGTGTTTCCGAGGTGACAATGACGGTACCATCTGGTTCAGAGACTGCATCGTGGTACCCCGCAATGTGGAACTTCGAAAGAAAATTTTGGACGAGGCTCATTTGTCCAAATATTCTATTCATTCGGGGAGTAACAAATTGTACCAAGACTTGAAGAAGAAATTTTTGTGGACTCAGATGAAGAGGGAAATAGCGAAGTATGTATCCGAATGTGATACGTGTCGACGAGTGAAAGCCGACCATCTGAAAGCAGCTGGGCAATTACAACCGTTAAGCATACCTGCCTGGAAATGGGAGGACATCATCATGAATTTCATTGTTGGATTACCTCTCACTTTTTGCAAACATGACTCGATTTGGGTCATAGTCGACCGACTCACCAAGTCGGCTCACTTTATTCCAGTCAATGTCAAGTATGTGGCATGGCAATATGCAGAACTATATATTGTTAGGATCTTATGCTTACATGAAGTAACCCGCACTATCATATCAGATTGTGGAACCTTGTTTGTTGGTCGATTTTGGGAGCAGCTCCACGCATCTCTAGGTACCAAATTGATTCGAAGCTCAGCTTGCCATCCACAGACTGATGGTCAAACGAAACGAGTAAACCAAGTGCTAGAGGATATGCTCTGCGCTTGTGCCGTCCACCATGGTATGAATTGGGATGATCATCTACCATTGGCGGAGTTTTCATACAACAATGGTTATCATACTAGCATCCAAATGGTACTATATGAAGCTCTTTATGAACGGAAGTGCCGCACACCTTTGAACTGGTGTGAATCCGGTGAACAAGTAACATATGGTATAGACTTGGTAAAGGAAGCCGAAGATCGAGTACGAGTTATTCAAGCCAACCTCAAGGCTGCTCAATCTTGCCAGAAAAGCTATGCGGACAAACGACGTTGACCCCTTCACTTTGATATCGGGGATCACATTTACCTTCGTGTATCCCCAATGAAAGGGATTCATCGCTTCAGAGTAAAAGGGAAGCTAGCTCCACGTTTCATCAGACCATTCGCAATAAGTGAGCAATGCGGACCTGTAGCCTATCGGCTAGAGCTGCCAGCATCGCTGTCTGGGGTGCACAATGTGTTTCACATTTCACAATTGAGAAAATGTCTCAAGGCCCTAGCGGAAGTCCGTATGGAGGATTTGGAAGCTCTCCAACCAGATATTACTTACTCCGAGCATCCAACCTAGATAGTCGATGAGAAGACTCGTACCACAAGAAACCGCACTTTACATTTCTACAAGGTCTTGTGGGGAAACCACACCGCTGATGAAGCAACGTGGGAGAGCGAGGAATATCTTAGAACCAACTATCCGGACTTGTTAACGTCATATGTTAGTTAGATATTTTTCCTTTTATCCTTCCTTTTGTAATCTTGGGACGAGATTCTTTTAAGGGGGGAGAAATGTAAAATCCCACTTTTTCCTTCATATAAAGTTCAACTACAAGTTTATTATCAACCATAGTGGAGATCCATCATGGTTATGCACATGAACTTATGGTGGGCTACATGAATTTGATCTCATCAAATAATTTCTTCTACTCATGCTTTAATTTAGTAACATGAGGAATGAACTTCACCCATAAACTTAGATTAATTCTTTTGACCTCTCTTCAAAGTTTGGAATTATTTGAATGGAGGATCCTAGGTCAAATTAATATGCATTACCCAATCTATATTCAAATTAATTGCAAATTGAATATACAACTGTATATTTGGTCCTGTCAAAATTATTCAATTCAGAGGCCATAAATTTTTTCATGGTTTACTAATATTCCAAATAGACTTCCTGCAAAGTTTCAGAAATTATGAACTCCATTTGCTATTTTAATTGATACACTTAGCAAATTCAAACCATGTTTTGAATTCAAATTTTGAATTCTGTTCAACTAAGTTGAACATCAAGGTTTGAACACACTCTCATGGTCAGCATAAACTGCTTGACTTTTCCTCAAGGTTTCACAATTTTTGGAACTCAGATGCTATTTAAATCAGTGACACCATTGAATTTCATCCAAATTCAAATTCAAATCTGAAATTCAATTGAAACTTGCTCCAATTCAAAATCCAATTGCAGAATCAAATTCCACATATTTATTTGAGCCTCCCCACAAAAATCTAGAATTTTTGGACAAAGTTTGGTAAGGGAATTGAAGTTTGCAGAGAAGGGGCAGGGATAAGGGTAGTGGGACCCACCAGTCAGTGGGACAACTTCGGTGCTGCTCTGCACGCCGTTTTTCCGGTGCTCCCGTGCTCGACACCGTGCTGCATGCAAGGCACCATGGAGCTGCTCATCTGCCTGCTTCATGGCGTGCCTCCTACTCCTCCCCGAGCTATATAAACCCTCCCCCGATCGAAGTGGACACACACCGACGCGCTCGCCTCTGTTTTTCCATTTCCGCCACTGCACCGCATCACCGCCGCTGTTCCTGACGCGCCGGCCAAACGACACAAGGAATCGCGGTGCTTCCAACAGCAAAAGGTGGCTTAACTAGTTGCTCTTCCTTCCCATCCAGTCCTTTGTTTGATTCCCTGCTTATATGTGCGGTATTTCAAAGTTTCCTCGGCGCTCGTGGGTGAAGCCGCTAGGGAACTTTCTGTTCCACGAGGACAGACCACTTCAAGCATGTTTCCATCTCCTTCCTTGAAGTAATAAGGCGTGCAAAGGTACCTATATGCTTCTTGTGAAGTTTCAGCCACTGTCGTACATCCTAGCTCCCTTATTTCAAGTTTCCCCAAAAACAGTTCATACCGAGATCACTAGATTACCAGTTAAATTTCGTTTCTACGTTCAATGATTTGTCCGTCCAATAAGATATTATCTCCTAGACCTCCCGGCGCATCACCTCACCAAAGTTGAAGGGAAGACATTGAGAGACGCGGTCGGATTTTGAGTTTTCATGGCCGCTGGTTGAAAAACCGTACCTCGCCGTCGAACTCAGCTTTGTCGGTGATGTCGCTCCGTTCTAACCCCCAAATCGTCCTCCTGGTGCTCCCAGGAACCTTCCGACCTTTTCCCGAGCCTATTGATCCATTTCATAGCATTTCCAACGAACGCTGAAACCCTAGCTCCCCCGTCACCGTCGCGCCGCCGTATCTGGTCATCGCCGACGTGATTGGACACCACCATCGGCTTGCGCGGTCGATTTTATGGTTGAGCGGTCATGGCGAGGCCAAAAGGAGGTCGATGCACCAAAGTCCGGCGAATCGCCGCCACGATTCCGGCGAGAGGCGCCGCTGCATCGAGAGGTAGACGAAGGTGCGGGTCCCACCTGTCAACAACACCCCTCTCGCGTGGGATCAGTTGTGGACAAGGATACGGTGTGGCAGCGCGGGTTAACCCCGTGGCTCCCGATGTGGCTCCGTTCTGATTAGCCCGATTCAAATGAAGTGGGACCGACCCCTTTATTTGAATTTTCCAATAGAAAAATAAATCCAGATTCAATCCAAACTTGGAAAATCCATAACTTCCAGTAAAATTATCCAAAAATTCCCAAATAAATTTTGTTAGAACCAGCATGAAGAATACTGTCCAGTGGTTCAATTGGATTGGTATGAAAATCCATAGAAATTTCTCTATAATTCAGATAATCAAAGTACTAAAAGAATTCGTTTCCACAGTTCTGTAAATTGGAAAATTTCCAATTTTGGTCAGAACACTATTGTTAATACCCTTGATCTCCAGTAAAAGTTTCAGGCTCTTTGGAATTAAAATACTGGGTTGATCAATATTCCAAATCTCTATGTAGTTATAAATTGAGAAAAGTGGAAAAATCAATTTCCAGAAATTTACCGAAATTTGAAAATCAGTTTCTCCCTGTAGGAAGCTTAGAAAATGGTGAAACAAATTTTCCTAGAACCAGTGAGACCCCCTCTACATGATACAACCCCTGGTAGCCATGATAGGTCTCCAAAATTTCAACCAAAAAATAGAGAAGGTTATTGCTTACCATAATTTTGAAGAACAACAAACATGATTGATCATCTCCTGTTCTTTGCAAGAATCTTATATATAGTTTCTAGTATCCACCATAAAAATCCCAAAGCCAATTAAGATAATTATCTTATTTTATCCTAATATACTCAAATCACCTCAAGCATATTAATTATTTTCAAAGTCATTCATACCTAGTATATGCATATCGTGTAGTAGCTGAAATCGTGGAGCAGCCGGAAGCTTTGGAGGTCCAGCTGCCAGAAACTAACATAGGCTCAGACTCGCATTCAGGCATGCCCCAGTTTGCATTTAAGTTCCTTACAGTATTTTGCAGTTTTATTTCACCTTGTTGACGGCTCCTAAGATATACTAACAAATCATCCCCGGCAACGGCGCCAGAGATGCTTGTTGGTATTTCTTAACACCACAGATCATCTCCGGTAAAGAGATGAGAATCGCAAGCGCACGGAAGATACCGTTGTAGCATTTCACCCATGAGTATTCCCAAGGGTATCATATTTATCCCAAAGGAAGGCAATGGAGTAAAGTATATACTATTCTTATGGTCAAGCTATGGGATACTAATCCATTATCTGGACAGGGCTAAGTTGATAATAGGGGTAGTGCGACACACACCTAGGCAATCTATTCTAAAGGGTAAAATGGGTCCTAGAGGGAGATTGGATTGAGAGTTAGAGAGTTGCTCCTACAATGCTCCTAATACATATACATAGCCTATAGTAGATACTAATGGTCATGTCAATGATGAATTCCTATGCAATGCTATTCAACACATCGGGCACGGGCTTACCCCTAGCAATACTTGGGCGACTCCCGCCAAGAGCCTGTGGCATAGCCGAACGTGGAGGATTACAAAGGACAGATAGGGTTGTCACCACCTACTGCCTACCTCTTCAATCTGTGGGTCTACGAGACATCCAACGCTACTTAAATACCCTAGCACCATGCTAGCATACTAAGCAAATACCTTAGGAGCCATGGCACAAGCCATCCTAAGGCAATGACTAACCTAAACATCGTTGAACCAATGTTGATGCATAGCATAAGTCATTCATATTAACAGAATCATATCATAACTACATAGACTATAGTGGGGGTCTATAGTGTTTATGACCATAAGATGTGATCACGAGAGTGAAATCATAAAGACTATACCTTCCACATACATGGACTCCACAATCAAACAAGAAACGCTTCGTCCTGTATATGTATAAAAGAGGACTAAAGATAATATCTTTATTGAGCACAAAGTCACAAATACAAGAAGGAATACATAAGACATACCTTTCCCAATGTGGAATTGGGAAGAGAGACTCCTTCTACTCCTTTTCCAATTTGGACTTGGGACTAGAGGCTCTCCTCTCTACATCCTAACTCCTCTAAAGACTATGGAAGATAGTGTATACAATAGAATGATGCCCAAGTGGTGTGTGTTGAAGTGAGGGGTAGGGGGTCCTATTTATACTAGTGTTGAGGTTGGTTCCCGCCACAAAAAGCGCGCGAATCAGTCACCATTGACTCCAGGGAGCCGGGAGGAGCCAACACGTGGAGGCTGAACGAGTTTGGTGCAAGGACCAGGTCGGCCGACCCCCTGGTTCGACCGACCTGGTCATTGCACCGTTTCTCGTGTGCTTTCTCCATGTGGCTGCCAGGTGGGTCCCATTGATGTATATGGGTGATACACCGTTGGATCTCCTTGGGTACTTCTGTTTGTGGGCCATTTGATCAATGGGATGCCACGTGTCGTCGCCTGATTGGCTGGGATGATATTTTATAGGATTGATCCCTCTACATTTCCTAATTTCCTGCATAAAATGCTGCATACACATATTTCTCCAAGTCCAAGTGGAATTGGGTTAGATAGAAAGGTGATTTGTGCAAGAAATAACAAATCCTTCACATAATTGAGTTAAATTGACGGATGAAATTGGTATATAATAGCCATCAACACACCTTACGTCTTCAGATGATTGTGCATTACGTTTAAGGTGTTTGACATCCACTTTCATGGCCCACAAATCCTATGGAGTCTTGGGTAGGTCTACGGCCCGTTGAGTAGACACTGCTATGCTTATGCTCATAGGAATTCGGTAGAAGTCGAGTAGGTTGAATCTACTCGCGAGATAGGAATTTTGTCACACGGGAGATTCTGGAATAAGAAAAATGGTTTATGAATATGAAATTGAGACCGAGCAGTGGGTAGGATGCAGCAAGACGTGGTCTCACGTGCGTAGCCCTGCTTGTGTCGATTGAGGACCGTTTCGTGTGCGGTCCTGCTGGACAAGCTTGAATTGTACTAGAGACATACTGGAGGAATGGGCTCTAGTAAACTGTCGTAGCTTGATACTGGTTTGTCGAGGCATTCTGTTCCGTTTTATAGGCGTGGGTTGAGGGTAGCAAGGTGTAAATCAGCTGGTGGGCACGTCAGAGTATGCCCCACACAGTGACCTCCTGCACGTGATGGATCGACCGGTTCGACATTCGAGTGTTTAGTGAAAGGTGGCCATATACGACTAGTACTGAATTGTTATGTAGGTACTGCTGTAAGTACTCGCTGGTATTTCCGAAAGTGCGTATGTGTCGTGTTATTCCGGGTATGTCCTGATTGCAATCACCGTCCCTCGTGGTAATAGAGTACCACATGTTCACTGCGCCGTGATGTAGTAAATACTGAAGAAGTCAGGAGAATATGATATATTGGTTTACAAACTGCTTGGACAACCTTGTTTGGCTTAGAGATAGTACAACTAAAAGTTTACAGTTTCCCCATACTTTACCTGTAATAGCATTATGTGCATTGTGCACGTCATATCATCGGCAAAGCGTTTCTTGTTTGATTGTGGAGTCTATGATGTGCTGTGCCTGAAGAATGTCATGTGCTAATTAAAATATGACTATAAGGATCCACTTGTAGGCGAGTCCTTATGCTTTACTTACCTATGCTTAGTATTCACCCTTGCATATGTCTAGTGAGACGGGTTAGTCTTGCTGAGCCTTATGCTCACGTTTGCAGTTAACGAGTTTTTGCAGATTATACGACTGATGACGGGTTTGATGACGAGGCTGCACCCCCCTCTCGGGTTTACAGCCGAGTGGGAACCCTGCACGCCGCCGTGAATTGTGTGTTACTAGTGCGAAGTATCCAGGGCATAGATGACTTTGCTTTTGCATAGCTAGTGCTGAGGGCGTAGCTATGATGTATAGTTCTTTTCCCTTCTGCTAGTATTTTAAAAACTTCTGCTGTGCTTTTAAATAAAGACTTGGTATTGTAAATTTGTTCTCGTTCTATTTATGTATACTGTTGGGTGTCGCATCGCATGACACCACCCAATGAGATCCTAGGAGGTCGGGATTCCGGTCCCCACAGACATCGACACACTTAAATAAAATAAAAGCATCGGTTTCTGCAAAACCGATGCTCAGACACGCACCCGGCACGCTCACCACGTGTCACGTTAGGTGCGTCGGTTTGAAAGGACCGACGCTTTTAAGTGATGTAAGTGTGTCGGTTCCTGTGGCCGGCACATTTAAATCTAAGTGTGTCGGCTACCCGAAACCGACGCACATATCTCGTAAATGCGTTGGCCCCGACGCACTTACATGTTAAAGGTGTCAAATCTATTTAGTCGGCTAAGTGCGTCGGTTGACCGACGCCTTTAGATTATGTGTGTTGGTTTTTGTAGGCAACCGACGCTCATATGGCCGACACCTTATTGACGAATTCCTATAGTGTGAGGGTTAAACTACGAGAAGGGCTACTCCTACTCTGCTCTTAGTATACAAATGCATAGCCTAAGAATGTAAAGATGAATACGTTAGTGGTAAATACTAGGGCTTAGTGGTCCAACATATGGAGCACAGGCTTACCTTTGGTAACACCAAAAAGATTCTCGCTAAGAGCCTATGTCATAGCCGAACGTGGGGGAGTACAAAGGAAGAACAGGGCTGTCACCACCTACCACCTACCCCTACAACCCATGAGTCTACGAGACATCCTACGCTACTTAACTACCCATGCCCTATGCTTGCATGCTACGAAATACCTTAGGAGCCCGAGAACAAGTACCTTCCTAAGGAAATGACTAAGCTAAACATCGTTGAACCAATGCTGGGACCAAGCACTAGCTTATTCATACCAACATAATAATGATATATCTAATTAGACTATTGTGAAGGCTTACGGTGCTTATGATAACATAATAACAACTTTACTATGGTATCATAATAACATCTAAACCTACCACATACATGGACTCCACAGTCAAACAAGAAACGCTTTGTCAAAGCATATGCATTATGAGAGACTAATGTTATAATAATGCATAATGTCACAAATGTAAGAAAAGATACATGAGCCATACCTATCCCAAAATGGACTTGGGACTAGAGGCTCCTCTCTACAACCTAACCTCCACTAAGGACCAAGAGAACTAGTGTATACAAGAGAATAATGTTTGAGTGGTGTGTGTTATAAAGTAAGGTGTGGGGCCCTATTTATAAACAAAGTTCAGTGGGTTCCATCCACAATTAGTGTGCACATTAGTAATCTCCACCATCAGGGAGCTACAATAGAGCATCACGCGTCGGTTGACCATGTTTGGCACCAGGACAAAGTCAACCGACTATGGCGTTCGGTCGACCTGGTCCTACCCCCTCCCGGTGTGTACTTCCTCTCAGTGACTGACAGGTGGGTCCTCAAGCCATCCCTGGGTGCTACATTGTTGGATTCTCTAGGACATCCCTGTAAGTGGGCCAGTTGATCCATGAGATGTCACGTGTCATTGCCTGATTGGTCGGTAGGTTAATTTTATTATTTTTTCCCCAAAATTCTCCTCATTTCTGCAATAAAATACCTGCATGCACTATTTGTCCAAGTCCAAGTGGAATTATGTTAAATATAAAAGTGATGTGTGTAAGAAATAATCATTCCTTCACATAATTGAGTTATATTGACAGTCAAAATTGGTATATCACAACAATCAACAAACTCCCCCACGTTTACGCTTTACTCATCCCAAAGCAAATATGAAGACTTAGGTTGTTGATCTGGAGTTGCTACAATGTTCTAGTTTTCAAAAGTACCAAGTGCACAACAAAATATTCTACCTTGTATTGAATAAATTGGCTATGGTAATTTACCCTTTCTCTTAGTCATTATGAGGCTTATGACTTCTCTTCTTCTTGGGTGGTTGAAAGATAGGAAAACAAATTAAGCATGCATCACCTAATGTCTAAGTTCCACTTGAATTCTGGAGTGTTTGAAGATGGTGTTTAATTTCAAGTTCCTGAAATGATACTCTCAATCACTTCTCTGTGTGAGTGGAATTTTTCTCGCCAAGGCAATGCTTTTCTTGTCCTACATCTAAATAAGGCTTTTTGTGGAGCTTGGTAGGGTGCAAGAGTAGGTATATTTGGAACTCATATTTTGCTAAGTCAAAAGTGTAAGCCTAAGGAGAAAACAAATCATACTTATGTTCAAGATTGTGCATGTGTGATGGAGTGGATGTGGAATTTGAAGATGACTTCTTTTTTCTGTGGACCCTCTTTATTGTAAGGATGAAGCATGACTACTTATTTTTTTTCTTTTTTTTTCTCATGCTCGTGTGATGTGAGCAAGCATTTTATTTTCCATTTTCTTGTAGCAATGTCTTCTACTCCTTTTTCAATAAATTTGAACAGAGTACTAGGCATAAAGAATATGGAGTATCTTTATATGGTGGATTGCTATGATGGAAATTGCTAAATCCTAGTGTAGAAGGTTGGCATGTGCATGTGAAATCCTGATCTTAAAGTATGAAGAGATTCTCATATATATCTATACTAGTTTGACTAGTCTCAATATGAAAGCAAGTAGCATATGCTTGGAGTTTATCAAATTTGAACATCATATGGCTTTGGTAGGAAATTCAAATTAAATGAGGATCTTTAATTTAACCCAATTAGAAATACTCCAAAAAGACAGGTTTCACTTTTAACTAGGATTTAGCAGCTCTATTACTATATCATATCACAACTTATAATTAGATTAAGCTTATGCTACCACAAGTTTCAAGTTTATGGAAAAATTACTTTAAGCCAATAAACGTAATAGTTTGCAAATACTAAGTTATATACTAGGGACTAAGGAAAAGTTAAATAGAGCAACTATTCATCATTTCACCTTATGCAAAGTAAAAATAATCTTACTACACATCTTTTATTTTATTCAAACTATATATTTTTTATTTGCGGATGGTGTGGAAAGAAGTAAAGCAAAATGAGATGCAAATGGAAAGTGATACAAGTTACCTTAAGTGGGGGCGTCTCCCAAGCTTGTTCTTCATCAATCCCCATGATAAGGATTGAACCGTTGATGACGGAAATAGACCATGAGGTCGGCCTGTTGTTGTTGCAGCATTGCATTGATGCTGCTGAACTGCTGTTGACATTTCTTACGTCACAGATAAAAATCTGCAAGCGCACGAAAATTGTCGCGTAGCACTTCCCCTTAAAGAGTATTCCCAAGGGTATCAAATACAAGGAATGTATGTGCTAATCTTACGAACTAATCCACCCAAGGACACAAAGTTGTTTGGTAGGCAAAGAAGAGAGAGGAATTCAAAGTATTACTTCTAATTCAAAGGAATTTGCAGTGGTTGCTTGCTTCGGGCACGGGTTTACCCCTACAAATACTAGGATGACTCCCGCCAAGAGCCTATGGCATAGCCGAACATGGAGGATTACTAAGGACAGATAGGGCTGTTACCACCTACTACCTACCTCTTCAGTCCGTGAGTCTACGAGATATTCACTGGTGATTTCTAACCTTATGTTCTAAATCACAACTCTAGTTGTTTCGAACACAAAGGTACAACTAGAGCCTCTAGTAAATTAAAGCAATGAACTCACAAGTAAAAACTTGTGCAAAGTACCTTGAATTGGAAATCAGACTTGAAATGAATTTAAAAAGGGCTTACTTGATTTTGAAAAACACCTTTGTAGGGTTACACGTGTAGAAGAGGGACTTGACAAGCCCAAGCCTCCTTCTCTTAGACTCTCATCACACTCTTCTTCTACTTGGCAGCCTCTAGGACTACTCTAAACCTTAGAAGTGGTACTCTATTCTAAACTTTTGGTGTGTGTATGAAGTGAGGTGTGGGGTGCTATTTATAGGTGGAGAAGGGTTGGTTCCCACCACAAAATGCGCGCGGATCATTCACCACTGATTTCTTCAAGATGGGAGGAGCCAACACATGGCATTTGACCGGGTTTGGTACCACTCCCCAGTTGACTGACTAGGGAGGTCAGCCGACCTGGTCATGGCTCTATTGGAGTTGTGCTATTTTCAGGTCTTTGCCAGGTGTGTCCCATTCCTTGATATGGGTGCTACACTGTTGGATGGCCTCGGACACTTCTTTTTGTGGACCATTTGATCTATGTGATGACACATGGCATCGCCTGATTTGTTGAAATTCATTTTAATGGATTACTTCCTGCATGTGTTGGTATTTTTGGGTATAATTCACCCGCATAAAAATAAACACCAACACTTGTGGAATTGGTTAGTTTTTAACCCTACCACTATGTTGTGTTTATCTTTTGTGCACATTATGAGGTGACTTAACGGTCAAATATGGCACTTAAGGACCATCAACAAACTCCCCCACACTTATTCCTTTGCTCATCCTCGAGTGAAGGCAAGAAAAAGAACTAAGGTGTTATCATAAATTTGCTATAAGTTAGAAAATAAGGATACTAGATATTTCAACTCATACCTCAATTCATGAGTTCCCTTTTTTGAATGTGGCTACCACATCAATCTTGGGTGTTTGAAAAGTGAAATGGTTAGAATGTAGTTCCCTTGGATCTTCTCCTGCCAAAATGTCCTGATGATTTGCTATATTTGGAAAGTAAAAGAAATAATTTCCCTTATCTCTCATTTGGAATCTCTCAAATCTCTCAAAATGTTTTGATCCTCACCTTGGCATGTTGTACCAATTTTGTCCCTATACTAAATATGGCTATATCAAGAGCTTGGTAGGGATAAATGTGGAACACATTGCAATTCACATATTACTAAGTCAAAAACTTGATCCTATGAGAGACTTATGCAACAAACAAATTGATAAAGAAAATCCTTGTGCACATGAATTGAATGGATAAATGTGGACTCCATGGTTTTCTCTATTTAAGGATGAAACATGGCTACTTTCTTTTCTTCTTCTCTTTTTGGCATACTTCCTCTTTTGAAGAGTAAATGCTTCTCTCTCTCTCTCTCTTTCTCTTTCTCTTTTTTTCATAGCCATGTCTTCTACTCCTTTTTATTTGGTTAGATAGATTCTGATAACCATAAAGTATTGAGTTTCTTTATTGGATGGATGAATGAATGAATGGTGGATGCAAATTCTCAATGTGAGATGTTTTGCATGAATGGGGTGCATAAGAATTTCTAAGCCAAAAAGTTCATGCATGTCACTCAATTGGGTCATGAGTTTGACAAAATTCAATGAAAACTATAGGATCAAAGAGCACGTAAAAAGCTACCAAAGGGGGGTGAATGGTAGATTTAAACTTTTTTAGCGGAAGCAACAAAAACCCCTCGTCAGAAAATCAATCTGTTAGAAACTGTGTGTGCAACTAATCTAAACGTGTTCAAACGTGACAAAAGTTGTATATATTATATAGAATAAAGTAACAAATACACGAAAACAATAATCACATAAAACCGTAGAGAAAAACTCAAGTTATGATTGAAAGATTGAACAAAGGTCAATCTGTTCTACCCGAGTAAAAACAGATCTGCAGCTCTGCAAAAAAAACTCGTGTAGATAAGAAACTACAAATCCAATGACCGTGAAATTTTCATAGATGATAGATAACCAAGTTGTGAAGACAAAACAAAAATAATCACGTCAATTGGATCTCTAAAACTCGAGTTTTGATCAAAATACCAACGCAATGTAGTGCTGTGCAGAAACTCGACGAGAAAAAGTTGACTGAAACAAGTCGGACGAACAAGGCAAAAGCTCCTCTAATCTATGAGTTTTATTGATCAAAACACAAGAGGAACATCCCAAAGTCGTATCACCACGAGCTCTAGCCTCTGTTGCTTATATTACCAGCCCGAAGGCCATCCCTATTCAAACTAGGACTCTAATCTTACTTAGTTTCAATTGTAACTTTCCATAACTTGTCAAGACTCTTCTATATGCAGATAGAGGCAATCTTAAGACTTCCAAACACCCTAGTAACGTATTCCACATTCCTAAAGCAGCTCAATCTGTGACCTACACGAAATCTAAACAAAACAAACTCGAAACTTTCCATAAACGAACCATAACCACCTCAACCGCAGCATGATGAGGCATTATCCAGCCGGTTGGACCTTTCCGACCAATTATTTACATCTACTTCTCTTCATCGCTCCTTGTAACCATGTTTCCACATCCATGCACTCCTTGCACACGTGCAAACACCTTCCAACAACGGCCATGATACCTTCATATGCATTGTTCTTGATCCAAACATGTTGCGTGACCTCCCAATCAACTCAACCACAATTCCTCCTGAACTTGGTTGTTGAACCTCATCTTCTCACTAAGACTAGTTCAATGGATCCTGTCACCAGCCATGTCTTGACCTCAAGCAACACCTGCACATGAATAAACAACTATTATTCTGAGCATAAGTCCTCGACTTGACTCTCGTTCGTTCAAAATCCACAACACCTTACGTGAGCACCTCACAAAAGCATGTTGCAAACCATATCAAAACATTAACCACTGTAAACAACCATAACACTTCAAAAACTTAGTAAAATAATACTAATAAAACTTTTTATAAGCGTAAAGTAAGTTTAAAACATTGCAAGTTAAAAGCAGAACTACTACGATCTTGCTCCGAACCTTGCCAAAGCTAACCGGACCTTGCCAAAGCGAATCGGACCTTGCCCCGGACCTAGCCAAAGCTAACCAAAACATGTCGGACCTATTTTCGGACCTTGCCAGAGCTACCCAAAACAAGTTGGACCTATTGTCAGACCTTGCCGGAGCTAAATAAAGCATGTCGGACCTATTGTCAAACCTTGCCGAAGCTACCCAAAGAATGTCGGACCTATCGTTGGACCTTGCCGGAGCTCGAACCTAGAGTCGGACCTTGTTGAAAAGGGTGTTTTGGCAATATTCAAAACTTTTATCACAATAACCAATGTATTCAGCACACATAGGTTTCACAATCTCCAACTTGATGAATGCATTGGCAACACTCAAAATCCAAACATTGGCTTATTCACATGAAAAGTGCTGAAAACAATTTTCTCCCCCTTTTGAAAATCAAATGAGAAAGAAATTTCAAAAATATTCTCCCCCTATACATATTTCTCTCCCTTTTACAATGTATTTAGCAAGGTTCAAAAGATCAAAATCAATTTGTTATGAGCATATTATAACATCTACATATAAAACAAGGCTCATCCAAGTCATACTATCAAGTAACTTACACTATCACATCAATGAGATACATAAAGTAGTGTAAGTAATGCTAGAGATAAGGTGTGTAATTTTCAGTTTAAGAAAGTCATGATCTCACAAACATAACTATTTCAAAAACCTGAAAGCATGACACTTGTTGCTGTTTTTTTATTATTTTTCAAAGCTCAAATTCAGATCATATGATATTTGCAAGAAATTATATGCCGCATCTGCCTTATTATAACCAACCAAGCCAAGCCTATTGTTGACATTTCTTACGTCACAGATCATCTCTCGAAAGAGATGAGGTCCGCAAGCGCACGGAAACTCTCGTGTAGCATTTCACCCAAGAGTATTCCCATGGGTATAGTATTTATCCCAAAGGAAGGTGGTGAAGTAAAGTAAACACTATTCTTATGATCAAGGTATAAGGTACTAAATGTTTATCAGAATAGGGGTAAGTTGATAATAGGGGTGGTGTGACACACAACTAAGCAATCTACTCTATGGGTAAGGTTGTCCTAGAGAGGTTAGACTACGAGATGGAGCTACTCCTATTGTGCTCTAATTACTCATATATATAGTCTAATAAAGTACACATGAATAGGCTAATAGTGAATACTAGGGCTTAGTGGTCAAACATCTTGGGCACAAGCTTACTGTGGTCTTCCAGCGACTCCCGCCAAGAGCCTACGTTGTAGCCAAACATGGATGATTACAACGGACGGATAGGGCTGTCACCACCTAACGCCTACCTCTACAACCGGTGGACTACGATGCATCCAACGCTACTTAACTATCCAAGCACCACGTGTTGATTTCTCCTACGCACTACTAACAATTCATACCTAGCAGGGGTGCTAGAAATGCTTGGTGGTAGGTTTTAAATCTCAGATGAACATCTGCAAGCGCACAAAAACTATCGATGTAGCATTTCACCTCTAAGAGTATTCCAAAAGGGTGTCATTTATATTCTCCCAAAGGAAGGCTAGATGGAAGCAAAGCAATCATCAAATGGAGAGGCTAGGTTGGTCTAGGTAAAGTTCTAGCAAGGATGGGTTAATTGATAAGTGGAGGTAGTGTGACACACGCAAGAGCATTCTATCCTACGGGGATACAAGAGGTAATAGAGGGACTAGGCTAAGAGTTAGGTAGATACTCCTACTATGCTTCTAATGTACACATACATAGCCTAACTTAGTTACTACTGATCATATTAATTATGAATTCTCATGCTAAGTGGATTAACACATCGGGCACGGGTTTACCCCCAGCAACACTAGACAACTCCTGCCAAGAGCTTGTGGCATAACGGAAAGTGGTGGATTAAAAAAGATAGATAGGTCTATCACCACCTACTGCCTACCTCTTCAATCCGTGGGTCTACGAGACATTCAACGCTACTCTCCATCCTATCACCATGCTAGCATATTAAGTAATTACCATAAGAGCCTAGGCACAAGCCATCCTAAGGCAATTAACTAAATCATCGTTGGACCAATGTTAATTCATAGCATAAGTGATTCATGTTAACATAATCATATTATATCTAATTAGACTATAGTGGAGGTTTATAGTGTTTATGATGAAGTAATAAGAATGGTATAGCACATTCATTATTACTATTTCTACCACATACATGGAATCCACAATCAAACAAGAAATGCATCATCCAAGTATATGAACAATAGAAGACTAAATATATCATCTTTATTATGAATAAAGTCACAAGTACAAATAGGAACATGGGAGACATACCTTTCCAAACTAGAAATTGGGAAGAGACTCCTTCTACTCCTCTCGTACTTGGACTATGGACTAGAGGCTCTCCTCTCTACAGCCTATACTCCTCTAAACCTATGGAGAGTAGTGGATACAAAGGAAGAATACTCAAGTGGTATGTGTTGAACTGAGAGGTGAGGGGTCCTATTTATAGCTTGGAGAAGGGTTGGTTCCCGCCACCAAAACCGCGTGAATTAGTAACCCCTAACCTCTTCAAGCCGGGAGGACCCAACACATGGCATTTGACCGCGTTTGGCGCCTGGAACTAGTCCGCCGACTAGGGGGGTCGACCGACCTGGTCCTGGCCCCAAACGGCTAGTTCTTCCTCCTATTGACTGATAGCTGGGTCCCATTCCATGATATGGGTGCTACACCGTTGGATGGCCTCCAATACTTCTGTTCGTGGGCCATTTGATCCGTGTGGTGCCATGTGGCGTCGCCTGATTGGCTGGAATGATATTTTATAGGATCCATCCCCTTGTTTCACTTGAATTCTACTTAAAATCTCTGCATGCACTACTTTCTCCAAGGACAAGTGGAAATAGGTTAAATAGAAAGGTGATGTGTGCAAGAAATGATAGTTCCTTCACATAATTGAGTTATATTGATGGGTGAAATTGGTATATAATAGCCATCAACAAATTCCCCCAAGCTTATCCTTTGCTCATCCCGAGCAAAGTCAAGACTTTAGGTTGATGATCAGGAGTTGCTACAATGTTCTATTTTTCAAAAGTACCATGTGCACAACAAAATACTCTACCTAGTATCGCAAAAATTGGCATGGTACTTCACCCATCTTAAGTAATTATGGGGCTTATGCCATCTCCTATTCATGGGTGGTTGAAAGATAGAACAGCAAATGGCGCACAAATACCCTAAAAGTCAAGTTCCACTCAAATTTCAGAGAGTTCAATTTAGATTTTAAGTATCTAAATTTGATTCTCTAAAGTCTCTCCTTTGTATATAGTGGAAATATATCCTCACCAAGGCATTTTGCCTAAATTCATCCTACCTCTACATAAGGCTTGTATGTGGAGCTTGGTAGGGAATATAGTAGGCATATTTGCAACACATAATATTGCTAAGTCAAAAGAGCAAGCCTTAGGAGAAATCAGTTCAAAACAATTTGATTCAAGACTTGTGCATGTGTGATGGAATGGAGTGGATGTGGATGTTTGAGATGACTCCTTTTTGAGTGGACTCTCTTAATTTGCAGGGATGAAACATGGCTACTTTTTTTTCTCATGCTTATAATGTAAGCATGCATTTTTTTTATTGTAGCCATGTCTTCTACTCCCTTTTTATGCAATAAACTTTGGAGAGAGCACTAAGCGTGACGGATATGTAGTTTCTCTTTTTTATTGTAGAATGGTGGTATGATGGAAATTTCGCTTACTTCTAGTGTAGAAGTATAGCATGTGCAAGTGAAGTCTTGAATTCAAAAAGTAATGAATGTAATGTTTCATAGGTCTATACTTGTTTGACAAAGCTCAATGTGAAGACAAATAGAATATGTATAAGATCTATCAATGTAATGTATTATATTGATTTGGTGGGTATTTCCAATCAAATGAGGATAACTTAAATATTTTTAGAATTTCTCTGGAAATCTAAGTTTCACTATCAAAATAGGAATAGCAGCCCTAATACGATATCATATCTCACAACAACTTAGAATGGATTAAGCTTTTGCTACCCACAATTTCCAAATCAAGGCAAAAGCAATTTTAGCCAATGAGTGCAATATGTTGGAGAGTAGTAAGTTGTAAACTAGGGACTTAGGAAAATTAAAACAGAGCAACTATTCATCATTTGATGTATGTGAATTCCAAATCATTCTTACCGCACATAATTTATTTTATTGAAAATAAAACCTATCATATATATTGTCAGAGTGTTTTTCTGGCAATTCTCCCGATAATACTGTTGGTAGATCGCGGAGTTTGTAGCTCAGTATTGGGTGCCCAGAGATTCCAAATAATATGGCAAATGGACACAAGGATTTACGTGGTTCGGGCCGCCTGAGCGTAATACCCTACTCCACGGGGTGTGTAGCTGTTGTATTGAGCGTCTAAGAACTTCTCGGGAGTTTTCAGTCCAGAGACTGTGGGTGTGTCTCAGAGCGTAAGAGTCCCCCTGTGTTTCGTCGACCAGTCCTTTTATAGTACGAGGACTAGTCGTTACACCGTTGGCCTAGCCCGACATGTGGCCCCAGCGGTTACTAATGTTTAATACATGATTAATGAGATTAATTACCCTTAATAGCGTGGTAACGGGACCTGACAGTGTTGTTACTGGTATTAAGGGCCTTCTTATTGTGTGCCATTAATATGGTATTAATGACACTTAATCAGGTCTTGAAAGTCTTTGATTGCCCCTTGGAGGTCCGAGCCGTTGGGGATTCACCAGCTTGATTGCTGAGGTTGAAGGTCCGGCGGTTTGGACACGTGGCAGCTTTGGAGCTATTCGTCTGGGACGGGTAGGTCCGGTGTAGATGTACACATGTCGATACTGGAGCTTCCCACTGTCGGAGGTTAGGTCCGGGGGTGCCGCACAAATGTTCAGCCCGGAGCTATCCCATGTGTGGGAAATAGGTCCGGCTGCAGTGTACATGTGGCGGTACCGGGACTAACCATTAATGGGAGGCATGTCCAGTCCCGTATGACATGTGGGGCCTTCACAGGTCTTCAACTTAGACAGTTGAAGTCCCTTTGGTCTTTTTGTAGTCCCAAGGTGTATACGGTATGCAGGGTACCAACAGTGGCCCCCTAGGCCCATCTCTGGGAAAGACCTTTTGGATGAAGTTGTTTTGCCTGAGGTGGGTCCATCCTTCGATTTTTGTGTTGTGTCTTCAAGGATCTTCGGATGTGCTGTTGGCGGTAGTTCGTCGTTAAACCAACATTGTGTGGCATATCCTGGATGCGGCAGGTGAGATCTTAGCGTGCGGATCTCACACAATTGAAGGTCACCGGTTCCCGATACAAAAATCGTATCGGTTCCGCGCGCCTTGTCAGGCCGCCGCCTTCGGGTTTCCTGCCTTTCATGATGACAATCGTTCGCCTGGGGTAAGGACCTCGACTTGATCGTCGGGGTGGCCAAGGTCCCTCTTGTCATTGGCAGGGTTAAGTTTTTGACTTGTATCGTCGGCTCCTCTGTGGTTTCCATCCAAGCGTTGCAGGGTCCTACTTAAGAAGGAAAGCGTGCACCGTTTGGGTGTTCTTTACGCCTTCATTCGATCTTGCGCTCAAATCCTCCAAACTTTTGCTTGCTTTTCGTCCGTAGTCCCACTTGTGCTGCATTGGAGTTGGGTCTTCGCGAGAGCCGACTTAAGAATGACGGCAACTTTAAGAAGGACTGGGCCCTCATGGGGTGGTCTAGTGACTTCTTCAACCACTAGGTCCGCGCCGGCAAGCTTCCATTCGAGAAGGAGCATGTTGGCGACATGGTGTACTCTCCGCGTACGCCATGGTGGGACTGATCCCACCCTTTTCTCCTTTTCTCTTGATGCTGCTAGACTTCTATGGTCTGCAACTATACCACCTTGGCCCCCACACAATTCTTTTGGTGTCGATCTTTGTCCACTTCCGCGAGATGTGGGTGGGTATTCCTCCCTGCGTCGAGCTCTTCCGCACCTTCTTCACCATCCACACCACCAGCAAGAGTGATGAGTACCTTGGATTCTATTACTTTGTGAAGCACAAGAAATGCCCGTACAAGTACTTGCGGTCGTTCCCTTCTGGCAAGTGGGACGACTGGAAGTAGGATTGGATTGTCATCAGGATAGAGGAGCATGAGAGGCTAGAGTTGCCAGTAGGCCTCCCCAACGTCAAACTGAAGCTTGCAGCGAAGTTCCGGTGTTGTCGGACGCCTTCAACCCTGCTCTAACCAGGATCCGCCAGTGCGTGGAAGGAGGGGTGACCAACAGGTGGGCTCTGCTAAAGAAGAGGGAGAAGCTTGCTTGGGCCCTCAACAGCGTGATGGACGATGATTGGATCGAAACCGGTTTGATGTCCAACCTGGAAGGCGCAGCCTTGGAGCTTCACCTCAAGATGTTCCTGCACGGCATCGACGTCGAGGGCGACTACTTGTCTCTGCCGGTGGCTTTCCTCCCTCTGAACATGGAGGCAGAGTTCAGTAGGGAGATCCGACGTAAGATGCCGGTGCTTGATGACCTTGGTGTCGTTGAGAGGCATTCGACCACCGGGTTTGTGATCTCCGGAGCTTCCGAGGGTGGTCCCCCCTTCCGTCCCAGAACAAAGAGTTGAAGTCGCGGGCAAGGGCAAAGAGTTGGCCGAGCCCTCGAGCCGAAAAAGGAAGTTGAGGCACTCTTATGGGAGGTCCGTCAGGCTTGCTCCTTCCACAACGGCTCCTTCTCCCTGGAGGGGGAGGCCTTCAACGGCGGCAGCCACTCCAGCATCGGCATCTCCCCGGGGTGCTAGTTCCGGCCGTGTGGCTACAGTACCAGGACCAGCTGAAGGCTTTGGGTCTGAAAGTTCTTCCCGATCGAGGGGACCTCGACCAAAGCAGCGCCGACGGTTGCAGCAAGCTCCGGGGAACCTTCTGGAACTGACATGCCAGTGGTGACAGGGTCTAGTCCTGAGCATCCGGAGAAGAGGTTCTGTGCTAACTGGTGCGGAAGCCTTCCGAGGTAAATTTTGTTTTTTACCTCAATTGGTTATTTTGTGTTGTAACTGCATTATGAGTGTCTTCATCCTCCATCCACAGGGTACCCAAGAGAAGGGTTGAAGCTCCTATACCTGCCACAACATCTGAAGCTGTACAGGCGGAGGCTCTGGCTCCAATCCCAGCGCCGCCCCAAGGAGTGGTTGAGGCTGCAACAGCTCCGGCGCCGGCTGTCGTGGTCTTGGACATTGACTCATCCCCAGAAGCACTCGTGGTAGCACCAGACCACGGGAATGAAGATGTACCAGCAGCACCTACCTTGGAGGTTGAAGCTCTGGGTTTGGACGCTGAAATGGTGGTCGCTCCAGCTTCAAAACTGGAGATATCTGCGATTCCGGTCCTAGAACTGGATGTTGTTGGTGCCCCAATGGTGGAGCCGGTGTTTGATGATGCCCCGGCGGTAGAGCCAGTGGTTGATGAAGCTCTGACGCCTGAGCCGGTTATCGAAGAAGTTCTGGTGGTAGAGCCGGTTGTTGCAAAAGTTCCGGCGCCTGAGCCAATTGCTGCAGAGGTGCCGGTGCCCAAGCCCATGATGGTCAAAGTGTCAGTGCTTAGGCCGGTCGTGGAGGAGGCGCCAGCGTTGGGGCCAGAAACAGCTTCAGCTCCGATTGAACCATCAATGTCTGCCTCAGAGGTGGTGGTCCCGGAGGTGCCCACGCCTGAACCAGGGTGCCGAGATGAAGTTGCTGGCCCCCCACTTGAGGGACCAGTTGTTGACGACCTGGCGGCGGGACCTTCGGAGCCAATTCCGGAGGTTGAAACTTCTGTAGCAGGACCTTCCTCGATGGCGGTCGAGGCTATTCTGGAGGGCGGCCCTAGTATCGCGGAAGCTCAGGGAAGCGCTCTTGTAGAGTGGGACCCAATTTTTGTCACGAAGAACCCGCTGGAACCGGCGGAGATGACCCCGACAGGTCTAGACCTGATCCCTTTGTCGTTGTCTATTGACAACGCCTGCTCCAGTCTTCGCCAGGTTCAGCTGGCTTTTTACCATGACAGCAACGCTCTCGAGTAGGAGCGTCAAACTCTTAGGAGGTGGCACAACTGGCTCCAATTCGAGACCAAGCTGACGCAGTCGAGGCTGGCTGATGACAAAGAGTGGGTGAGGAAGGAGAAGATCCACCTGGAGTACTGGGGTAATCTGCTGGATGCGAGGGAAAGCATGACGCGATCCGTTGACAACCAATCCCGATCCATCTACGAACAGGCCAAAGCTGCTAATAGCACAACGGATGATCGCCAAGAGAGGCTCGACGCCATCCATGCCAGTCTCGTCAAGCGCCGGGAGGCTCTTGAGGAGCGGGAGAGAAAGCTCGAGGATGAAGAGCAAAAACTCTTGGAGCTACAGGACGACGTCGTGAAGAGGGAAGAAGAGCTTACTCAGAGGCTAACTCTGGGTGACAAGAGTCTTGAGGAGCGCACCAAGAAATTGGATGAGCGCTGCGAGAAAGAGGAGAAGAAGGCCTGGCAGCAAGGACAGGAACTCCACAGGAGGGAAACTGACGTTGCTGCCAGGGAGAAGAAGGTGTGGGGTCGAGAGAAGGACCTGGCTAACCGCCGGAACGAGATCCACCTCCGGGAGGAAGAGCTCAGTAAACTCGAAAGGCAAGTTGCTAAAAAGATTCAGCAGAACGCCAAAGAGGTGGAGCGTCTTGCTCGGAAGAACCCGGAGCTTGCGGCGGCCAGAAGATCCTTGGAGGAGATGCGAAGTGGCACGGTTGCGGAGTCCCAAAAAGTTTGGGACTTCCTGGGCAAAGCCAATGATGCACTGACGCCAATGGGTTTTAGTCCGGTGCGTCTGGATGATCCAGAACCGGAGCTGGACCAGGCGTTGCAGGCGCTGAGTTCGACATGCAACAAGCTCACCAAGATGGGCGATGTTATTGCGGACCAGATGGAAACCGTGGGACAATCCCTAGCCAAGAGTGTCGCAGAATTTGTTCTGTCGTGCTCCACAAGCCAGGACCCCCAATTCCTCCTGGACCCGGTGCTCAAAGGCCCCATCGACGGAGAGGGAGAAGCTGCCCAGGCCAGCGTTTCTGAGGTTGCCCAGAAGGTCGCCTCGTTCTTCCATCAGGTCTAGGACCATCTCTTTATAGCTCCCGCTTGTATCCTCTCTTCTTTTCCCCAATTTTGTAATCTCTTGTCTCCAGACTAATGAAATCCAAGTTTTTTATGAATTTCATTTTCTGTCTTCAACACCTTTGTCCCACATGGCCCCCTGGTAGATGTATGCAATTTAATTGTGCACATGTACCAAGAGGATGTAACAGTTGTTGAAGACTCGCATGCTTCAGACTTGTAGAGCGTAGGTCCGAAGTCTTCGATAGTGAAGGCCCCCTGAGGTTGTCGGAGCTTAAGGGCTCTGGCCTTTACCATCATCGAAGCTTGGTAGTTCCAGCAGTGGTCTCCATCAACGCGTAGAGCGTCGACAATTAGTCCTCTGGAGTCTTCCCACCATCTTTTGTTCAATTTGACGGCTAGCCCCATGGCTTTACCGGAGCTGAGCAGCTCCAGCGATGCTTGCTATCAATGTTTAAAACATCGACTACAAGCCATCTAGGGGATGTCGGAGCTTTAATAGCTCCGGCTTAATTCACCATCATCATAAGATCTTTATTTTTCCTGCACACTAAAGTCAAGAAAAATAGTAAAATTCATTTTCTATCTATAACTCAGTTGCGACTTACTATTCTCGTAAGAAATTTTTGGGTCGAGCGCAATTCTTCAAACAATCAAGTGCACTGAGTTGTTTTCTCCAAGTCCAATTGTTTTCAGGACCCGCCTTACTTCGGCCTGCCGGGGTGTAGGTAGAGTGGCGTACTTAGGGTGCAGGACCAGGCTAAGTCGATAGCACACTTCGGACCTAGATTGGCTGGCAGCATTCAGGCGACTGAGCCATTCAAAAACATGAAAACCCAGTGGAATTAACAATGCAACTCAAGTTGTACATGAATTAGTCGATCTAAACAATTCTTGAGAATCGCATAACTTTGTTATAAACAAGAAAGAGAAAAATAAAAAATAATGAGCTTGTACAAAGTAAATGCACGTGGAGTCTATTTTCACACAAAGATGTCTTTCATTATAGGTCCGGGGTACAGGGGAAACAAGTACACCCTTAGGGTACAGAACCAGGCAAGTGTATTTTGTTTCTTGTTTGACCCAAGATAGCCAGCTACACTTTTAGTTCTGGGACTGTGACAAGTGTCGCCTGAACTTTGCGGACCTTCCAGAGAAGGTCCGGCTGTTCTCCCGGAGGAGCTACCCGACTCTGTACAATGACTCTATAACATACATCACGTGTAATTACAGATTCACCTCTGTGATATTAAGCGTAGAACTTACGGAGGTGCTCAATGTTCCAAGGATTAGGGAGAGGTGTCCCATCCTTGGTTGCCAAGCGAACGCATCCGGGACGAGTTACTTTAATCACTCGGAAGGGTCCTTCCTAGATGGGGGAGAGTTTGTTTAACCCTTCTCTGGATTATATTCTCCGTAGAACCAGATCGCCTTCCTCGAGCTGTCGGCTGTGAACATGCCTTTGGTGATAGCGCCAGAGAGCTTGGCAGTATCGAGCATTCTGAACAGCTGCTCGGCACCTTCCCTCTTAAAGGAGGTCAAGGTCTTCATGCCGGATCTGGTCCTGCGCGACATCGTCGAAGGTCCGGACCGGAGCGACCCCAAGGTGATTTCTGGAGGAAGGACTGCTTCAGCTCCATACACCAGGAAGAAGGGTGTCTCTCCAGTTGACCGGTTTGGAGTTGTACTGTTGGCCCATAGAGTGGGCGGAAGCTCTTCGGTCCAGTTGGCTCCATGTTTTTTCAGACGCTCATATGTGCGCGTCTTGAGTCCTTTTAGGATTTCTGCATTTGCTCTCTTGGCTTGGCCATTGCTTGCCGGGTGAGCTACGGAAGCGTAGCTGACTTGAATGTCGAGATCTTCGCAATATCCTTGCAATGCAGAGCTTGTGAATTGGGTCCCGTTATCGGTTATGATTTTGTTTGGGACTCCAAATCTGCATACAATGGACTGTAAGAAGTTGATGGCTGATTGCTTGTTTATTGTCACAACTGGAGTTGCTTTCGACCATTTGGTGAATTTGTCAATGGCAACGTACAGGAACTTGTAACCTCCAACGGCTTTTGGGAAAGGTCCCAAGATATCCATCCCCCACACAACAAAAGGCCATGTTGGAGGTATCATTTGTAGAGGTTGGGCCGGTGTGTGAATTTGTTTTGCATGAAACTGGCATGCTTCATATTTCTTCATCAGCTCAGTTGCATCCTGGAGCGCTGTAGGCCAGTAAAAGCCATGCCGAAAGGCTTTACCGACCAGCGTGCGGGAAGACGCGTGGTTCCCACACTCGCCTCCATGGATTTCTATGAGGAGGTTGCAGCATTTTTCCTTTGTAATGCACCGCATTAGGACGCCGTTAGCACCGCGCCAGTAGAGATCCCCTTCTACCAGTGTGTATCTTTTAGCCAATCTGACTATCCGATCAGCGGATGCATTATCTTTAGGAAGGAAGTTGTCTTTCAAGTAACTCTGGATCTCCGAGATCCATGCACCGGAGCTAGCTTGAGCATTTGAGTCTTGCGTGCTGGGTTTCTCGGAGCTTCCGGCAACATCTACGACCCTTGATGGCTGCCATGGTAACAGGGCCATCGGGACTGCCAGCTTTGAGGTGCTGGTCTCACCCCCTTCGGCAGGCTGAGCTGTAGGTTTAGACAACCTCCGAACGAAGGTTCCATCGGGAGCCGGAGCTCTAGTTGACGCTTTCGTCGAGAGTTCGTCAGCTTCAGCGTTATGGAGATGTTGTACATGGTGGAGGTCTAGGACTTCGAAGTCCTTCTAAAGCCTCTGGACTTCAAGGAGATAGGCTGCCAGTTGGGGATGGTTGCAGGAGCATTTACCCTTCACCTGTTTAATGATGAGCTGTGAATCTCCCTTGACCAACAGCTGCTTGACACCATATGATAGTGCCACCTTTAGTCTGTAAATGAGTGCTTCATACTCCGCCATGTTGTTGGTCGCCTTGAAGTCAAGGTGTACCATGTATTTAACCTTCTCCCCGGTTGGAGCGAGGAGAAGGACTCCAGCTCCGGCCCCCTGCTTCTGCATGGAGCCTCGAAGTAGAGAGTCCAGTGAGGCTCGGTGGAGACCGGAGCCTTGAGTTCCGGCTTCTGCTCACTAGGGCCCCCAGGGCTTATGGAGAGGGGGTCCGTTCCGCCACAAAGTCCACCAATGCTTGACTTTTGATTGCTTGTCTTGGGAAAAATTCAAGGTCAAACTCGGCCAATTCTGCTGCCCACTTTGCAATGTTCCCAGTGGAGTTTGGATTATGCAAAATCGCTCACAGTGGATATGAAGTCACCGCTGAGATCTTGTGAGCTTGGAAATAGTGTCGAAGCTTCCTGGAAGCAATAAGAACTGCGTATATCAGTTTATGTACTTCCAGGTACCGAGTTTTGGCGTCGTGGAGTACTTCACTGATGAAGTACACTGGGTGTTGGACTGTCTGGACCCTCCCAGAGGGGCCCGAAGCTTCCTCCTCATCTACCTGGACCCTTCCGGAGGGGTCCGGACCTTCTTCAGGGATCGTCGGGTCCTTGTTGGAGTTACCCGGAGCTTCTTCAGGATTGACCTGGACCCTCCCAGAGGGGTCCGGCTCTTCTTGCTCAACAAGAGTAACTCCTTGTTGACTCAAGTCTGGGGCCTGGGACCCAGACTCGCCTTCAGGAACCTCCTGACTCACCTGGAGGGGTCTCGATTCCTGAGCTTGTAATGGTTCTGGTCTCTCTGCAACCAGGACCATGCTAACAACTTCGTTAGTTGCTGAAATGTAAAGCAGTAGAGGCTCACCAGGGTTCGGAGCTACCAAGGCTGGTAGAGTGGTGAGGAGCTGCTTCAACTCCTGGAAAGGCTTTTCTGCTTCTTCAGACCATTGGAATGGTTCGGACTTCCTCAATAGCTTGAAGAAGGGTAGTGCCCATTCCGCCAGTCTTGAGATGAACCGGCTGAGGGCGGCTAGACATCCAGTCAACTTCTGGACGTCCTTGATGCGGGCTGGTGGCTGCATATCTTTAATGGCTTTAATCTTCGCCGGATTTGCCTCTATGCCTCGGTGGTTTACCAGGAAACCAAGAAGCTTTCCGGAGCTAACCCCGAAGACACATTTGTCCGGGTTCAGCTTCGTGTGAGTGACTCGCAACTTGTCGAAGGCAGCTTGCAAGGTGTCAAGAAGTGACTCCTTGTCCTTAATCTTGACGACGATGTCATCAACATACACTTCCACTATGTCTCTGATGAGCTCTACAAAGGTTTTGTACATAGCTCGTACAAATGTTGAAGCTGCATTCTTGAGACCAAATGGCAAGGCAGTATAACAATACAATCCATCTACTGTGATGAAAGAAGTATGTTCTTCATCTTCCCTAGACATTCTGATTTGATGGTACCCAGAATATGCGTCTAGGAAACACAGTAATTCACACTCGGAGGTAGAATCCACAATATGATCTATTCTAGGTAGTGGGAAAGGATCTTTTGGACATGCCTTATTCAGTGTTTTGTAGTCGATACACATCCGAAGCTTCCCGCTGGCCTTGGGTACAACGAATGGGTTTGCCAGCCATTTTGGGTGGAAGACTTCTCGGATGAATCCAGCTTCGAGCAACTTCTTCACTTCTTGTCGTATGAAGTTCTTTCACTCTACTGATTGCTTCCGAGGCTTCTGATGTATAGGCAGAGCGTCAGGGTAGATCTTAAGATTATGCTCGATCACTTCCATAGGGATCCCAGACATTTGCGACAGTTGCCAGGCAAACACGTCGACATTAGCCCAGAGGAAAGCCATGAGCGCGAGTTCCTATTTGTCATTCAGACCTCCCGATATACGGGTGGTCTGAGTGGCGTCGAAACCAATTTTGATGACTTTGATAGGAATGTCGGTGTCGCTGCTTGGTTGCACGCGAGGTGCGGAGGTTGTGCCTCGATGATGAATGCTCGATAGTTTCGGAGCTTGCTCCTTTCTGGATTCTTCTTCTTGCGCTGTGGCGAGCGCATGAAGTTCCTCCAGAGCTGTCACTCCAGTGGTGCGATCTCCACGAATCCAGATAACACCAGCTGGTGTTGGCATCTTCAACACCAAGTAGCCATAATGAGCAGCAACCATGAACTTGTATACGGCTGGCCTACCCAGAATGGCGTTGAAGGGTAAGTTGATCTGAGCAACGTCAAAGACCAACTTCTCAGTGCGATAGTTCTCCTGAGTACCAATGGTTACGGGGAGAGTAATGGCACCAAGTGGGGTTACGGCCCCTGGACCTACTCTGGAGAAAGGTCGGGAGGGGCGAAGGTCCGAAGGTCAGAGCTGAAGCTTGACAAAAGCTTCAAAGCTTATGAGGTTCAGCCCCAAACCTCCATCTACCATCACGTGGTGGAGTTGGATGTTGTTGATGGTCAGAGATACCATAAATGGGAGTTGGCCAGCTCCGATCATATTCCGAGGGCAGTCTGACGCGTCGAAAGTGATGGCATTATCCATCCACTTCCGGTGCGGCTCCGCCCTAACGGTGGAAGCCACCGAAGCCATGTCCCACCACATGGTCTTGAGGACACGGAGGGAAGTGATGTCCCACAAACCACCAAAAATGGTGTTCATGGTTTTCCGACATTCATTTTTAGAGACATCGGAGTCGTCATCAACGAAGGTGTAAACAGCCTTCAAGACCTTTTTATGGTCCTGAAAGCCTAACTCCTCTTCAGCCGGAGCTTCGTCGACTTTCTATTTTTCCTTCCCTTTGTCTGAAAGGAACTTCTTCCCGACACTTGTTGTAGCGCTTGGCAAGGTTCTGGACCTCTCGGCAGTCTTCCAAGTTGTCACTGTTCGACTTATGAATAGGACACCACACTTTGGAGTTGCCGCCGTCTTCTGATGACGGCCGAGGTCGTTTCTCAGGGCGTGGCCCCCGGCCACCCAGAGCTGCAGCAGCTGTAGCAGTAGGTGTGCCGGCGGATGGATTTTTCTTGCCATTGGACTTTTTCTTCTTTTTCCACTCCCGGAGGTAGTGGCTTCACCCTTGGAGGATTTTTTATTATCCCCCGGAGATGGTTTGGAGTGCATTTCACGGCCCTCTGCAGCTTTGGCACACTTGTCTGCCAAGCTGAAGAGCTCCGTGACGCTGGTGATCTCTTTGATCGCCAGCTTCTCCAGCATCTTCTTGTCTCGTATGCCCTGTCGAAATGCCATAATAATAGAGGCGCTGGAGATAGAAGGAATAGTTTTTCGTACCTGGGAGAACCTCTGGATGAAGGAACGCAGGGATTCTCCCCCCTTCTGTGTGACAGCAAAAAGGTCCAGTTTGGTGCCTGGTGAGGTGTATGAACTCCCGAATTGGCGGTGAACTGTTGGCATAGTTCCGCCCAACTATTGATGGAGTTGGGCGGAAGGCTCATGAAACAGGACCTGGCGGTCCCAATTAAAGCCACTAGGAAGTAGTTGGCCATTACGTCCTCGTTACCTCAGGCCGCAAGGATTGCAGTGGAGTAAATTTGGAGAAACTCAGCAGGATTGACAGTCCCGTCAAATTTCTCCGGCAGGTGAGGCTGGAACTTTTGTGGCCATCTGACCATGCGTAGGTGCATGGCCAGGGCAGAACAGCCTCCTCCTACTCCCTCGGGAGCAGGACAGTCTCGAGCCTCTCGCCTTTCTCAAGCATGCTCGATATGGACGCGGCCGTCCTGTTGACGGTAACGGCGATCAAGCTCCGCCCGGAGGTCATGAGTTGAAAGCCTGGTTACTGTATGGGTGCGTCGCGCCCCGGAAGGCAGCGACGTCACTTGTTGAGACGTAGCACGGCTCCTATTTTGGGAAGCGTGCAAACCAAGTGTGCCTGACAAAGTCCGATGCTATGATGGGGCCCACCCCGAGGGGGGAGGACCTTGGTTGCTGATGCAATCAGCTGCTGCTGCAACCAAATGTTCCACATCAGCCCTCCACTGCTCCATTGCACCCTGAGATGCATCTGGAGGTGGTGGGCGTTGAAGAAGAGCACGTGCAGCGTGGAGTGCGTGTTCAGGATTGTTGTTATTTGCCGACGTTGTGATCAACGCAGATGCTCTGTCCCATTGTCCAGCTTGATTTGCTGGTGCAGACGGTGGCAGCAGGGGCATGACTCCTGCTGGAGCCGCGGCACCTTCCGGTTGTTGCATGTTGGAGGGATTGCCTCCAGCATGTTGCACATCGGGGTTGCCGTTGGACGATCCAGCAGTTGAGTTCACCATTCTTGAAATCTCGGGCACTCCCCCCTACCTGGCGCGCCAACTATCAGAGTGTTTTTCTGGCAATTCTCCTGATACTACCGTTGGTAGCTTGCAGAGTTTGTAGTTCGGTATTGGGTGCGCAGAGATTCCAAAGAATATAGCAAATGGACACAAGGATTTACGTGGTTCGGGCTGCCTGAGCGTAATACCCTACTCCACGGGGTGTGTAGCTGTTGTATTGAGCGTCTAAGGACTTCTCGGGAGTTTTCAGTCCAGAGACCGTGGGTGTGTCTCAGAGTGTAAGAGTCCCCCTGTGTATCGTCGACCAGTCCTTTTATAGTACAAGGGCTGGTCGTTACACCGTTGGCCTGGCCCGACATGTGGCCCCGACTGTTACTAATGTTTAATACATGATTAATGAGATTAATTACCCTTAATAGTGTGGTAACGGGACCTGACAGTGCCGTTACTGGTATTAAGGGCCTTCTGATCGTGTGTCATTAATATGGTTATAATGACACTTAATCAGGTCTTGAAGTCTTTGATTGCCCCTTGGAGGTCCGAGCTATTGGGGGTTCACCAGCTTGATTGTTGAGGTTGAACGTCCGACGGTTTGGACACGTGGCATCTTTGGAGCTATTTGCCTGGGACGGGTAGGTCCGGTGTAGATGTACACGTGTCGATACTGGAGCTTCCCTCTGTCGGAGGTTAGGTCCGGGGGTGCCGCACAAGTGTTCAGCCCGGAGCTATCCCATGTGTGGGAAATAGGTCCGGCTGCAGTGTACACGTGGCAGTACTGGGACTAACCATTGATGGGAGGCATGTCTAGTCCTGTATGACATGTGGGGCCTTCGCAGGTCCTCAACTCAGACAAGTGAAGTCCCTTTGGTCTTTTTGTAGTCCCAAGGGGTATACGGTATGCAGGGTACCGACATATATATATATATATATATATATATATATATATTATATGCAAGGTGGATGATGGACTAATGGAGAATAAATATGCAAAGGGGGTTGATACAATTTACCTCAAGTGGGGGTCCTCCCCCAAGCTTGTTTTTCACTCACCTCCGTGATGAGGGTTGAACCCTTTATGACAGAAGTATGCCGCAAGATCGGCTTGTTGTTGTTGTAGCGTGGAGTTGAAGTTGGTGAATTGAGCGTCCATGTGTTGTTGCCAGTCTTGGGTACCTTGGACATGCCCTTGGAGAGTGATGTAGATGTCACCCGTCCTTACTTCAAGCTCCTCCATACGTCTAGAGAGGTCTGTCATTCCTTGACTAGAGTCATGATGACTTCTAGACGAAGTGGAATGAAATATTCTCATAGATGTTGGAGGCAAGCTACTAGAGCTTGAAGTGGATAGGGGTGTCTCCCATGTAGCACCTGACCATCCATGCCAAGACGGACCTTCAGTCTCATACGAAGGAGGTTGAGTCCATCCGGGTGCATCACCCGTTGGGTTCTCTTCCTCTTCGTACTCATGGACCGGTGAGGTTGTCGGGGGCATGACCGCTCTCCTTGTACGGCTTCTAGTTACCCTGCTAGAGACATTACTTCTTCTGACTTCCTTGATGGGAAGAAGGTAAATGGTTAGCCTTCGGCATTTGTACAAATGATAATCCAGGTTAGGTAATCGAGTTTTATTGACAAAGCCGGGGTAATAAAATACCAAAGAGCCATCTTGATCATGCTTAAGGGTATGTACTTGCACTAAATAATCTTCATCGTTTAATTCTCTTTCATTTTCAATATACTCAAATGAAGAATATTCTAGTGCTCCTACTCTAGTAGCAATATGGGTAATCAATGAAGTACATTCAATTGGCCCCACCCTTGGAATGTAATCTAACCATTGTGTCATCATGGCAATAACTGGAGCAACTTTTATCTTTTTAATCATGTCAAATAAAATTTTCAGCTCAACATCATGCACTATCCTTACATCTACTCTAGGGATCATAGTCATAGCCAACCATCTATGCATGAAGCGTAAAATAGGGTTGTGCAAGTGGCTATTCCTAGGTGCACTACATCTGACCTCACCAGTTAAATCTTGACAAAAACTTTGTTTGTTAAACTTAGGCAAAGCATCTAAATCTAGCAAACAACATTTATGAAAGCCGAGGATTTCACTTAATTCTTTCCATAGGATGTTGTATTCTTTTTGAAATAATCTAAAAGTAGTACCATCAAATCGTACTTTGAGTGTGCAAAGGGATTGTATGGAGAGAAGGAATGAACCTTTCTCCTCTATGTGAGCAAAGTTTTCCCATCCTAATGCACGCCAAATGGAAAAGAATTTGGAATCCGTATCTATTTTGGAGACCAAATCCGGATCATAAGCTTTTGTATGAGAAAACTCACAATCTTGGAGGAGCTTGCGTGCTTGATCTTCAACTTCACTTTGGATGTCTAGGTCGTCGTCGTGAAGAAGTTGGTGAGGGTTGCTCCTCTCACCCACGGGAGCGTCCTCTCCTACACTCCTCCTCCGTGAACTTGGTGTAACAACGGAAGAGGGGCGTGCACTTGACTCTCCACCATGGCTTGAGCTTGCAGCCTCCTTCCTCTTTCCAATCAACCTCTTCATTCCTTTCATGGCCACAACAAACAAGAACACAACAAGCAAAAACTCAAAAGAGGTGATGTTAGCAAAAGCAAAACCTCGACAAATTTTTCCCTTGAAAAACTTGAGAAGAAATTGCAAATGCAAACAAAAACAAATCTTTTTGAGTTGGGAATTGATCAAGAGCACTTGAATGAAGAGCAAGAAAAACAATGTGAGCAAGAGTGACTTTGGGGATGTATGAAATGAGGTGAAGTGTGAAGAGAAGTGCTCCTCACGGCCACCTTTTATAGTGTGCAATCCCCAACGGTCACTAGGGAACCAAATGTAGCCGTTGTAGGAGAGAGAGCCAAAATGGATCTTTCCCCTAGTCGACTGAAGAGGGTGTCGACCGACCTGATAGGTGGGCCCCCCTGTTCTCCCTTTTGGCAGGTGGCTCCCCAACGGCTATGGAATTAGCACGTTGGTGAAATACCACTTTTGCAGCTCAGATTTTTTTTCCAAATAAAAACTCCTTTTTCAACACCCAACAATTTTCTTTTTGTGAAAAACAAAAAAAATGATAGTTGAGAATATAAGATTCTCAACCTACTAAGAAAATCAAATATGTAGTGGGGAAAATAAAACTAAATGGGAAAAATCAAATAAGGAGAAAAGGATAACTACCAATTTAACCTATTGGCTAGGTCTCAGACCGTGCGCAGTGGCACACTGTAAAGCATACTGGATACACTGTTTCACAGTGAAATTTAGAGTATGTACTGTAAAACTAGATGGAGAATAGTGTATAGAGTATGATTTAGAGTACGCTGGTGTGGATAGTCTCACCACCGTCCGATGAGATGGACATTCTTCCTTCTTCATTTCTTGACATCCGGGCCCAAAGGGATGGGCTTGGACGGCTTCTCTTGCTTCTTCCACCATACCTTCTTTGGTAGCTTGGTGGGGTGTCGCTGTGGACGATAAGATGGGTTTTCCGCATAGATCAAATTCCTCATGAATGCAATGAGCGGGTTCACCTTTGGAGGTGTGATTTCAACCTCTTAAATGTGTTTAACATTCGACCCACACTTGATACGAATCATGGAGCATTGCTCCAACTATGGATGGAAGTTAAACTTCTCCTCCTTGCCATTGATATGCAAGTGGATTTCTCCAGCTCCCAGATCTATGCGAGCCTTCGCGGTGCTTAGGAATGGGCGCCCAAGAATGAGTGGCATATCCTTCTCGACCTCCATGTCGAGCACCACGAAATCTACGGGTATGAAGCAGTTCCAGATTATCATTGGGACATCTTCAGCGATACCCGACGGATAACGGACTGATGAATTAGCCAGTTGAAGCTGCATTGGTGTTGGAGTAAGTTCTGTGAAGTTCAGCTGGTCGAAAACCACCTTGGGCATCACACTCACACTCGCTCCAAGGTCACAAAGGGCCTTGTCAAAGTGGTGTGCCCCGATTGAGCATGATATTGTAGGACATCCGGGGTCCTTCAGCCAGTTGCCTCCTTGTAGAGAAATCATATTGGCACTTTATACAGGAGGTTCGGGCTGTCCTGGCATTTTGCCATTCTCCATAGGAGGAACAACAGCTGCCAGTTGAGCCAACTGAGTCTCCAACATTTTTTTGAAACTCAATTGTTTCTTGAAGGCCGAGGATAGTCCTTCAATCTTAGCATTAATGCTTTCTAGGGTATTGTCATTAGCCGACAACTTTTTGGATAGAGCATCATTGATCTTCAGTTGGCTAATGGAAGGTTCTCTCAAGTTGGGTTGATTTCCATTGTTGCCATTGTTGTTGTACCCTCCATGAAAGAATGGGCGTGGTTGGACCCACTCTTGACCTCCTGGACAATAGCCATTGTTGATTCCATTGTTGGCTAGGTATAGGGCATCCTCACGGGTTTCTGGGCATTCATTGCCCAAATGGCCCGTGTTGCCACAGACTTCACAAGTGATGTGAGAGTCTAAGGCATATCCATGGCCACATACCTCACCATCGCCTTTTCCATCAATTTTCTTCATTAGAAGGTCCAATTTAGTAGCGATCATGTCCTCCTCCTTCAAGGTGTGCATGCCTCGCTGGTAGGTATGGAGACGCTCGTCGCTCCAACCCATGTTTGACACTATCTTCTCAATCAAATCTTTAGCTTTGGGCTCCGTCAATGAGAAGAAGGCACCTCCAGCAGCAGCATCAACATGGTCACGAGCAGAAGGGATCAACCCGTTTTAGAAGTTCTGGATGATGAGCCAGTCATCCATCCCATGGTGGGGACAGGCTAGGATGTTGTCTTGAAGCCTTCCCTAAGCCTCGGGAATAGATTCCTTTGCATCTTGCTGGAGCTGGAAATTCTTCCACGTAGGACATTGGTTTTGCCCAACGGGAAAAACTTTGCGAGGAATGCCGTGGAACACTTCTCCCGAGTATCTATAGCACTTCGGTTTGCGTAGAACCACTCTTCGCTCTCCCAAAAAGAGAGAACGGGAACAGCCTAAGACGGACAACATCAGGGGATACGTCCTTAGTCTTAAAAGTGTTGCAGATCTCAAGGAACCATTGCAGGTGAGCACTTGTATCCTCGTTAGCTTTCCCACAAAATGGGTTGGCTTGCACCATACTGATAAGGCCAGTCTGGATTTTGAAGTTTACGTCTCTCGTGTTAACAGTGGGCCCAATAGGCACATTGTTAGTAGAGGGAGCCAAAAACTCACAACGTGTCTTCTGGGCCATAAGTGTTTTGGTTGTTGGCACAAATGCGCTAGCTTGCTTTATCGCTCGAAGCTTCTGAGGAGTAAGGACATGAGGTCAATCTCTCAGAAGGGAATGGGGATCTTTAACAAAGATTTCCGGCAAGCGGAAACCAGACATACGCTACCCTGTTTTCACATAGAATGCGAAAACAAAGAAGGGTCATCCTACAAAAACCTACCAGGGTCCTATCCTATTCACTCAATCATGCAATACATCGGCTGCCTTTCTCGACAACGGCACCAAAAATGCTTGTTGATATCTCCTATGCACTACTAACAATTCAACTCTAGCAGGGGTGATAGAAATGCTTGTTGGTAGGTTTTAAATCTCAGATGAACGTACGCAAGCACACGAAAACTATCGATGTAGCCTTTCCCCTCTAAGAGTATTCGAAAAGGGTGTCATTTATATTCTCCCAAAGGAAGGCTAGATGGAAGCAAAGCAATCATCAAATGGAGAGTCTAGGTTGGTCTAGGTAGGGTTCTAGCAAGGATGGGTTAATTGATAAGTGGAGGTAGTGTGACACACACAAGAGCATTCTATCCTATGGGGATAAAAGAGGTAATAGAGGGACTAGGCTAAGAGTTAGGTAGATACTCCTACTATGCTTCTAATGTACATATACATAGCATAAGTTAGTTACTAATGATCATGTTAATTATGAATTCTCATGCTAAGTGGATTAACAAATCGGGCACGGGTTTACCTTTAGCAACACTAGGCGACTCCCGCCAAGAGCTTGTGGCATAGCCGAACGTGGAGGATTACAAAGGACAGATAGGGATGTCAGCACCTATTGCCTACCTCTTCAATCCGTGGGTCTACGAGACATTCAATGCTACTCTATATCCTAGCACCATGATAGCATAATAAGTAATTACCTTAAGAGCCTAGGCACAAGCCATCCTAAGGCAATGAACTAAATAATCATTGAACCAATGTTAATTCATAGCATAAGTGATTCATGTAATGTTAATTCATAGCATAAGTGATTCATGTTAACATAATCATATTATAGCTACTTAGACTATAGTGGAGGTTTATAGTGTTTATGATGAAGTAATAAGAATGGTATAGCACAATCATAATTACTATTCCTACCACATACATGGAATCAACAATCAAACAAGAAACACTTCATCCAAGTATGAACAATAGAAGACTAAAGATATCACTTTTATTATGAATAAAGTCACAAGTACAAATGGGAACATGGGAGACATACATTTCCCAACTGGAAATTGGAAGAGACTCCTTCTACTCCTCTCATACTTGGACTATGGACTAGAGGCTCTCCTCTCTATAGCCTATACTCCTCTAAACCTATGGAGAGTAGTGGATACAAAGGAAGAATACTCAAGTGGTGTGTGTTGAAGTGAGAGGTGAGGGGTCCTATTTAAAGCTTGGAGAAGGGTCGGTTCCCGCCACCAAAACCGCGCGAATCAGTCACCCCTGACCTCTTTAAGCCGGGAGGAGCCAACACATGTCATTTGACCGCGTTTGGCGCCTGGAACTAGTCGACCGACTAGGGGGGTTGGCCGACCTGGTCCTGGCCCCAAACGACCAGTTCTTACGCCTATTGACTTATAGCTGGGTCCCATTCCATGATATGGGTGCTACACCGTTGGATGGCCTCAAATACTTCTGTTTGTGGGTCACTTGATCCATGTGGTGTCGACTGATTGGCTGGAATGATATTATATAGGATCCATCCCCTTGTTTCACTTCAATTCCGTGCACTACTTTCTCCAAGGACAAGTGGAAATAGGTTAAATAGAAAGGTGATGTGTGCAAGAAATGATATTTTCTTCACATAATTGAGTTATATTGATGGGTGAAATTGGTATATAACAGCCGTCAACACCAAGCTTGCATGCTAAGTAAATACCTTAAGAGTTGCAACGTAATATTCATCCTAAGGCAATGACTCACCTAAACATCATTGAACAAATGTTGGTACCAAGCACTAACATATTCATATTAACATAATCATATTATTACCTAATTAGACTATAGTGGTGGTGTATGATGTTTATGGTAACATAATAATGGCATTGTGTCTAGATCATAACAACATCTACACCTAGCACATACATGGACTCCACAACCAAACAAGGAACGCTTTGCCCAAGTATATAAGCAAATAGAGACTAATAATGATATTATTATAAAGCACAAACTCACAAATACAAGAAAAGAAACATGAGCCATAACTTTTCCAATTTGGACATGGGACTAGAGGCTCCTCTCTACAGCCTAATCTCCACTAAATACTTGAAGAACCCATATATACAAGAGAGTGAATGCTCAAATGGTGTGTGGGGTGACGGAGCCCCCTACCCCCTATTTATACCCTCCAAAGGTCGGTTTGGTGCCCGAAAAAGTGAGGGAATCAGTCGCAATCGTGATCTCCAAGCCATGAGGAGCCAACACGTGGCGGTTGACCGCGTTTGGCGTGTTTACCTAGTCAGCCGAACTGACACTTCGGCCGGCTTTCTGGTGGCCCCAAACGCGGTGTTTTTCATCCAGGAGGCTGTTTTGTGGGGCCCCATCATGGGTATGGGTGATTCCCCTCATTTTTAGTTGGTTTTCTCCTCCGAGTGGGCCCAAAAATCCTTGTGCTTGTACCTGGTTGGTGGGAAGTGTGTTTCCTTGCCTTGCGCCATGCATTCACCTCAGATTGGCATATAATACTTGCATGCACCAATTTCTCCAAGTACAAGTGGAACTATGTTATTCCTAACTATGATGTGTGCAAGAAATATTCATTTATTCATATAATCGAGTTATATTGACAGTCGAAATTGGTATGTAACGACCGTCAATATAACTCCCCAAAGCTTCCCCTTTGCTCGTCCTGAAGCAAACATAAAGACTTTGGTTGTTGATCAGGAGTTGATACTATGTCCTATTTTGCAAATGTACCAAGTGCAAAACAAAGTATTCTACCTTGCATTGAATAAATTGGCTATGGTACCTCACCCTTTTTCATAATCATTATGGGGCTTATGCCTCATCCTTTTCTTGGGTGGTTGAAGGACAGAACAACAAAATGAGCATGCATCACCTAATGTATGAGTTCCCTCAAATTTCCGGAGAATTTCAAATGTTGTTTGGATTTAAGTTTGTAAAATCCCTAAATTCAGAGTGCAAAGTTCAAGAGGAGAATTAAAACTTGAATGGAAAAAAAATCTAAATGGAAACTGAAAAAAATCAAATTAATTCAAACTTCAATGGAGGGAATGCAAATATTCAAAACATGCTCCTGTTCAAACTTTGACAAAATAACAATTTGAGTTCACCATTAGCTTCCAAATATTTCAAATAGACCCCTGCAAATTTTCATAAAATTTGGAGCATATTTTCTATTTAATTCAATGGGTACATTAAATTCTATTCAAATTTGAATTTGAATTTGAATTTCACCTGAAACTCGTCCAAATTGGATTTCCAATTTTAGAATCATAATCTGATTATTTGAGTTGGCCTCTCCACAAAAATCTATCATTTTTGGACAATTGTTGGTGGGTGAATTGAATGGAACAGAGAAGGGATGAGGATGGGAGCTGTGAGACCCACTTGTCAGCCTCTCCAACTCGATGGAACCGACAAAGCCTCTGTTTCCCTGCTGTCCCCGCGCTTCAACGCCAAGAGAAGGTGCCACTATGATTCTTTGCATGTGGGCAAGCAGCTGTGTGGCCAAACTACTCCCCTTCGCTCTATTTCAGCCCCGGTTGCTTCTCCCCGACGCCTTCAGCCCTGGTTGCTTCTCGCCGACGCCTTTCGTCGCTCTCCCGTGAAAACAGATCGCCGCCGCCATTGTTGCTGCCTTCCAATCACTTGCTTTGTGCCTCCATTCTAGCCCTCGGTTGAGCGAGCTCCAAGCACCAAAAAGTGGCGCAACAACCTTGTCTATCTTTTCATACAATTCCCTCGTTGTTTACTTGGCTGATACCCTGGTATTTTGAAGTCTCGCGGACGCCGTCATTGAGCCACCGTGGATGTTGCCCTCTGTCCACCGTGAAGCCGGCGGACTAGGCTGTTTCAAGCCTCGACTTCAACAGGAGAAAAGAGCGCCGGGACACCACCTTCTCACGGTGAAAACCACAAACTTTCTCATCCTTTATCGAGTGAGTATTCTTCATTTTTTGTCTCAGCTCAAGTTTACACTTCAAGCTAGGTCATCGATGCAATTCTATTTTTGTGCTCAAACATTGTCTAATCCCGTTGAGGAATATCTTCTCCATGTCTGAGTGCATCACCTAGATCAAGAATCGATGAAAATAATTGACTACATATGGAGTATTTGGAGTTTTCCTTGGCGCCTTTGAAAAGCGCCGTTGTTCACCATCGAAGACAACTTTGCCGACTATTCCACCCCTGTTCCACCTCATATTTGTCTTCCTCATGCTCCCAGGAATCTTCCAAACATTTTTCCGAAGTGTTTGCACCATTTCTGAGGAATCCCGACGTAGCCGAAACCCTAGCCGCTGTAGTCGCTGTCGCACACGAGTTTCCGGCCATCGCCGGCGTTCGACGACCTTCCGATCATGCTCAACACCCTGGAAAATGGTTAGGCGGTGAGTTTTGGGGTGAAGGAAGGACAGGAGAGGGGAGCCGGCGAGCTCACCAGCGCAGTGCCGCCACGGCCAAACCGCGTGTCGCGAGGTAGAAGATGATGCGTGGGTCCCAACGGCCAGCGACTGATTTCCCTTCGTCGGATCTGCTATGGCTGCGGGATCTGGTGTGGCTGCACGGGTTAACTTCGTGGCCCTCGGTGTGGCCCAGATACGATTGGCCCATTTTAAATGGGTGGGGCCAGGCTGGATTATTTGAACTTTTCCATTGGAAATTAATTCCATAAATTGAGCCAACTTCAAAAATCAATTACTGCTAGCATACTTGATCAAATAATTCCCAATAAATTCAGGTAGACTCATCTTGATATCAAATTTGTAGTGGTGCAATTTGTAGGACATGAAACTCCCAGAATTTGCATAATTAATTCCTTTGATCTAACTGCTTGGGAAATTAATTACCCCTGTTATGTTAATTGGAAAATTCCCAATTTTGGTAAGGACACTCTAAGAAATACACTTGATATCCAGAAAAATTTCAAGTTCATTGGACTTCATTTACTGGGTGGATCAGTGTTTCAAATGTCTATGTAGTTTAAAAATTGTGAAATGTACAAAAACCATTTCAGGATTTCCCAAAACTTGTAAAATCAATTTCTCCATGTAGGAAGCTCAGAAAATTACGAAACAAAATTTTTCTAGAACCCGTGGAACCTCCTCTGCCATAATCAACCACTGGTAGCCATGACGAAGCTACAGATTTAATACCCAAATTCAGAGAAACCTTTTACTTGTTGGAATTTTAGATACAACAAGCTTCCTTGAACATCTCCAAATTTTTGTCCAGATCTTCCTCATAGAACCTAGTGACCACTGTAAAAATCCCAAAGCCAATTAAAATCATTTACATACCTGATCGTTATTTAGAAAGTCTTTTATAAAGTTTCAATATCACTCATGTACTATATATATTGCATATCATATAGTGACCAAGATCGAGGAGGAGCCGGAGCCCTTGGAGAGTATACTATGAGAAACTAACCTCCCCTCTGACTCGCAGCCAGGCAAGCCCCGGTTTGCATCAAAGTGTCATTTCAAAGTTTCTATTTGTATCACTTAAGTCTAGGATGATTTTTGTGCATTAGGGCTAAGGTGCTTGTTACTCTACTTGCATGACCCACAAATCCCTTGGAGTATTGGGTAGGTCTACAGCCCGATGAGTAGAAAATGCCATGCTTAAGTTTTCAGGAATCCGGTAGAAGTCGAGTAGTTAGAATCTACTCGCGAGATAGAATTTTATCATACGGGGTGGATTCGATCAAAGAATGGTTTACGAATATGAAATTGAGACCAAGCAGTGAGTAGGATGCAGCGAGACGTGGTGTCATGTCCGTAGCCCTACTTGTGTCGATTGCGGACCGATGCGTGTGCGGCCCTGCTGGACAAGTATGAACTGTACCGGATGCATACTGGGCATATGGAAACCAGGAAATTGATGTAACTTGATAACTTGGATGTCGAGGCATAGCCCACTATCGATAGGGGTGGGTTGAGGGCAGCAAGGTGTAAATCGGCCGGCGGGCAAAGACACGTTCCGTGCGGGGACCTTGTGCCTGCGATGGTGGGACCGATTCAACGTTTGAGTTTCTTGTGAAAGGTTGCAACATATGATGTGGTGAGGAGCACGGCACACTCCTTTGGCACGGGTGTATGTGACGTGTTATTCGGGTTTCCACTGATTGCAATCACCGTCCCTCGCGGTTATTTGAGAACCGCTTGTTCACTGCGCTGTGACGTAGTAAATACTGAAGAAGCCAGGAGAATATGATGTATTGAAATATAATTGCTTTGTAACTATGATTGTTGTCCAATATGCTCACTAAAGTTACTATTATTAAACTTGTAAGCTGCTGTTAATAACTTGAAAGTTAAGGATCAACATGTAGGCGAGTCATTTACTGCTATATCTATTTCTATGTTAAGTATCGTTGCATGTAGAGTTCCATATTTAGGTGAGACGATTAAGTCTTGCTGAGGCTTCGTGCTCACAGTTGCTATATTAAGTTGTTTGCAGGTGGGATGTATGAGGAAGGGCCCAAAGATGAGGTGATAACCCCGTCGGGGTATACCGCCGAGTGGAAGCCCTGCACGGCGCCGTGATTGTCGTGTGCTGCTAGTGTGTAGCGTCCCCGAACTGGACGGCTGCACTTTTGCATAGCTAGGCTAAGAGTTTAGCTATGAATATTACTTCTGTTGTATATTAAGTATTGTAAAAAGACTTCCGCTGTTTCTATAAATAAAACATTGAATTTTGTCGTATTCTTTTCGTGTGTGCTGTTGTGTGCCGCATCGCATGCCATCACCCTCTACGATTCCTGGAATGTGTGGACCCAGTCCTCACAGCCTGGTATCAGAGCCACATTGGGAGAGCACGCTCGAAAAGGGCCTATTTTGAAAACTGAGAAGTAGTCGAGTGAGGATTAGTTACTATGCCCACATAAAGTCTATTATAGTATTAGTTACTTAAGGTGGCAAGCTAACTTATGTGTTATTATATTCTGCAACGACGCTCTGACGTCAGGTGAGAGGTAAGGTACGCCACCGCAAGCGGATCAATTGTGGTAAGCTCACCATGCGAGTGGTAGCATGCGATTGTTTTCGTGGCTATGCAAGGAAATGTTAATATGAGTCTCTGAAACATTCCATGTTTCTGAGAACATATGACACGCGGTACCCCAGCGTGCTACAAAATTAGTAGGAGCCCCCGTCAGGTGGGACATAACCCAATGCGACCCCTACTGGTGCAGCACTATGTAAAGACGTGGGACCCCGTCGGGTGGTAGAAAACCCGGTCATGTACCTCGAGACGTGGCTTAGCTCGGGGTGGCCCGTATGGAATGATATGGGATGAATGTTTTCACTTTCATATATATTATTGTGAATTGATCGTCTGTGCGGGCTTTGCCGTACGGCACCATATGATTGATCTATCATTTGTGGGTAGTTGCATGACACTAACTACACTTTAAGTAGCCCGAGTTGAAAACGTTTGTGAGTGTATGTCATTAGTACCACCGTTGAGACGTATGCCAAAATACTGGCTTAAGATTTTCTTTGGTGAGGGCGTAGTACCGGCATTGCATTTGAGTTTCATCAGGCACGTCGACGATGATATCCGTTCTGGAGGTGTGACTTGACAACAAGTAAAAATTTCGAACTTAGGACTAAGTTTGAATTTGTAATCTCTGTTTTGGAGTGTGCTGGTCAGATTTACAATTAATCATGTGGTCGCTGCTGTATGCAGGCCTATGATTTGGGAAATTTAGGAAGTCCTCCACAAGTTTCATTTTCAGCTCCAAGGCAGATTTCAAGATTTAAAACTTGAAAACTTCATATGAACTTAAATTTCCCAGTTCCTGGTTCAAATTGTAAATGGGACAGAAAAATTGACTAAGTTTGGAATATCATAACATCCTGTATAATTCACACCTGAAGGTTTACCATACATGTTTAGAAAGTTTAGAGAGTCCTTTAAAACTCTTATTTTCAACTCCAGGTCAGAATCCCCATGTAAACTAATGAAAATTTGAAATTACCAAACTCTGTTAAATCTGGACAGAGACTGGACAGTTTCTGTATCCTGTCACTGTGTTGATCATATCTCTTTGTAGAATCGATGAATGAAATCATGTAATGCATTTATGTAATCCTGAGGTTGTACACAACAATGTTGTAATTTATGATTTTTGCATATGTTGATGTTTTGTATCTGGAAAAATGTGGACAAAATCAGCCTTAAACAAAGGAGGTGCTGTCAAATTTTTTTTCCAGAAAACTGTCAAATTGCAAAAATCATACCTCCTTATACAGAAAGGGTATGGAGGCAAATAAATACAGTCTGCAAATACCTTTGAGTGTACTACAACTTTGTAGTTGAACTCAAGTCCTGAATGTGTCTCTAACTGGATGAAAACTTCGAATTTCTCCAGACTGGTCAGAATGAATAGAAACTGAGACAGAATTCCAGTGTTATGTTTCATATGGCATTTGAAATTGAATTCACTTTCATAATTCAATCTTCACATCCATGATCTGTTTATCAACAAAGTTTGTTGAATTTGAGTATTTTACTCATTCAAGTACTTCTTTTATAGATGACGGATGTGATGCTGTTGCCGGATGGAGGGGTGTTCTCGACGTGTGCCAACCGTCCGGGCTTCCCGATCATGCTGCCGGAAGTGCTCCAACAGTTTGGCTTCATCGAAATGCCAGGATATTGGGGTCAAGAGATAGTTGACAGAGGTGTACCGTCATGCACCATCCTGGTCGATATCCCTGCTAGTCCGCGTTTTTATGGATGGGCTCCTTTTTTGGTGACTATCTAGGGAGCTCACTTGGAGGACACATGGGCCATTGCAGCGGGTGAAGCGCTTATGAAGCTTTGCGAGCTTCATCAAGATGCCATGGCTGGAACACAATTTTCTCTTCTCCCAGTTCGTGGTGCGGCTGGTTTTTAGTGGGAACGTCGTATGGTTGCGGCCTATCAACCATATGGCGACACAACCTCAACAACACTTTGTAAAATCCCAGTTTTTCCTTAATATTAAGTTCAGGTATCAATTTGTTTTCAATCATAGTAAAGATCAATTATGGTTATACACATGAACTTGATCTCATCAAAAATAATTCTTTTACTCATGTTAAATGTTATTAACATGGGGATTGGACTACACAAATGACCTGAGGATAATTCAAGTGGCCTCCCTGCAAATTTTGGATTTTATTGACTGGATTTTTGCTAGGGCAAACTCTATGCAGTACTAATTAAATTCAAATTAATTTGAATATAGCACTGTGCATATAGGCCGTGTCAAAATATTCAAATCTGAGGCTATACATTTTTCTATGGCCTCATAATATTCCAAATAGCCTTCCTACCAAGTTTCAAGAATTGTGAATTCCAATTGCTATTTTATTTGAGACGCTTAGCAAATTCAATCCATAATTAGGTTCAAAGTGTGAATTCTGTTCAAACTTATTTGAACATAAAATTTTAACACACCATCATCATCAGCATGACTTGCTTGATTTATCCAAGAAGTTTCATAATTTTTGAAGCTTATTTGCTATTTAATTCAGCAACTCCATTGAATTTCATTCAAAATCAAATTTGAATTTGAATTCCAATTGAAACTTGTCCAAATTTGAAATCTAATTTCAAATTCTGACTCTACACATTTGATTAGGCTTCTACACAAAGATCTAGGATTTTTGGATCAAGTTTTGTAAGAGAATTTAAGTTGCAGAGAAGGGATAGGCTCAAGGGGCAGTGGGACCCACCAGTCACAGAGCCATCTACGTGAGTGCTCTGCTGCTGCAATTCCGACGCCGCCCCGCTGGACACCACATGCATGCAAGGCTGCAGCGAGCTGCTTGCCAGCTTGAGGGCACCCCCCCCCCCCCCCCCCCCCCCGCGGCCTCCTTATCTTCCCCCCTGGTCCCTTCTTCACGGCATCGACGCGGATAGCTTCGCCGCTCACTTTTCCCCTCTCCCGCGAAACAGAGCAGGGCCGCCTCCGTTCCTCACCAGTGAGCACCTCCTTCGTGCCTTATTTCTCTTCGATGCAAACAACAAACATGAAGCCAAGGCTGTGCTCTACCATCCTCACCCTTTGGCTCATCGTATTGTCCCTTGTTTGGCCTTTATTTTGAAGTTCCGCCGTCGTCATCGTTGGACCGCGGAGGACGTCACTCTCTGTCCACCGTGGTGCTGAGATCCTAGGCCGTCTCGTGCTTTGACGTCAACAGACGAACTGAGCGCCAGGACACCCTCTTGATCAAGGTGAAAAACCCATCCACTTTCATTCCCCCTCGAACTAGAGATTCCATTTTTCCTCTCGTCTTAGTCCGAGCGATGATGCTAGGATTTGCATCTAATTTCATTTGTACGTGCAAACATTTTTCAATCCAGTTAAGGATTAGGGACTAGACCTCCATACGCAGCTGAAGACCGAAAATCAGAGCATCCCGTCGAGTAATTTGGTCGGAAATCGAGTTTTCGTGGCCGCCTTTATAGAACTCCGATGGCTCACCGGTGAACTCGATGTTGCCGACCTTTACACACCATTTTCGTCCCCTAGACATATCCCCCATGCTTCCATGAAGCTTCCCGAGGTCTTCCCGATCGGTTTGGCCCTCCGTAGGGCTCGACCGATATGACCGAAACCCTAATCGCCGCCGCCACCGTCGCGCAATCTCTTCCGGCCAACGCTGGCGTGCGCTGACCCCACCGGTGTGCACAGTGCCTCTAAATAGGGTTAGGTGGCGAGTTTGGTGAGGAGTTGTGTCTTGGATCGACGGGCGGCGAGAGCTCCGGCGAGGCACCGCCGCGGTCGTGCGCGCGGCCAGAGGTAGACGATGACTCCATGGGTCCCAGTCGCCAGTGAGAGGAAGGCGTGCCTGGATCAGCTGCGGCCATGGATCGCGTGCGGCTACGTGGGTTGAATCTGTGGCCCCCGTGTGGCTTCAACCCGATTGGCCCATTTCAAATACATGTGCCCAACCCTTTATTCAAATGTTTTCTAATTGGAATTTTATTCCAGATTATGCCCCAACTTGGAAAATCCATAACTCCTAGTAAAGCTATCAAAAAATTTCCAAATAAATTTTTTTAGAACTAGCATGAAGAGTAGTTTCCAGTGGTACACTTGGATTTTTATGAAAGTATATAGGAATTTCTGCATAATTCAGATATGAAAAATACTTATAGAATTAATTCCTATAGTTCTGCTCTTTGGAAAATTTCCAAAATTTTCCATAACCTTCATTTAAATAGCCTTGAACCAGTAATAATTTCAGTATCATTAGAATTCATTTGCATAGTCTGATCACCTGTGTATTCTCTATGCACATATAAATAGCCAAATTCATTTAAAAATTGTATAGAAAATTGTCCAAACTTCTAAATTTGATATCTCACAGTAGAATGCTTAGAAAATTGTGAAACAAATTTTGCTAGAACAAGTGAGACCCCCTCTAAATGGTACAACCACTGGTAGCCATGATAGAATTCCAGAATTTCAACCAAAATTCAGAGAACGTTACTGCTTACCATAATATTTAGAGACAACAAACTCCCTTGATCATCTCCTGTTCTTTGCAAGAGTCTCCACTATGGTCCCTAGTATCTACCATAAAAGTTCTAAAGCCAATTAAGATCAGAATCTTAGTTGTTTCACAAGATTTTAACTTGTGACCTTGAACATATTTTTTATTTTCAAAGTCATTCATATATAGTATATGCATAACGTGTAGTAACTGAAGTCGAGCACCAGCCGGAATCTTTGGAAGTCCAGCTGCCAGAAACTAACATAGAATCGGACTCGCATTCAGGCAAGCCCCGATTTGCATTTAAGCTCCTTACAGTGTCTTTGCAGCTTTCATTCACCTTATGTCTTCAGATGTTTGTGCATTACATTTAAGGTGTTTGACATCCACTTGCATGACCATAGAAACCAGGGAGTGGTTAGAATAGCTAACAGACTCGTGTAGTAACTGCCGTGCTTATATTCATAGTAATCCGGTAGAAGTCGAGTAGTGGGAATCTACTCGCGAGATAGGGTTTTATCACACGGATGGATTGGATCAAGAAATTGCTTATGAATATGAAATTGAGACCGAGCAACGGGTAGGATGCAGCGAGACGTGGTCTCATGTGCGTAGCCCTGCTTGTGTCGATTGGGGACCGATTCGTGTGCGGCCCCGCTGGACAAGCTTGAATTGTACCGGTGACATACCGTGGAAATGGACTCCAGTAAACTGACGTAGCTTGATACTTTCTTGTCGAGGCATTCCGTTCCGTTTTATAGGCGTGGGTTGAGGGCAGCAAGGTGTAAATCAGCTGGTGGGCACGTCTGAGTACGCCCCACGCAGTGACCTCCTGCTAGTGACGGATCGACCGGTTTGACATTCGAGTGTTGGGTGAAAGGTGGCCATATACGACTAGTACTGAAGTGCTATGTAGGTATTGCTGTAAGTACTCGCTGGCATTTCCGAAAGTGCATATGTGTCGTGTTGACCGGGTGTGTCCTGATTGCAATCACCGTCCCTCGCGGTATTAGAGTACCACTTGTTCACTGTGTCCTGACGTAGTAAATACTAAAGAAGTCAGGAGAATATGATGCATTGAATTATAATTGTTTTGCAACCTTGTATGGCTTAGAGATAGCATCGACAAAGCATTTCTTGTTTGACTGTGGAGTCTATGATGTGTCGTGCATGAAGAATGTCATGTGCTACTTAAAACATGACTATAAGGATCCACTTGTAGGCGTGTCCTTTATGCTTTTCCTTACCCATGCTTAGTATTCATCCCTACATATGTCTAGTGAGACAGGTTAGTCTTACTGAGCCTTATGCTCACGTTGCAGTTAACAAGTTTTTGCAGATTATACGACCGATGACGGGTTTGATGACGAGGCTGCGCCCCCTCCAGGGTTTATAGCCGAGTGGGAACCCTGCACGCCGCCGTAAGTTGGGTGTTGCTAGTGCGAAGTATCCAGGACATGGATGACTTTGCTTTTGCATAGCTAGTGCCGAGAGCGTAGCTATGATGTATAGTTCTCTTCCTTTTCGTTTAGTATTGTAAAACTTCCGCTGTGTTTATAAATAAAGACCTGGTATTGTAAATTGTTCTCGTTCTTTTCTTGTATACTGTTGGGTGTCGCATCGCACGACACCACCCAATGATATCCTTGGAGGTCGGGATTTCGGTCCCCACAGACAAGGTATCCGATCATCGTTGGGAACAGTGTGCTTGAAAAGAGCATATTTTAAAAACTTAGGATCATTGAGTGAGGAATTAGCTATATGCCCATATAAGGAGTAATAATAGTATATGATATAAAGGTGGTAAACTAACTATGTGTTATTATATTCTGTAATGACGCTCTGACGTCAGGTAAGAGGTATGGTATGCCACCGTAAGCAGATTAATTGAGGTAAGCTCACCATGCGAGAGGTAGCATGGAAGTCTTTCCGTGGCTTGGCACAAAAATGTTAATAGGAGTCTCTGAAACTTTCCATGTTTCTGAGAACCTATGACACGCGGTACCCCAATGTGCTTCAAAGTTAGTGGGAGCCCCCGTCGGGTGGTGAATAACCCGTTAGTATGTGTCTCTAGAACTATTCATGTTCTATGGGAGCATGCGAGACACGTATGCCCGAGCGTGTATAAGCCGGTTTGTGCGGGAGTCTTCGCTGTACAGAAGTAGTACAACCATGTACCTCAAGACATGACATCGCTTGAGGGCGACTCACACCAGAGTCGTATGCATTTACTTTCATATATATTATTATTGTGACTGCCTGTCGTGTTTCCCCGAACCGCCCGAGTGAACGACACTAGTGTCACCTATAAACGTATCCGGAAATACCGGTTAGAATTTTCTTTGGTGAGGCACATAGTACCGTCAGTATTGACATTGATACTTGACCATCCCCAATGACAGAATGGTTGCATTACATTTTGGAAAGTCTGACTATCAGGTGCTGGTAGGTTTGGGCTCCGCAAAATGAGTTTCGACTCGACAATGGGTTAGAACCAAGATTCTTGATTTCTGGCTGAAGTTTGCTCAACATTGCCAGGTTGTAATCTTGGTTAGTTATGAATAAGATTAAGGGTATGTTATATGGATAAAAAGCTCTTTAAGACCTCTACAACTTTTCTGTTGACCATCAAGGCAGAAAAGCTTGGCAATCTGTTGAAATTTGGGGTATGCTTAAACTGCTCCAGATGACCCTACCATTGTACCAGTCTGTGTATTTTTGCCATAAATCACTGTAGCAAAATTCTCTCCCTTATTGAGACACATATCTGGAAAGTGTAGAAGGATATCTACAGTTTTTATATTCAAAAGTTTTCCTGATTTGGATTTGAGTCAATTCAAATTTCGAGTTCAAAATAGTAAACTGCGGGGCTGCTGTTAAAAACCAGTTAGTTCATCTGTTAAGTTTGGATAGTTATAGCTTTTTATCCAGAATAGTGACATGGTCATATATATACATTTATGGAAATCTTAGGAAGTCACCTATAAACTTCATCTTGCACTCATGGCCTGAATCTTGGTGTAACGGTGTTTAATTCCTATTGTCGCAAACTTGATTCTGGCAGACCAGAACTTGAAACAGTTTGCGCATAGTTTTGAATTTGCACGCTATACCTGAATAAAAAATGTTTCAAGGATGACATCTTTTACTTATGGATTGTTAACTTGATGTTATACAATGTTTATTTTGTCCTTACCTCCATATATAGTTATGATATACCTGTATAAATTGTGGGAATCACCACATATACAGGGGAGGTTCTGTCAAAATTTCCAGAAAATTTGGGTCAAATTTACACCTGTATAGATTCTACTTCCTAGATCCCCTGGAGCTGTATGAGTACAATCTGGAAAGGTTGTAAAGTGTACTACAACTTTGGTATTCAACCCAACATCTGGTTCTGAAGTTTCATGTATGAAAATTTTGAATTTATACAGGAAGGTCAGCTGGAACAGAACTAAGATGGGGGTTCCAGTGTGTTGTTTCCTTTGGCAGTTGAATTTGAATTCACTTTCATAATTCATTTATCACATCCATGATATGGTTATCAACACAGATTGTTGAATTTGAGTATTTGAACCATTCAAATATTTATTTATAGATGGCGGATGTGATGATGCTATTGCCGGACGGATGGGTATTTTCCACTTGCGCTAGCCGTCCGGGCTTCCCGAGCATGCTGCGGGAGGTGCTCCAACAGTTTGGCTTCATCAAAATGCTATGCTATTGGGGTCAAGAAACGGTTGACAAAGGCGTTCTGTCATGCACCGTCCTGGTCGACATACCTGCTAGTCCACGTCGTTATGGATGGGCTCCTTTTTCGGTCACTATCGAGGGAGCTCAATTGGAGGACACTTTGGCAATCGCAGCGGGCGAAGCGCTTATGAACCTTTGTGAGCTTCATCAAGATTCCATGGTTGGGACTCAATTTGCTCTTCTTCTGGTCCGTGGTGTGGCTGGTTTTGAGTGGCAGCGTCGTATGGTTGCAGCCTATACACCGTATGGCGACACAACCTCGACGACACTTGGAACGTATGCGGCTGCATCCAATATGGTGGTTCTTGCTCAAGGTGCAATTATTCAGGAGCAAGTTGAAGCCTTGAGACAAGCGACTGAACGGGGAGATACTCTTGATTATATCAACGAGAACCTACGTTCGTTCCTGGCTCCAACAAATCACCGGCTGAATAAGTGCGAGAGTCAGCTGCCTCACGCTCGCACTAGACTACGGAAAGCTCGTGCCGAACAATGGCAAACTCGCAATGAACTGCAGCAAGCTCATGGTGAGCTACAAGCGAGTCAGTTGGTGGTGCAACAACAGCAGGAGCAGCTGTGGGTAGTCACCGAGGAACGAGACACAGCCATTGAGGAAGCTCAAAATTGGGAGTACGAAGCAGAACAACTTCAGGATAATGTGATTGAGGCCGAAGCACAGTTGCAACCAGTGGTGTATCCACCGGCCCATGATATACCACTGAATATGGGTGAGCTAGTGCGTTCGAATGACGAAGGGCAAGAAGAAGATCCTGAGGAACTCGAGTATGTCGAATAGGACGTATCGGAGTAGGATGGGGCAGCCCTCCTGCCATCACGGGGCAACATCTAGTTTAGTAGTTGCTCGTGTTTATTTTGTGGCCATGTTTGTGTCATATTAAAAATAGTAGTGGGTATGTATATGATCACAAGGTGTGTATGACGTCTCATGGGAACCAAGTATGGTAGAGATGCACTTCCGTAGTGGGGGTCTGTCATTTTGGAGTTCACTACTGTAAACTTGGTCATGACATAATATATGTTGTATAAAGTTTGTACTTTATCAATATATGTGAATGTTATGCACTTATTCCCTTTCCAATAGTCATGCTACTGAATAATGAAATGGATAAAGGAAAAGAAAACATGTGCTGATTTTAAGTCATTTGGATGCAAAATGGTGTGTACGCGCTCGACGCCTGAAATGGGAGGATCAAGTTGTGGTCGTGAGGACGAATCTCCGACCTAGGAGACAGATGCGACACCGCAGCAACAGGTTCCTCCACCACCACCTCCTGAACTTCCTAGGAGTCTAGCGGAGGTTCTCGCCGCAGTGCTTGGCTCGCACGACGAGCAAACAGAGTTACTGCAGACTTTGGTCCAGCATTCGTCCCGTCAAGGAGGGTGACCAGATGCGGGTCCACAACAGCCTTCTCCGAGTTCATACTCGGACTTCATGTCAATGCACCCGCCGGTCTTCATGGAGGCCGATGAACCGTTGGAGGCAGACAACTGGCTCCGCTCCATCGAAGGGAAGTTTGGTTTGCTACGAGTGACCGAACATCAGAAGACCCTGTTCGTAGCCCAAGAATTACAAGGGTCTGCTGGTGCGTGGTGGGAAAATTACCTTGCCGCATGACCAGCTGGCTATGCCGCGAGCTGGGAGGAGTTCCGGAAGGCGTTTCGCGTCTATCACATACCTCCCGGTGTTTTGAGAAGGAAGCTTCAAGAATTCCTAGAGCTAAAGCAAGGAGGAAGGAGTGCTTACGAGTACTCCATGATATTCAACCACTTGGCCCAATATGCTCAGGACCAAGTGAGTACTGAAGATCGGAAGCGGGAATGCTTCTATTGGGGTTTGAACCCCAAGATGAAGGACAAGCTTGTCTTGTTCAATAGCGGCAGCTTCAACAAGATGGTCAATGCCGCGATCGTGCAGGAGGACGCTACTAGGGAGCTGTTCTCCGACAAGAAGAAAAGGACTGCTCCGCAGGGCAACGGAGGGGGTACTCCTCAGAAGCACCGCATGGTGTATCGATAACCATCCGTCTAGAGGTGGCAGCTGCCATCGCGACCACTGATGTTTCTTGGTTGCGCATTCAACATTGCTGGCTTCCGCCCACAGCAGCAACACAGGATGATTCCGCGTGCACCTCTACCTCCAACGCGTGCACTGGGATTCTGTACTCCATTCCGTGCTAGTCAGACCCCATACACATGTTATACGTGTGGACGTACGGGGCACTTCGCCAAGGACTGCCCGCGGAGCGGAGGACATCCATCGTACCAAGGGGCAAACCAGCCTCGCAACCAGCCCAAGAAGCCAGCCACCAGAACCGGCAACGTCCACCACTTCGCCTCGAGGACGTTCCGGAAGGTGCACTTGTACTAACGGGTATGTTCTCTCTCATTGGTCATCCCGTAGTCATCCTTTTTGACTCCGGTGCTCCCCACAACTTTATTAGCAAGTCTTATGTCAATCAATACCAGTTGCCTATCATTTCCACAAAATCTCCATATATGATTTGTTCCCCGGGAGGAAAAGTAGTAGCAGATAAGATGGTCCATCTTAGGAATGGCATGGCTGCAATACAACTGTGCTATTATTGACATCATTCCTCGGAGGATATAGCTACATTCTCCAGTCCACTCTCCCCAAACTCTCACTCTTGAGAGTAATATCCATGAGACTCCAAATACTTATAACACCGAGGCCTGTAAACTCGAAGACATTCCAGTAGTATGGGAGTATCCGGACATCTTTCCCGAAGATCTTCCTGGCATGCCACCAGAAAGAGATGTCGAGTTTAAGATTGAACTTGTACCGGGAACAGTGACAATCATGAGAAAGCCGTATAAGATGGCACCTAAAGAACTTGCAGAACTGAAACAGAAGCTGAAGGAACTTTTGGACAAGGGTTTCATTTGTCCAAGTTCGTCACCTTGGGGCTGTTCTGCATTGTTCATGGAAAAGAAAGATAAAACGTTGAGACTATGTGTGGACTATCGTCAACTCAATTTTGTCACGATCAAGAACAAGTATCCACTACCCCGTATCAATATACTGTCCGATCAGTTGGTGGGTGCTCGGGTATTTTAAAAGATGGATCTTCAGTCTGGTTATCATCAGATCAGGATTCGACCAGAGGATATACCTAAGACAGCATTCTCGACGAGGTATGGATTATATGAGTACCTTGTCATGTCCTTCGGAATAACCAACGCACCGACCCATTTCATTTATCTCATGAATTCGGTGTTCATGCCAGATTTGGACAAGTTTGTCGTGGTCTTCATCGACGACATCCTTGTGTACTCAAAATCCGAAGAAGAACATGTACAACATTTGCACATCGTGCTTCAGCGATTGCGGGACCTCAAGCTGTACGCTAAGTTCAGCAAATGTGAGTTCTGGATCAACCAAGTGCCATTTCTAGGGCACATCATCTCTGCCGAAGGGATTGCAGTTGATCCAAGCAAAATTAAGCAAGTACTCAAATGAAAGTCTCCTAAGTCTATGCATGAAGTTCAAGTTTCCTGGGTTTAGCAGGGTATTATCGGAGGTTCATCCCAATCTTTTCCAAGATAGCTAAACCAATGACAGAACTTTTGAAGAAAGGAAAGAAATATGCATGGACAAAGGAATGTAAGGAAGGTTTTCAAGCATTAGTAAAACAACTCACAATAGCGCTAGTATTAGCCCAACCAGACACAACTAGGTATTTTGATGTTTATTGTGATGCATCTGGCATTGGTTTGGGTTGCGTATTAATGCAAGACAGAAGGGTGATAACTTATGGATCACGACAGCTTTAGAACCATGAGCAGCATTATCCTACTCATGATCTTGAGCTCGCTGCCGTGGTACTAGCATTAAAGATGTGGAGACACTAGCTATGGGGCAACCTAGTACATCTCTACACTGATCACAAAAGCTTGAAGTACATCTTCACCCAGAAGGATTTGAATATGTGACAACGAAGATGGTTGGAATTAATCAAAGACTATAAAATTGAGATCCACTACCATCCCGAAAAGGCAAATGTAGTCGCAGATGCACTAAGTCACAAGTCCCATATCAATAACCTTTCTATCACCTTGATAGAGGAAGAAGAACTGAGTCTCTACTTGGTTCCGTATGGGGCGCTCTACAATCTAGCCCTCATTCCTACCATAAGGGAGGAAATTGTGGAGGCTCAGAAGGAGGACAAGGGCATATCACATATTCGCTAAAGAATGAAAAGGGGGAAATGAAGTGTTTTTGAGGCGACGATGACGATACCATCTGGTTCAAAGACCGCATCGTGGTACCCCACAATGTGGGACTTCGAAAGTAAATTTTGGACGAAGCTCATTTGTCCAAATATTCTATTCATCCAGGGAGTAACAAATTGTAGCAAGACTTGAAGAAGAAATTTTGGTGGACTCAGATGAAGAGGGAAATAGTGAAGTATGTATCCGAATGTGACACGTGTCGATGAGTGAAAGCCGACCATCTAAAGGCGGCCGGACAGCTACAACCTTTACGCATACCGGCCTAGAAATGGGTGGACATTAGCATGGATTTCATTGTTAGATTAACTCTCACCATTCACAAACATGACTCGATTTGGGTGATAGTCGACCGACTCACCAAGTCAGCCCACTTTATTCCAGTCAATGTTAGATATGTGGCACAACAATATTTAGAGTTGTATACTGCCAGGATCTTATGCTTACATGGAGTACCCCAAACTACCATATCAGATCGTGGAACCTTGTTTGTTGCTCGATTTTGGGAGCAGATCCACGCATCTTGGGTACCAAGTTGATTCGAAGTTTAGCTTACCATCCACAGACTGATGGTCAAACAGAATGAGTAAACCAAGTGCTAGAGGATATGCTCCGCGCCTGTTCCATTCACCATGGTAAGAATTGGGATGATCATCTACCATTGGCAGAGTTTTCATACAATAATGGTTATTAGACTAGCATCCAAATGGCACCATATGAAGCTCTTTATTGTCGGAAGTGCCGCACACCTTTGAATTGGTGTGAATCTGCTGAATGAGTAACATATGGTATAGACTTGGTAAAGGAAACTGAAGAACGAGTATGAGTTATTCAAGCCAACCTCAAGGCTGCTCAGTCTCGTCAGAAAAGCTATGCGGACAAATGACATTGACCCCTTCACTTTGATATCGGGGATCACGTTTACCTTCGTGTATCCCCAATGAAAGGGATTCATCGCTTCGGAGTAAAAGGGAAGCTAACTCCACATTTCATCAGACCATTCGCAATAAGTGAGCAATGCGGACCTGTAGCCTATCGACTAGAGCTGCCAGCGTCGTTTTCAGGGGTCCACAATGTGTTCCACATTTCACAGTTGAGAAAATGTCTCAAGGCCCCAGCGGAAGTCCGTATGGAGGATTTGGAAGCTCTTCAACCAGATCTTACTTACTCTGAGCATCCAACTCAGATAGTCGATGAGAAGACTCGTACCACAAGAAACTGCACCATGCATTTCTACAAGGTCTTGTGGAGAAACCACACCGCTGATGAAGCAATGTGGGAAAGCGAGGAATATCTTAGAACCAACTATCCGGACTTGTTAACGTCATATGTTCATTAGATCTTTTTCTTTTATCCTTCCTTTTGTAATCTCGGGACGAGATTCTTTTAAGGGGGGAGGAATGTAAAATCCCACATTTTTCTTCATATGAGGTTAAGTTGTAAGTTGGTTATCAACCCTAATGGAGACCAATTATAGCTATGCTTATGAGTTTGATCTCATCAAATCTATTCTTCCACTCATGCTTAAATTTTATTCATATGAGGAATGGACTTCACCAATAATCTTAGATAAATTCTCTTGACCTCTCTTCAAAGTTTGGAATTATTTGAATGAAGGATGCTAGTCAAATTAATATGCAGTCCCCAATATATATTCAAATTAATTACAAATTGAATATGCTACTGTACATTTGGCCCTGTCAAAAATATTAAAATCTGAGGCCATAAATTTTTTCTATGGTTTCCTAAAATTCCAAATAGATTTCTTGCAAAGTTTCATAAATTTTTAACTCCATTTGCTATTTTATTTGAGATGCTTAGCAAATTCAGACCATATTATGAATTCAAATTTTGAATTCTGTTCAACCTTATTGAACATCTAGATTTGAACATACCATCATGGTCAGCATGACTTGCTTGACTTATCCTCAAAGTTTCACAATTTTTGGAACTCAATTGCTATTTAATTCAGTGACACCATTGAATTTCATACAATTTCAAATTCAAATTTGAACAATTGAAACTTGCTCCAATTCGAAATCCAATTGCAGAATCAAATTCTAGATATTTTGTTTGGCCTCCCCACAAAAATCTAGAATTTTTAGATCAAATTTGGTAGGAGAATTGATGTTACAGAGAGGGGAACAGGATAAGAGGAGGTGGGACCCATTGTCAGCCTGACCTACTCGAGTGCAACCCACGTGGTGCTCTGTATCCAGCTCTCCCCGCCGATCGATGCCGGCAGCGCACAACATCGCGATGCAGCATGCAACCACCGAGCTGCCTGGTTGCTTGCGCCGTGGCGCGCTCCCCTCATCCCCCCGTCCCTATAAATAACCCCCCTTGGTCATCACCGTTGAACTCCACCTTGGTTCGCACCATTGCCGCCGCCTCTGTTCGATAGTGTTTTTGCCGACGATTGAAGCCGTTTCTCCCAAGCTGTAAGTAGATAAAAGTCTTGTCACAACATACTCTACGTATTCTATTTGGTCATTGATCATGACATAGCTTCTGCTTGGGATATTTTGAAGTTTTCCGGTCGTTGGAAACTTTAATTGTACCGGTGACGTACTGGAGCAATGGGCTCCAGTAAACTGACGTAGCTTGATACTAGTTTGTCGAGGCATTCTGTTCCGTTTTATAGGCGTGGGTTGAGGGCAGCAAGGTGTAAATCAGCTGGTGGGCACGTCAGAGTACGCCTCATGCAGTGACCTCCTGCTCGTGACGGATCGACCGGTTCAACATTCGAGTGTCTAGTGAAAGGTGGCCATATACGACTAGTACTGAAATGTTATATAGCTACTGCTGTAAGTACTCGCTGACATTTCTAAAAGTGCGTATGTGTCATGTTGTTTCGGGTATGTCCTGATTGCAATCACCGTCCCTCGTGGTAATAGAGTACCACTTGTTCACTGCGCTGTGATGTAGTAAATACTGAAGAAGTCAGGAGAATATGATATATATTGGATTACAAATTGCTTTGACAACCTTGTTTGGCTTAGCGATAGTACAATTAAAAGTTTATAGTTTCCCCATACTTTACCTGTAATAGCATTATGTGCTTTGTGCATGCCATATCATCGGCAAAACGTTTCTTGTTTGATTGTGGAGCCTATGATTTGCCGTGCCTGAAGAATGTCATGTGCTACTTAAAAACATGACCATAAGGTCCACTTGTAGGTGAGTCCTTTATGCTTTACCTTACCTATGCTTATTATTCACCCTTGCATATGTCTAGTGAGACGGGTTAGTCTTGCTGAGCCTTATGCTCACGTTTGCAGTTAACAAGTTTTTGCAGATTATACGACTGATGACGGGTTTGATGATGCGGTTGCACCCCCTCCAGGGTTTACAACCGAGTAGGAACCCTGCACGCCGCCGTAAATTGGGTGTTGCTAGTGCGAAGTATCTAGGGCATGGATGACTTTGCTTTTGCATAGCTAGTGCTGAGAGTGTAGCTATGATGTATAGTTCTCTTTCCTTCCGTTAGTATTATAAAACTTCCGCAGTGCTTTACAATAAAGACTAGGTATTGTAAATTGTTCCCGTTCTTTTCTTTTATACTGTTGGGTGTCACATCGCACGACACCACCCAATGAGATCCTTGGAGGTCGGGATTCCGGTCCCCACACACTTGGGACTTATGCCGCTGCATCCAGCATGGTGGTTCTTGAACAAGGTGCAATCCTTCAGGAGTAGGTCGAAGCCTTGAGGCAAGTGATTGAACGGGGTAACACTCTTGATTACATCAATGAGAACATACGTTCGTTCATGGCTCCAACAAATCACCAGCTAAATAAATGCGAGGATCAGCTGCATCACACCAACACTAGACTGCGAAAAGCTCGCGCCGAATGTAACACCAGCACTAGACTAGCCCCACAAACCAACACTAGTCTTTTCTGCGCATTTTGTCCTCACTTGTGCGCACCTGGGAAAACTTCCCGATTGGTCACCCATCCGTAAATTGCCCCGGGCTAAGCACGCTTAACCTCAGAGTTCATTGCAGGTGAGCTTCTGGAAAAGAAGGTATACCTTGATGGTATGAGTATTATCTCAATCCTATTAATCCTTGAGACAGGATGTCACAATCCAACCCCGCTTAGGAGATCGACGTCCTCGTCGGTCTACTCCCAAGCCAAGAACATCCCCTCTTCACCACGTCCATTCATTCAGTACTGACATACGTACTATACAGTGTCTCTCCTAGAGGACCCACGCGTCATGCGTACGTACCCACGTCCCTAACCATACGCACCCGTGAAACCGCGAGGGTTGGCTCTGGTACCATTTTATAACACCCCAGACACTACGGGCCTGACCATCGTTACTTCTGCAGCTCTCTAGGATCACATACTAGCCCCAAAACCAACACTAGTCTTTTCTGCGCATTTTTTCCTCACTCGTGCGCACCCGGGAAAACTTCCCGGTCGGTCACCCATCCATAAATTGCTCTGAGCTAAGAACGCATAACCTCAGAGTTCTTTGCAGGTGAGCTTCCGTAAAAGAAGATATACCTTGATGGTATGAGTATTCTCTCAATCCTATTAATCCTTGAGACAGGATGTCACATCGAACTAAAGCAAACTCGCAAGGAACTGCAGCAAACTCGTGATGGACTGCAGGCGAGTCAATTTGTGGTGCAGCAACAGCAAAAGCAGCTGTTGGTTGTCACCGAGGCATGAGATGAAGCCATCGAAGAAGCTCAGAATTGGGAGTTCGAGGCAGGCCAACTTTAGGATGACTTGATTGAGGCCGAAGCACACTTGCCGCACCCAGTCATGTTTCCACCGTCTCATGACATGCTGCTGAACATGGGTGAGCAGGTTCCTTCGAGTTCTGAGGAGGAAGAAGATCCTGAGATACTTGAGTATGTCGATGAGGATGGATCGGATTAGGATGGGGCAACACTACTGCCATCACGGGGCAAGGTATAGTTAGTGGTTGCTCGTGTTTATTTTGTAGCCATGTTTGTTTCATATTATAAATAGTAGTGGGTGTGTGGGAGATGACAAAGTGTGTATGACGACTTATGGATACCAAATATAGTTGAGATGCACTTCCGTAGTGGGAGTCCGTCATTTTGGACTTCACTACTGTAAACTTGGTCATGAGATAATATATCTTGTATAATGTTTGTACTTTATCAATATATGTGAATGTTATGCAATTATCACATTGTCAATACTCGCACTACTATGATATAGAATGGATGAAGCAAACAAACATGTTGCTGATTTTTAAATCATGTGGATGCAGAATGGTGCATACACGCTCTACGCCCGAGATGGGAGGATCTAGCCGGGGTCGTGAGGATGAATCTCCGACCCGGGAGCAAACTGCGACACCGCAGCAAAAAGTTCCTCCACCATCACTACCTGAACTTTCGAGGACTTTCGAGAACTTTCGAGCAAACTGCGACGCCTATTTCTCGAAGGCCGTACAAAATGGCACCAAATGAGTTGACGGAATTAAATGAGCATTTGGAGGACCTGCTGGACAAAGGTCTCATACGCCCAAGTTCATCACCTTGGGGCTGCTCCGCATTATATGTGAAGAAGAAGGACAAGACGTTACGTCTATGTGTGGATTATCGTCCGCTCAACACCGTGACGACCAAGAATAAGTATCCACTACCGCACATCGATATTTTATTCGATCAACTAGTGGGTGCTAAAGTATTCTCAAAGATGGATCTTCGGTTCGGATATCATCAAATAAAAATCCGACCAGAGGATATACCAAAGACGACATTCTCGACGAGATACAGACTCTATGAATATCTCATCATCTCGTTCGGACTTACCAACGCGCCGGCTCACTTCATGTATTTGATGAATTCAGTGTTCGTGCTGGAGTTGGCCATGTTTCTCGTGGTCTTCACCGATGACATTCCGGTTTATCCAAATCAGAGGAAGAACACGACAAACACTTGCATATCATGCACCAACGATTGCGAGATCACAAACTTTATGCAAAATTCAGCAAGAGCGAATTTTGGATCAGCCAAGTGCCATTTCTTGGTCACATTATTTCAGCGGAGGGTATCGCTGTTGATCCAAGCAAAATTGTGCAAGTGCTGAAATGGAAGTCTGCAACGTCCGTACACGAAGTTCGCAGCTTTCTCGAATTAACGGGATATTATTGGAGGTTCATTCTGAGCTTCTCAAATATCGCTAAACCAATGACGGAGCTGCTGAAGAGGGGGACTAAATATATTTGGAGCAAGGCATGTGAGGATGCATTTCAAACATTGGTGAAACATCTCACAACAGCCCCAATGTTAGATCAGCCGGATACAACCAAATCTTTCGACGTTTATTGTGATGGGTCTGGCATTAGTCTCGGCTGCGTATTAATGCAAGAAGGCCGCGTGATCGTATATGGCTCATGGCTGCTCCGAAATCATGAGCAGCATTACCCAACTCATGACCTTGAACTAGCTGCCGTGGTGCTCACTTTGAAAATGTGGAGGCATTATTTACATGGAAATCAAGTGCACCTGTACACCAATCACAAGAGCCTGAAATATATCTTCACTCAGAAGGAGCTGAATATGCAACAATGAAGATGGTTAGATCTGATCAAAGATTATGAGATTGAAATCCACTACCACCCCGACAAGGCGAATGTGGTTGCCGATGCGTTGAGCCGCAAGTCTCACATCAATAATCTCCCCCGATGGAAGAGGTTGAGCCGAGTTTATACTTGGTTCCATATGGAGAGTTATATAATCTTGCTCTCATCCCTACCAAACGAGAGGACATTATGGAAGCTCAAAAGAAAGACGTGGGTATGTTGCACATTCGTGGAGAATGAAGAATGGGGAAATGAAGTGCTTTCGAAGTGATGAACATGGTACCCTGTGGTTCAAAGACCGTATCGTAGTACCCCGTGACATGACACTTTGGAAGAAAATCCTCGACGAAGCTCACTTGTCCAAGTGCTCTATTCATCTGAGCAGCAACAAGATATACCAAGATTTGAAAACCAGATTTTGGTGGACATGGATGAAAAGAGAGATTGCAAAGTATGTATCCAAATGTGATACGTGTCGGCGGGTGAAAGACGACCACATGAAAAAGGCTGGACAGCTGCAACCATTAAAAATTCCGGCATGGAAATGGGAGGATATTAGTATGGATTTCATCGTCGATTTGCCGCTCACCTTCCACAAGTATGATTAGATTTGGGTAATAGTCGATCGACTAACCAAATCAGCTCATTTTATTCTGGTACATGCAAAGTACATTGCCAAGAAATATGCGGAGTTATATATTGCAAGAATCATGTGCTTGCACGGAGTTCCCCGGACAATTATTTCAGATCGCGGTGCACTGTTTATCGCTCGTTTTTAGGAGATGCTACACGAATCATTGGGGACAAAACTGATCTGAAGCTCCGCATATCACCCGCAGACCGATGGTCAAACTGAACAGGTGAATCAAGTTCCTGAACATATGCTACGCGCGTGTGCCATCCAATACGGTAAAAACTGGGATGATCATTTACCGTTGGCGGGGTTATCTTATAACAATGGCTTTCAAGCTAGCAACAAGATGGTGCCGTATGAAGCTCTCCAAGGCCAAAAAATGTTGCACACCGCTGGACTAGTGTGAATCTGGTGAGCGAGTAATATATGGTATTGATCTTGTGAATGAAGCTGAAGAACGAGTGCGAGTGATTCAAGCCAATCTCAAGGCCGCTCAATCTCGTCAGAATAGCTATGCGGATAGAAGATGTCGACCTCTCCACTTCGACCTCGGAGACCACGTTTATCTCCGTGTGTCTCCGATGAAAGGAATTCATTGTTTCGGAGTGAAGGGAAAACTGGCTCCACGATTCATCGGTCCGTTCGCTATCATTGAAAAATGCGGACCTGTGGCCTATCGCTTGGTGTTACCAACGTCACTTGCTTGTATTCATAATGTATTCCACATTTCTCAGCTTCGGAAGTGTCTTAAATACCCAGCCGAAATCCGCACCGAAGACATTGAAGCTCTCCAACCGGATCTCACTTATTGTGAGTATCCGATCCGGATTATTGATGAAAAGACTCGCACCACAAGAAACCGGACTTTGTACTTCTACAAAGTCTTGTGGAGCAACCATACCGCTGAGCAAGCGACATGGGAAAGTGAGGATTATCTCTGATTAAACTATCCGGATGTATTATCATCTCATATCCTTACCTAGGTCTCTTTTATTTGTAATTTTTGGACGAGATTGTTTTCAGGGGTAGGAATGTAAAAGCCCTAAATTCAGAGTGCAAAGTTCAGAGAGTAGAATTAAAATTTGAATGGGAAAAAGAAATCAAAATGGAAACTGAAAAAATTCAAATTAATTCAAACTTCAATGGAGGGAATGCAAATATTCAAAACATGCTCCTGTTAAAACTTTGTCAAAATAACAATTTGAGTTCACCATTAGCTTCCAAATATTCCAAATAGGACCCCTGTAAATTTTCATAAAATTTGGAGCATATTTTCTATTTAATTCAATGGGTACATTGAATCCCATTCAAATTTAAATTTGAATTTGAATTCCAGCCGAAACTTGTCCAAATTTGAAATCCAATTTCAGAATCCTAAACTCCATATTTGAATTGGCCTCTCCACAAAATCTAGCATTTTTGGACAATTGTTTGTGGGTGAATTGAATGGAACAGAGTAGGGATGAGGATGGGAGCTGTGGGATCCACTGGTCAGCCTCTCCAACTCGATAGAACCGACGGAGCCTCTGTTTCCCTGCTGTCCCCGCGCTTCAACGCTGGGAGAAGGTGCCACCGCGATTCTTTGCATGTGGGCAAGCAGCTGCATGGCCAGACTACTCCCCTTTGCTCTATTTCAGCCCCGGTTGCTTCTTCCCGACGCCTTTCATCGCTCTCCTGTGAAAACAGATCGCCGCCGCCATTGTTGTCGCCTTCCAATCACTTGCTTTGTGCCTCCGGTCTAGCTCTCGGTTGAGCAAGCTCGAAGCAGCAAAAAGTAGCACAACAACCTTGTCTAGCTACTCATACAATCCCCTCGTTGTTCACTTGGCTGATACCCCAGTATTTTGAAGTCTCGCGGACGCCATCATTGAGCCGCTGTGGACATTGCCCTCTGTCCACCGTGAAGTCGGCGGACTAGGATGTTTCAATTCTCGACTTCAACAGGAGAAAAGAGCGCCGGGACACCACTTTTCTCACCGTGAAAACCGCAAACCTTCTCATCATTTATCGAGCGAGTATTCTTCATTTTTTGTCTTGGCTCAAGCTTACACATCGAGCTAGGTCATCGATGCAATTCTATTTCTGTGCTCAAATATTGCCTAATCCCGTTAAGGCATATCTTCTACATGTATGAGCGCATCACCTAGATAAAGAATTAATGAAAATAATTGACTACATATGGAGTATTTGGAGTTTTCCATGGCGCCTTTGAAAAGCTTCGTAGTTCACCGTCGAAGATAACTTTGCCGACTATTCCACCCCTGTTCCACATCATATTCATCTTCCTCATGCTCCCAGGAATCTCCCAAACATTTTTCCGATGTGTTTGCGCCATTTCTGAGGAAACCCGACATAGCCGAAAGCCTAGCTGCCGCCGCCGCTGTCACACACGAGTTTCTGGCCATATCCGGCATTCGACGACCTCCCCATGGTGCTCAGCACCCTGGAAAATTGTTAGGCGGTGAGTTTCGGGGTGAAGGAAGGCTGGGAGAGGGGAGCCGGCAAGCTCACCGGCACAGCATCGCCATGGCCGAACCGCGCGTCGCGAGGGAGAAGATGACGCGTGGGTCCCAACGGTCAGCGACCGATTTTCCATCCGTCGGATCTGCTATGGCTGCGGTATCCGGTGTGGCTGCGCGGGTTAGCCTCATGGCCCTTGGTATGACCCAGATACGATTGGCCCATTTTAAATGGGTGCGGCCGGGCTGGATTATTTGAACTTTTCCTTTGGAAATTAATTCCATAAATTGAGCCAACTTCAAAAATCAATTACTCCTAGCATACTTGCTCAAATAATTCCCAATAAATTCTGGTAGACTCATCTTGATCTCAACTTTGCAGTGGTGCAATTTGTTGGACATTATAATTAATTCCATTGATCTAACTGCTTGGGAAATTAATTACCCCTTTTCTGTTAATTGGAAAATCCCCAATTTTTTGGTCAGGACACTCTTAAAAATACACTTGATCTCCAGTAAAAATTTCAAGTTCATTGGGCTTCATTTAATGGGTGGATCAGTGTTTCAAATGTATATGTAGTTTAAAAATTGTGAAATGTTACAGAAACCATTTCAGGATTTCCCAAAACTTGTAAAATCAATTACTCCCTGTAGGAAGCTTAGAAAATTATGAAACAAAATTTCATAGAACCAGTTAAACCTCCTATGCCATAATCAACTACTGGTAGCCATGAAAAAGCTACAGATTTAATACGAAAATTCAGAGAAGCTTTTTATTTGTTGGAATCTTAGAGACAACAAGCATCCTTGAACATCTCCAAATTTTGGTCCAGATCTTCCTCATAGAACCTAGTGTCCACTGTAAAAATCCCAAAGCCAATAAAAATCATTTACATACCTGATTAGTATTTAGAAAGTCTTTTATAAAGTTTCAATATCACTCATGTAGTATATATATTGCATATCATATAGTGAACGAGATCGAGGAGGAGCCGGAGTCCTTGGAGAGTATACTACCAGAAGCCAACTTCCCCTTTGACTCACAGCCAGACAAGCCTCGGTTTGCATTTAAGTGCTATTTCAAAGTTTCTATTTGTATCACTTAAGTCTAGGATGATTTTTGTGCATTAGGGCTAAGGTTCTTGTTACTCCACTTGTATGACCCACAAATCCCTTAGAGTATTGGGTAGGTCTACAGCCCGATGAGTAGAAAATGCCATGCTCAATTTTTCAGGAATCCTCTAGAAGTCGAGTAGTTGGAATCTACTCGCGAGATAGGATTTTATCACACAGGATGGATTCGATCAAAGAATGGTTTACGAATATGAAATTGAGATCGAGCAGCGGGTAGGATGCAACGAGACGAGGTCTCACGTGCGTAGCCCTGCTTGTGTCGATTGAGGACCAATCCGTGTGAGATGATCAAGAGCACTAGCACACGTGAGATGATCAAAGTCTATGTGACCAAGTCTACGATACCAAAAATATAAGTCTTTTGAATCATTAGCAACTAGACACCTATGCTTAGAGTATGACATATCAAAATCAGGTTTAAAAACTCTTCCAAACCGAGACATTTTAAAAATGACTCACTATTTGAATCTACAACCTTACAGCAATTTTTAGTGAAAATAATTTCCAGATTTTCATCTAGCAATTGTGAAACAGAAACCAAGTTGTATTTCAAATTTTTAACAAGTGCCACATCCTTCAAAGTGCAGTGATTATTTACTCTAACCAAACCCTTAGCAATTATAGGAGTTGAAGAATTATCGGCAAAAGTAACATTCTCTACACGTGACACAAAAGAGAGGTGGAAGAACCATTCTTTGTTACCGATCACGTGGCGTGAGCAACCTGAATCTACAATCCAAATGTTATCTTTTCTCAAGTGTGTAACCTACATAGAAGCACAATATGTCGATGACACAATATTGGGGTTAGTCAAAAGACATTTAGGAATCCAGTATTGAGTCACACGACGTCCAGCAGGAATAACACGAGAAACTGAGATAAAACAGCAGGTTTATGAGCCAACCTTTGAGGATTTTTGTACCCAACTACTAACCTACGATGTGTTACATGTGTAGCACGAAGAATAGTAGGTTTGGGAACAAACTTTGCATTTTTTAGACTCATTACAGCAGGTTGCATGTTCCTAACATTCGGTTTAGCATGTGCAACAAGTTTTGCATGGTTGTTATGTGATCTAGCAATCATTCTTTCCTTTTTCTGTTGTTTAGCTAGTCTATAACAAAAATCTATGACATAACCATCTCTACCACAATAAGTACAATGAAATTTAACTTTGTGTTCATGTCTAGATGAGCAAACAACATGTTTATTAGAAACCGAATGAGACAACACTCCTGCAGATTTGAAAACCACTTCTTTGTGTTTAGAAACTGTTTGAATCAAACCCCTTACTAATGACTTTACAATTTTAGGTGGATGTGCCTTAGCATGAGCATGAGAATCAAAACTTAAACCAGTTCTATCATTGCAAGACTTGGAAGAATACATCAACAAGTTTAGGTTCTTATTCTCTAGTGTCCTATTCATATCATCAAGTTTCTTAGACAAGTCTAGCTAGTTTTCACATGATGTTTTTCCTTTTAGTTTACAATTAGAACAATATTTAACATCATGAGAACGTAAAGCAATGTTCAATATAGAAATCTCATTAATAGTATCGTGTAGTTTCTTATCAAGATCATCACAAGTAGAACAATGCAAATCAATTGTAGAACAACAAGCATCTTTCAATTTTTTATCATTAAGTGCAGCAAGCTTTATGTTCTTTTCAATTTCAAGTTCAAGCTTATCAAGTGTGGAGGTGTGCACATTTCATAAAGAGGATAATTGTTCATATATAAGCTCACATGAGGAACAAGAATCATCACTAGGAATCAATGATTTTAAATGATTAATTCCAGATTCTAGTGATTCAATTTTAACAACATTGTCCCTAAGTTTTTTGTCCTTTCTCTTAGCTATAACAGTGGCACGAGAAATAGCATGACACATTTCTTCGTAAGTGGGACATACCTCTTTATTGTCGCTGTTGTGTTCTGCCTCATCTATACTTGATCTTGAGTTGCCCGCCATGAAGCACATATTTGCCAAATTCTCTTCATCTTCATCACTTCCAATTTCCACGTCGCTCGAGCCAAGTTCTTGAAGTGTAGAGATAAAACTGCTTACCAATTGGTGACCTGTAAAACCCTTCTTATTTTTCTTATTGTTTGCAGAGGAGTGCTTCATCGTTGTTTGCTTTTGATCACGGGAAGTAGTACCTGAAAGGTTAGAACAATCCAAACAAAAATGCCCTGTCTTACCACACTCGAAGCATCATTGAGAACTGGTACTTCCTCTCCTTCTAGTTCTCACATTTGCGATGCTTTTGAGAACCGAGTAGAGATGAGTGCAAGTTCTTCCTCTGGAAACTCTTCAATCTATTCAAGGGTTATAGAGGACAACAAAGCAATTGTACCACATGATGAAGATTGAATAAAGCTAGGCATGTCACGTTGTGAGACAAATGCAAGGGACTTGTTGGGGTTCTTACATGATATTATGTCAATTTTATGAGTTTTTAACTCGGAATATAGCATATTTAATGTAAGTGTACTCATGACAATGGATTCACCAGTAGATGTAACTTTTATCTAAAAAATTGACATGTCTAATGCACTTAGTAATTGCCTAGCATTTTCAGCATCTAAAAAATTAACATTGACACTACGCAAGTTGCTGAGAATTTAGTTAAAGCGAGCGAAGAGGTCATCGATTGACTCACCGGGTTGCATATCGAAGTGCATATATTCTTTCTTGAACATGTCTTTTCTTACATCCTTTATAGTGTTGGATCCTTCATGATAATCACATAGAGCTTTCCAAACATCGTACGCAGATCGGAGATGCGCAACTCGGTCAAAGTCGCTTTGAGTCAATCCTTGTATGATCAAGTTCCGTACCTTGTTGTTGTTGTCGACATCTCTCATGTTCATGGCGGTGACATTATCATTTGGCAGCATGTTGTAAGGCTTGTACACCTTTTCCCATATTGTGAAGCCTTGCGCCTGGATGAAAGTCTCCATACGTGCCTTTAAAACCTGAAAATCAATACCACTAAACAGACAAGGTTTTGTGGAGTATTTCTCCATGATGATTAGTCAAAACTCGTGCAAATCACAAAGATCATAACACGTCGCTCTGGTACCAATTGCAGGATCGAAGAGTATGTCAAAAGCTAGCAGAGGGGGGGGTGTATGGTAGATTTAAACTTTTTCAGCGGAAGCAACTAAAGCCCCTCAGCAGAAAATCAATCTATTAAGAAACTATGAGTACAACTGATCTAAACGTGAAAAAGTTGTATATATTATAGAGAATAAAGTCACGAAGACACGACAACAAGAATCACGGAAAACCGTCGAGAAAAACTCAAGTTATGATCGAAAGATCGAACAAAGGTCAATTTTTTCTAACCCGAGTAAAAGCAGATCTGCAACACTGCAAAGAAACTCGTGTAGATAAGAAAAAAATCCAATAACCGTAAAAATTTCACAGATGATATATAATCAAGTTTTGAAGACAAAACAAAAAGAATCATGTCAATTGGATCTGTAAAACTCGAGCTATGATAAAAATACCGACGCAACATAGTGCGGTGCAAAAACTCGACGAGGAAAACTTGTCTGAAACAAGTCAGACGAACAAGGCACAAAAGCTCCTCTAATCTATGAATTTTATTGATCAAAACACAAGAGGAACAACAAAAAGTTGTCTCACCACGAGCTCTGGCCTCCCTTGCTTATATAACCTGCCCGAAGGCCAACCCAATCAAAACTAGGAATCTAATCCTACTATGTTTCAATTGAAACTTTTCATAACTGCTCAAGACTCTTCTATACGCAGATAGAAGCAATCTGAAGACTTCCTAACACCTTAGGAACATATCTGACATTCCTAAAACAGCTCAACTTCATGGCCTACAAATCAAACTCGAAACTTTCCATAAACGAACCATAACCACCTCAGTCACAGCCCGAGGCATAATACAGCTCGTTGGACCTTCTAGTTATCACATTTTCAATGCTTTTTAGAACTGAGTAGAGATGCATGCAAGTTCTTCTTCTAGAAAGTCTTCAATTTGTTCAAGGGTTAGAGAGGACAACAAAGCAAGTGTTCCACAAGATGAATTTTGACCGGAGCTAGGCATGTCACATTGAGAAACAAATGCAAGAGACTTGTTGGAGTTCTTACGTGAGATTATGTCAATTTCATGAGATTTCAATTTAGAATATAGAACATCTAAAGTAAGTGTACTCATGACAGTAGATTCATGAATAGATGTGACTTTCATATCTCTCATATTGACATGTCAAATGCACTTAGTAATTGCCTAGCATTCTCACCATCTGAAAAATTAACATTGGCGTTACGCAAGTTGCTGAGAATTTTATTAAAGCAAGCAAAGAGGTCGTCGATGGACTCACCTGGTTATATCTCAAAGCGCATGTACTCCTTTTTTAATATGTCTTGCCTTACCTCGTTGATCGTCTTGGATCCTTTGTGATAATCACATAGAGCTTTCCAAACATCCTATACAGTGCGGAGGTGAGCAAAACGGTCGAAGTCGCTTTGAGTTAGTCCCTGTATGATCAAGTTTCGAGTCTTGTTGTTGTTGTTGACATCTCTCAGATTCATAGCTGTAACTTGATCGTTTGGCGGCACTTCATAAGGCTGGTACACCTTTTTCCATATTGCAAAGCCTGGCGCCTAGATGAAAGCCTCCATACGTGCCTTCCAAATATGAAAATCAATACTACTAAATACACAAGGTTTGACAGAGTATTTCTCCATGATGATTATTCAAAACACATGCAAATCACAAAGATTAGAGCACTGTGGCTCTGATACCATTTTTAGGATTGAAGAGCGCTTGAAAAGCTACCAGAGGGGGGGGGTGAATGGTAGATTAAATATTTTTCAACGGAAGCAACGAAAACCCCACGACAGAAAATCAATCTGTTAAGAAATCATGTGTACAACTCATATAAAGGTGTTCAACTATGACAAAAATAGTATATATTATATAGAATAAGGTCACGAAGACAAGACAACAAGAATCATGAAAAACCATCGAGAAAAACTGAAGTTATGAATGAAAGATCAAACAAAGGTCAATCTGTCCTACACGAAAAACAGATCTGCAACACTGCAAATAAACTCGTGTAGATTAGAAACCACAAATCCAATGACTATGGAATTTTCAAAAATGATAGAAAAACAAGTTGTGAAGACAACCCAAAAATAATCACATCAATTGGATTTGTAAAACTCGAGTTATGATAAAACCACCGAAGCAAGATAGTGCTGTGCAGAAACTCGACGAGAAAACTTGTCTGAAACAAGTCGGACGAACAAGGCACAAAAGTTCCTTCAAACTATGATCTTTATTCAATATAACACAAGGGTAACAGCCCAAAGTCCATTAACCACGAGCTCTGGCCTCCCTTGCTTATATAACCAGCCATGAGGCCAACCCAAACCAAATTCCATAACTGCTCAAGACACTCGTAAACGCATATAGAAGCAATCTTAAGACTTCCAAAAGCATTAGAAACATATCCCACATTCCTAAAAAAACTCAACTTCGTGACCCACATGAAAACCTATCATAACCAACTCAAATCTTTCCATATTTGTGTCAAACATGACTAAGCCGCATCCTGAGTCCATAACATAGTCGGTTGGACCTTTCCAACCAATTCTTTACGTCGACTTCTCTTCATCATGCCTTGGAACCATATTGCCACGTCCATGCAATCCTTTAACACATGCAAACACCTTCCAACAACTTGCATGATACGTTCATATTCATTGTTCTTGACCCAAACTTGCTGCGTGACCTCCCGATGAAGTCAACCACAATTCCTCCTGAACTTGGTTGTTGAACCTCATCTTCTCCCTGAGACTAGTTCAATGGATCCCGTCACCAGCCATTTCTTGACCTCAAGCAACACTTGCACATGAATAAACAACTATTCTTCCGAGCATAAGTCCTCGACTTGACTCTCGTTAGTTCGAAAACCACAACACCTTACATGAACACCTCACATAAGCATGTTGCAAACCATATCAAAACATTAACCACCATAAACAGCCATAACACTTCAAAAACATAGTAAAATAATACTAAGCAAACTTCCCATAAGCGTAAAGAAAGTTTAAAACATTGCAAGTTAAAAGCATAACTACTGCGATCTTGCACTGGACCTTGCAAAGCTAACCGGACCTTCCGCCAAACCTTTGCCAAAGCTAACTGGACATTGCGCCAAACCTAGCCAAAGCTAACCAAAACATGTCAGACCTATTGTTAAAAACTTACTGGAGCTACCCAAAACATGTTGGACCTATTGTTGGACCTTGCCGGAGCTACCCAAAGCTTGTCAGACCTATTGTAGGACCTTGCTAGAGCTATCCAAAGCATGCCGGACCTTGCCGAAGCTGGAACCTAGAGTCAGACCTTGTTGAAAAGTGTGTTTTGGCAATATTCAAAACTTTTATCGCAATAGCCAATGTATTCAGTACACATAGGTCTCACAAAACAAAGTGACATATGCATGTGGTTTTCAATAAGTGTATCATATGGCCTTGGTGGGTATTTAAATTTCCAATGAGAGAATCAGGCAAAGTTCAAGACTCTAAATTGTGCAAATATCAAAATCATTTTCAATCAAAGAGATATCTCCTCAAATAACTCATTTACCATAACACTAGTCAAATACTTAGATGACGTGTTTTCCTATTTTAATTTTTGGAATCACAAACAAGTCAATAAATTGAAATATAAAGTATTCAAATTTTCTGTTTAAGCAAATTTTGACTATCAAGTTTTAGATTTTTAATTGTTGAGTTGATTTGCTTTCAAATATTCAGTATTAAATACTAAATCAACTCAAACAGTAACGTAGCATGCATATTCAGTGGTAGGAGATCCAAACCGAATTTGTGGAGCGAAACAGAGCCGTGTGGGGTTCACACCAGGTCGATCGACCAGGGGGTTCGACCGACCCCCTTCTAGCCTCTCAGTTGTTCTGTTACGATGTGTCAAGTCATATATTCGATTGCGATGTGTTTCGAGATGCAACACTATTTTTGCATGTTGGAATTTCGCAAATTTGGGGTGCCTCCCCCACACTTGTCCCTGAATTCTTTATTAAAAAAAAATAAACTAGAGATTGAAATTTACCGGGTTAGATGAACTGGTAAGTTCACTTTATAGAACTCAAAGTTTTGGGGATGCTTACATTATTCAATCTATGTTCAAGGAATACAAATTTGGAATAAAACTAAACAACGAGTAAGCATCCTATGCAGTCAGGACATATAAAATATGGTGCATTGTAGATGTCGGGCTTCTCGACGGTATTGCATACGTGCTGCAGCTTGGCGCTCATGACACGGAGAATACCATCAATCTCCTCCTTGAGGGATATGAGCTCATCCTTCAGTTCCGCCCTTTCTATGCACCCTTCAGCCACTAAGTCCGATAGCTTCTTATTCTCCAAATGGAGAGAAGCTAACTTCTTAGAAAGCTGTGCCACTTTAGGGGCACGACGATATTTCCCGTTGTTGTCCTCAAATTGGCCAGGTGGCCCCCTGATGGCAGGCGGCGAGAGGTGACCTCTAATTTTGGAGGGTGACGACCCGTCGATTCCTCCATCACCAAATTATCTACTTGCTTGAAAAAGCCTTTTGCATAGCCTCCTTCAGGCTTGTACACCCCCTGGATAATGAGGCGATCTCCCACACGCTCAGGCAAGGTACGCGTAGGTGACTTGTAGTGCTGGCTCACTACGTCAGCGTCCTTGGTCTTTAGAGTGTACATGAACTCCTCGCCAGGCTGCAGCTTTGGGAGAGACTCATATTTTTCTGGAAAAAGACGGGTCTTGTCTGATTTAAGGCCAGCCGTTGTTAGAAGACATGTAGATGTCGTTGACTTCATGGGCATCCTCCGAGGGGAGAGCGACCGTGCAATACCACAAGGCGTGGTGCTAAGTCCACACGGAGTCATCGTCGGTGGTGGGACCATGGCAAGATGTACAACATCTAATGCCATGACAGACTCAAAAGTGAGAGTGGACTTTTCATTGGCCTGCAAGATGTCTCCGCTCAGGTTGAAGGTTGAGCTAGAGGAGGCATGAGGCACAATTTTGTTGTCAGCCATGACTTGGATGGGAGGAACATGAGATGGATTTTTCTGGATGGTGCAAGGTTCCCCTCTCTGTTCCCATCACTAAATAAGCGGGGAAAATACGATACCACCGAGAGTCTTGTTGGGATACGTCGAGAGAGTCCGCACGAGAAAATAAAACTCAGACAGCGCAAGGGAGGAGTCGGTCGACCCTAGGGTTTGGCTGAACCTTTCCTGGCTCCGTTCGGGTTAGGTTTTCATGGGTTGGCTTAATGGGCCCCATGGATGATTAATTGTATGGGCCCATTAATTCGATGCAGAGAATTTATACAGAATTTAAAAAAACGTCATGAAAATCAATAAGATTTATCACATCAATTTCTTTTTCCGCCTCCTCCTCCTGGGATTCAAGAAATAATTTGAGTCAGTGCCCATTCACTTTAAATAGTTGATCATCATCACCTTGGAGTATGATTGCTCCATGGGATGGGATTTCTACTACAATGAAGGGTCCTTCCCCTTTACTTCTAAGCTTCCCATGTCGAAAGAGTTTAACCCTAGAGTTCAAGAGTTGAACTTTATCTCCAGGTTTGAACTCTTTAGGCATAATCCTCTTATCGTGCCATCTTTTGGTTCTTTCCTTGTAGATTTTGGCGCTACGGTACACCTTATCTCTCCACTCTTCCAACTAAGAAAGTTGCTTCGGTTAGTGTTTTCTTGCTTCATGAAGGTCCAGGTTCCACCGCTTGATGGCCCAGTAGGCTCTATGTTCCAACTCAACAAAAAGATGACAAGTCTTACAATAGACAAGTTGAAACAGAGACATGCTGATAGGAGTTTTGTAAGTATTATGGTATGCCCACAATGTGTCGGGTAGCTTATGCTTTCATCCTGTTCCCATTTACAAGATTGTCTTGTGCAAAATATTCTTAATTTGCTTGTTAGATGTTTCTGTCTGACCACTCGTTTGTGGGTGGTATGGGGTAGCAATATTATGTTGGACACCAAGATCCCTGAAAAAGTTCTGGAAGGTCTTATCTATGAAATGAGACCCTCCATCACTTATAGCCATACGGGGAGTGCCAAAGCATGGGAAAATGATCTCATGGAATATTTTCCTAGCTTGCTTGGAATCAACATTTTTGCATGGCAAAGCTTTTACACATTATTACACATAATCTACGGCCACCAGGATATACTCGTAATCATAGGACCTAGGAAAACGTCCCATGAAATCAATACCCCACACATTAAATAATTCCACTTGGAGATTATATGTTAGGGGCATCGCATTGCGAGTAGAGATTCATCCATGCTTATGGCATTTCTAACATCTGCGAATGAATTCTTTTGTGTCTTCATACATAGAGGGCGAATAGAATCCACTCTGCCAGATCTTTGCCTGAGTACGGTAAACACCGTAATGGGCACCATAGGGGCTAGCATGGCATTTCTCAATAATCTTGGTGCCTTTGATTGATGGGATGCATCTTCTAAGAAGGCCATCAACATAGACTAAATAGAGGTATGGGTCATCCCAAAGGTGTCTATGACTCTCATAGATGAGTTTATTTTTGTTTTCCCCTGGTGGTACGTATCCTACGACCATGAAGTTCACGATATCCGCATATCTAGGGTGAGAGTCAGTCACCTTGAGAAGCATATCATCTCGTAGGAAGTCATAGACAGGTATGTCCATGGTTTGAGTGACTTCCATACACGAGAGATGATCTGCCACATAATTCTGTACTCCATTCTTATCCTTGATTTCTAAGCCAAACTCTTGGAGTAGAAGAATCCAATATATTAGCCTTCGTTTAGCATCTTTTTTGATGAGCAAGTATTTCAAGGCAGCATGGTCTGTGTAGACTATGACCTTGGTGCCAACCAAATAGGTCCTAAGCTTATCGATAGCAAAAACTACAGCCAAAAGTTTTTTTTCAGTTGTGGCACAATTGAGTTGAGCTCCTATTAGAGTTTTGCTAGCGTAGGCTATTGCATGATGCTTTTTATCTTTTGTTTGGCCTAGGACCGCACCAACAACAAAATCACTAGCATCAGACATCATTTCGAATGGCAGTATCCAATCAGGAGGTTGGATGATTGGAACTGAGATGAGTGCCTTTTTGAGTGTATCAAATGGTTTAGGACATTTATCATCGAAATCAAAGGGTGCTTCCTTAGCTAATAGGTTGGTGAGGGGTCTATTGACTTTTGAGAATTTTTTGATGAATCGCTGATAAAACCCCGCATGACCTAGAAAGCTGCAGATTCCCTTAACATTGATATGAGGTGGAAGTTTTTCAGTGACTTCAATCTTTGCTTTGTCCACCTCTATCCCTCTCTTAGACACTAAGCGTCCTAGAACGATGCCTTCACGTACCATGAAATGACACTTTTCCCATTTAAGTACTAGTTCCTTCTCTTGGCATCTTTGTAAGACCTTGTCTAAGTTTTCCAGACAATGATCAAAAGTTTTTTATAGACGGTGAAATTGTCCATGAAAACTTCCATGATCTCCTCAATCATGTCAGAAAAGATAGATATCATGCATCTTCAAAAAGAGGCAGGAGCATTACACAGTTCAAAAGACATACGCCGATAGGCATAAGTTCCGTAAGGACATGTGAATGTGTGGTCTTACTTTCATCGTTGGGATGGATTGGGATTTGATGATAACCCACATACCTGTCAAGGAAACAAAAGTAGGAGTGTTTTGCCAACCGCTCTAACATCTCATTGATGAAGGGCAGTGGAAAATGATCCTTCCTTGTAGCCTTGTTATGTTTCCGGTAATCAATGCACATCCTCCAACCTGTGACGGTTCTTTGAGGATTTAATTCATTCTTCTCATTTTGAATGACAGTTATACCTCCCTTCTCAGACACTACATGAACTAGGCTGACCCATTCACTGGGACAGGGTAAATAATCCCGGCATGCAGAAGTTTCAATACTTCCTTCTTTACAACTTCCCGCATCGCATTATTCAATCGCCTTTGAGGTTTCCTTGAGGGGACACTCTTGGGGTCAATAGGAATGTGATGGGTGTATAACGCTGGACTAATCCACTTGAGATCCTCCAGTGAATAGCCAGCATGGTTATGAGTTTCAGTGTCTCATCATTTGAAAGCTTGTCACTTATGATGACATGGGCTTCCAAATTGCCATTTAGAAAGGCATAACGCAGGCCTGAAGGTAGACTTTTTAGGTCAACGGGAGGTTTTGGGAAGAACTCTTCTTTTGGCAATTCAATTGCCTCCTAAAATTCATCCTCCTCTTGGATGAATTCTTCTTCTCCAATTTCAGGTGGTGCTAAGAATTGAAGAGTTCTAACCTCCTCTATTGGTTCATCTTGGATGGGAGATTCTATGGATGTTGTCGGTGCCTGGCGAACTTGGTATTCCTGGATACAGGGATAAATGCATGCTGGGCCCCATCGCCCATGGGGCAAGTCCTGACATGGGCCCAGGGTGCTGCGTGGCAAGTGGTGCAGCAACATCTCCCATCGAGGGAAAGTCCAGTGCCACCACGTGGCCTGCAGCACTGGGTCCATCGCCTTGCTGAGGGAAGGTCCGGTATGCTCGCTAGGTCGGTGGCCCCGTACCTCCCCTCAGGGAGAGAGGGTCCGATGATGCTACGCCCCCGGCAGCTCCGAACCCAACCTCTCGGACCCGGACGTCCCGCTGAGGGAAGGTCCAAGAGCTGCCACGTGTCAGGCAGCACTTGGCCTGAGCCTTCCCTCGGAAGGAGCGGTAAAGGGAGGCATGCTCGGTATGCCAAAGCTAGAAGGACGCGTATGTTCCCTAGGTAGGCAGGAGCTCGCTTTCATAAGTCAAGAGGACTGTGGCCGGTCTTGTCATGACTGGTCAGAGCCGAACTGCTACGTACAGCGGACCAATGAGAGGCCTTGACGAGACTGACAAGACACAGCCGACCATGATGAAGGGCTATTTGTAGCCCTGCAGCAGGGTATGGACAGGCGGCACATTGAAGCCGTTGTCAGGGGATAGCATTTACTCTCAGATCTTAGGATGGATTCTGTACTCCCGGGGCCACATGTCGGACCCTGGGGCCCACTTGTAAGCTGCTCGACCTTGAAATATAAAAGGATCGAGCAGCCACAGACTTGAACAACTTCGCGGACAGAGATACGGACTCAAGCAATAAAACAAACAAACCACCGTGGAGCAGGGTATTACGCTCAAGCGGCACGAACCACGTAAATCCCTCGTGTTCATCATTCTTTGAGATCGATCTTGCTAGGACTAGCCCCTCGAATACACATCGAACCTCTGCGGACTACTCCAAAGTAGGTCCGGGGGAGGTGTCAGTTTGGACACCTCAACATTTGGCGTGCTAGGTAGGGGGGCTTTCTCCTGCAAGAATTTTCACCAGCAGTATGGTGAACACCCGTTCCAATGCCAGTTCCTCTAGGCCACAACCCCGTCAGTAGGAGGCACGTGAGGACCAAGCTTCATCTCGCCCCAGATATGGGTCCCGCTCTAGACCGAGAAGATATGGACAGTCGCGTCGCCAAACAACCACCCCATTGACTGCAGGTCAACACGATGTGGCACGATGGACCCCTGCTGTGACAGCCGTCACAGCACCACCGTCGGCAAGCACAGAGAGCGTGCTTCTTGCTGTGCGTGAGTTGCTTCGCAACGCACCAACTGCAGGAGCCCCTCAGGGGGCAACCAAGCAGTGGGTAAACGATGTCGACCATCTGGTCGTTGCTGCACTCCAGGCGACTTTGTAAGGCGGAAGGCGAGCGGCAACAACATTTGTTTCATTGTCACACACGCCTACCGTCGACCGGCAGACTGCCCATAGCCGCTCATTTAGGCTTTCGTCGGCGGACCTGCGGATGAGGTTGCAGCGCCACCGCAGAGCCGGCGAGGACTGCCGGATCATCATTGAGCGACAACGGGAGCATCGCCGCAACCATGAAGCGGACTACAGCCTGTCAGGCGCTGGGGCCCAGGTGCACGACGCTCTCCCACCGCGTCAAGCGTATGCGGTGCCTCCCGCGCAGCACCAGGCGTACATGATGCCTCCTCCGCATCGAGCGTATGTTGCACCTCCTCCACTGCAGGCATATGGTGTGCCTTTGCTGCACCAAGCGCCGGCCGCAATACCCCAGCAACCGGCATACGCGGCGCAGCCAGCTCATTACGGACATGCATCACCAAACTTGCCGCCCACAAGCACAGGTGGTGGATGTGCAGCCTTAGCTCCCCACCCTCGAAGCGTGGTGTGGCCCCACATGTTCTGGCCGCACACACCAGAGAAGTATGATGGGAGCATCAACCCGAGTGATTTCCTGCAAATCTACTCCACCTCCATTCTGGCCGTTGGGGGTGACGAGGTCATCATGGCCAACTACTTCCCCGTGGTTCTGGCCTGTCCAGCCCGGTCATGGCTCATAAACCTGCCCCAGGGATCCATCACCTCCTGGGAGGAGCTGTGCCGGCAGTTCGTAGCGAACTTTGGAAGTTCGCATGAGCGCCCCGGCACGGAGCTTGACCTTCACGCTGTTAGATAGCGATCGCCCACTGCGGGCCTTCATCTAGCGATTCTCCCAGGTACGGAACACCATCCCCCACATCTCGAATGCATCTGTCATAGTTTCATTTAGGTAGGGTGTGAGGGACAAGAAGATGCTCGAGAAGCTCACCACATATGACGTGCGCAATGTCTCCGAGCTGTTTGCCTTGGCAGGCAGATGTGCCAAGGCTGCAGAAGGTCATAACTTGCACGCCCGACCCTCCTCGGAAGGCGGGGAGACCGCACAGTCTGATGTGGAGGCTGCTGCCAGAGGTGGGGGCAAGAAGAAGAATGGGGGCCGCGATAGGAGTAAGCCGAGGCCCGGAGTTCCCATGGTGCCAGCCGTTGCACCTGGCAGAGCCCGGAGCTCGCGTCAGGATAAGCATCCGTGCCCGTCCCCTAAGAGGGATGATGCTGACTTCAGATGCCCGGTGCACCAGACCAATGGTCATAGTGCGAGTGAGTGCCGAGAAGTCAAGAAACTCGCGGAGCGTTTCTGCGAGCAGCGGCAGAAGCAGCAGCGCCAAGAGAACGAGCCCTCCCGCTAGAGGGAGGGTAAGCAGATGGTTGACCCTGCAGAAGATAAGGACGACGACATGGGGTACCAGGATCCCCATAGAGCAGTGAAAGCAGTGTTCACAAGTGCTGACTCGGACACTAGCAGTGACCAGGAGCGGCGAAAGCTCCTCCACATCATCTATGGGGGGGGGGGGGGGGGGCTCGGACCCTGTGTCTCGAAACGCAGTGAAAGTCCTACGACGCACCGTGGCGGTAGTGGTCCTGGTGCCAAGCCCGGCTCCCCACAACAAGTGGATGAACACGGCTATCAGCTTTGACGCTTTGGACTGCCCGAAGAACATGGCAGGATCTAGGGTGCTCCAACTGCTTGTGGCCCAAACTATCGCCAACGTGAAGCTCCATTACATGCTGATCAATGGCAGGGTCGGCCTCAACCTCATCTCCACTACAGTCTTCCGGAAGCTGCAGATACCTATGTATCACCTCGCACCTTCGAGCCTATTCTCAGGCTTGGGCCCAGGTCGAATTGTGCCCAGTGGAAGTATCCACCTCCCGGTTACCTTTGGTACCACAGAGAACTACCGCACGGAGAATATCCTATTCGACGTGGAGGATGTTGAGATTCCCTTCAATGCCATCATCAAAAGGTCGGCGCTCTACCAGTTCATGGCTGTAGCTCACTACGACTGTCTGGTCCTGAAGATGCCAACGCCATCCGGAGTCCTCAAGGTTCAGGGGGATCACACCGTAGCATTGTCAGCCTTGGAACAGCTCCAAGCACTCGCTGCGGGGCAGACCCCGAACCTGGACGATGCAAGGGAGGGCCAACCAAGTAAAGGCCCGCCCCAACAGACCCCCACCACAGCTCCGCGCGTGCTACCTACCGAAGACGACGTCCCAGTGAAAGTCATCAGGATCGGCTCTGAGGCTGCCCAGACAACCCGCATAGCGGGTAATCTGGACAGCAAATAGGAATTCGCGCTCGTCACCTTCCTCCAGGACAATGTCGATGTGTTCACCTGGCAACCATCGCAGATGCCCGGCATCCCCAGGGAGCTGATTGAGCATCATCTGAAGATCTACCCCGATGCCCGCCCGATACAACAGAAGCACTGAAAGCAGTCCATTGAGCGCCAAAACTTCATCCGAGAGTAAATCAGGAAGTTGCTCGACGCCGGCTTTATCCGAGAGGTCCACCACACCTGGTGGTTGGCCAATCCTGTTGTTGTCCCTAAGGCTGGTGGGAAACTTCGGATGTGCATCGACAACACCAACCTGTAGGATCGAAGTGCACGTGAAAATCTACCAGAGGGGGGGGGGGTGAATGGTAGATTTAAAAATCTTACGCAGCGGAAATAATTAAATCCCATCCCCTTCGGCAGAAAACGATCTGTTAAAAAAATTGTGTGTGAGACTAATATAAACGTGTTTCACAGTGACAAAAGTTATAGATATCAGAGAGAATCAAGTCACAAACACAACACAACAAGAATCACTCAAATCCGTTGAGAGAAACTCAAGTTACGATTGAAAGATCGAACAAAGGTCAATCTGTCCTATCCGAGAAAAACAGTTCTGGAACGCTTTAAAGAAACTCGTGTAGATCAGAAACCACAAATCCAATGACCGTGAAATTTTGACAGATGATAGATAATCAAGTTTTGAAGACAACCCAAAAAGAATCACGTCAATTGGATCTGTAAAACTGGATTTATGATAAAACCACCAACGAAAGCTAGTGCTGTCCAGAAACTCGACGAGTAAAACTTGTTTGGAACAAGTCGGACGAAAAAGGCACAAAAGTTCCTTCAACCTACGATATTTATTCAATAGAACACAAGAGGAACAGCCCCAAAGTCGTGCACCACGAGCTTTGGCCTCCCTTTCTTATTGAACCAGCTCGAAAGCCAACTCAACTCAAATCAGGACTCTAATCCTACTCCATTCACGAATCGAAAGTTTCCATAACTACTTAGGACTCTTCTATACGCATATAGAAGCAATCTTAAGACTTCGAAACACCTCAGGAACATATCCCACATTCTTAAAACAACTCAAATTCGTGACCCACACGAAATCCTATCATAACCAACTCGATACTTTCCATACCGATCCATAACTGACTCCACCGCAGCCAAAGTCATCAATCGATACGATCAGAACCGATCCTTCCAACCAGATCTTCCCATCCATAAACCATCTTCGGAACCATGTTGCCACATCATGCACTGCATGCATACGTGCAAACACCTTCCGTCGACGTCTAGTAACGTTCATATGCACTTCCCTTGATTCAATCATCCTGCGCGACCTACTGACCCGCTCAACCACAATTCCTCCTAAATTTGGTTGTTGGAACCTCATCTCCTCCCTGAGACTAGTCCAAAGGATCCTGTCACCAGCCATGACTTGAACTCAAGCAACACCTGCATATAAACAAACAACCAATCCGTACGAGTCCAAGTCCTCGACTTGACTCAAATTAGTTCCGAACACAACACCTTACGTGAGCACCTCACATAAGCATGTTGCAAAACCACAGTAAAACGAAATCAGCCATATCAACCAAAATGCACCAAAAACATAGCAAATGAATACTAAGTAATCTTTTTAAGAATATAAAGCAAGTTTGAAACATTTCACATTAAAAGTCAGAACATTGCGATCAAGCACCGGACCTTGCCAAAGCTAATCGAAGCTTGAGCCAGAGCTTACCAGAGCTAGTACAACATAGTGCCAGAGCTTACCAAAGCTAGTACAACCTAGCGCTGGAGCTTTACCAAAGCTAGTACAACCTAGCGCTGGAGCTTACCAAAGCAAGTCAGACCTAGCGCCGGAGCTTGCCAAAGCTAGTCGGAACTAGTCAACCCAAAAGTCGGATCTAGAAAAACAAGTCGGAGCTAACCAACATATGTTGGACCTAGCAAATCATATCAGAGCTTAACAAAGACATGCCGAAGCTATCAAAGACATGCCGGAGCTAAAGACAAAGCTCACTGGATCTACCCAAAAACATGTTAGATCTTAGACAAAGAAAACCGGACCTATTGTCTGACCTTACGTCAGACCTTGCAGAAGCTCGGAGCTATATCGGACCTTGCTAAAAAGATGTTATGGCAGCATTCAAAACTTTTATTGTCAAAGCCAATGTATTAAGCACACATAAGTCTCACAATCTCCCCCTTGATGAATGCATTGGCAACACCACTTTAATCCAAACATTGGCATGAAAAGTTTTGAGAACAATTTTCCCCCTTTTTGAAAATCAAATGAGATAGAAATAAATTTCTCCCCCTATACATATTTCTCCCCCTTGCATAATTCACCATATTATCTCTCCCCCTTTGACAATGTATTCAACAAGGTTCAAAAGAGAAATTTTAATTGTTATGAGCATATTATAACATATACATATAAAACAAAGCTCATCCAAGTCATACTATCAAGTAGCTTACACTATCACAACAATGAGATACATAAAGTAGTGTAAGCCATGCTAGAGATCAAATGTAATTTTCAATTTAAGCAACTCATGATCTCACAAACTTAACTATTTCAATACCTGAAAGCATGAATCTTGTTGCTGCATTTTATTATTTTTAAAAGCACAAATTTAGATCATATGATATTTGCAAGAGATTATATGCGCATCTGCCTTATTCTAACCAACCAAGCCAAGCCTATGTCATTTGACAATCAGAAGCTTAAGGACATGGTTTTAGTCATACACAACTTCTTCCAAGTTCATATCTAAGTGCAGTGATAAGCCATCTCAAAAGAAGAAGTGTGATGCATGCATATTCTCTTGATCTTTTCTCAACTTATATTTGTTCACAAAAACTCAACAAGTGAGTTGATTACTTGATTAATTCTTTATGATTAAAAGCACTTGTGAGCATGCAACAAGTTCAAAACAGCAAGAAAGTTTGACCATGACCAGATTTAGAGTAAGTAATTATTCCAATTACTAGACATGGCAAAAACTACAAAATGTATAATACGAGTAATGTAGTAAGAACTTTCAGCATGTAAAAGGAATCACAAAGTCATATACATATGAAATACTATGCTCATTATTATAATTTCAGATTCACACATAGACTTCTCAAGTTTGAAAACTCCCCCTCAATGTAATCCATGAGGATGCATAACCCCTATTTCACTATGAATGAAACAAAAATGAGTGAAATCCAAAGGTTTTGTAAAAATGTCAGCCAATTGTTGTTCGGTATTTACATGGTGAAGCACAATGTTTCCTTTCTCAACATTATCACGGAGAAAGTGATACCAATATCAATGTGCTTAGTTCTAGAATGTTGCACAGGGTCTTTAGCAATGCAAATGGCACTAGTGTTATCACAAAACAGTGGAACACTATCTAGATCAACCCCATAGTCCTTAAGTGTTTGAACAATCCAAAGAATTTGTGAGCAAGCACTAGCAGCAGCTACATATTCAGATTCGGCTGTGGATTGTGCAACCAAATTTTGTTTTCTAGGGGACCAAGCAACAAGTGAATTACCAACAAAATGACAAGCACCAGAAGTACTTATCCTATCAATCCTACAACCCCCAAAATCAGCATCAGAAAAAGCTTTCAAAGTAACAGTTGAGGAAAAAGGAAGAAAAATGCCAAATTCTTGAGTTCCATGTAAGTACCTGAGAATCCTTTGACGGCTTGACGATGTGAAGCATGTGGGGAGGCTTGAAAATGTGCACAAAGACATATGCTGAATTGTATGTCCGGTCTTGATGTCGTGAGGTACAAAAGTGATCCGATCATGCTTCTATATTCTTTTTGATCCACGGGTTCACCATCTTCATCAAGTTCAAGTGTTGTTGCTTTTCTCATTGGTGTCTGAAGAAGCTTGCTTTTGTCCATGTTGAAGCGCCTTAGCAGGTCTTTTGTATACTTCGGTTGATGAACAAAGGTACCCTCCTTGGTTTGCTTGATTTACAGTCCCGAAAAGTACTTGAGTTCTCCCATCATACTCATCTCTAATTCTGAACTCATCATAGCTGAAAACTTGGACACAAGATTTTGAGAAGCACAACCAAAGATAATATCATCCACATACACTTGAACAAATAATGAGTCATTGCCATGCTTAAGCACAAAAAGTGTTTTATCAACCTTGCCCATGGTAAATCCCTTTTCAAGTAAAAATGATTTTAACCTATCATACCATGTTCTATGGGCTTGTTTGAGACCGTACAAGGCTTTGGACAGTTTGTAAACATGATTAGGAAAATCTGGATTTTCAAAATCCGGTGGTTGTTTGACATAGACCTCCTCATCTATGTATCCATTAAGAAAATAACTTTTAACATCCATTTGATATAGCTTAAAACCTTTAGATGCAGCAAAAACTAATAAAATTCTTATGGCTTCTAATCTAGCAACATGAGCAAAAGTTCCATCAAAATCTAGACCTTCAACTTGAGTGAAACCTTGAGCAACCAACCTAGCCTTATTGCTAACCACAACCCCATCCTCACATTGTTTATTTTTAAACACCCATTTAGTTCCAATTAAAGTGTGATATTGAGGTGGAGGTACAAGTTTCCAAACATTACTTCTTTCAAAATTTTCTAACTCTTCTTGCATGGCAATAATCCAAGATTCATTAGTGAGTGCGTGTGATATATCTTTCGGTTCAAAAGAACCAACAAAAGCAGAATGAGCATGAGAGTTTGGATCGCAAATCCTAGACCGTGTAACTCGTTTGTGCAAGCTTCCAATTATCTGTTGCGGAGGATGAATTTTGAGAACCCGAAGGCGAGTGGACACTTCACAAGCTTCTTCTTCTTCTTCATGTTCATCACAAATCGATGAGCTTGTCACTTGACGAGGATCTGGACCAGCAATGGTGGTCTTCGGTGCTGGCTATGAATCAAAATCAGGAGATCGAACAATGTCATTAGCTGCTGAATTTTCGGGCAGCAGCTCCACCTCTTCCTCATCTTCAACAAAAATGCTCTCCCCCTTGTGGATATGGATCTGAACCTGCAATGTTTGAGCTGGTACCTGGGCTAGCTTCATCAAAAGACACTTCACAAGTCTCTACAATTTTGTTAGTGTCAAGTAAAAGCACACGGTAGCCTCTAGTATGAGATGGATAACCAACAAAAATGCCATCAATGGATCTAGGTTCAAATTTATCAAGATTACCATGTTTCTTAACAAAGCATTTGCAACCAAAGACCCTAAAGTGCTTAACACTAGGCCCATGTCCAAACCGGAGCTCATATGGGGTTTTACCTAGCTTAGCACGCAAGAAAATACGATTTGAGACATAACAAGCGGTTGCAATCGCATCAGCCCAAAAGTTTCTAGGAGTTTGATATTCATCAAGCATAGGCCTAGCCATATCAACTAAGGTTCTGTTCTTTCTGTTCTTTTTTTCTACAACACCATTTTGTTGAGTTACATATGATGATGAAAATTGATGATCTATTCTATTTTCAGCACAAAAGTGATCAAAAGATTGATTTTTAAATTCAGTTCCGTTATCACTTCTAATTGCTTTTAAAGATCCTAGGTGATCAATTGATAATCTAAGAAATAATGTTCTAAAGTGACTAAAAACTTCATTCTTGGACGCCATAAAGTAAACCCAAGAGTATCTAGAATAATCATCAACAATAACATGAACATACCATTTACCTCCAAAGGATTGAACACTTGAAGGTCCTATGGTGTCATGGTGTAAAAGTTGACCCGGTTCAGTTGTCTTGATCATAGTGAGAGGATTATGTGAACCTGCAACCATCTTAGCATGTCTACAAGAAGAACACACAATTCTTTGTCCCCTTTAAGCTTAGGCAGCCCACGTATGTGATCAAGAGCACTAACACGCGTTAGATGATCAAAGCCTACGTGACCAAGTCTACGATGCCAAAAGTATAAGTCCTTTGAATTATTAGCAACTAGACTGACATATCAAAATCAGCTTTAAAAACTCTTCCAAACCGAGACATGTTAAAAATAATCTAACTATTTGAACCTACAACTTTGCAGCAGTTTTTATTGAAAATAATTTCCAGATTTTCATCTAGAAATTGTGAAACAAAAAGCAAGTGTATTTCAAATTTTTGACAAGTGCCACATCCTTCAAAGTGTAGTGATCATTTACTCTAACCGAACCCTTTGCAATTATAAGAGTTGAAGAATTATCGGCAAATGTAACATTCTCTACACGTGACACAAAAGAGAGGGAGGAGAACCAATCTTTGTTACCGGTCATGTGGCGTGAGCAACCTGAATCCACAATCCAAATGTTCTCCCTCCTCAAACATGTAACCTACATAGAAGCACAATACGTCGATGACTCAATACTGGGGTTAGTCAAAAGTCATTTAGGAATCCAGTACTGAGTCACACGACGTGCAGCAGGAAAAACATGCGAAAGCTGAGATAAAACAGCAGGTTTACGAGTCAAAGTTTGGGGTTTTTTACTCTTAACTATTGACCTATAAGATGTTACTTGAGTAGCACAGTAGCTCCGGAGGCAAAAACAGAAGCTCCAGATGTTTTTGACTCATAATAGCAGGTTGCATGTTCCTGGCATTCGGTTTAATATGTGCAGCAAATTTTGCAAGAATGTTATGAGATCTAGCAATCATTCTTTCCCTTTTCTGTTGTTTATCTAGTCTATAACAAAAATCTATGACATGACCATCTCTACCTGTAACACCCTAATTTTCATGCATCATGCCCTACATACACTCATATACATGTTTAACATTAACCCACAACAAGAGGAATGAGTTTAAAATTGATTCAGAGCATTTAAAATTGATTTGGAGCAAAACCGCACTTAAAACGCAGGAAAGTGCGGACTAGTCCGGTTTTACTGAGGACTAGTCCAATTTCTCTCTGACCAAAAACGGACTTGTCCGTTTTTGCTGCGGACTAGTCCGATTTTCGCTCTGGAAACTTTTGGACTTGTCCGATTTTGTGCGGACTAGTCCGATATTTCAAGAATCCTTGAATATTTGCTAAGTCCCTAGACTTTTCCAGACTAGTCTGGTGTTCGAGCGGACTTGTCTGATTTCCTCTCTGTTCAAAGTCAGACATGTCCGATTTTTGGCCAGACTTGTCCGATTTTCTTTCTGGACGACTTCAGACTAGTCCGGTCCTTTCCGGACTTGTCTGATATTTCGCGACTCCGAGTTGATCTTTTGTTTTACAACTTGTTTCTCGGGTTTCACGTTAAGTGGGCCTAGGGACGTCGTGCCTAACTCTTTTAGAGCTCATGTGGGACTCTAAACCGGCCTCTATTCCTCTCAAACTCGAAATCCATCTAACCCTAGCCTCCACCTCTATATAAACAACCCCACCCCTTGGATTGACATCTATTTGCCACTTTTCCACCCACCCAAATCCTAGTTCATGGAGAGCCACCATCAAGGAGGGAGGAGAAGATCCCAAGCAAGAAGAAGAGGAGGAGGAAACGAAAGAGGATCAAGATCTCTATCAAGTTTTGTTCTTCATCACCAATTCATCTCCAAGTTCATCACCAACCCTAGATCACCAAGATCCAAGTGCTACCTCCAAGTTTCTTGATTCATTGGAGTCCTAAACACCTGGTATACCTTCTATTATCTTTTCCTTACGTGAAATCAACCCCTAATCTACAAATTTACATCGATCTAGAAAACCCTAATCTGCTGATCTCGCAGAGTGCGGACTTGTCCGGTCCCTAGCGGACTAGTCCGATCTTTCTGGTTAAATTGTGTTGAATTGATTCTAAAATTTTATCTATTCAAATCCAAACCTGTATAAAATTGTTAAAAACTATTAGAACTAATTAGTGATCATTAAAAGCAATCTATTAACAAGTTTTACCTTGCATTTGCATCAATCATTCATGTCATGTCATATTGAGTAATATTTGTGCACTCTTTGATTGTGTTTCTTGTCTTGTATCTTTATTGTGTGGATTAGACGGATTTGCGCCAGAGAGTGCCGCGGGGGATCTACAGCACCAAGAGTTTGAAGGCTTTGACCCTAATCAACAGCAAGAGCAAGGCAAGTGTCCTTGAAGCATATTGATCCTATTTTTAAAATAAATGTTTTGTTTGCAAACTGCATGGTGTGTCAAATCGATGGGAATCCTATGATTAGGAAGTTTACTAGCCTTGTTTACCCACCCTTGTCACCTGGAATATATGCTAGAGAGTCGGAAGGGGCTTTTACCTTTTGCTTCACTAATCAACTGGGATGGGAAACAACTATACCACTCAATTTAATTATGCATGGATGAGATTATGATTAACATGAACTGGTTAAATATGATATGGTAATGGGTGATCTAAGCAAGCCTGGTATGTGGATGGGTTGGACGTATGGTGGTTTGCTTGCTTTAGATCTAAGGACCGGTTCATGCGAGAATAAGCCAGGACTACACTGCCACCACGAGGCCAAAAATGGGTGCGGCATAGCTGATTAATTAGGGCTTTGCTGGTGCTGTTTGGACCATTGTGGATGCTCGGGGAGGGGGTAGTCGGATTGGGTTTGTTGATGATTGGTGGGACTACACTGGGATCCGAATGGCTCAAGAGGGGGCCCTTGGTTGAAGATGTGCTCAGTTGGAGACATCGCCACCGTTGAAACCTCAGTGGGGTCTAAATAGGCAAGTAATCCCTTTGTAAAGGCTATTTTGTGATCTCTTGGCCATACACCAAAGGAAGTGTAATTGGCATTAGGGAGGTTCTTCAGTCGCCGACGGGTGATGAAATCGCAAACACGTGGGTAAAGTGGTACAAACTCTGCAGAGTCTAATAAAACTATCATGATAGCCGTGCTCCCGGTTATGAGCACCTGGACAACTTCCATGATTAGAGGGTACTTGGTATTGGGATGGTATTTGGGATGGTTATGGTTGGTATTATGGTTATGGATTAATTTCTGGTATTGAATATGGTTATTGGCAAATGGTGAAATTTGGAATTATTGGTGATGGCAGTGAATACAGATTGATATTATGATATTACTTATGATTATGATGGGTTTACTTCACATACATACAATATATTGCTTTTCAAATGTTTTAATATACTTTTCAGCACTTAGCCAATAATATTGTCATCATTTGAATCAGCCACATGTCATACTTTCCACACTTGCTGAGTCCGACATGTACTCACTCTTGCAATTCCCCCCAACAGTTGCAGGTCAGGATTGGGAGTTTAATGGTGATAATGTGGAGTTCTAGGCCGTGTCTACCGTTAGCTTTGCCTGTGGTGTTTTTGGAGCTGCGCTATACCCTATTGCTTATGCTGCCTAGCTGCTTAGTTGTTTACTTTGCTTAATTAGTTTATTTCCGCTGCATTAGTTGAACGTGTCATTAATATTCATTAGAGCTTGTATTCGAGGATAATCTGGTTTGTGTAATAAAATTTGGTTAATTAATCTTGTTCTGTGGTAATTTTATGAATACTCTTTTGTGATTGCACTCGTGTATGTGTGATGAACATCCTGGGCACACATATGCGTTAGCTTGGTTCATTTTTCGGAACCGGGCGTCACAGATTGGTATCAGAGCCACAGGTTGACCGTAGGATGCAGCCTAGATAGAATGGACACTTTAGAGCACATAGGAGCACTTAGGAATCAATTTGATTTTGTTGGCTTGCTGTTTGCTATATATATTGTTTGCTTGTGTACTTAATAGAGGATTTTGGGATGCTTTAGCATTGCCATGTCCACATAGGCTAGTTAGTTGTTTAGTTTCATATCCCTTGATGCATATAGTTGGGGACGTTCTCTAATTCTTACCTATTGCTTTTCTTCAGATGGTGAGCACTCGCAACCAGAGGGATGGCAATGATGAGGACGAGAACAATGGAGTACCTCAGAACAACAATGGGCAAGGACCTGCTCATGGAGCTATCAACATTGAGCAGCTTTTGGCTATGCAAAACCAGCTCATGCAGACCATGATACAGACTATGGGACAGCTGCAGGCTGGCAACATCAACAATCAGCCCCACATGCCTCCACCGCCACCCCCGCCTCCTCATAACCGGTTGGGAGAGTTTATGAGGACTAGGCCACCGACATTTGCTCAAGCTGTCGACCCTATGGATGCGGACGATTGGCTCAAGTCCGTGGAGAAGAAACTTGCTATTTTACAATGCAATGACCGAGAGAAGGTGCTATTTGCTTCTCATCAACTCGTTGGAGCAGCTGCGGATTGGTGGGATGCTTATTGCAATGCTCATGAGAACCAAGAGAGAATCACCTGGGCAGAATTCAAGGAGAGTTTCCGTTCTAATTATGTGCCGGAAGGTGTTATGATTTTGAAGAGGCAAGAATTTGAGTATTTAAGGCAAGGAAGATCAAGCGTGAGTGAATATCTCAACAAGTTTACTCAACTCTTAAGATATGCGCCTAAGGATGTTAGTCGGGACAGCCGGAAACAATACTTGTTCATGAGAGGCCTCAACAATGAAATTCAAGTGCAATTGCTCAATTGTGACTATGCAATTTTTTAGAAGCTTGTGGACAAATCAACTGTAGTTGAGAACAAGATTCGTGAGATGGAGCAAGACAATAAGAGAAAGGCGCCATATCAAGGACAGCAACAAGGAAGTAATGTGCGCCCTCGCTTTGCGCCGCCCAATGCGTCTTATTACAGCTCTTCTATTCCTACTCAACGCCCTGGTTATGCACCACGCCCAACTCAGTTTGTGCAGCAGCACCCTGTCATGCAAGCACCTAGGCCTCCAATGCCTTATGTGCCTCATGCTAATTTTCCTGGTGCCAATGCTCAAAACCAAGCTCGTCCCAAAAATTCTGGTGGAGTTAATAAGTGTTATACTTATGGAGAAGCTGGACACTGTGCGCATCAATGTCCTAAGTCAGGCCTTGGCCAAGGAAGCAATGCACCGAGGAAAAACCCAAGACCCAATGGAGGACAACCACAAGGGAACCATGGACAGCAGAATTTTGCTCGTGGCAACGTGAACCATGTCTCTACGGAGGATGCTCAACAAGCGGATGACGTGGTCATTGGTATGTTTCTCGCAAACTCCAACCCCGCGACTATGTTGTTTGATTCTGGAGCATTGCATTCATTCATTACATCGAAATATGTTGCCAAGTATAGGTTGCCTATCCCTCATATGAAGTTTAGTCTATTGGTTAAGTCTCCTAGAGGAGAGATGAGGACAAATATAGTATGTCCAAAGGTAAGCCTTAGAATAAGGGGGGTAGACTTCTCCGCCAACCTCATTGTTTTGGATTCTCAAGGGTTGGACATTATACTTGGTACGGACTGGTTGAGGAAGCACAATGGAGTTATTGAGTGTGCCACGAAGACGGTGAAGTTGACCAACGAAGAAGGGATCACCGTAGAATTTGAAGCATCTCAAACCGCACCAAAGCAATTGGAGCTGATTCATATGGACGGTGCCGCAATTGAGGAGATTCTGGTGGTGTGTGAATTTTTGGATGTTTTTCCGGACGAGTTGCCAGGTATGCCACCTGATCGAGACATTGAGTTTGTTATCGATTTAATACCTGGAACTGCACCTATAGCTAAGAGGCCGTATAGGATGCCTCCTAAGGAATTAGCGGAGCTCAAGAAGCAAATTCAAGAGCAATTAGAGAAGGGTTTTATTCGCCCTAGCTCTTCGCCTTGGGGAGCGCCCGTGCTGTTTGTGGACAAGAAGGATGGAACCCAAAGGATGTGTGTGGATTACCGAGCTCTCAACGAGGTAACAATCAAGAACAAGTACACCTTGCCACACATAGAAGACTTGTTTGATCAGATGAAGGGTGCTTGTGTCTTCTCTAAGATTGACTTGAGGTCGAGATATTTTCAAATGAAGATTAGACCATCAGACATACCCAAGACAGCTTTTAGGACGCGGTATGGATCTTATGAGTACACCGTGATGTCTTTTGGATTGACAAATGCGCCTGCCTACATTATGTACCTCATGAATAAGGTCTTCATGGAGTACTTAGACAAGTTCGTCGTGGTGTTTATTGATGATATTATGACCTACTCGAAGGATGAGAAAGAACATGAGGAACGCTTGAGGCTTATGTTACAGAAATTGAGGGAGCATCGATTGTATGCCAAGTTCAACAAGTGTCAGTTTTGGTTGAGAGAGGTGTCATTTTTGGGTCATATAATTTTAGGAGGAGGAGTATCGGTTGACCCCGGAAAAGTAAGAGACGTGTTGAAGTGGGAACCGCCGCAAAATGTCAAGGAAATAAGGAGTTTTCTTGGGATGGCTGGATATTACTGTAGATTCATCAAGGACTTTTCCAAGATAGCCAAGCCTATGATGGAGTTGCTAATGAAGGGAAAGGCGTTCCAATGGACTCAAGCTTGTCAAAACAGTTTTGAGGTGTTGAAGAAGAGTTTGACAATAGCCCCAGTCTTGGTCTTGCCGGATGTGAGCAAGAGTTTTGATATTTATTGCAACGCATCAAGGCAAGGACTTGGATGTGTGCTCATGCAAGAAGGTCAAGTGGTCGCCTACGCATCAAGACAACTGAAGAAACATGAGTAGAGTTATCCTACACATGATCTTGAACTAGCTGCCGTGGTACATGCATTGAAGATTTGGAGACACTATATTCATGGACATAGGTGTAAAATTTATACGGATCACAAGAGTCTTAAGTATATTTTCACACAAATGGATCTGAATTGGAGGCAATGGAGATGGTTGGATCTCATCAAAGATTATGATTTCGGGATCAACTATCATTCGGGAAAAGCCAATGTAGTGGCCGATGCTTTGGGTAGAAAGGGAGTAAGTCATCAACTCACAGTTTGGGAGTTACCATCCGAGTTATGTAAGGAGTTTGCAAGGTTGAACCTCGGATTTGTAAATGAGACAGAGATGATGGAGTTAAACCCAACCTTGGAGCAAGAAATTCGAGAGGCACAAACCGCAGATGAGGAGATCAAGGAAATCGAGGAAAGGACTGAAGAAGGGAGAGAATTCAGATTTGACGAGGATGAACATGGTACCTTATGGCTTGGAAAAAGGATTGTCGTGCCTAAGGTGAAGCAGATTCGGGAGACAATATTAATAGAGGCACATGACTCACCTTACTCAATTCATCCTAGTTGTACAAAGATGTACAAAGACTTGAAGACTTGCTATTGGTGGGATAGCATGAAGAAGGACATAGCTGAATACGTAGCATTCTGTGATGTGTGCCAACGAGTCAAGGCAGAACATCAAAGGCGAGCCGAATTATTGCAACCATTGAAGATCCCGGAATGGAAGTGGGAAGAAATTGGAATGGAATTCATAGTTGGTTTACCACGTACTCAGTCCGGGTATGACTCAATTTGGGTAATTGTGGATCGTTTAACCAAGTCAGCTTATTTTGTCCCTGTGAAGACCAAATATACAGCTGCACGATTGGCTGAAATATACCTGGAGCATATTGTGTGTCGACATGGAGTCCCTAAGAAGATAGTCTCAGGTAGAGGTTCTCAATTTACCTACAGATTTTGGCAAAAATTGCATGAAGCTTTGGGAACGAGGTTGAATTTTAGTTCAGCATATCATCCTCAAACGGATGGACAAACCGAGAGGACCAATCAGATTTTGTAGGACATGTTAAGAGCTTGTGCTTTGAAGCATGGGAAGAGTTGGGACAAAAGCTTGCCATACGCAGAATTTTTATACATCAATAGTTACCAAGCAAGCTTGAAAATGTCACCGTATGAAGCACATTATGGGAGGAAGTGTAGGACACCTTTATTCTGGAATGAGGCAGGAGAAACTCAAGTGTTTGGTCCGGATGTGTTGCAAGAAGCCGAAAAGCAAGTCCAAATAATTCGTGAAAACTTGAGGGTTGCCAAATCAAGACAAAAAGGCTATGCGGACAATAGGAGAAGGAAATTAGTCTTTGAAATAGGAGATTTTGTTTACCTCAAGGTGTCACCAATGAGAGGTCATAAGAGGTTTAACATAAGAGGCAAGCTCGCACCTCTTTATATTGGACCATTCAAGATTTTGGACAAAAGAGGAGAAGTAGCATATAAGTTGGAGATGCCAGCTCATCTTTTAGAAGTACATAATGTATTTCATGTTTCCCAGCTCAAGAAGTGTTTGAGAGTACCGGAAGAACAAGTGCCAATGGAAGAATTGGAACTAGAGGAAGATTTGACTTATGCCGAACAACCGATCAAAATCTTGGAAACCAAGGAGAGAGTAACAAGGAACAAGGTGATTCAATGGTGTAAAGTTCAATGGAAGCACCACGCAGAAAAAGAAGCAACTTGGGAGCTAGAAAATGATATCAAGAAGGACTTTCCCTATCTCTTCTCTTCCGCATCGAATCTCGAGGGCGAGATTCATTTTAAGGGGGGTAGGTTTGTAACATCCTAATTTTCCTGCATCATGCCCTACATACACTCATATACATTTTTAACATTAACCCACAACAAGAGGAACGAGTTTAAAATTGTTTCGGAGCATTTAAAAATGATTTGGATCAAAACCGCACTTAAAATGCAGGAAAGTGCGGACTAGTCCGATTTTACTGAGGACTAGTCCAATTTCTCTCTGACTAAAAACGGACTTGTCCGTTTTTGCTGAGGACTAGTCCGATTTTGGCTCTGGAAACTTTCGGACTTGTCCGAGTTTGTGTGGACTAGTCCGGTATTCCAAGAATCCTTGAATATTTGCTAAGTCCCTGGACTTTTCCGGACTAGTCCGGTGTTCGAGCGGACTTGTCCGATTTCCTCTCTGTTAAAAGTCGGACTTGTTTGATTTTTGGCCAGACTTGTCCGATTTTCTCTCTGGACGACTTCAGACTAGTCCGGTCCTTTTCGGACTTGTCTGATATTTCGCGACTCCGAGTTGATCTTTTGTTTTACGACTTGTTTCTTGGGTTTCACGTTAAGTGGGCCTAGGGACGTCGTGCCTAACTCTTTTAGAGCTCATGTGGGACTCTAAACCGGCCTCTACTCCTCTCAAACTCGAAATCCATCTAAACCTAGCATCCACCTCTATATAAACAACCCCACCCCTTGGATTGACATCTATTTGCCACTTTTCACCCACCCAAACCCTAGTTCTTGGAGAGCCACCATCAAGGAGGGAGGAGAAGATCCCAAGCAAGAAGAAGAAGAGGAGGAAACAAAAGAGGATCAAGATCTCCATCAAGTTTCGTTCTTCATCACCAATTCATCTCCAAGTTCATCACGAACCCTAGATCACCAAGATCCAAGTGCTACCTCCAAGTTTCTTGATTCATTGGAGTCCTAAACACCTGGTATACCTTCTATTATCTTTTCCTTACGTCAAATCAACCCCTAATCTCCAAATTTACGTCGATCTAGAAAACCCTAATCTGCTGATCTCGCAGAGTGCAGACTTGTCCGATCCCTAGCGGACTAGTCCGATCTTTCTGGTTAAATTGTGTTGAATTGATTCTAAAATTTGATCTAATCAAATCCAAACCTGTATAAACTTGTTAAAAACTATTAGAACTAATTAGTGATCATTAAAAGCAATCTATTAACAAGTTTTACCTTGCATTTGCATCAATCATTCATGTCATGTCATATTGAGTAATATTTGTGCACTCTTTGATTGTGTTTCTTGTCTTGTATGTTTATTGTGTGGATTAGACGGATTTGCGCTAGAGAGTGCCGCGGAGGATCTACAGCACCAAGAGTTTGAAGGCTTTAACCCTAATCAACTGCAAGAGCAAGGCAAGTGTCCTTGAAGCATATTGATCCCGTTTTGAAAATAAATGTTTTGTTTGCAAACTGCATGCTGTGTCAAATTGATGGGAATCCTATGATTAGGAAGTTTACTAGCTTTGTTTACCCACCCTTGTCACCTGGAATATATGGTAGAGAGTCGGAAGGGGCTTTTACCTTTTGCTTCGCTAATCAACTGGGATGGGAAACAACTATACCACTCAATTTAATTATGCATGGATGAGATTATGATTAACATGAACTGGTTAAATATGATATGGTAATGGGTGATATACGCAAGCCTAGTATGTGGATGGGTTGGACGTATGGTGGTTTGCTTGCTTTAGATGTAAGGACCGATTCATGCGAGAATAAGCCAGGACTACAGTGCCACCAAAAGGCCAAGTATGGGTGTGGCGTAGCTGATTAATTAGGGCTTTGCTAGTGCTGTTTGGACCATTGTGGATGCTCGGGGAAGGGGTAGTCGGACGGGTTTGTTGATGATTGGTGGGACTACCCTGGGATCCGAATGGCTCAAGAGGGGGCCCTTGGTTGAAGATGTGCTCAGTTGGAGACATCGCCACCGGTGAAACCTCAGTGGGGTCTAAATAGGATAGTAATACCTTTGTAAATGCTATTTTGTGATCTCTTGGCCATACACCAAAGGAAGTGTAATTGGCATCAGGGAGGTTCTTTAGTCGCCGACGGGTGATGAAATCGCAAACACATGGGTAAAGTGGTACAAACTCTGCAGAGTCTAATAAAACTATCATGATAGTCGTGCTCCCGGTTATGAGCACCTGGACAACTTCCGTGATTAGAGGATACTTGGTATTGGGATGGTATTTGGGATGGTTATGGTTGGTATTATGGTTATGGATTAATTTCTGGTATTGAAAATGGTTATTGGCAAATGGTGAAATCTGGAATTATTGATGATGGCAGTGAATTCAGATTGGTATTATGATATTACTTATGATTATGATGGGTTTACTTCACATACATACAATATATTGCTTTTCAAATGTTTTAATGTACTTTTTAGCACTTAGCCATTAATATTGTCGTCATTTGAATCAGCCACATGTCATACTTTCCACACTTGCTGAGTACGACATGTACTCACTCTTGCAATTCCCCCCAACAGTTGCAGGTCAGGATTGGGAGTTTAATGGTGATAATGTGGAGTTCTAGGCCGTGTCTACCGTCAGCGTTGCTTGTGGTGTTTTTGGAGCTGCGCTATACCCTATTCTTATGCTGCCTAGCTGTTTAGTTGTTTAGTTTGCTTAATTAGTTTATTTCCGCTGCTTTAGTTGAACTTGTCATTAGTATTCATTACAGCTTGTATTCGAGGATAATCTGGTTTGTGTAATAAAATTTGGTTAATTAATCTTGTTTTGTGGTAATTTTCTATATACTCTTTTGTGATTGCACTCGTGTATGTGTGATGAACATCCTGGGCACACATATGCGTTAGCTTGGTTCATTTTTCGGAACCGGGCGTCACACTACCAAAGAGGTACAATGAAATTTAACTTTGTGTTCATGTCTAGATGGGAGAACAACATTTTTATTTGAAACCGAATCAGACAACACCCCTGCAGATTTGAAAACCACTTCCTTTTGTCTTGGAACTGTTTGAATCAAACCACTTCCTAATGACTTTACAATTTTAGGTGGATGTGCCTTAGCATGTGCATGAGAATCAAAACCCAAACCAGTTTTATCTTTGCAAGACTTGGAAGAATTCAACAGCAAGTTTAGGTTCTTATTCCCATTACCAAACCGATCTAATGTCCGATGCATGTTATCGTGTTTATTGGACAAGTCAAGGCAATTTTCACATGAAGTTTTTCCTTTTAATTTGCAATTGGAACAATATTTAACTTCATGAGAACGTAAAGCATTATTCAGTATTGAAATTTCATTCATAGCATCTTTTAGTTTCTTTTCAACATCATCACAACTAGAACAATGCAAATCAATTGTAGAACAAGAAGCATCTTTTAAGTTTCCAATGTCAAATGCAGCAAGCTTTTTGTTCTTTTCAATTTCAAGTTCAAGTCTATCTAGAGTGGAGGAGTGTGCAGTTTTTAGTGTGGACAATTGTTCATAGATTAAATCACATGACGGACAAGAATCATCACTAGGAATCAAGGTTTTCAAACGGTTGATTTTAGATTCTAGTGATTCAATTTTAGCAGCTTTATCCCTAATCTTTTTGTCCTTTTTCTTAACAATAATAGTTACACGAGAAATTCCATGACACATTTCATTACAGGTAGAACATATCTCATCGTCGTCACTGTTGTATTCTGCATCATCCTGACTTGATCTTGATCTTGTTCTGCCCGCCATGAAGCATAAGATGGCTAGATCGTCATCATCTTCATCACTTTCAAAGTCTACATCGCTTGAACCGAGCTCTTGAAGTGCAGTGATGAAGCTGTTAATCATCTTGCGTCCTATGGTACCCTTCTTTTTCTTGTTGGGGTTTCCAGAGGTGGTCTTGCCCTTGTTCTGTTTTTCTTCACGGGTAGTAGGACCTGAATGGTTAGGGCATTCTGTACGAAAGTGTCCTGTCTTACCACATTCAAAACAACATTGAGGTCCAGAGCTTCCTCTCCTTCTAGTTCTCACATTTTGCAATGCTTTTGAGAACCTAGTAGAGATTAGTGCTAACTCCTCTTCTGGAAAATCCTCGATCTGCTCCAGGGTTAGTGAGGACAACAAAGCAAGAGTACTGCAAGATGATGATTGGCTGGAGCTAGGCATATCACGTTGTGAGACAAATGCAATAGACTTATTTGGGTTCTTACGTGATAAGATGTCAATTTCATGAGTTTATAGTTTAGAATAAAGAACATCTAATGTAAGAGAACTCATGACAGTTGATTCACGAATAGATGTTACTTTCATCTCCCAAATTGACATGTCTAATGCACTAAAAAGTTGCCTAGCATTCTCAACATCAGAAAAGTTAACAATGACACTACGTAAGATGCTGATAATTTTATTGAAGCGAGCAAAGAGATCATCGATAGACTCACCAGGTTGAATCTCAAAATGCATATATTCCTTTTTGAACATATCTTGTTTTACCTCCTTGATTGTGTTGGAGCCTTCATGATAATCACAGAGAGCTCTCCAAACATCGTATGCTGATCGGAGATGTGCAATGCGGTCGAAGTCACTTTGAGTGAGTCCTTGGATGATAAAGTTTCGGGCTTTGTTATTGTTGTCGACGTCCCGCAGGTTTGTAGCCATAACTTGATCGTTAGATGACACTTTGTAAGGCTTGTACACCTTCTTCCATATTGCAAAGCCTTGCGCCTGGATGAAAGCCTCCATGCGTGCCTTCCAAACCTGAAAATCAATACCAGCAAACACACAAGGTTTGGCGGAGTATTTCTCCATTACGATTAGTCAAAAACACGTGCAAATCACAATGATTAGAGCACTGTGTCTCTGATACCAATTGTATGATCGAAGAGCACGTGAAAAGCTACCAGAGGGGGGGGGGTGAATGGTAGATTTAAAAAACTTACTCAGCAGAAACAATTAAATCCCAACCCCTTCGGTAGAAAAACGATCTGTTAAAGAAATTGTGTGTGAGACTAATATAAACGTTTTCACCATGACAAAAGTGATAGATATCAGAGAGAATTGAGTCACGAAGATAACACAACAAGAATCACTCAAATCCGTTGAGACGAACTCAAGTTACAATTGAAAGATCGAACAAAGGTCAATCTGTCCTACCCGAGAAAAACAGTTTTGGAACGCTGCAAAGAAACTCGTGTAGATCAGAAACCACAAATCCAATGACCGTCAAATTTTGACAGATGATAGATAATCAAGTTTTGAAGACAAACCAGAAATAATCACGTCAATTGGATCTTTACAACTCGAGTTATGATAAAACCACCGACAAAAGGGAGTTCTGTCCCGAAACGCGACGAGTAAAACTAGTTTAGAACAAGTCGGATGAACAAGGTACAAAAGTTCCTTCAAACTACAAATTTTATTCAATAGAACACAAGAGGAACAGCCACAAAGTCGTGCACCACGAGCTCTTGCCTCCCTTGCTTATATAACCAGCTCGAAAGCAAACTCAACTCAAATCAGGACTCTAATCCTACTCCGTTCACGAATCGAAACTTTCCATGACTACTTAGGACTCTTCTATACGCAGATAAAAGCAATCTTAAGACTTCCAAACACCTTAGGAACGTATCCCACATTCCTAAAACAACTCAAATTTGTGACCCACACGAAATCCTGTCATAAGCAACTCGATACTTTCCGTACCGAGCCATAACCAACTCCGCTGCAGCCAAAGTCATCAACCGATAAGATCTGATCCTTCCAACCAGAACTTCCCCTCCATAAACCATCTTCGAAACCATGTTGCCACGTCATGCACCGCATGCATATGTGCAAACACCTTTCTTCGACGTATAGTAACCTTCATATGCACTTCCCTTGATTCAATCATCCTGCGCGACCTCCTGACCCGTTCAACCACAATTCCTCCTAAATTTGGTTGTTGGAACCTCATCTCCTCCCTGAGACTAGTCCAAAGGATCCTGTCACCAGCCATGACTTGAACTCAAGCAACAACTGCACATAAACAAACAACCAATCCGTACGAGCCCAAGTCCGCGACTTGACTCAAATTAGTTCCAAACACAACACCTTACGTGAGCACCTCACATAAGCATGTTACAAAACCACAGTAAAATGATATCAGCCATATCAACCAAAACGCACCAAAACCATAGAAAATGAATACTAAGAAAACTTTCTAATAATATAAAGCAAGTTCGAAACATTTGACATTAAAAGCTCGAACATTGCGATCAAGCACCGGACCTTGCCAAAGCTAATTGGAGCTTGAGTCGGAGCTTACCAAAGCTAGTACAACCTAACGCCGGAGCTTACCAAAGCTAGTACAACCTAGCGCTGGAGCTTTACCAAAGTTAGTACAACCTAGCGCCAGAGCTTACCAGAGCTAGTCGGACCTTGCGCCGGAGCTTGCCAAAGCTAGTCAGAACTAGTCAACCCAAAAGCCGGAGATAGAAAAACAAGTCGGAGCTAACCAACATAAGTCGGACCTAGCAAATCATATTGGAGCTTAACAAAGACATGCTGGAGCTATCAAAGACATGCCGGAGCTAAAGACAAAGCTCACCGGAGCTACCCAAAAACATGTTAGTTCTTAGACAAAGAAAGCCGGACCTATTGTCGGACCTTAAGTCAGACCTTGCTGAAGCTCGGAGCTAGAGTCAGACCTTGCTAAAAAACTATTATGGAAGCATTCAAAACTTTTATTGTCAAAGCCAATGTATTCAGCACACATAAGTCTCACACAACCTAAAGAAGGCATGTCCGAAAGATCCATTCCCGCTCCCACTACAGGAATCCGTCGATAGGGCGTCGTCCATATGAGCGTCGGTTTCATACACAAACCGACACACATAAAAACTTAGCCGACGACGAATTTTGGACGCCTTTAAACACTAAGTGCATCGGGGCCGACACATTTACCTCCTATGTGCGTCGGGTTCCAGCGGCCGATGCACTTAAACTTAAATGCGTCGGCCAGGGCGACTGATGCACTTAAGTGAGTTATATGCGTCGGTTCTGGCCCAACCGACGCACATAAGGTGACACGTGGTTGCTCCACCGAGCGCGGGTGTGTGTGTTGGTCCAGTTGAAACCGACGCATATAATGAACTTAAGTGCGTCGGTCCAGTAGAAACCATCGCACATAACATATTTTTTTTAAAAAATTGTTTATTTTCTCTCCCTCCGCGGATGGGGAGCCTCCATTTTACACACAACAGCAATATATATACATCATATCAGTTTTCAAACATATGACCATACACAAGTTATCAAACATAGCACTATACACAAGTTTTAAAATGTTTCAAACACAAGCACAACAAAATACAAGCACAACAGTTAGAAAATGAGTAAACGAAATTCATATGTCACCGTGGGAGCCTCCACTCACATGTCCTCCACTCCCATCTCCTCCACTCGCACCTCCGTCGTTGATGTTAAAGAAAGCATCGACACCTTCAGGTGTTTCGTGACGAGATCCCTACAATAGATAAAAATGAAATAGAAACTTAATAACATAACATGTTAACTCCTACTTACTTAATAACATAACTTTAAAAAGGAGAAGCATATTGGTTTGAACTAAAACTTATCAACACACTCTCGTATTTCCTCTCACTGTCTCTAACTCTTTCGCTCTCTCACTTGTTCACTTTTTCACTTCATCTCTCTGCTAGTATTTCCCTTTTCTTTTTAATATTGTGGTAATTAATATGTGATGTTATAATGAAAATATTATAACAAGTATGCATGTCATACATACCGCTGCATCTCCTTGTGATGGGTGAGTCTGCACCAGAGGGAAAGGCATCGGTGGGAAAACTGCTTGAAGTTATGATATTATAATTAAAATCATTCTGGAATCAAATAAAGTGGTCAAATGCAAAAATTACAGTTTACCTGGATTATTTTGCTGCAATCCAGAAGCCAACAGTGACATAAATCCATAAGGTTGTGGAACAAACGATTGACCACTCTCGGAACCCTGCAACACAAATAGTTACGATATTGCATTATATAACTGAAGTCAATAAGATAAGTAGTTTTACCTGTGAGGAGCCAATCTGTGGTAGTGCTGGCTGCATTGGTCGAGGACCAAACTGAGAACTAGAGCTACCTTCACCCATGAACTGCATCAAGTAAATTATTTGTGATATCTTGAGTAGATACATTTGTAAATCAAATAATATTTTCAAATAAGAAAATTACATGTTACTTGAGACATATACAAATAATGCATCTGTTGCTGCAACATCTGTGTCTGTTGTTGTTGTTGTTGCAGCAACATTCGTGTCTCTTGCTGTTGTTGTTGCAGCAACATCTGTGTCTCTTGTTATTGTTGTTGCATCTCCTCCTTTGTGCGTCTTAGTTCTTCTTGTAATTCAGCCTCTGTAGATGATTGAAATCGACAACCACCAACATTGGACGATCGTCATCTAGCATAAGCCTCACGCTCTACATATCCGTCGCCTAACCCAAGTCTAAAAAAATACAAGTGTGAAGAATCGATATTCATTAACATACAAATCAGCATTAACTTTACACATACCTCCCATGTGGTAGACCACCGCCGACATCGTATGCTGCAGCGATGTCCAACGGCTCTCCCAAATAGTCTGAATCAGGTCCATGATTCTTCTTGAAACACTCAACATACTTTTGCTATGATACATTTAGTTAACAAATTAATGTAATACAAGATAAATTGAGTTGATGGATAAAAGCAACAAAGAGTCAACGTACGTACCAATTTTTGCGTTGATGCCTTGTCACATAACACCTCCGGGCGATTCGCGTCTGGACCTTTGTGCCCCTTAAGATAAACCCCAAAAAATGTAGGAGGCGTACCTGTTTCAGCTGTCTGCATATCAAAATCAATAATTTAATAAATGCAATTAATTGAAGCAATCTAAGTATGAATATAAGAATTCATACCATCCTTTGTTCCATCTGAACATAACCATCCGACCCGAAGAAATGCTTTCCAGGCTTGCTCTTCTGATTTCTTCGGTGTCTATCAGAAATATTTTTGAACTCAACTGAACCCCAATACTCGCATAACCATTCCCAAGCCTCCATATTCGCACAAATCCAATCCACATGACTTTGCAAGTACTCCTCCCTAGTGAGGTGAATTTTGGCTGCTTCTTTGTTTGTCATAGGCTGTAACATCACCGTCTTGTAGTAGACAGTCACAACCTTGATCCGTGCCTTCGAGAAGGAGTCCTTGACATGCCTCTTTGTTGCATTATGGAAAACTGAACAAGCATATGCTTGACTCACACCCTCCTCCAAACGAAACCTACCCTGCATACAAGTAACAATTAATGTCAAATAACAATAGGATGTAATGTAATGGAAACAATCAAAACAAACTTACCCAGAAAATCTCCCAAACTTTATCCTGACATGTACCCGAATCGCCATACTCTTGAAGTGCATAGTGATCCCAACTATGCGCTGCAATTCTTTGACAATCTACTAATACCATCCCGGGATAGCAAAACCGGATGGTGTTTCCCAACTCAGTGTTAACTACTCGTCGATGCCCCTTTTCACTCCATCCAAGCTCCAGCCAGCACCTAGTACCCTTCGGCCTTATAATTGTCCGCTCGTCTATACTTTTACTTACAACACATAAAAGGTGCATATGCAGCCTGTACATAAAAAATACATAAAATTAGTTAATTGAACAGATATAATGAACTTGTTAGTTAATTAAAAATATTACCTAAAAGGGCACCGATCGGGGTGTCCTAACTCTTCCAGCTCGGCCCTTCTTGCAATCCTGGCATCTCGCTCAGGATCCTCACGCTCATCTTCTTCATCATCATCTCCCTCATTCCCACCATCAGAAGAGGTCCATCGCCCAACACTATCTGAGCCTCCTCTTGAGACACGTCTTGAGCCTCCAACTGAGCCTCCTGGGACCAGGGTCAGACCAGGGGGCAGGAGCGCCGGCCACCGGGGACGCAGGCGGGGGCGGCGGGCAGGGACGGGGATGCGGGTGCATGAGAGGGGCGGGGATGCGGGCGCGGGCGAGGGGCGCCGGCGAGCGGGGGCGCGGGCGGGGGCAGCGGGTGGGGACGCGGGCGAGGGGCACCAGTGACGGGGCGGCGGGCGAGGGCGCAGGCGAGGGGCGCCGGCGACGGGCGGGGCGCCGGCGCAGGGGAGGGGCGCCGGTGATGTGGCGGCGGGCGGGGGCACTGACGAGGCAGCGGGCTGGCGACGGCGGCAACAGGCGGGGTTGGCACAGGCTCGGGCGAGTAGTGTCGAGGCGCGTGAGAAGAAAAGAGACACGAAGGGTTTAGGCCCCTCTTAAGAGCGTCGGTTTTGGCTTGGCCGATGCTCTTAGAGCCTGAGCGATCCGGGCCAACTTAAGGGTGTCAGTGTTGTCCCGGCCAACGCTCTTAGAGGCTCAATCAGCCGGGCCCGCTTTGAGTCTTATGTGGGGCCCATTTAAGAGCATCGGTTAGGCCGACGCATTTAATATATTTGTGGGTTTAGCGGACGCATCTATTATGTGTGTCAGTTTATTGAAGAACACCGACGCCTCGAACTTATGGGTGTCGGTTACCTTAAACCGACATCCTTAGACGCCTTAAATGCGTCGGGGCCGACACATCTATAAAAACCGACATCCTATTCATCGTTTCCTGTAGTGTCCCCAGGATAGACCAAATTGTAGATTCTTCGTCAGGTTGTGATCTTCTGTGTTTGCTAGACGCGTACTCTGGTTTCCATCAAATACCTATGTCTAGAGATGATGAGGAACACACTGCTTTTGTAATAGTAGATGGCTTGTATTGTTATGTCTCCATGCCTTATGGTCTTAAGAATGCCCTCCCTACCTTTGTACGTGCGATGCATAAAACATTTGGGGACCTCATTAGAGACCTGGTAGAGGTGTATGTCGATTACATTGTGGTCAAAATCAAAGACCTCGTGTTCTTCCTAGACAACTTAGCGCAAGTCTTTAGCAGGCTTCGCCTTACGCGCACAATGCTGAACCTCGAAAAGTGTGTCTTCGGGGTCTCTTCGGGGTCTCTTCGGGGAAGCTGCTGGGATTTCTGGATTCCCAACAGGGGATCGAAGCCAATCCAGAGAAAATCAAGGCAATAGAATTGATGCGACCCTCGACGCGTATCAAGGATGTACAAAAGCTTGCAGGTTGCTTCGCGGCCCTTAGCCTCTTCATCTCAAAGCTGGCAGAATGAGCGATTCCCTTCTTCAAGATTCTGCGGAAGGCATGTCCCATTGCCTGGATAGAAGAAGAGGAAGCAGCATTTTGGGAGCTCAAGAGGCACCTAACGTCCCTCCCAGTTATGGTGGCGCCGGAGCCCGGGGAGCCCCTGCTGCTGTATGTTACTGGAACAACCGAAGTGGTGAGTATGGTCTTGGTCACAGAGCGACCCAAACCGCATCAGCAACATAAGCGAGGAGGAGCCTGTAACGCAAGCACCGAGCCTCCAGTCCTAGATCAAGTCATGGACGACTCTCAGGAGGGCTCTGGGAGCCAGGAAGTCGCTGGCCCCCAGCCCCTAGAGCATGATGCGGGTTCCGGGAGCCAGGAACCCCAGGACCGAGATCCAACGCAGGAAGCACCGGACCCCTCGGACAGAGTCCGGACCACTCAAAGGCCGGTCTACTATATCAGTGAAGTCCTCCATGAGGCAAAGACAAGGTATCAGAAGTTACATAAGTTACTGTACGCTGTGTTGATAGCATCGAGGAAGCTCTGGTACTACTTCCAAGGTAATAAGGTCTAAGTGGTCACCTCCTTTCCACTGAGAACAGTCCTCCACAGTCTTAATGCTACCGGCAACATCGCCAAGTGGGCAGCTGAGCTAGCAGAGTTTGAGATTGAGTTCCATCCTCGACATGCGGTCAAAATCCAGGTCCTGGCAGATTTCCTGGCCGAGTGGACTCCATCACCTTGCAACCTCGAAAGCCCAGTCCGCGGAGACACAGTGTCCGGAGCACCGACTTTCACTGAAACCCCGTGGACACTTTACTTCGATGGCTCTGCCCGGAAGCAGGGGGTCGGGGCCGGGGTAGTGCTCATAGCAACGACGGAGGAGCAGTTCAAGTATATGGTGCATCTTTGCTTCAAAGCCACCAACAACATGGCAGAGTACGAGGCCCTCATCTATGGGCTCAATACAACACTGACCCTCAACGTCCGCCAGCTCCTTGCCAAAGGTGATTCCCAGCTAGTTGTCAAGCAGGTCAAAGGGGAGTGCAGTTGCAATGACCCCCAGCTAGCAGCATACTTACTACACGTCAGGAAGCTGGAGAAAGATTTCGAGGTCCTGGATCTGTGCCATGTACCCCGAGCTGACAACTCAGTCGTAGACGACCTGTCAACAAAGGCTTCTACAGAGGCACCAGTGCCTGCAGGGCTCTTTGCTGGGACGTTATCGCGACCAACCACCCGAGTTGCCAAACCGGGTGAAGGGGGTGAAGTTAGCACCTTGAAGCTAGCAACCCCGGCGGCCCTACAGCCATGGTGCTCGGCAAGGTTCCTATGCGCCTCCAGCAGCTCCAAGCAGCTGGGCGTCCAAGAACCAGAAGCTCAAGGAGGTCCCGATGCATGGATCTCAGAGGTCCGGGGCTACTTGAAAGACAACTACCTTCCCAAAGAACATGCCCTGGCAGAACGGATTGTGCGGATGGCCAAAAGATACATGCTGGTAGAAGGGAATCTCTACCAGTGTGGCGGCAACGGCATCCTACTGCGCTACATTACCCGGTAGGAGGGCTGCGACTTGCTTGCAGAAATCCATGGAGGTGAGTCCGGGAACCACGCATTGGCCCGTACGCTGGTCGGCAAAGCCTTTTGGGACGGCTTCTACTGGCCCACAGCACTCCAGGATGCCATTGACATGGTTAATAGATGCAAGGCGTGCCAGTTCCATGCCAAGCAGATCCACACACCAGCTCAAGGGATATAGATGATCCCTCCCTCGTGGCCATTCGCCGAGTGGGGACTGGACATCCTGAGACCTTTCCCAAGAGCTGTCAGAGGATTCCGGCACCTCTACGTCGCTGTAGATAAGTTCACCAAATGGCCAGAAGCCACCCCAGTCGTCACCATTAACAAGCGGACCGCAGTGAAGTTCATCAAGTCGACCGTCTGCAGGTTCGGAGTCCCGAACAGAATCATCACTGATAACGGGACCCAATTCATGAGTGCAGCGTTCCAGGAATACTGCGAGGACCTTGGGATCCAAGTTTGTTATGCCTCTGTCACCCATCTCGAGAGCAATAGGTAGGTAGAAAGGGCGAACGCTGTGTTTCTCAAGGGCCTCCGAACTTGTACATACTCAAGCCTCGAGCATGGTGCAAACTGGGTGGATGAGGTGCCATATGCACCGTGGGCTAGTCAGACATCAACAAGCTGGGCTACGGGAGAAACGCCCTACTTTCTTGTGTACGGGGCGGAGGCCGTCCTTCCACAAGAGATCACCATGGGCTCTCCCCGTGTCCGGATGTACGACAAAGCTGCGCAGGACCAGTTCCGGCGTGAAGATATCAACCTCATCGACGAGGGACGCGTACGAGCTACCCTCCAAAACGCACGGTATAGGCAAGTGCTCCGATGCTACCACCAGCGGACCGTGCGCAGTAGGGAGCTCAAGGTGAACGACCTGGTCCTACGACGTCTGCTTTCTCGTGAAGGGACAAACAAACTCTCCCCCAAGTGGGAGGGTCCCTTCCGGGTTACAGAGGTTTGTCGCCTAGGGTGCATTCGCCTAGCTATGGAGGATGGTCAACCGATAACCAACCCATGTAATATCGAACACCTCTGTAAGTTCTATCCGTAACCAGGCGTAGGGCATTCTATTTTTCTTTTGTTATAAAATTGGCATAGTGTCTAGAGACAACACTTGGGTTATCTAAGGCCGGGGAAATGAGCTCCGAGTGTCTGCCTTGCTCGGCGCGGTCCGGTACCCGATGAAGGTACACTCATCTCCTTGTCGCCCGGGCCGGGTCGTTCCTCATGTAAAATCTGTCCTCTCCACTACAGGAAACGCTAACACTTACGTCGGCCAGATTAATTTATGTCGGCCAGCCGATGTAAATAAACTAACTTACGTCAATCAAAAAAACTGACGTAAGTTAAACTAACTTACGTCGGCGGCCGACGTAAGTCAGTAGACCGACAGCAGTAAATGTGAACATACGTCGGTCTGAGCAACTAGCCGACGTAAATAAAAGACCGACGTAAGTTAAGCCTAACTTACGTCGGCTTGGCAGGTGGCCGACGTAAGTCTCGGTGGCCGACGTAAGTTTACTATTTAGCCGACGTAAGTTACGTATTTTAACCTACCCCCCGTGCGCTTTTTCTCTTTTCTTCCTTACCCGCCGCGTGCCTCTCTTCTATCCCTCCCCGCCGCCGTGCCCGACGCCTACGCTCACCGCCGCCGCGCCCGCCGCCACCCGACGCCGCCGTCCTACGCCGCTGCCACAAGGTATGCCCCTCCCCTCCTCTCCTCCCCTCCCCTCCCCGACCCCCCCCCCCCACGCCCCCTCCCCTAGTGCCGCCCTGCCGCCGCCGTCCGCCTCCCCATCCCCTCCCCTCCCCCTCCCCTCCACGGCCGAGCGCAGACCCCCTTCCCCTCCCCTCCCCTCTCGAGCCCCCCCTCTCCCCCTCCTCCTCCCCTCCCCCTCGACCTCCCCTCCCCCTCCCCTCCACGGCCGAGCGCCACCCCCCCTTCCCCTCCCCTCCCCTTCCGAGCCCCCCCCTCTCCCCCTCCTCCTCCCCTCCCCCTCGACCTCCCCTCCCCGGTCCCACTCCCCCACCCTCACCCTACTCCCCGCCTTCCCCCACCCTCACCCTGCTCCCCGAGCCCTCCCCCCCCCCCCCCCAATTCAAAGTCAACTTTCAATTTGAATTGTAATCAAATTCAATTTTGAATTTGAAATTTTTTAAATTTGCTAAAATTGCTTAATTGTTTATTTAATTTTGGTTAAGTGGTTAATTTGCTTAAATATGCTTAAGTGGTTTATTTTATTATGATTAATTTGCTTAATTATGCATAATTATGATTATTTTTCTTATTTTTGCTTAATTTGCTTAAATATGCTTAAGTGGTTTACTTTATTATGATTAATTTGCTTAATTATGCATAATTATGCTTAATTTGCTTAATTATGCTTAGGTGGTTCATTTAATTATGTTTAATTATAATTAAATTGCTTAAATGTGTTTAATTATGCTCAAGTGGTTTATCTATTTATTCTTAAGTGGTTAATTGCACCATGAGGAGGGCAGCGTCGGGGGCGGCCGACTGTCGGGTGCCACGGCGTCGCCGGTAGCTCCAGGAGAGAGAGAGAGAAACCGTGGGTCGTGTGTAGGGGTCAGCAGAGGAGATCGGGGCGGCGGCGCGGCTTGGTGCGTCATGCAGCATGCGGAGGAGTTCGCGCTAAGAGGAGCTCGCGCCGGCGGAGGAGCTCGAGGCGGTGGGCGGCACGCAAAAGAAGCTCGTGCCGGCGGTGAACTGAGAAACGCGTTATATTTTGTCGTTGAACATTGTTATTAAGGCGTCGCTTTAGCGTCGCTAAAGAGATGCTAGAGCGGTAAGGCACTCCGACATCGTAAGGCGTCCCTGTTGCCTTGCTTTCTAGGGTAAGGCAGCGGCGGCCAGGGAAGCCGGCGGCGGCAGGGAAAGCTGGCGCCGCGGGAGCAGGGGGATCCGTCGCCTTAAGTCGCCTTACCGCCTTAAGAACGTCAATGACCCGCGATTGTGTGGACGGTGGAAATGGATGTGGAATTGTCATCTAAGACCAACTTTCCTCTGAGTCTTTCTCTAGTTCTTTCCTCTCTTAAATGACCTCAAAATGAAAATGAGCAACGTAACTTATAGCAATGTATTACCCGTTTCGGATCGGCACGTCTCACATGCCAATTGTCCCTTTTTGGACAATTTGGAATTGTCCCTTTTTGGACAGCCTCGGAGTGACCGAGGGGGCTTGGCTTGTGACGAGACGCGGGTCCGGATTTGGACGAGATTTCGGTGGCGTAACCCTGTTGTTCTCTATTGCACCATTTTTGGGCGTGCAGTGGAGAACAGCGGGGTTATGCTGCCGAAATTTCGTTCGAATCCGGATCACGCGTCTCGTCATGAGCACGCTCCGCTCGGTCACTCTTGGGTGGGTTTAGGATCTATCTGCCTAGGTTGTAGGGTCATGAAACATAACATAACAATACATTAACGACAATTTCTTTTGCATTAAACTGCAGAGTCAAACATGGGCGAAGACCGTAGTTGGATGTACACTGGTTGGAAGAGCACAACTGGTGGTCACTCAGATGAGTGGTATGCCAAGACAGAAGCTTTTGTGGAACGAGCTTTTTCGTTGTCAAATAGCGATAAGGTGCGGTGCCCATGTACGAAATGCCGAAACGGAACGTTTTTGGACAAAGTGGAACTTACGTTGCACTTGTGTTGAGACGGTTACATGTCAAATTATGAGTTGTGGAACTTCCACGGCAAGACAGCTTCTCAAGCTGTACAAGAAGTGGAAGCGGACAATGATGATGCTCAAGAGGTTGATATGATGGATGAGATGCTGGAAGCTATACGACCAGAACTTATAGAAGATACTCAAACAACAGAGGTTAAAGAGTTCTTCAAACGTCTCAAAGATTCAGAAGAGACTCTGCATGAACACACTAAAATGTCAATCCTCAATTTTGTGACTAGACTTATGGAAATTAAGTCTAAGTTCTTCTTTTCTAACAATTGTTACAACATGCTTATCGATTTGTTCAAAGATGTCCTTCCACAATCCAACAAAGTGCCTAAGGATATGTACAACTCGAAGAAAATTCTTTCTGGTCTCGGGATGAAGCACGAAAAGATTGATGTGTGTCCGGACAGCTGCATGCTTTTCTAGAGAGAGCATGCCAATGAGAACAAATGTTTGAAATGTGGTCACTCGAGGTTTGTCAAAGTTGTTAATAATGATAGTAATACAGTGACGACGGAAGTCGCACGTAAGCAGCTTCGTTACATACCTGTGACAACGAGGTTGAAGCGGCTGTTCCTTTCAAAAAAGACGGCCAGACACATGAGATGGCACAAAGAAGGTGAGCGTGAGAACAATGGAGTCATGATGCACCCGTCCGATGGTGAGGCATGGAAGGCTCTGGACCGGTTCGACCCAGAATTCGCTTGTGAAGCGAGAAATGTTCGCATCGGATTGGCGACAGATGGGTTCACACTGTTCAGCACAAACGCCGCACCATACTCCTGTTGGCCCGTCTTTGTCATTCCGAACAATCTTCCGCCGACTTTTTGCATGAAGAATGAGTTTATGTTTCTTAGCCTCATTGTACCTGGGCCAGATCATCCTGGATCACGTCTCAACGTGATGTTGAAACCGTTGATCGAAGAGTTCAAAATGTTGTGGACAGGAGTCGAAGCGTACGACTGTTACAAGAAACAGAAATTCAACCTCCGAGCTGCTTATTTGTGGTTCGTTCATGATTTTCCGGCATAGGGCATGTTTTCTGGATGGAGCACTCATGGTCGGTTGACGTGTCCGATATGTGCCTCGGATACCGATTGCTTTCGACTTACCCATGGAGGCAAGATATCTTACTTCGATTGTCATAGACGTTGGCTACCTCTGAATCACTTGTTTAGACAATAGAGGAATGTCTTCAGAAAGAACACCGTTGTCACTAAAAGACCACCGAAACATCTTGACGGGTCAGAAATATCTGATATGTTGGACAAATTGGTGCTAGATGAAGGTTGTCCTAGATATTTCGAAGGTTACGGAGACAAACACAATTGGACTCACATATGTGGACTTTGGGAGTTACCGTATGTGAAGTCGTTGATTCTAAGGCACAACATTGATGTTATGCATCAAGAGCATAACATGGCCGAATGTATCATAAGCACATGCATGGACATGACGGGCAAAACAAAAGACAATTTAAAGGCTCGAAAGGATCTTGCCGAGCTTTGTAACCGTCAAACTCTTGAGCTCTCCAAAAATGGTGGTAAACCACGCGCTCCTTTCTGTCTTCGACCTAAAGAGAAAAAAGAAGTTCTCGAATGGTTGCAAAGGTTGAAATTCGAGAATGGTTACGCAGCTAGTCTGAGACGAGCCGTGAATGTGAAAACGGGAAAGCTCATTTGGTTGAAGAGTCATGATTATCACGTAATCATGGAAAGACTTCTGCCTGTTATGTTTCGAGGCTATTTTGATGATGCAGTGTGGAAGGTGTTAGCCGAGCTTAGCCACTTCTATAGGCAACTCTGTGCTAAAGAAATCACGCCAGAGATGATGACTAAATTGGAAAAGGAGGTTCCAGTACTTTTGTGTAAGATGGAAAAAAAAAATTTCCTCCAGGATTTTTCAATCCAATGCAACATCTCTTAATTCATCTTCCATTTGAAGCGAAAGTGGGCGGTCTCGTGCAATATAGGTGCATGTATCATATTGAAAGATCACTTAGATATCTGAAACCAATGGTTGGTAACAGGGCAAGGGTTGAAGGTTGCATCGCCGAAGCTTTTACTCTTAAGGAAGTAGGATACTTCTCAAGTGTTTACTTCGCAGAGGAAAACAATGTTAATACTTCGGTAATGTGATACAATATAGATGAGCAACCTCCTTGTAGCAATCTCTCCATTTTTGCAACAAGAGGCACTACTGTTGGTAGTTACACTTTGTATGATGTTAGCGAAAAAGAAAGGCGTGCTGCATTCTTCTACATGTACGCCAATATGGAAGAAATGAATGAATATTTCAAGTAAGTGTTTCTCCTACACTTATGCTTTTCACCATCTTGTCCGACACATGTATTCTAAAAGGTTCTCTTTGTCGTGTAGTATGTTCGACAAGAAAAATTGGAGACATAGACATCAACCCACGAGCAAGCAAATAGAACATATTCGACGGGAAGGAATAAATGGGGGATCTAATTTTCTCTCCTGGTTTCGAGATCATGTAACGTTTTCTCGATAACTAATCAATGTTAACAATGTTTTCTTATAACTTAAGAATGCTTAAATTTTCTAATAACTCCATATCTTGGACAGTGCCAAAAAGATGCCAACGTCCATGAAGATTTGCGACAACTATCCCGTGGAGTGGTTAATGTTAGAAGCTATGGTCGATATGACGTCAACGGCTTTCGATTCCGTACAACTCAATTTGAATATCTTTGTCCTCTCGCGGCAACATGTAATACCGGGGTTGTGCAGAGGGCAATCGATTCGCAAGATCATGAAACGCAGTACTACGGGATTATTAAAAAAAATCCTTGAATTCACTTTTGTCGCAAACAAGCCAATTCGAGCGGTATTCTTTGACTGCGAATGGTTTGATTCCATTCGTGGAATTCGAGTAAACGAATTTGGCATGGTCGAAGTAAAACACAAGGAACGGTTGAAAGGATTCGATTCATTAGTTCTTGCACACCAAGTAGAGCAAGTGTACTATCTACCTTATCCATGGAATAAATTCAAAGCTTGGTGGGTAGTACATAAGGTGAATCCTCATGAGCGGTTATACGCTCCAGGAGATGATGAATACCACGACGAAGCTGAGGTTGATTGTGTCTATCGAGAGGAAGAGTTGCCAGACTCCTTCTCAGTCGAGCCCAGTGTAGGACTCGATAACTTAGTTGGAGACGCTCAAGATATCAAGGCAGGCACGGAAGCGGAAAAAGAATCAAAATCAGAAACTGAAGATATCGATGACATAGTCGAACCTGCTGATTTGCGCAAACGAAAACGATATGCGGAAGAAGAAGATTGATGGGTTGGTTTAAGGAGTAGGGTGCGTGATCGTGATGTTGATGAATTTTGAAGTAACATTTTATTCACTAATTTAACATTAATTTTGTATATTATCTTTGCATATTAATCATTTATTCCTTGCAATAGGATGTCGTCAAAGGGGAAGGGGAAGGGGAAGGGGAAGCCAGTGAGAGGGTTTGAGCCGCCAGCAGACCCTTGCTCAGGGAGCTCGTTCCTTTCTAGCCGACGTGAGCTCTTTCTGGCACACGCTCCACCCTGAGCTGTCATGTGCTTTCAGCGGATAGAGGTAAATTTTAGTTACAATAAAGTTATTTTTGAAATTGCAATTGTTATTAATTATTAATTGTCAATTTTTTCCTTTTGTGCAGTCTGACTCAGAGACTTCTGAGTCACAGTCAGAGTCAGAGGCTAGGGGGCCGCTACAGGAGCCCGACTCAGAGGCTATGGGGCCACTACAGGAGCCCTCTAGTGCTAGCCTCCCTTCGGAGCGCCTCCCTAGGCAGCCGGCTAGCCTTCCTGGAGGCTCCGGGGGTTCCGCAGAGCCTTCAGGGTCACAGGACGCGGCAGTGTCACAGCAGAGGCGACGGACGAGGAGGACCCACTTTGCGGCTCCTCCACCAGTTACTACTCAGCGGACCAAGATCCGTCCTGTTGGAGACAGGTATAAATACTATATATAGTATATTAAATATTAGATATTGTTTCCTTTTACTTAATTATTTAATATATTTTGTAGATGTTGGTACGACTTTTCGTTCACGGGGGCCGAGAAGCACCACAGGAAGGTTAACAGTGTCCTTGGTGCTATTGTCAAGTTGCACTACCCCGGTGTAATTGACGGTTTTCCTGCCCTGTCGTGGGATGACTACGCTTGGGTCTCTCACCTGGTGCACGACACGGTTCAGGGAGCCGTGTGGCACGATTTTATGGTAAGTTTAACTGTTTCATTTTTTCAACTCGTTTGAATTCTTAATTGCATATCACTTAAATATTGGTTTGCTTAAAGCTGAGGTACCAAGTAGAGGAACCGGGCATGGAGGACCACGCGAGACGCGTGTTCCATTACAACGCTCGGAAGCTCACGACGGTGGCGTTGTCGTACGCCCGGATTCAGGCCGTCAACGCGTACTACAAGCGGCACCCCCGGGAGCAGGAGCAGGAGCAGGAACAGCAAAGTGGTGTATTTAGGAAGGACTCGGACTCCTACTTGACAGAGGAGCAGTACGCGGAGGTAAGTTATTAATATTTTTAAATATTTACAATATCTATGTATGTTAACTGCATTGATGAAAAATGAAATATGTGCAGGTTAGTATTTCCTGGTTACAGGGTAACATCGAGGCGTACTTAGCTCTCTATCGGTACTGGGCTAGCGACGCTTTTATCAACAAGTCCGCGAAGGCTAGACAGTGCCGCATGGGGTGCGAGGGCAAGCACAACTATGGCGGCGACAGCTACTTGCGTTTGGCTAAACGCATGGTAAGTACCTTTTTATTTTATTTATGTGTTGCTAATATATTATTTATCTCACTAACACGGCTGTACAGGAGCGAGAGATGGGTCATGAGCCGACCCCGACCCATGTTTGGAAGAGAGGTCACAAGGGAAGTGACCCTTCTCGGCCAGGGCAGTGTAGTCAGGTCGCAGCCGACCGACTGGTAAGTGATCGATATTCATCAATTTCATTATAACTAATACTATTATTGACATGCTTACAAGATTTATTTGTTTTGTAGACAAAGTACGTGCAGGAGGTCGCGAAGATACACAGTGCGGATTACGATTGGGAAAGCTCGCCGATCGACCCCCAAGCCGCGTACGCAAGCGGAGGTGGGAAGGCCCACGGACGGTGAGTTCTTATGTGTTTCATTTCTTTTTCAATTAATCTTCACCTACTTAGTGTTTTCATTCTTTTGCAGGTTTGCCATTTTTGATGGAGTTGTCGACTCGAGGTCGACGCGACCTTTGAGAGGCGCTTCATCGTCGCAGGCTTCGACCGTTGGGACTAGTGGTCGTCTCTCGCAGACCCAGCTGGAGCTCCAGGCCATGAGGGAGACGCTGACGCAAACTCAGGCAGAGCTGGAGAGGACGAGAGCAGAGGCAAGGGAGGAGCAGCAGAGGACGGCCTTAATGATGGCCCAGATGCAAGCAGCGGTGGCGGTAAGTAATTTAATGTACCGTAGTTAAATTTCACAGCACTTCAATAACATATATCTTCTAATATCTTGCAATTGCAGACTCTTGCTCAACATAGCGATCAGGACATCGAGATTCCTATGCTTCCGCCGCAGCAGACACCGGAGCAGGTAATATTGTTTATCCCTCTTTTTGTTTTCTGTACACCTTGTTATTGTGAGTTTTATCCTTAGCCTGTTCTAATTATGGACTTCTAATTTATCCTAATTATGATTCTTTTGCAGGGTTCCAGAACGCGTCGAGATCCCGGAGGCAGTGGAGGGGCTAGCGTGTAGACACCGGAGCAGGTGATAAACTCTCTCTTTAATATTGTTGTATCCATTTTAGTATTTTACATAGAGAGATAAGGAGGTAGAACATAGAGGTAGATCTTGATGACTTGTCAGATATTGATTCCTATAGTGGTGAGGAAGTTAAGTGTAATCAAGCTTTTGGTGGGTAATACCATAATGTCAGAGTTGGATTGCTTCACATTAAGTCATGCACCTGGCTATCACATAAGGTTTCAAGAGGTAATGTAGCATGACTGTCAAAAAATATCAAAGACCACTAACCTCTTGAAACCTTCTGTGATAGCCCAGGTTATGACTTAATGTGAAGCAATCCAACTCTAACATTATCACTGATGTTTTTGGACTCTAATGTTATCATTGAGTTGACATTGATGCTTACTAGTGACTATGTTTCTTTTGCAGGGTTCGGAAACACGCCGAGAAGATCCCGGAGGCAGTGGAGGTCCTAGCGTGTAGCCTGGTGGATGTTTTGTTGTTTTTGATGTTTTGGAACTTAATTTGAAACTGTTTTGTGTTCTGTATAGTGTTCTGTATATCTGTGTATATCTGTGTACTGTTCTGTGTTCTCGCCATCGAGCGAGGTAGTCAGTTTTTGTTTTTAGAAAAAATTCGAAAACTTAACTTACGTCGGCTATGGAAAAGCCGACGTAAGTTAGCCCAGTTTAACATACGTTGGTCAGACCATACCGACGTAAGTTAAACCACTTAACTTACGTCGGTTTGGATCAACCAACGTAAGTTAGAGCACTTAACTTACGTCGGCATGCTCTGGCCGACGTAAGTCCTCCGGCCCAGCCCAAGGCCCATCTCGCCACTTAACTTACGTCGGCTTCTGAAGACTGACGTAATTAAGTTAATTTACGTCGGTGGCCGATGTAAGTAACCTTAATTACGTCCAAAAGTCTACGTCGGCCAATAGCCGACGTAAGTAAAGGAAAACCAATGTAATTAAGTTACTTACGTTGGTTTATGCCTTACTTATGTCGGCTTTGGCCGACGTAAGTGATCGATATTTCTGCAGTGCTCCTATGAGCGTTATAATGAAAAAGTTGTTTGCCCTACCCTAGATTCCTTGTTCATTTGAAATTATCTTTAGTTCTTATGAATGATGTCACGCATTTGCCATTAGCTCTTCACCTAGTGTGGTTGCGGTCAATCTTTCCTTCGTCTCTACAATAGTGGGAGCATTGCTATCTGTTTGCCGGCGGGCCACTTTGGGTACCTGCTCAAGCCCCCCACAATGGCAACGGAACATGAGACAAGAGACACTAATAGAGCATAGGCAAAAGATTGACTGGAGAGTGAAATTACCTTTTGTCTGTAATGTGCGCAGGTTCCAAAAAACACCTGAGCCCCAACAATTACAGGAGGCACGACG